>CALNVZ010000674.1:18669628-18698378 GCA_940671915.1 Paracentrotus lividus
TTAAATTAAAACCCCCGCTTTTTTGGCAGAAATGCAGAGATACTTGAAAGAGAAAGGAAGATTAAACACTTTGCTTTCAGTCCCCCTACATGTAAAGTCTTTCGCTCGCGCTTCGCGCTCGCAACTTTTTATTTTGTGGATGATAATCATGATTTTCAGAACAAATTACGCAGGAATTACACTTAAACCATTTAAACAGGAATGTTTCCGTTTGCATTTGTATTCTATTTTTTATTTTTAAATTATGTTATCTTCAATTTTAGGAAATGATATAATAGAAATAAGGCCTAGTGGCAGAGGCGGTGGAATCCGGGGGGGGGGGGGGGCAGGGGGCACAGTGAACCCACTTTTTCATCCACCCTATAGGTTCCCCTATTCATGACCAAAAAGTGTCCTTTTCTAAGCTAAAAAAGTGTCATCTTTATACTAAAAAGAAGCCTTTCAGAGTTTTGAAAAGTCCGTGGACAACTTTTGTTTAGAAAGGGGCACTTTTAATATTAAAAAGGCCCCTTGTTACTCATATTTCTTTAAAAACTCAAAAATTTCGGCTCGCGCTTCGCGCTCGCGGATACTAAATAGGGTCCATAATGCACAATAAACTACAATTTTGAGCTCAAAGTTTTCTACTCGCCCTTCGCGCTTGATTGAGGATATTGGGGTCTATCAGAGGCGGTGGAACCGGAGGCAGGGGGCACAATGCTCCCACTTTTTCAAGCACTCTTGCCCCTTTTCTTAGCTTAAAATGCCCTTTTTAAAACTAAAAAGAAGCCTTTCATACTCTTTAAAAGTCCCATGGACAATTTCTTTTAAAAGTTTCACTTACAATACTTTGTATTGTGCCCCCTTCTTTACTTCATATGTCTTTTAAAACCCCCAATTTTTCCTGCTCAGTCATATGCGACCTCGCACTGTAAAATTAACAAACAATAAGTATATTTAAAACAAAGGGTTGGACCCAGTCCCTCTGCTGGAGACAAACCTTGTCAAAAGAATTGGTGTAATTGTGCTTGGGCCAGATTGGGGGTGGGCTAGGGGCCTCCAGCCCACAAAAATTCATAGCAAAGATTATTTATTTAACGAGCCAAGATTATTATGTATCTTCAATCATGGATCCTAAAAAGAGTCTCAGAGGCACAATTTTTAGGTCAAAGCTTTCAGCTCGCGGATACTAATAGGCTCTATATTGCACAATTAACTCCAATTTTGTCCTCAAATTTTGGGCTCGCGCTTCGCGCTCGCATTCCTTTATATTCATACTAAAATGAAAATACAAAATAAAGCCATTAAGATTCCTAAAATTTTTCAGCTCGCGCTTCGCGCTCGCGGATACTATAAGTAGGGTCCTATAATGCACAATTACCCCAGTTTTGAGCTTCGTGCTCGCGATACTAAATGAAGTCTATAATCATGATAATGCAAAGTTTACTCCAAGTTTAATTCAAAATTTTCGGCTCGCGCTTCGCGCTCGAAAAAATTCTTGAAAAAGGTCAACTTTTTCAGATTTCGACCCCCCGTAAAAATCCTAGTTACGGGCCTGCATACGTGCTCGACGTTACGCGCAAGATGTCACTAACGCATAAAGCTGTCGACACGCCGTTTCATGACTTTTTTCATTCAGGTCTCGCGCAACTTTTAAGACCAAATTTGCGATGTCCGGGTACGCGGTTCTTAAGTTACGTAATACCCCCGTCACACTGAGCTCGTTCCTACTACTCCTTGCAAATTTTGCCGAACGGCATAGTCTGTGTGTAAACTGAGTGGACGTAGTAAATACTTCTTACGATCGGTTTACGAACTGAAACGAGATGGACGTAATACAAACGAAAATTGCCGTATTTTAAATGTTCTAAAGATGTGCTAGGACGTCTTACAAACGAGCATTGTTATTCATTATTCAAGTTCTAAAATTAAACGTAGTGACAACCGTTCCTTAAAACGGGTTGAAGATTTTTTTTTTTTTTGGTCAAGCGGACCCTGCTCGCCTGCGGGGGGGTTCGTTCGAACCCCCCGAACCCCCCTGGTTACGGGCCTGCGTATGTTCGTAGCGGCAAGACTCGGCGGGTCGTCATGTTGAAAAGAATCACGGCACCTGAACAATGCCATGAACAACTGAACAATGCCATTACCTGAACAATGCCGCACGCACGCCTAACCCTAATGAATATGCATGATGCATAGTCCCACGGTATGTATTTTGTGTATGTAATTAAACGACGATTTACACAAAAACACACAAAATACATCTTTACCAAATATCACAGAAACATCGTAGATATTACTTAAAAATAAGATACAAGATACAAGATAGGCACAGAAATTCAGAGAAGACGACGAACTGGGTTGAAAGTTAGAAGTTCCAAAAATCAAATTATGATAGTAGGCTTGCTTCAATTACGTAAATCATCAAATTAGTTTGTAATTGCCTTTGGAGCCTGATTACCTAAATTGTTTATATCGATGGAAGATTAAAGGGGAAACGTGATTAAATTCGTAAGAAGAACATTTTAAATCTCATTAGATATTTTACTGAAAATTTAAAAAAAATCAGCCTTGGAGTGAGACAACCTCGCATTACCTTGTTAGCATAATGATACATTGTCCCACATGATGTATTTTGTGTATGTAATTAAACGACGATTTACAAAAAAGCACACAAAATACATCTTTACCAAATATCACAGCAACATCGTATTATACTATCATATTAGATACAAGATACGAGATAGTCACATAAATTCAGAGAAGATGACAAAGTTAAAATCAAATTATGATAGCAGCCTTGCTTCAATTACTTTAATCATGAAATGAGTTTTTAATTGCCTTTGGAGCCTGATTACCTAAATTGTTTATTTAGATGGAAATTTTAGGAGATAACATGATGCGTAAGTAGATCATTTTAAATCTCAATAGATACGTTACTGAAAGTTTTAAGAAATTATTTCAACCTTGGAGAAAGACAAAAAGAGAAAATAATCAGCGGCCTCTTGCGCCCATGCCTATACATGTATATCTGTCAACATGGCCCCGCCCTCAGTTCCCCCATTGGTTGTACATATAATGAACATACGTGCGAGGGAGGCGGAATCCGCCCCCAGACCTTTTAGGGTTAATACGCGATCACATTTCGAAACAAGCAATACCCATTTGTAACCCCCCCCCCCTCCTTCCGTCACGACCATTATAGACCTTATGTATATTTATATTTTCTATTTTGCTCCTCTTTCGCACCCCTCTTTTTTTTCTTTCTCATCTCTTTTGCGCCTCTTTCTTTTTGTCTTTTGTCTTTTTTTCTTTCTTTCTTTTTTTTTTTGCCTGAAGGGGGTGCGTTCGCACCCTCCGCACCCCCCCCCCCTGGCGACGGCCTGATTAATATTTTAAAAGGCTTAAAAACATTGTCAGTCGGCCAGTTTTCGGCATACCGGTAGCTCGTGAGCACTGTTTGCATCGTATTGGCGTGTACATGAACAACGTTCGTTCTACAGGTGAAAATTGGAAGCTTTTGATAAATATTTATGATATTAATGTTGACGTATTCATAACGTCAACCTCCGTGTTGTATAGATTCAGGAAGTGGCATTGGAGCATGTCAAACTTTATTGAACCTTATAGTGTGAGATCCTATGTAGTTTCGTTTGCAAGTCATGTTAATGTTTGGCAACATCTATTATATGTGTTCTACTTGATCACACGATTCAGAAAAAATATGTCGCCAATTTTTAATTGACCTTTTGTGACCCAAAATGAAGGTCAAAGGTCAGGCTTCATTTACATAAACATAGTTTTGATCAAATTTTGTCAAATTTGGTATCAAATTGTAGGTAATGTTATAACTAGCAATTAAGTCAACCATCATTTTTTCACCCGGCCAGTCAGGTTTGAGCAATATGCAAATTAGTTCATTTATGCAATATTAAAATAATGCATAATAGAGTCAAGTTGAACGGCGATCAGACACAACATATCTATAGATAAAAACGAATCAAGATTAACCCTAATTATTTTGGAGGCTGGCCAGACTGGAGGGGGGGGGGGGGCTAAAAGGCCCCCCCCCCCTCAGATCTCGGCCGTTGATCTCGCGATCGCGACGAAAACACGTCACCCATGACGTAATTTATAGAATCATATACTTCATTGTTAAAAAATTATTCGAATTTATTTTTAATTAATTAATTATGCTAATTTATGCATGAAATCATACTTTTTGCTCTAATTTACTAAATATAGCACCTAGAAAGCTAATATTTGGTGTGAATGTTCTTTATAGCATTCCTATCAATTGTACTTGAAAAAGAATCCGGTATCCAAATTGATTTATTATGTATTTTATTGATTTTTGAAATTCTTATTTATTTCTTTGTTTTTTCAACATTTTTATTTTTATTGTTTTTTCGATGAAAATTGTCGGCGACAATATTTTTCTGTCATGAATAGCAGGAAATCAAATTATTTTATTGATAAAAGCAAAATTAATCACTCATTTATGAATGTTAGCTGAAAACACAATTTGCATTGACTTTGGACATGAAATCACGTTTTGGAGCAATTTTGGGTCTGACGCACGTTTACAAAATTATGCGTAAAGCCCGTCTCGCACTGTGCGATTTTCTACGTTGCGATTTTTGGGAAAACTGTTATATTATTTGATATGGACATTCAAACAAGGAAATTAATGCTGTCCAAAGTTCTTGGTATTCCTGTGAATAATAAAATTATAATTCACGGCTATTACAAACCCCCTTCTCTGTATAAAATCAAATTGTTTCTATATCGCAGTGACGTCACAGCGATCTTGCGATTTTAAGCTAATTTGACATTCACTATCAATTAACGAATCGCATTGGGGAAAAAAAAATCGCTTGCATTGTTCCTATACATTTTCTGCATCTCATAAGATTATTTTGAACGTTGGAATTTTTCACATTTAAGGAAAATTGCCATTTGTTCCAAAAATCGCATCGCAGCAAATCGCACAGTGTGAGGCGGGCTTAACTCGCGAACCAGTTACCCGGGAGTCACAAATATGAGCTTAAAAGATGCGCAAGACTTTAAAGAAAAAAGTAAAAAAAAATCGCGGCCACAGCTTCTCGCCTTAAAAATTTATCGCGAAAAATGTCTAGGGGGACCTTTTAGGCCCCCCTCCCAGTCCAATTAGGGTTAAAACTTGAATCATACTAGCCTTATATTGTTGCCACATTCTGGTGACCCTTATTACCTTGAAAATAGGTCACAGGTCAATTTATACGATGATTAACAATCTGGAAATGGCTTTAATTTAGCAAAAACCGAATTTTCTATGAACTTTGACCTTATTTCTAGGTCAAATGTGTCAACTAAAAATATGTCGAACTCTTGTTCTACTTGTTCCCATAAATCAGAATATCAACGTTGCTATTCTCTTTCATTGACATATATGACCTCAAGTTAAGGTCAAAGTTCAAGTAGAAACTGTGTATTTTTTGCACTTTTCCATTATTCAAAGGTCATAGGTCAATGAAAACGAACATTTCCTGGTTCATGGAATCAAATGGACCACATTAACAGTGTTCAATAACATATTTCAAGTAATACGGCCCAATAAGACTAAGGTCAAGACAAAAAACTTAGGCCAAAACGTCTTTCTTGAACTTTGACCTTTGACCTGTGGGTCGTATAAGCTTACCTTAGTTGGCAACTAACATGAATATGATTTCCTTGATGCCTTTAACCAAAAAATAGAGGCCGTCAAATTCTTACTTGACACATTTGACCAAGAAATAAGGTCAAAGTTCATAGAAACTTCGGTTTTTGCCAAATTAATGCCATTTCCGCATTGTTAATCATCATATAAATTGACCTTTAACCTATTTTTAAGGGCATAAGGGTCACCAGAATGTGGCAACAATAAAAGGCTAGTAGGATTCACGTTTGAATCTTGATTAGTTTTTATTAATATTGTCTATGGATATGTTGTGTCTGATCGCCGTACAACTCTATTATGCATAAATAAACTAATTTGCATATTGCTCAAAACTGACTGGTCGGGTGAAAAAATTACAATTTACTTAATTGCTAGTTATAACATTACCTACACTGTAAAAAAAAAATAAAAAAATAAAATACAGCAAAGTGATGTCAGCAGAGTCGCCATACAAAAATGTTATTAAAAATATTTTTTTGTGTAAATTTCTCCTCTAATAATTAATGAAAGAGAAGGAAAAAAATCATTAGAGTTCTATAGCTTATATATTTGGTTAAAACGAAAAAAAATGTGTTACTCCTGATATATATTTTGTATTTCTCACGTAATAATTAGCAGGAGAAATTTACAACAAAACTGTTTTTTAAATTACATTTTTTATGGCGACTCTGCTGACAGCAGATTTGCTGTAAAAATACAAATATTTTTTACAGTGTACAATTTGATAACAAATTTGACACAATTTGAAAAAAATTATGTTTAAGTTAATGAAGCCCGACCTTTGACCTTCATTTTGGGTCACAAAAGGTCAATTAAAAAATCGGCGACATATATTTTCTGATTCGTGTGATCAAGTAGAACATACATATATAGATGTTGCCAAACATTAACATGACTTGCAAACGAAACCTATATTTTTCCCATTGGATACCACACTCGACAAGTGCATGAATTCTTTCATTCACCCATATCATCCATCCATTCATTCACCCAAACATTCATTCAAATGAAACACACCTGTCACAATGAAATTGGAGTCACATTTGTGTGTTGACACACACACTGTTTGTTAATCTGTGCACGGTCTATTCTTATACTTATTACATGTATGTAATGACAATGCATATTCATGTGTACATGATATGAATGATTGTGTTAGTTGGTACATGGTGTATTACATTGGAGGCAGACTCATAGTAAGTTCAGAAATGTGAACTAGTATCTTATATTGGCCGTTGATCGACTTATGCTACCTTAGACTTACCTTGATACACAAGATCCCAGCAACATAACAATTTCTGACAATACCAGCGACTTCGAGAATAGGATCCTTATCTTACTTTTTTTATTCTCGATCACCATCATCAGAAGTCATGAATATTCCAGATGTAAAGTCCGCGCTGCTTTACAATACAGTGAGTCAGCATTTCCAGAGCAGCTACCGTCAAAAGTACATGGGTGAGCTGGAATTGGGTGCTGCGGATACTGTCCTTGATGTGGGTTGCGGCTCTGGTATCTCCTGCAAAGAGATTGCTGGCAAGGTCACATCTGTTACAGGTAGAGGAATAAAGGCGTTTATATTTGAATTCGTGCAAAGAAGGAGACTTATCTCTGTGACATATACCCAGGGAGCAAGTAGGGTGGACCTGACATGTCGAGATTAGGCCTATCTAGCAATGCGCGTATTCTGGGGGGGAGGGGGCTTTACCGGCCGGGCCCCCGGGGCGCGCAGGGGGGGCGCCGAAAAGAGGAGGAAAAAGGGAGAAAGGGAAAGAAAAAAAAGAAAGAGAAAAAAAGAAAGGGGAAAAAGAGGAAGGAAGAAAAAAAAAAAAAAAAAAAACAGAGAAAGAGAAGAGAGAGAAGAGGTGGGGCGCCCTTAAAAAAAATAGGGGCGCCAAATCGACAGTAGACTAAGGGCGCACAAATTGCCCTTAAACTTAGGGGCGCCAAATCGACCTTAAATTTGAGGGGGGGGCGCCAAATTGACCTGAAGCTGAGGGGACGCCTAACTGATATTAAACTTAGGGGCGCAGAATCGACCTTAGACTAAGTAAGGGCGTCAAATTGACCTTAATTTAGGGGGCCAAAATCGACCTTAAACTTAGGGGCGCCAAATTGAGCTTAAACATACGGGCGCCAAACTGACCTTAAATTTAGGGGGGCGCCAAATCGAAATTTTACTACAGGGGCGCCAAATTTGACCTGAATCTAAGGGGCGCCTAATTGATATTAAACTAAGGGGCGCCGAATCGACCTTAAACTAAGTAAGGGCGCCAAATTGAGCTTAAAGTAGGGGCGCCAAATTGACCTTAAATTTAGGCGGGCGCCAAATCGAAATTTAACTACGGGGGCGCCGAATTGAGCTTAAACGTAGGGCGCCAAATTGACCTGAAGCTGAGGGGGCGCCTAATTGATATTAAACTTAGGGGCGCCGAATCGACCTTAAACTAAGTAAGGGCGCAAAATTGACCTTAAATTTAGGGAGCGCCAATCGATCTTAAACTAAGGGCGACAAATTGAGCTTAAACATAGGCGCCAAACTGACCTGCAACATAGGTAGGGCACCGAATCGACCTTAGATTTAGGAGGGCGCTGAATCGACCTTAAATTAGGGGGCGCCAAATCGAACTTAAACTAAGGGCGCCAAATTGAGCTTAAACATAGGGGCGCCAAACTGACCTGCAACATAGGTGGGGCACCGAATCGACCTTAAATTTAGGGGCACCGAATCGACCTTAGATTTTGGAGGGGGCGCCAAATCGACCTTAAACTTAGGGGCGCCAAATCGACCTTAGATTTTGGAGAGAGCGCAAAATCGACCTTAAACTAGAGGGGCGCCAAAATGATCTTAAACGTAAGGGCGCAAATTTAGCTCAAATGTTGGGGCGCTAAAATCTATCTGAAACTTGGGGGCGCTGAATTGACCCTGGACTTAGGGGTGCTGATTTGGCCTGAAGTTAAGGGGCGCCAATTCGATCTTAATAAAGGACAGCGCCAGATTTATCTTAAACTTAGGGGCTCCAACTGTATCCTAAACTTAGAGAGGGCTGCTGAATTTACCAGAACTAAGGGGCCCAATTTATTTTTAAATTCCATGCCTCCTGGTTTGTATATACATAGCAGAATTTTTGCTCGCGCTTGGCGCTCGCATCATGTTTCCTCATTAAGTTATTACACTGTGTTCATGAGGAACGCATAAAATGTCCTGTTTTCTAATCATTCGATCGAATACATCCAAATTTCCGTTCCCTCTTCGCACACGCTATTTTTCATTTTTAATTTTTAATTTTAATTTGTTTGCATTTCAAATTGATCTTCAACTCATTAGCTGCACCAAACTTGAGCTTACACGTTACGGACCGACCCAAAATGACCTGAAACTTATGGGGGCGCTGAAATTGAATTAAGGGGGCGTCAAATCGATTTTTAAAATTAGGGGCGCCAAATGAGCTTACACGTATAGGGCACCCAAAAGATCTGAAACTATGGGGCGCCGAATTTACCCGAAACTAAGAGGGCAACAAATTGGTCTTTAAAATATGGTCTCTATCTAGATAGAGCAAAATTTCAAAATTCATGCATACGGTTTGTATATTCATAGCAAATTTTCGCTCGCGCTTCGCGCTCGCATAATATTTTGTTTCAATGAACGCATGAAATGTTCTGTTTTCTAACCATTCGAATCCATCAAAATTTCCGTTCGTGCTTCGCGCTCGCCTGTGTTTTTCTTTTTACCAGAATTTACATTAGGCCTATGGGTTCTAACCAACATAACATTTAATTTATTTCAATTTCACGATACATTTATTTTGCATTTCAACTTGAAACTCAATCTTTAGGGAGCGCCGAATTTGATCATCTTGCATAAAGTTAAGACGGTGCCAAATTGATCTTAAACTTAGGGGCGCCAAATTAAGATTTAACGTGGGGCGTCAAATTGACATGAGACTTAGGGATGCCAAATTTATTTTATACTTAGGGGCTCCAACTTTATCCTGAACTTATGGAGGTGTGCCGAATTTACCTGAAATTAAGGGGCAACAACTTGGCATTTCAAATATGGTCTCTAAAAATTTAAATCCCCCCTGTTCTGTATATACATAGCAAAATTTTTGGCTCGCGCTACGCGCTGGCATCATTTTTTCCCCCAATGAGTTATTATATTGTGTTCCTGAGGAACGCATACAATGTCATGTTTTCTAACCATTCAAAGACATTAAATTTTGCTCGCGCTTCGCGCTCGCCTGTGTTTTCCTTTTACCAGAATTTACATTATGGGATACTTATCATCAGGATGTTTAAATTTATTTGAATACACGTTACATTTATTTTTGCATTTTCAAATTGACCTGAAACTAAGGGGCACCAAATTGATTTTAAACCCAGGGACATCAAATTGACCTATAGATCATGCATGTATGGCGCCAATTCAATCTAAAATTTCGGGGGCGCCAAATGATCTTATACTTATTTGGCGCCAAATTGAGCTTAAACTTAGGGGCGCCAAATTTATCTTAAACTTAGGGAGGGAAGCAGACTTCTAGATAGATAGATAGCCTTAAGAAAGATATTCATCTTTCTTTCATATGTAAAATTACTGGGCAACATATTGATCTTTAAATTATGGAGGCCAAATTGGTCCTCACCTTCTGGACTCTATTACATAGAGCAAAATTTTCGCTCGCGCTTCGCGCTCGCATCATTTCCCAAGGAGTTATTACATTGTGTTCCTGAGGAATGCATAAAATGTCACGTTTTCAGATCATTCCGATACATCAAATTTCCGCTGGCGCTTCACGCTCGCCTATTTTTTCTTTCTTGTAAGCAGATTATGAGGATTTTGAACAACAAAACATCAATTTACATTTGTTTGATTTCCTATTATTTTTTGATGGACAAATTTCATATGATTTTATATGGCTTGCTTTCAAATCGTTTTGATGGACAAATTACAGCTCCCGTTCATATGATATTCTGATGAAGAGCCAAACAAAACTGAATCCCTAATTGCTTAGAATTCTTTGCTTTCTGATCGTAAAGTAGAGGGAAAAAATCTGATCGCGCTTCGCGCTCGTATATAGAATTATTAGTATTTTCATCCATAGCGGTAATATCTCATATTCGTAGAAATTCTTTTCCATGGACTCGCCATTAAAAAAAAAAATTAATAAAATAAAAAAATCAAATAAAGTATTCTTTAAAATCATTCAACGTGCAATTAAGCCGTAGGCCTATGTTTGCATGGGGGGGGGGCGCCATATTTTGAAAAGTACACAGGGGCGCCAAAATCACGTCGGGCCCCCCGGGGTGCAAAATCCTGGATACGCACCTGTCTAGGGTGGTTGTATGGACCCTAACCAACATCACTAGGGCAGACTACTCTTCAGATCAGCTGCAGGAGGATCCTAACAGATGGGGGCGTCCAAAAAAGCCGTCCTTTTTACGAAAATTAGTATTCTGAACAAAAATGGTTGAAGAAAAGTTTCAAATACTTCGAGTTTGGTATCAGATTAAAGATAACATTTCCTATAATGTGGTACTATTTTTCATAAAAATCGAGTTTGGCAAGGGTAAAATTTTAAGCGTTAAGCTTGACTTTCTCATTTTTTTTCAAAAAATTAATTTTTATCTATTTATTGTTTTACCTCGTGATATAATCATGTCAAGACCTGAAGCTCGACACTTTTCAGAACTGTGCCCCCATGCATGGACAAGAGTACGTGAAAAAGAAAAAAGTAATGCCTTTATCCGATAAAGAGATAAAATGCTATAAATTTATGAATGCAATAATACGGAAAAAACAACGTTTTACCCCATTTATGTGGAAAACCGATACATATACACATTGGAAGATATTCAGCGCTCATGAGCGATCCAGCGCTCAGAGAGTTAAAGAAATGAACTTTATAAAGATGTTATTTAAGGCCTTCTTTTGTTCATTAATTACTACTTGCAGAGATATATACAGCATTTATGTTGGTGCGTGTTTGTGTTATTCTAGAGATTGCAATGGATAAAACATGAATTGTGAATGTTTGGGAGCAGGAATTTGAATAATTCGCAATTTAGATAGAGTTTTCACATTGTTGCATATCTGGGTCGAATTTCGGTGGCTTTTAAGCCGACTGGTCACGGCGCCGATATATTGAAAACGAGCACATGGACCCCCATTTGTGGAAGCGTCGTGGTCAGTAGTGGTTCTGCAGGGCCGGCGGAGCGTTTTCAAAAGTGAGAGGGCACAAGTTTTAGAAAAATTCATGCGAACATATATTAGGCCCGAATAATAAGGATTTTGACGGGGGGGGGGGTTCGAAATGTGAAAAAGTGCACCTTTGCTTTGTGAATGAGCAGATCATATTCAAGCGCGAAGTCAGGGGTCAGTATAATGAACTTTTTAGAGGAATTTCCGAGCGCGTACGTAGCGTGAGCCGAAAATTTTGGCTTATAATTACCTGAAGGTAGTGTATTCTATACACATTTTGATAATTGTCATCCCATCTGAGACACATTTGCGAGCGTGTAGCGCGAGCAGAAAATTTTGGCTTATAATTACCTGAAGGTAGTGTATTCTAAACACATTTTGATAATTGTCATCCCATCTGAGACACATTTGCGAGCGTGTAGCGCGAGCCGAAAATTTTGGCTTATAATTATTACCTGAAGGTAGTGAATTCTGTACACATTTTTGTCATCCCATCTGAGACACATTTGCGAGCGCGAGATAAAAATTTTGGCTTACAATGATGCAAAGGCCGTATATTTTACACACATTTCCCCCTCTACTCTTATCTTAACAAAAATAAATTGCGAGCGCGAAACGCGAGCAGAAAATTTTACATAACACTACTTATTTGGGACGCCAGGGATCAATCAATGAGCTTTTTAAAGAAAAGTTTGCGAGCGCGAAGCGCGAGCCGAAAAAAAAATTGACTTATAATTAACTGAAGGTAGTGTATTCTAGATTTTGAAATTTGGTTGACATCCATCACTTCACTTTGCGACGTCAGGAGGAATTTGCGAGCGCGAAGCGCCAACTGAAAATTTTGGCTTATGACACCGTATATTTTACGTACATTTTCCTTCTTATTTATTTTTGTTTGAATTCTTCTATGGGTGAAGATCACCTCAATTTTAACCAAAATAAATTGCGAGGGCCAAGTGCGAGTAGAAAAATTTACATAACTTTACTAATATGGGACATAAGGGATCAGTCAATGTGCCTTTTTGAGAAAACCTTGCGAGGGCGATGCGCGAGCAGAAAAAAAAATTGGCTTTTAATGAACCCGAAGGTACTGTATTTTAAACACATTTTGCCTCTCCTTCCCGTTCTTCTTTTTCTTTCTTTTCCCTTTTTTCCCTGAGAAAATATTAAAATTTCTGGCAAAAAAGTGGGGGGCCCGGCCCCCCCCCAGGCCCCCCCCCGTCTCCGCCGGCCCTGTTCTGACTCTCGCCTTTCAATCAGAGGGTCGCAGGTTCGAATCCCAACCCGGCGTTAATTTCCTTCGGCAAGAAATTCATCCACAATTTGCTGCACTCGACCCAGGTGAGGTGAATGGGTACCTGGTAGGAATATTTATTCCTTGAAACGCAGCGCGCGTAAAAGCTGCACTGCTAAAGCGAGGGTAATTATGCTGCATAATTGTAGAGCGCTTAGAGACTTCTGATAAAGTAAGTGTTAGGCGCTATATAAGCAAGTATAATTATTATTTTTTTTTTTTATGTTCCTGCTCCTTTAGTATACATACCTCTACAACTTGGCAAATTTTGATGAAATTGACATAGATTTTGAATAAAGTGCAGCTTAAAAGGTACTTTTTAAATTTGGTGTAGATTTCAAGCCTCTAAGACTTGTATTTTGTCGTGTTACACATCATGTTAGCAATATGAGGGCGCTGCTGGCTCGAAAATAAATACATGTTACTCAGTTTAAACAATATCTCCATATTTGGTAAACACTTCGCAACAAATATGGAAGGTTTGATAAAGTTTGATACTGTTTTGACAAAGTAAAAATGATTTTAACTCGTTACTTGAAATCGCGAGATCTAACAGAGGCAGAATTCTTAAATTATACATACTTTACATCCCTCCTAAATATGGCAACTTCAAAGTCCCGTAGCAAAAAAATCAAGCACATGAACCTATATTATTTTTTGCATTTTTGGCATACATAAACACAAAACAAAAAGAAAGTTCCCCCTTTTTCAGATATCAATAATTTTTTAACCAGGAGGAATTTAAAATATCTAATTATATGTCCATGTAGGGAATTTAATTAGCGACAATGGGAGCGAATTTTAGGAAAAATCATCAAGTCATGCTTCAGTGAGCAATGGTTGAATGCAAAAATGTCATTTTTTGAAGTTCGCAAGCCTAAAATGGCAACTTTGAATCAATGATAACGTACCCATTTTCAGATTTTAAACATTTTACACGTCAGAATGTATGCAAAACGTGCTTCCCAATACACGGAAACAAAATTTGCGTCAAATTTCACGGTTGAGTGAGCATGCAGCAAAAATTGCCCAAACTGCCATTTTTACTTCTTTGCCGTGGTATACTCGATTTTACACGTCAGAATGTATGCAAAACGTGCTTCCCAATACACGGAAACGAAATTTGCGTCAAATCTTACGGTTGAGTGAGCATGCAGCAAAAATTGCCCAAACTGCCATTTTTACTTCTTTGCCGTGGTATATTCGATCAAATATGATGGAATTTCTGTTTTGGAAGTGTATGCAACCAATATCCATTCATTCACTGTTGAATGAACCCATCAATCAACCAAAAAATAGGCCATTTTAGAATTACGAAGAGTCATTGTAGTGATTTTATGCACTAGAAAGCATCTCAATAACATTTTTTGGGTTGTATTTATATTCTTTGGGCGCGTGTCAATGATCCTATGGCATTTATTTACAAATTCATGCTTCAGTGAGCACGTGAGACTGGAAAAGCCCTTTTCTCATGTATGGAAAAAATTCAAATTCTTACTTTGATTGAACATAACAATTTTTTGGGGGGGAGTACTTTTGATTTTATTTTCACAAAAATCCCGATGTTTCACGCCTCAGTGGGCGCAAGATTCAAGAAAATCATGGAAATGAGAAGAAAGTTTGGGACTTCGTCATGGTTCAGTGACTTTTCGAATAAGTAATTTGAATCAAGATCATGTTAGTTCAAGATCAGTTGAAGCTGTGTGCCAAGTTTCGTGACATAACTCACAGTAGAATTAACAATAATCATCAATAAGATTGGCCGAATTTCACATTTGTCAGGTATTGATTGCCTCGTCCATTGACTTTATGTACAGAGGTTTAACAAAAGTTTAACAAAAGTGAAATTTGGCATATTTTAATTGTCAGTTTCCATTTGACTGTGAATTATGTTATGAAACTTTGCATATAGCTTCAACTGGTCTCTAACTAACATGATCTTTATTCAAATTACGTAATGGAAAAGTCACTGAACCATTACGAAGCCCCAAACTTTCTTCTCATTTTCATGATTTTCTTGTATCTTTTGCCCAAGGCATGCACTGAGGCGTGAAACATCAGGACTTTTATGAAAATAGAATCAAAGGTACTCCCCGAAAAGAATTATTGTTATATTCAATCAAAGTAAGAATTTGAATTTTAGTCCGTACGTGAGAAAAGGTCTTTTCCAGTCTCACGTGCTCACTGAAGCATGAATTTGTAAATAAATGCCATAGGATCATTGACACGTGCCCAAAGAATAAAAATACAACCCAAAAAATGTTATTGAGATGCTTTCTAGTGCGTAAATTACTACAATGACTCTTCGTAATTCTAAAATGGCCTATTTTTTGGTTGTTTGCTGGGTTCATTCAATCGTGAATGAATGGATATTGGTTGCATACACTTCCAAAACAGGAATTCCATCATATTTGATCAAATATACCACGGCAAAGAAGTAAAAATGGCAGTTTGGGCAATTTTTGCTGCATGCTCACTCAACCGTAAAATTTGACGCAAATTTAGTTTCCGTGTATTGGGAAGCACGTTTTGCATACATTCTGACGTGTAAACTCGAATATACCACGGCAAAGAAATAAAAATGACGTGTAAAATGTTTCAAATCTTAAAATGGATCGGTTATCATTGATTCAAAGTTGCCATTTTAGGCTTGCGAATTTCAAAAAAATGACATTTTTGCATTCAACCATTGCTCACTGAAGCATGACTTGATGATTTCCCCAAAATTCGTTCCCACAATTGTAGTTAATTAAATCCCAGCATGGAAATATAATTAGATTTTTGAAATTCCTCCTGGTTAAAAAATTATTGATTTATTTTTGTGTTGTGTTTAGATACCAAAGTAACTCTGTGAAAAATTTGGTGAAATTGACATGGACTTTACTTTTAACTGGGCAACGTCCTTAAGCTAAATCGTGCCTAAAACCTAACATCTGTAAGGGTTTAGATCTTTTAAGAATAGTGTGTCCGAGTTAACCTCAAGGATTGCTAGGGTAACTTGGGAATTACTTGAGGTTTAAACTCATGATGTAAAAATTGCTTTTGCAACAACAAACACACACACACACACACACACACACACATAAAAATATTCATGTATAAAACAACCTCACACATACCAACGCACACACACACACACACACACACACACACACACTTTTATATATTCAAAAGCATAAAGAGATAATGAAATAGTGACCTCATTTAAATTAACCATTATAATATTTATTTCAGGATTTGACATTTCTCCTGAAATGATCGAGGCTGCTAAGATCTGTAACTTAACAGAGAACATTGAATACCATGTTGCTGATGCAGAAACATTCATCGATCAAGTTCCAACATGGAAGAACGCTGTATTTGACAAAATCATGTGTTTCTACGTCCTCAACTGGTGCGCCAACCCTAAGAAAGTTCTTGAGAACATCTTGGAATGTCTAAAGCCGAGTGGAAGAGTTCTGATGGTTTTTGCCACGCAGACTAGGATGCTGAGTCTCAAATGTTCCTATGGAGAAACTGTGGATTCTTGGCTACGACGACATCCAAAATGGGGGCCATATTTGAAGGTATGTGTCATATTTAAACTTCCCATGAAAGTTTTTAACTCGCATTTTTAGGCATTATATTGTCGAGTAGTACTTTCATAAATTATGTTCGGTATGATAAAACATCCGAAGTCTTGGTCACAAATTCCATTACGAACGGTTAATGGCGCCACACGAACGATTATCCGACTGTCTTGTAAGAACTTTTTAAAAAAGCAGTACGATGCTACTGTTCGTTGATAACTTTGAAGATTTTGTCGATGGTCTTGTCCAAGATTGTATTTAACTTCGTATGAAATCTCTGTTCCGTATGACGAACGTGCAAACATCGTAAGAAAGCCGTAAGATAGTAAGCTCCATCCACGAATCTTTACAAAGTCCAGATCTCCAGAAATTTGTACGAACAAGTCGTTTTACGACCATAGTTTTACATTATGGTATATCTGTCTTGATTAATGCAAGTAGGCCTATATAACTAAAATAATGTTGGGAGGTATATTAAATGAATAATTGTTTTTTGAAATTCGTTTCTAAGTGGTTTTCAGGGACACTCAACCTGGCTTGACCCCGCGGCTTACGCTTTGATGAGGTCATAACAGGTTGTGAGATCTCCTTGAACTTATAAAACAACTATATGCCTCTCAAAGCAGTCAATATATCGATATTGTGTCATTTGAAGAATTTTTAATAATCCTTTGTTCTCCGTCGTATATAACATATATTCCAGACATAATTTTGAAATAACATTATTATCTTGTTTGACTTACTGCTTTAGAATTACGAACACTATCAGACGAGTTGGGAGACTGGTGAGGAATTCCTTGATACATTGAGATCTGTGGGATATGATGTCTGTAAATCGAGTTCTGAAGCACATGCCTTGCTGCCCCTTGTTGATGAGAATCAGCATGATGAAATGAATGGTAATGTAGTTACGTCTTTCTTGGTCACAACCGATCTGTGCCCTGGGGAGCATTTCATGCAACAACTTATTCACTGATTCTCACTGACAACTGTTATAAGCTACTGAAATGCTTGCATCTGATTGGCTGAGAGCAAATATGTCGGATAAAACGTCCGATAAGTCCTTTCATGAAATGCCCCCCCCCCGTAGGCCTAACATGAAAGAGATAAGATAAATCTTACGATCAATCTTTAGATCGATCGTATCTTTTATGTCACGAGGCACTGGTGTGTTAGTTTTTAGTTCTAACTGTCGTATTCTGAGTCTCGTAGCTGCCGAGTAATAGCCGAATCACACGAGTAAATTAAACTGACTCTAAAAACCGACAACTAGCTTGGCATTCATGGTAATGTACGATTTTGTTCCTTTTGGTGTCGGATTGGGGTCGGTTGCACTGGTTTCACTCGGCTATCATCCTCTCTGTGTTTAAGATTGCGGTATTATCAAGTGAATACGATCAAATTGTCCTGAGTGACTAAAACAAAATTTAAAGTGCAACTCCTTCTGACCGAAACAGGGGGCCGTATCCATAAAAAGTAATTGCTTTAACTCGGATTTTAGTTACTGCAATTCAGTACTCATTATTCTGTTTCCAAAACACAGAATAAACATTTATTGTAATCAACAACGGACAAATATCACAATACATAACCCTAAGAGAATGCATGAGCAAACATGTTGTTGCTAACTTTATGCATTCGGCACAACGAATTGTAGTTGCGCCAAAATTCGTAAAAATAGTGATATTAATAATGGAATTTAAAACCATTTTCTTTATACCTCTAACAAAACACGAGTAGAATTTGTTTGGCTCCCAAATGAATGAAATCATGGAGGCAAATACCTAAAATATCAATTTAGTAATGAACACGAATACAGATACATTTTACATTTTGTGGCATAAAAATATTAGAAAGGGGAGCATCATTTTTTTTTTTTTTTTAAGTTTGGTGGCTGCGATAGGGTTTTATGTAATTGATGTGTGGTAAAGATATTGATTAATATGAAACCGATTCGTTTCTTTCTTAATTCGGTTTTAGCCGCACTATGACGATCTTTCACAACTTTTTATTATGTCGCTTCAAAAAAGCAATTATTTTATAGTTCTTTAACTCTTTACGATCTCAAACACACTAAACATATTTAAATATTTTTCTTGGGGAAAAGTTATACCATCTTTTAAAAATTGTGTTTTATTTGCGTAGGATTTGTCTCATCAAAAATAGTCATTAACAAATTTTTCAAACTCCATGGTCATATGCACTAACATCACAAGAAGAACCTCGCTAATCATAAATGTTAATTGTTTATTGTTTTATTTAATTTCTTTTCATCCATGTTGTTTCTCCTTCAAAGACCTCCTTCGGACCCTGCTGAAACACGTCAACGAAGTCCCCAATGATCTCCGAGACGAGTGCGTGAACGACATCCGTCGATGGTTGCGTGATGTCACCTCTGACCGACCAACGAGTGAAATTATTACTGTAGTAGCTCAACGAAAGGATACTTATCCTGAAAACATGCCTAAAACACCCTAAAGACAAAATCCCGTATGCTTGAATGAAGCAGTTCCTTAAATAAGCAAGTAGTTCTGAAGCCCTCGATTAAATTTCTCCAAACTCTTTAGCAGTAGGGAGTTTAGAACCATGTCGACGTGAACATGAACGAGGTTCTAGATTTAAAGAATGGAAGCTTTTATTATGAAATAGTGGTGACATCAGTTCTTCATGCTTGATGCTCATAGCTCTTCGAGCTTCTAGGTCCAGTTGACAGGCTGAATTGAGAATGCCAAATAGGCCCTACCTCGTCTAGGCGTTCTCAATTCAGCCTGTCAACTAAACCCGGAGCTACTAGTATATCAAAAGTTTCCATCCTTTAACCTCGTTCATGTTTACGTCGTTATGATAAAAAAAATTACCTTGTTAGTACGTGCTACTTAGTTTACAATCTTCCAGGAGCCGCGGAGCATTTGTTATATTGGAGGGACTGAACCGGCTGAAAATCACAAAGCAATGGTAATTTTCACGTTTTTTTACACGTTTGCTGAAAAATAACTGGAGGGCTGCAGCCCTCTAGCCCCCCACGGCCCATGTTTGTGCACCACGGATGTGCACGAATCAATAAGTCAATTATCGCAGTAGAATTTTGTCATGCACGATATTAAAAAAATATATATATATGTAATGAAATGTTCCAAAGGTAGCAAATACGAGGCATTTAACAAAAATATATTTTTTACACTCTTTTCGCAAATATTTAAAGAAAACGTCTCAAGCAAAGTCTGCAGCTGGAGATCGAAACACAACACACACTCACATACACACCACACACACACCACACACACACACACACAATGTATTGTTTGAATTGAAAAGCAAATTTGATCTCAGTGGTCCTTAGACAATAGGGGAGACCGGTATGGACGTTACAAAATTCACATTTTGGGCCAGATAATTCTAATGAAAGAACTCACGCACTCCATATTGGTCTGTAGTTAGCCTCTTATGTGGCTAAAACCTGAGGCATACAAAACTTGAAACAATGTTAACACTAATTAACTACAGCTTAATTAGTAAAGACATTTTTTGTAACAACCTACCCCATATATGGGTAAGTTGTTACACCATACGGGGTCAATTGTTACAATATGTAAACATACGGGGTAGTTGACAATGTGTAAATCTCTTATACCATACTTTAAATTTCAACTTCCAGTTTCTTGAATCGTTAACAGTAGATCAAGTAGAGCTCTAGAATAGACAAAAGTAATAATAGAAAAATAAAAAATATTAACACCTGAAAATGAGACAAAATAATTTTACATATGTAATGTAATTGGGGTAAGTTGTACATCAACATGGGTAGGTTGTTGTAACAACCTACCCCATGGTGATTTACACACAGAAATCAACTGTAGCACAGTCATTAGGTAGAATTACAGGGCATGGCTAGGGGTAATTAGTGACATATTTTTGTACTATATTTACAATACAGACTATCATCATTTGCCTTCATTGTAAGAGCTATTACAAATTTCAATTTTTTCAAAAATTTACTTTGAACTGTAAAAAATGGTTTTGTTGATTTACTTTTTAATAAAACAACGGAAAACCTCACGACTGGCATTCATCACAGCTATGTGTAGCTGTATATAGATGCCAGTTAGCACATCCTCTCTGTTCCATCTTAGCACACTGAGAACTGTAACAACGACCGTGAACTTCCATACCCGGTCTCCCCTACCCCTGACAATGGCATGCCCCAGACTACTACCCCCGCCAAAATTCTACCTCTAACTACCACTAATATTTAACTCTATTTCTAAGGGTAATTGTCCAGGGGTAGTAATCCTGTACGATCTCAGTAACTACTTTATTTTATGCGTACAGGCGGATCTACGGGGGGGTTTTGGGGTTCAACCCCCCCCCCTTGGATGCAAAAAAAAAAAAAAAAAAAAAAAAAAAAGGAGGAGAAAGGAGAAAGAAGGAAGAGAGAGAGAAGCAAAGAGGAGAGAAGGAAGAAAAGAAAGAAAGGAAGCAGTGGTGGATCTACGGGGGGTTCACCCCCCTCCCCTTGGGCGGGCTGCCTAGTAAAAAAATTATGTGCATGAGAAATGCCATCATAATGTCCAAACTCACATATATGTCCTAAAGAAGCATCCTGTCTCAGCACAGCATTGGACAATATCATATATGGTCACACCCCCCCTCCAGTGCTATCCTAATCATGTCTCTCATCTAGTCTAGTTGATGCAGCAATCTTAACTCATAGACGTTCACGGGATTACGAGTAGTGCAGTAATCAATACCCCCAAAAAAAAATCGGGACCATTTTTTTTTTTTAAATCTTATCTTTTTTTTTAACTTGTAATTTATTTATTTTATTTATGTATTTATTTTTTATCATTATCATCATCATTATTATTATTTCTTTTTTTGGGGGAGGAGAGGAGGGTGGGCGAACAAATAGAAAGTACTAGAAAGTGCCTGTTTATTAATTCCATATATCTTTTAAAACCAATAAATTTTCGCGCTCGCGCTTCGCGCTCGCGGATACTAAATTATAATGCACAAATAACTCAAATTTTAAATGCACAAATAACTCAAATTTTGAGCTCAAAATTTTTCGGCTCGCGCTTCGCGCTCGCAGATACTTAATAGGGTCTATAATACACAATTATCTAAAAAAAATTAATCAATACTAGAAAGTGCCCCTTTATTTATTCCATATATCTTTTAATACCCAATATTTTCGGCTCGCGCTTCGCGCTCGCAGATACTTTATAGGGTCTACAATACACAATTATCTTTTGAAAAAATAATTAATACTAAAAAAGTACCCCTTTATTTATTCCATATATCTTTTATAACCCAAAATTTTCTGCTCGCGCTTCGCGCTCGCTGCCTATTATAATGCACAAAATAACTCCAACTCTAAAATTGTTTAAATAATTCCTCGTTTTAGGTCAGTATAGGCCTATAAATCGGGGATTGTCTAAAACTCGCGCTCCGCGCTCGTTTGCTCGCTCCGCTCGCAAGATTTTTTTTTTCATCCCCTCAACCCCCCCCCCTTGGAAAAAACCTAGATCCGCCCCTGAGTAAGCTCATAATAAACGTCCGTTTGTTGTGGAATCTCTTAATAAAGTAGACCAAGCAAGGGCAAAAAATAATAAGGATTAATAACAAAAAAAATGATTGCTTCCCAAAATAAAGAAAAGAAAGAAGAACTCACATATCAGAAGAAGAAGAGAGAGAAGATTGACAAATGAAAAAGAAAAGGAGAAAATGAAGAGGAAGAAATAGAAGAAATAAAGTAAGATTAAATAAGAAAAACAAAATGTGAGTATCATAAAGATTTGAAAAATAATTTAAAAAAAAAGAATTTGTAAACCATTTGCTGTAAGAATAGTGGAACATAGACATGTCCTAAAGTTAAAACATAAAGGTATTAGAAAAGCACCATTAGATGACTAATTTAAAAAAGAAAACGATTAAAAATAAATTAAATGTCACACATGTCAGACAAAAAATAAAACATATTGGACTGACAAGGTGGTCTCATTTCATAAGAAAAGCACCAGCAGTAACAAGTAACAACTTGCTTTTCGATGAAATCTGACGACGAAAAAAAAAAGAAAATTAAACAAGAAAGAAAGAAGAGAAAAAAAAACATGAAACTTTTCCCGCATTGAATATATTCCAGATTGCACAATATGTAATAGATTACATGTACTTTCATACAATATACATTGACCTCACAAAATAAAGAACAAAAACTTACCTATCACTTTGATTTATTTAATCCTATAAAATGATTAAGCTCCTACATAATAATATTAGAGAGTTTTAGATTCATGTCAATATGAATGAGGTTCTAGATTTAAAGAATGGAAGATTTTGATAAATAATTATGATAATAATGGTGGTTTCGTCTGGCGTGATGCTCAAAGCTCTCAGAGCTTTTGGGTCAAGTTGACAGGCTGACAGGTATTTGAAATTCTCAATTCAGCCTGTCAACTGGAACCAGAAGCTAGGAGAGCAATGAGCATGAGGCGTGAAGAAGTCACCATTATTATTATAATTTGTATCCAAAGGCTTCCATTCTTTAAATCTAGAACCTCGTTCACGTACACATCGACATGATTCTAAAACTTCCTAATAATTAAAACGAGAACATCTCCATTAAGTATTACAAGTTTGCAATAATGAAAAGTCATTTTCCCTTCACTTTTCATCAAAGAGACAGCACAATTATTTTGAGCAAGGTACAGAATGGCTATTAAAACAAAATCACGGCTTGTGCAGAAGTATTGTTTGAGTCTTATTTCCTCAATTCATAACAGTACCAAATTGTTTACAGAGTGCAATATTTTAAAAGCGACTACAAAAAGATTCTTCAGTAGAACATTGCTTTATTGCCACTATACAGTACTTTTGTCTCTCCTTGCCATAAAATAAAATGTTTCAATACGTACAGATTTCATTCAAAAGTCAGTTAGAGTTAAACTTTTTATATTGATATTTCCCTGTATTTGTTTTGCCAAACTGAAAAGATTTTGATATAATCCTGTACATCTTCTTCAATATAAATTGCAAGTTTTTGTAACTATGAGCACATATGAAGGTATAAGTACAGGCCACTCTTATTACAATGAGGTACTCAGGACCAAACCACATACCTCATTATAAGAATACCTCACTGTATTAAACACATTGGAACATGTGCTCATGTTTTCATTTGAGACCAAAAGAAGAGTGATGTTATACAGTGCATATAAAAAAAGGTAATCCCTTCTTAAAGGAGCCATGTTTCTCATTTATTTTGGCAATTTATATGTAGCATAATATTAAAGATTATTATCCATACAGAGGGTTTTGGAGAGCCAAATACATGTGTTATTTTGTTGATGCACTTCATGAACTTGACCTACTTTACAAAGTCGTTGAACTCGCTCAATACTGTGGCCTCGCTGCCCAATATCGAAAACTATATGGCAGCAACGAGGGGCGAATCCCCAAAATGCAGCGACGCGTTGCCAATTCCATTTATCTTAATTCTTTGTTACGTCACCAATCACTTCAGCCCATATTGAGCTATGCCTACGCGTCAAATGAAATTGCGCGCACTCGCGTATTTGTACGCGTTTTTAGCAATTTTTTATTTTTTTTTTTCTTTTTTTTTTTTTTTTTTGGGGTGTGGCAATTAATTTTTCTTGGGGCATTTTCTTTTTTTGGAAGGGCGTCTTTTGGGGAGGGCCACTTTTTTGTGGCCGGGCCAATTTTTTCAGAATAAAAAAAAAAACAAAAAAAACAAAAGAAAAAGAAGAAAGAAAAGAATAAAATTTGGAGGCATTTTTTTTTTGGGCGGGGGGCGGATTTCGGGGGCAATATTAATTACTTACCTTTTTTTTATATATTCTTTTTTTAATTTTCAAAATAGAATTGTATTCCAGAACAAAAATTGTGGGATGGGGGTTGAGAATCTTAAATGAATAAAAAATTGTGATTAAAAAAATGTAAAATCCTCTGTATAGATAATAATAAAAATATTAGATGTCCTGTTTTCGGTCAATACAAGGATATATTGAACTCGCTTTTCAAAATATTGGACTCGTCTTCGACTCGTCCAATATTTGTGCAAAGCTCGTCCAATATTCCTTGTATCAACCTCAAGGCCATCCAATATTCTATAAAGAACTCTAACTTTTATCAGGATACTTTTTTTTGCATCACAATTGCCACGCACAATCAGGTAAATTGCAAATAAAGGGTACAGGTACATCACCACACATCATCGTGCACAAGACTATTCAATGATGTGTGGCAGCAGTTAAAGGATTCCTTTAGATTCCTCTAAAATTGGTTTACCCCTTTTTCAATACGCAATGTAGAGAAACATCTTCGCTCATTATAAAAGAAGTTCACCATGTGAAAATATTTCATATCTCAAAGATATCGATGTTTAGTACATATCAAACATATCTCAATCCTTCTTTTGTTTTAACATCAGTAGACTATAGTTTAGCTATACAAATGTTATTGACCTCTTCACAATTTGGTCACTTTCATTACCTTAAATCTAGAATAACAGAGAAAAAAAAACATAACAATGAAAAAGAAATAAAGTTGGTCAGCTAAAACACAAGAATGAATATCGATATTGACTTCATATACATTTGAATAGTATCATAATTTTTCCATTGAACATGTAACTATGTACATAGATGCACAACCATATATATCAAGCAGAAAAATATAAAATATAGTCACAAAAACTATTCCTCTCTGACAGGTAAATTCATTCAGATGGTGCTTTATTTTTTGTTATCACATCTGAAATAATTTCAAGGTTCAGTGGCTATGAATTCTAAACACATCACAAAAAGAAAGTTCCCCTTATTTCAGATATCAATAATTTTTTAACCAGGAGGAATAAAAAAAAAAAATCTAATTATATGTCCTTGTCATGCTTCAGTGAGCAATGGTTGAATACAAAAATGTCATTTTTTTTTAAGTTCACAAGACTAAATTAACAACTTTGATTCAATGATATCGGACCCGTTTTCAGATTTTAAACATTTTACGCGTCAGAATGTATGCAAAACGTGCTTCCCAATATACGGAAAGGAAATTGGCCTCAAATTGCAAGGTTCAGTGAGCATGCAGCAAAAATTGCTCAAACTGCGATTTTTACTTCTTTGCCATGGTATAATCGATCAAATGTGAGGGAATTCCTGTTTTGGAAGTGTATCAACCAATATCCATCCATTCACTGTTGAATTAACCCATAAATCAACCAAAAAATAGGCCATTTTAGAATTACGAAGAGTCATTGTAGTAATTGTATGCACTAGAAAGCATCTCAATAACATTTTGGGGTTTTTATTTATATTGTTTGGGCACGTGTTAATGATCCTATGGCATTTATTTAAAAATTCATGCTTCAGTGAACACGTGACACTGGAAAAGCCCTTTTCTCACGTACGGACTAAAATTCAAATTCTTACTTTGATTGAACATAACAATTCTTTTCGGGGAGTACTTATGATTTGATTTTCATAAAAATCCCGATGTTTCACGCCTCAGTGGGCACAAGATACAAGAAAATCATGAAAATAAGAAGAAAGTTTGGGGTTTCGTCATGGTTCAGTGACTTTTGGAATACGTAATTTGAGTAAAGATCCTGTTAGTTAGAGACCAGTTTAAGCTATGTGCAAAGTTTCATAAAAAAGATTCACAGTCAAATGGACAAAAACTGACAATTAAAATATGCCAAAGTTCACTTTTGTTTAACCTCTGTACATAAAGTCAATGGAGGAGGAAATCAATACCCTGTCAAATGTGAAATTCGGCCAATTTCATTGATGATTATTGTTAATTCTACCGTGAGTTATGTCACGAACTGAAACTTGGCACACAGCTTCAACTGATCTCCAACTAACATGATCTTGATTCAAATGACGTATTCGAAAAGTCACTGAGCCACGACGAAGCCCGAAATAAATTTTTGTAAAATGGGCACTCATTTTGGACGCCCCGGCTGTAGAGACCTTATGCAGCAGAGATGCAATGCCAGATGTTTAGTTTTAGTGGGGCCACCAATCGTCATAATATGGGCTTCGTTTGCAAGTCATGTTAATGTTTGGCAACATCTATAAATATGTTTTACTTGATCACACGAATCAGAAAATATATGTCTCCAATTTTTTAATTGACCTTTTGTGACCCAAATGGAGGTCAAAGGTCAGGCTTCATTAACATAACATAATTTTCTTCAAATTCTGTCAAATTTGGTATCAAATTGTAGGTAATTTTATAACTAGCAATTATGTCTATTAACATTTTTTCACCCGACCAGCCAGTTTTGAGCAATATGCAAATTAGTCTATTTATGCATAATTAAATGCATATTGTGTCAAGCTTCACTATAATCAGACATAACATATCCATAAACAATATGAATGGCAACTAATCAAGAATACAACATAGGTCATACTAGCCTGGCATTGCTGCCACATTCTGGTGACCCTTATGACCTTAAAGTTAGAGCAAAGGTCAATTTATATGATGATTAACAACCTGGAAATGGCATCATGTTAGCAAAAACCTCAGTTTCTGTGAACTTTGGCCTTATTTCTAGGTCGATTGTGTCAACTTAAAATATGACAACATATATTTTTTGGTTGTATGTAACAAGAGAAAAAGTAATACCCTTTTTCAATAAAAAGATATAACGCTATAAAGTTACAACTGCAATATACTGAAAAACGACGTTTTTGCCCCATTATGTGGAAAGCCCATACATACACGTGACAATGACAATGACAATGACAATTGACAATGACAATGACAATGACAATTTGACAATGACAATGACAATGACAATGACAATACAATGACAATTTATTCATCCCATTTCACCATATTAGGTATTGGGGGATTCATATACATATTTTGACAAGGAAACGGAACAACACTATTTACAGTAAATATACACAAATAAACAAAATAAGTAATAAAATCTTAAATGAAATTAAGTACATAAATTAAGTACATAAATAAATAATAAATAAATAAGTAAATGAGTAAATAAAAAAATATGATAGTAATAAAAGATGAGTCAGTATATTAGACTGACAAAGTGCGACCCCTCCCCCCCCCCCCCCATACCTGTACTATGACAATGGCGATGACAATGCAAACAAGTTAGGAAATTGAAGTATAATACTTCAATACTAGAATGAGACATAATAAAACAACAACAATAATAATTATAATGAAATAATAATTAATGATAATAATAATAATAACATTAATGATATGATGATGATAATAATAATAATAATAATAATAAAAAAAAAAAAAAAAATAAAATAATAAATAATAATAATAATAATAATAATAATAATAATAATAATAAAATAATAATAATAATAATATAATAATAATAATAATAATAAATATATAATAACAATAATAATAATAATAATAATAAATAATGCAACTTCAATGCAATCTGGCTATCAGATGCCCCATCTTGGCCCAAACAGAATATATCAGCAGACATGATAACATTGCCACAAGCATATACACTCGCAACTTTCTAAACAGGATCGTGGCGACTCAAGCATGTGACCATCCATTGGGAACATCAGCCACAGACAATCACCCTGGCTGATAAAAGTACCATCATATATTGGAACTGCGGCATAATGACAGACAGAGCTCATCAACTGTAACAAGCCAGCACATCATCGTAAGAGAGGGAAACAAAGTTAACATCATCGAAAGTAATCCGTCCCTCACGACATAAACATCGCAGTCAAGGAAAGGGACAAGCGCTAAATATCAAGACCTGAGGATCAGATCGAACGAATGTGGAACGCCAAGGCAAAGTCACCCGGTGATAATTGGTCACACGGGATGGTAAAGAAGGAATCGGAGAGTCTCATCACCAAGATCTCCCCGACATCAAGATCTACGATCTTCAAAAAGAAGCCATTCTCGGCCAACTAGAATGATCCGAAAAAACACTTGGACACTAAAAAGTTTGCACTTGAAATCACTTT
>CALNVZ010000674.1:18749864-18786509 GCA_940671915.1 Paracentrotus lividus
AAACCTAAATGGAATTGGCAAGTGACACAACACACACAGATAAAAAGGGGGAAAGGGAAGAAGTTGCGATTATCGAACACTGCAAACCTTATACAATTGAATTATCATTAAAAAAAGACACCAAGCCAAACATGCACAAACATTTTATCATTTCAATAATAATCAAGAGGAAAAGAGAGAACATATATATCATTGTAAATTTAAGGAGAAAAATCAGACAAATGACTGAGAATAGTTTTAGAAAAACTCATTAGTCCTCAGTGATATAAAATTTTGATTCTCTGAAATAAACTACAATTCTAATACCGGTATGTGCAGTATATCACAGTAAAATAATATTCATTCAGCCAAAATGAATGGTTTATTGATAAACAAAATGAAATAAACCAAACACTAGGTCTCCATCCAAATTAATGAACCTTGCTTTTTCTTATATTAACAAACATCAATTTCATATTCAAACAAACAAACATTCAGGTATGGGAAATATGGATGTTTCAGGCAAACAAATTAACGCTCTTTCTTTTCAGAATGAAATTGCCGAACAACGAGCAGCACTGCATGAACAATCAATCATGCCCTTAGCGTGCATTTTATTAAACTATAGGAATTAGAATATCTTTTGTTTTTACACACTTCTTGTTATTATTTATCTTCCAAATATATGTAGTAGAATTTTTGTTCTTTATCTAATTTTGGAGAAGTGCATACATGACCTCTGAAATAAACAATTATTCATTGTGCTAATGTGGCTCATAAAAATTCATAGAATAATATCAAATCAAATCTTCCAATGAATATTTCTGCCAAAAGCTTTTCAATGAAAACAAATATTTGTGACAAACAATAAAAACAAAAAATCATGCTATGCAATGATAAGAGGGTACTGATGCACATGCGTGAATATTTCATGCTACATGCTCTAAGACTTAAAGGGCGGTATATACCTGCCCTCGTCAGAGGCACTTAGACACAGTGTTCGGCCGACGCAGTACTTATTGGATCTTCCATTTGGATCATTTTCCTTTAGCGTTTGGAAGGGGATTCGGGAATCATATGAGTGGGGAGGCGTTCAAGAGGGCGGAGAAAGCGGAGGAGGCGGTGGACAGGGGGGTAGCAAAAGAATTATGAAGCGAAAATTAATGGTTAATGACAAAGCAAGCAAGGGTACATGTATTAAAATTAGAAGTCCACATACTCTTACAACTAAATGAATGTACAACAAAAGCAGTTTTTAAGGGGATTAAAAAACAATAATTTTTGTTTTACAGCCAGATAACAAAGTTAATATATTTTCAGACCCAACATAGGTTAATCATTTAGAACAGGACTCAATACAGTACATCGAACAAAGGTCAAGGCAGATGTAGATGGCAAATTTTGATCCTCCTTTGGGCACTTTAGTAACAGGCATTTATATGGTACGAGCTACAGGTATCTACACCGTTCCAAGACACACATGGATGGCTACATTGTAAAACAAGGAACTCTAAATGTTACAAACCCACTAATCATTCAGCATTCTAAAAAAAAAAAATTGCAACTTGGACATACTCAAGTTAGTTAGTTCCATGAATATGGATCTTCCTCCAGAAAAACTCTTTTCTAGGTTTTAATGGCAAAAAAACAACAAAACAAATAAAATAATCTAAACACAAAAATGTGCATGAAAATGCAGTCTTCTTTTTTCTTCTTTCTTCTTCTTTCTTTTTTTTTTTTTTTTTTGCTTTTGCCTGAAGCTGCCTCATGGTGAACATGTTAGATCACGAGAAAAAAATGATATGATTTAGCAAGAGAAACGTAAATAGTAGGACATTAGCTCTGATTTCTTTTTTCATGTAATGTACAACATGGATTGAAAATGAACATGAGTTTTATCTAATAACCAAGCTATATAGGACAGCAATGTTAAGCAAAGGATGATATCTACAGGGGGGGGGGAGGAAATATGCACTTTACTGACATAATGAATAGATTACTTACTTTGCATCAAATTGATAAGATTTGTGTCCACAGGAACTTCATTTGCTGCAATAGAAAGCAATGGAAGTAAACATCAATTAAAATCATACACCCTTAACTTTATTTCTACAATTAATATATGTGACCTATTTCGTTACAGTATGACAAATATGTCCTTAACATAATATTTTACCAGAAGTTACCACAATCATTATTGATTTACTTAAAAAAAAAATATACACCACTGTCACAAATAGCGCGAAACAGATATCACATTTTATATGCATGTACAGTATGTCTACAGTCCGTATTGACGTCACTGTGAAAATTGTATGTTAGCTCAGGAGATATACACATCAGTATTGGATCATTTAATGGTAATTAACAGAGATTTTCTGAATGAATTATTTTGGATTAAATGGATTATTTTGCTGATATCCTTGATACTTTGCTGGCACTGTTGTCTCATTTTGATATGATAAATCACATATACCTTCCTAATTATTAAATCTTAGTCCTGTGAAAATAGATTATTGCAAGTTAACCTAATAAGACTGGGGTGTTTTGTAGCTGTCAAGACTGGGAGGGGGGGGCCATGATGGACCCCCCCCCCCAAAGATCTTGGCCTGATCACGCGACTGCGCCGAAAATTGCACGATGGTAGTGTGTCATATAATCTACAAGACTGCGAATTAATTTTTCCGAAATAATATCGATTATTTTATATTAATTAATTATGCTAACTTATGCAAGAAATCATACTTTCCTCTAATTGAAAAAATAAAGCTCCTAGAATGCTAATTTTGTGTATTATTTATTCCTTATAGCATTCCTAACGATTGTACTATGGTACAATATGGTGTTCCTCAAGGTTCAGTTTTAGGCCCGTCTCTTTTCAGCATTTATTCTAAACCAATTGCTGATATTGCACGAGCTCATAATGTACATGTCCATCTTTATGCTGATGATACTCAACTTTTTATTCCATTCAATCCGTCAGATCAGATGATGTAAATAACAAGCGTCAGAAATTAGAAAAGTGTGTTCTGATATCAAAGCTTGGATGAACAGGAACAAGCTTAAGCTCAATGATGCTAAGAGTGAATTTTTAATTCTTTCATCTAAACACCAGAAGGTTGACTTATCGTTATACTATTCGTGTTGGTAACTCAAATGTTTTATCCTCACAATCTGCACGTAATCTTGGAGTGTTATTCGATAGTCACATGACAATGAATGAATTTGTACAAAAGACATCAGGCTATGTATTTTCAATTACGAAACTTTGCAAAATTCGCAAGATTTTGTCAAATAAAACTCTTGCCACATTATTCATTCTTTTGTAATTTCACGCCTTGACACTGCAATCTCTGTTATATAATATGCCATCATTTCAATTAGCTAAACTACAACGTGCACAAACTCTGCTGCCGAGTTTGTCAAGAACCGCAAAAGGGATCATATTTCCCCTGTCTTGAAGGGCTACATTGGCTACCAGTAAAGGAACGTATTGAATACAAAATTCTGCTTATTACTTGGAAGGCAATGCATGGCTGTGCGCCTGCATATATATTCAATCTTCTTAGAGAATATGTTCCTAGTCGTAATCTACGCTCCTCAGGAAAAAACTTGCTTGTTACAAAAAGAAATGTATCAATGTACGGAGATCGGTCATTTTCTTCAGCTGCTCCAGCTTTATGGAATGCATTACCTACCGGTACACAGATTCGTTCTTTGGAGACATTAGAATCTTCAAATCTAATCTCAAAACATTTCTTTTTGTGAAGCATACTAACTTGAATATTAATGTTGTATTATATTGTAAATTGTAGTTCTTTATATAATTATCAAAATATATATTGTTGTTTACTGTCTGTGTATTTGGCATGACAATCCTTTCTCTTTGACTTTGACATGGCAGATTTGGAGTGTGCGCCTCACAAGGCAGTCCCTCTTATCGTTTTTATTAAGAGAATGTGTTTGTAACTACATCAGTATGTTGTTCAACACTTTCATCTTTTTTACAAAGCGCCTCGGAATAGTTTAACTAGACAGATGGCGCTATACAAATACGTTGTTGTTGTTGTTACTAGGAAAAAATCACGTATTGAAATTAATTTCCTATGTATTCTATTGTTTTATGAATTTCTTATGTATTCATTGTTTTTTCGACCTTTTGTTTTTCTTGTTTTTTTCCGCAAAAATTATTGATGAACCATTTGAAGCATAATAATGCTAAAATGAATTGATTTCAGCCAATAAAAGCGAAAATAATCATATCTTTATAAAACAGGTGAGAAAACTCCATTTGCATTGACTTTTTACACAAAATCATGTTTTTGAGCCGTTTTCGGTCTGACGGATATTTTTGAAAATCGTGCAGCGTCTTAACGGTATGACCAATTTTCGCAAAAATGGTTTCAAAGATGCGCGAGACTTGAAAGTTATAAAGTCAGCAAGCGGCGCGATCAAAATTTTGTGCGGCGGAATGGTCGCGGAAAATGTCGAGGGGGGGGGCATGATGGCCCCCCAGTCTTTTTAGGGTTAAAGATGCACGTCCTCATAGTGTAGAGGAGTTCAAAATACGTACGCGGTAACGAGCTTTGCAAGCTGCCCATTCTATACCAACGATGTGCAACTCTCACGTAGTGGTCCAAAACCGAAAGCTAGAACGCCTGAATGATTGCCGAAGTCATGAGCCAATTTGTTATCGGCATTGATTCGATGCTCGCATGCTCGGATGCTGAGAGAGCTGTGCAAGCGAGAAGGTAGCGATGCATACATCTCAATGTCCGAACACTGATACAGTGCTCTATACACACACCACGCTTGTACGCTAATCGGACTCACATGCAGCCGATTGGCTGACGTTTGTTTGTATAAAACCGTATGCAAATTAAGCCATGCTCTTCGCGAATAATTCGTGAACAATGGCGGCTTGCACACAGATCGCATCTTCAGTCTCGTTTTAGCTTACCAATGCCGTGCAGGATCGCCTTTAAGGTGGAGACAGTCTAAAATTTGCAATGGACATGTAGACAGTAATATGCAAGCGCAGTGCTTCAAAACGAAAGATTCAATCATAGTCCACTCGTGGACATGCCAATGGAAATGTATCAGGACAACTACCCTTGGACAATGACCATTCCCCCCCCCCCCCGACAACAATCGCTGGACAATTACCCCCAGGACAACTACCCCTGTACAATTACCCCTGGACAATTGCCCCCCCCCAATGACAACCAACCCCTAGACAATTAACCCCTCTCCTCCTCGGACAACTTCCTCCCCCCCCCCCCAGAAATGGGTTTAAGTGTAGATTTTGGCGAGGGGTAGTTTTCTAGGGGTAATTGTCCAGGGGATATTTGTCTAGGGGTAGTTGTCCAGGGGTAGTTGTCTTAGGGGCAGTTGTCTTAGGGGCAGTTGTCTATGGGTAGTTGTCAAGGGGGGTAATTGTCTCTGGGGTAGTTGTCCATGGGTTAATTGTCTAGGGAGTTGTCCAGGGGTAATTATCTAGGGGTAGATGTCCAGGGGGTAATATCTACGGGGTAGTTGTCCAGGGCGTAATTGTCCAGGGGTTAATTGTCATAGGAGCAGGTGTTCTTGAACCCAATGAAAAAGTCCTTGTATCCTCAAGGGTGACTGATAGTAGGCTGCGAAATACTTACTCTGGTTGTTAGTGTTTGGGCTTGGGGCAGGAGCAGGGGCTGTTCCGGTTCAGTGGGTTTAGGATGAGACAGAGTGATGGTAGCTCCACCGATAAGTCCCTGAAAGACAAGGTCATATTCAAAATCATTACGAAGATCATGACAAGGACATTGATTATGAAGGTCAATTGGTTTAGGATGAGACAGAGTGAATGGTAGCTCACCGATAAGTCCCTGAAAGAACAAGGTCATATTCAAAATCATTACGACGAAGATCATTGACAAGGACATTGATTATGAAGGTCAATTGGTTTAGGATGAGACAGAGTGAATGGTAGCTCCACCGATAAGTCCCTGAAGATAAGAAAGTCAAGATCATATCAAAATCACTATGCTGGTCATCAACAATGACAGTGCGAATATGTGATGCATCACATTGAAATCAGACACAAGTCGCCCAGGAAATTCAGCACAGTGTTGAGGAAATCGGCAAAATAATAAAAATTGTCTTATTTGGGGGAAATATTTTTTTGGTTTTCTGAATTTTCAATGTTTCTTATATGCTCTGTAAAAAAATTGAGTAGAAATGATTAGGGAAAAGCCCTTAATAAAAATTGATTGTTTTGTTGCAATCTTTGACTCTTTTCCGGCGACTTGTGTCTGATTTTGATATGATGAGTCACATATATCTATATTCATTTATGATGGTTAATGACAATGATTTTAAAAAAAAAAGTAATTCCACAATCATTTGGATTTCTATTCTTATCCCCATAACCATATCTGCCACAAAGACTTATACTACCCCCTCTCCATAACCAATGCATTTTGCACAATTTTGAGAGGTAATATGATTAGATCTGCAAAAACTCATTCTGATATCCACACCTGCAACCAATTTGTTTTACACAATGTTTCCAAAATCATTATGATTTGTACTTCAATCCTCAATTATCAGATCTGCTACAACTACTTCTACTACGTACCCTCCGTAGCCAATGATGAGCTTGACTTTGACTTTGTACTGTACAATGATTCCTAAGCTTTCTCGTTCCTTCTCTGTCTTTGCACTTAACCTGGTGACAAAAAAAATAGAAGAGAAGAAAATGATGATTATATAAGCAACGGCAAGTAAAATTATGATAAATCGGAAAGACATAAAAGATAATATCTTGGCAAATAAGAGAAGAGAATACACAATTAGAATGAGAATGTTCATCCAATATAAATATTAAAGAAGAGGCAACAAGATATGATTAAGAATAACCACAACTTCAGAAATGAGAGAATTACTGGGGAAAAATGGTTTCATTCCTGGCAAGAAAGGCATTATACCCAGAGAGCTCACAATGTCCCATGAAGTCCTGTTTGCTGGAGAAGAAAAAACAAAATCAGCGATGCACACACCCAAAGGTTTTCTACCCGATAGCATACGGTGATAGGTAACCCGTCTCAATGCTAACTCCTTACAAATATGTCAACGTCCTTTTGCCAGCCACACACACACACACACACATCAACAATAGTTTTCTACCCAATAGCATATGGTGACAGGTAACCAGTTTCAATGCTAACTCCTTTCACAACCAGCTGTACTCCCGGCCTCCATTCTGCAAGGCGAGCCATGATGAAAATAAAAATGTCCGCTGTGTCCTTCCTCTCTCCCTTTTCCAAAACATGTATCACAAAGGTTTTGCAATCAATCGCGAAATAGCAATAGCCAATCAGGATCATTGTTGTATTCGCTTTTTGCCCGAATGACTGACCAGTAACAAATTAGAATTGTTCTTTCAAATTCGTAATTGATCGCGAATCTTTGGGTTATGGACATAGATCAAAGTGGAAGACACACTGGGTGGTGAAATTGCCAGAAGGCTGCTCCTCTACAGGGCGTATAAAAAAAATTGTATACCCAACTCTGTGAGAGTCTCTTATGGGAATGTTGTAACCTCCACAATCTTGAATTGTATTGTATTATAGAGAGTAACTTCAATTCTGTTCAGCCATCTGCGTTTCAAAAGTGACAAACAGGTACAATCCACTCCCCTTATAATGAGCACAAATACAAGATTTTCTTTATCATAATGAGACTATTCCCTTAATCCAAATTTCAAATATGTGCACATAAGTGTGCCTGTCTATCTTTTTAGTAATATCACAAGATTTTGAATACTGTAATGTGGTTAGTGGTAAATATGACTGTTTGAAAAAGTAGGATAGGAAATGGAGAGTTGAAGAAGAAAGAAATGGAAAGGCAAGAGATAGAGAGTAGAAAAAGATTTTGAATTATGAGCTGATTGGCTTGGTCCCAAGCATATCAATATAATGGAAGAGGACCATCACTACACTGTGTTTATTGTGGAGATACTGTAGGATTCTTGAGGTTCTAACATGAATAAGAAACTCCCAAAGTAGGATATACATATTATTATTTTTTTTGTTTTTTGGACACACTGTATTTCTATCACTCTTCTCTATCATAATTGAATTCTTATATATTTTTAGTATTAAAGTGGGAGTATTCTCGGGGCATTTCACCGCAAGAATGAATGTAAATTATAGACGGTTGTTCTGTCAATTACTAATTTGCCCTCCCAGATAGAAAGGATGCTTAATTAGATAACATTATCGTCCCTTGTTTCTGTATGTGCACTATCTAGGACAGGAACTAGGCATAATTGGGAAAAGGGCTTTTGTTTTTTCCTAAAACTCTGGTGTTTGTTTCCCCAAACGCTCATTTGTTTATTTTCTATTTTTTATTTGAGTAGGATAACTCCTTCCATGGGTTGTGCATTAAGTATTTATGGAGGCTCTGTGAACAATGAATAAGCAACAAGAGAATGCATTACAAAACATTTTTCTTAACATACACCAAACATTAATTTTATGCTTTTTCAAAAGAGTTTAAGAAGAAATATATTAGTAATAGATTTCATTTTTGTGCTAAAATAATAACTGTAATTTGGTTGAAACAAATGTTTTTCACCATACATAGTTTTAAAAAGTACTATTTGTGTGAATTAATACATGGGTTGTTTTACGATCAGGGTACACCGTCAAAAAATGGCCTTCTGTCCACCATAAAAAGAAATGGAGGTACTGTAATATCAAATCTTCGATGGCAAACTGTTGGGCACTGTTAGAGCAACCTACAGAGAAAAAAAAAATTATTGAAATACACATTTACTTCTAAAAATTGACCATTATATGGCATTTTAGGGCAAAATTACTGTCTCATTTTATTTTTTCTGATTTTGAGCCTGCACATCTTGATTATTAGCAATCATTAGGCTTGTTTTTCCAAACAAAATTGACTACTGAAATGCGATTGTTTAAAAACTGAAAACCCCAGAAGCTACAGTTAATTTAATTTTTTGTGACCATTAACCCAAAATGGGGTACCAATTCTGTCAAAAAATGTCCTCTCCGAATTAGGTGGTTTTACGCATAGTTAGACATCACTTGATGAACAATGTTTTTGTATGTAAGAACACTTGTATATATGCCACAAATTTATAATCTTTACTTCATTTATTTTTCAGACAGTTCACGTTTCAATGTTGTCAAATCACATTCTGTCAAAAACGTCCTCTCCGAAAAATGAAGCAATTGACTTTACGTGTAATAAAAAAATTGAACCCCTATAGAAAAATAAGTTGGTGACCTCATGCCTCAAAATTTAAAAGTAATGTCATTTTACTTGTCTAGAACACATACACAAAAATTGACGGAAAACAAAACAACTTTTTTTTTGGTCCAGTGAGACAAAATGGTGTACCCTGATCGTAAAACAACCCACATGCCAATTGTTATGATAACGTCGCTATTCATAATTGCATGTTCTTTTGATGTTTATTTCACATGTGAACGGATATTTAAGTAAGTTTCACTTACATCATTATTTCTAATTGCATTTCTTTTGATGTGTATTTCGTCTGTGAACGATTATTTAACTTTGTTACTTACATCATTATTAATAATTGCATGCTGTTTTGATGTGTATTTCATCTGTAAACGATTGTTTAACACTTTTCTTCCTGCATCATTATTTATAATTGTTGTGTTGTGCATTTCATTTGTGAACGATTGTTTAACAACGTTTTGCTTACGTCATAATTCACAACTGCACGTAAATGACATTGTTTTGATGTGTATTTTATTTGCGTCTGAACATTTAACTATGTTTTTTCTTACATCATATATGTAGTTCATAATTGCATTTTTGCAGGGAAAATCCCAAATAATAGGTCCAGAGAGAGCTAATCCCAAAGCAATCATCATCATTGATGACAATAAGACCCTAATTACGTTGCACAGCCTCACATCTTATTCCAGAGGGAAATATAATTAGAATTGGTCACCTGTGGTTCGGCCATGTTCAAATGGCCTTCAAACCTCAATCATCCGTTTCTATGGCATCGTTAACGGCCAATATATTCATCATCTTACATAATAACAGGCGTGATAATAACACAAAACACAGTGGAAAAGTCGGCAAAGGAGATGTCATATTCCTGTTTTGTTTCTTAATGTTTAATTTTAAAGATACCTTAACATAGGCATTTGAGTTGAACAATTTTAGATGTAGTGAAAAGATGAGTGGAATAAGTTAAATGTCCATCTCACTAAACTGTAGAGGTTTGGGAGAGAGGCTCCAAGCTATTTCACTTGTGAGGCACCGGATATTTCCAGAATTGAAAGGAGTGTCACTTATTGAAATATTATCTTTATTCAATGAAAATTATCTTTATTCAATGAAAATATTAATGTTAGGAATATTTATCAATAAGCTCAAATCAATAATCAAAATAAATATATATAAAATGAATTTTTCCTATCATCTTTGTTGCATCTGGCCACTAATGAAAAGTGTGACATACTACACTGTTCGTGATTTATTTACTCATTGCCTGGGGGGGGGGGGTTTCACATATGAATTAGAGAATTTTTTTTGCATGTTTTGCATAAAACCATACTCATGTCCTTATGCATGAAACATTGTGATTCACAAAAATCACATACATGTACATGTAAACAAGTCAAGCTTGACAAACTGTCTACCTGGAGGGAAATACTAGTACCGGTTTTAGTCATTAATAACATGTTTACACAATGACTCGGCTCTCATGTCAAATCCTCAGGAAGGGTCCAACATTGCAAAGTGTGAACCAGTAAAGGTGTTTATACATAACAAAAAAAAGGCAGGTTCAATACTGCTTACAGATCACGATTGAAAGCTACGATTCTGGCAGAACAAAAAAGGTTTGTTAAACTCGGATCGCGGATCACACTGATCCTGTTTACATGCCAGAAAATTGCTGTGTCGAACACGATGAACCCCCAGCCGAGTCACAGTGTAAACACTGTATATGTGACATATAATCTAGTAAAGGGCAGTAATGCACAATAATGCCCACGGTCACAAGCTATTATTTGATATTAGGGGAAAGGAGTAATTACATTAATATAGCCTCAAGACCTAGGATTGAGTGTTCACTTTTAAGTTCAGTTATTAACAGGTGAGAAAATAAAACAGAGAGAGATGGGAAGATGGAGGAGAATAGAGAGAGAGAGAGAGAGGGAGAGAGAGAAAGAGAGAGAGAGATAGAGAGATAGAGAGAGAGAGAGAGAGAGAGTGAGAGCAACATAAGAAAAAGAGAAATATAAAAAGAAAGCTGAATAGAGAAAAACAGAATAAGAGAGATAAAGAGAGCATTATAGAGATAGACAGATGATGAGATAAAATGGAAGAAGAGAGGCAAATAGAGAAAGAGGAGGAAATGGACGGAGCAAGAAATAACATAATAAAGGGCGACTGACACACAGATTAAAAAAATAAACAGAAAAACAGAAAAAATTATTTGAGAAATGGTGAAAGGAGAAGCAAGAGACAAAAAAGAAAAGGCAGAAAGAGAGAGGAAAAGAGAAAGAGAGAGGAAAAGAGAAAGAGAGAGGAAAAGAGAAAGAGAGAGAGAGAGGGAAGAAGAAGGCATACAATAAGGGGGAAACAGGAGAGAGAGGGGACGATATATATATATATATATATATCTTACTAAAACGGCCTTAAGGGGAACTGAGAAGAATAGCTTTATTCAGTCAGCATTCCCCTTAGCGACTTTCTATAGGGCGAATAGTTCCCCTTAACGCCAATTCTATAGAGAGAGTTGGGGCGATCTGAATAGGAGAAAACAAAGAAATTCGCCTTAAAGACCGTGGACGGAGTGAGTACAACCTTACATCGATTGAAAGCTAATTAGGCGTATAACATGAATACACACAAATAAATTCAATTTCCATAACAGTATTCATAAAAAGATGACCGAACCTCAACCAGGCCATCCCTCCCAAATACTCGAAAAGTTACCCCTATTTTGAAGTCGCTGGTGATGACGTCAAAGAATGTTAAGGGAATGCTACGGCCAGGCATGATTGGGTTTCGCCTTTAGAAAACACGTTTGTATTGCTATGTCAGAACAATAGAACCCATGTGTGCTAGAATTCTTTTGTTATGAAATGAAAGGGTAAATACATTCAGCATTTAGCATGTAGCATTCCGTTAACATATTTTGACGTCATCACCAGCGACTTCAAAATAGGGGTAACTTTTCGAGTATTTGGGAGGGATGGCCTGGTTGAGGTTCGATCATCTTTTTAATGAAATACTTTCTAGATGGACAATAAAAACGCTTAAATTGGGTATTGTTGTATTATGTAAAATTATTAGCTTTCGTTTTATATGTAATTTGGGTTTTCATTTCTCGGTCCGGTCTGGGGCTTTAAGGACGAAAATAGGTATATATATATATATATATAAATATATATATATATATATATATATATTATTTATTTTATATTATATTAATATACTTACTAAAATCAGAGGATTATACCTGTATGAGAAGCCAATAATTTAGAAATTAAGTGTGAGAGAAGATAAAGGGAGAGAGAGAGAAAAAAAAAAGAAGAGATACATTGTATGTGCATCTATCATATTTTTCTTCATTAGACGGAATGTAATAACAGAAATTTTTCACTAATTACACAAACACAAATATCTACAGTGTCGATGAGCCAGATTTGTATCTTCATGTTTGAGCTTGCCGTCACGCTAGCCCTCGCTTGTCAGACTTGTTGTAAGTAACGGCGTGAGCGAAACTTTGGTCGTTTCTGGCTAGGTTGAGTGGCAGACATACCCAGGGTCTTGTGGATATACAACATAAGAGACAGTATAAGGAACTACAAGGATACTTTTCTGCAAAATATGACGTATATGGAAGGACAGAGGAGGTACGGGTTGGCTGAGCCCAATATACATTATTAGTACACAGACTACTTTTGCTAACAGAATGGAATAAGGGACTGCACAAAAATTCATCTGAAAATAGCCAAAATATGTTTACAACAGAATTACATCATTTCCTTTTTGAAAGGAAATCATTCAAATTGGTATCACTAATTGCCTAATAATTTTAATTGAAGTTCTAAAATACTAAGTAATTCCTCTATAAAAACTAAAACTAATGACAAAACAGACCGTATCAAGGGTCGTTTACAAAAGGAAACCAGACTGAATATACATTGTACACACTTTCTGTACTTTTTTGTCTAGGTTTATTGTCATGTAGCACGAGTTGAGAAGGTTTATATCCAATTGGTCTACTAGCAGATGATGTAATTACTGTTTGGCACCAAGTGGGAAAAAACAATCTAGTCTTATGATTTCTGTGCCCTATAACATAAAGAGTTCAGATCAATTGCAAATCGATAGTAGCCAATCAGGATTCTTGTTGCATGGACTTCTTGCATAAAAGTCCCACTGTGAACCAATCAGAATGGTTGTTTCAAATTTGCAATTGATCATAACTCTTTATGTTCGAGGGCACTGATTGTTGACCTACTCTGTTTCCATGACAGCGACGGGGCATTTGTACTGTGCCGTTGAGAAGAGGCAGATATCAGCATACTGGCGGACTGATACTCGGATCTTCTTCACTGTTCTGTTTGAATTGTTTGCGATAGTAACATTCACCTCGATGCTTTCGCCATGGTAGTACATCTAAAACAAAAAAACAAAAAAAGGGAAACAGACATGATAATAAGACATTTATAAATAATACATATAAAATTACTTTCTTCACAAACCCTCAGATCTTTAGACCAACACCAACTGCAGGTACCAACACACTCAAAACAATGTTAAACTTTCAAAAAGTATCTGTGAGCAAAAATTTGGGGGAATAATTTGGTAATTTTTTTCTTTTCTTTCATAGTGGCAGTAATGATCCTTTGGGGAGTTTAAAAAAAAGTTTTTCTGTTTCTTTATTCAGAATCAGCGGGAATCAAGCAGAACCAGCCGGAATGAGGGATTTTCAAAATTTGAGCCGAATTTAGAGGGGAATTTCTCACTAGTTGTTGGAATACAGTAGGAATATCTAGAATGCTACTATAGTGCAGTCAAAATGTACTTTGAATGTCAAGGAATGTACAAATATCTTCATTTTAGGGAGAACCAAATCGCAGAAATGGCGTTCAGCTGCTACTCATATGAGTCAAACTAGAGACAGAATGAGGGGGAATGTCGTTTGAATGTGATCAGGATGTTTCTAATGCTCTTGGAATAATTTGGAATGATTTAGAATGCATTCAGCGTGCAGTAAGAATGCCCTTCAAATGCTGATCGATATTTCTCCCACTTTGAATCCACCTCAAAAGTTTTGAGCATGAGCAAAACATTTGGGCTGGCATCAAGAATGGGCTCATATACATGGAATGCACTCAGAATGCAGCCAGAATGCTTACACTGCACTTCAAATTTCCAAGAATGTACTAAGAATTTACAATCCGACGTCATTGTGGCTCATTCCGCCTCTAGTATGTCTACCATTTAACATGCTTGCTTTAAAATACTTGAATCGGTCAACAGTTCACCTTCTTGGACTAAATCCTACCTCTTTGTCAAGTGTTGCCTCTAGATGTAGCGCTCCTGGGCTAACTACAAAGTCTTTCTGCGCCTCAGCTGTAGGTTGTGGACCTGGTACGTCTGGAGCATACGTGACCTTTCTGATTGCGAGCCGCACTGAGTTCCTCTTGTGAGGCTTCTCGTCCATCGTTTCTACAGACAGAAAAAGTAAGATAATAATAATATTAGGAAGTGAATATTTCGGATATGATATATCACACATTTCAATAGGTAGAATCAAAACGTTAATAATTGAAATATTTATAAACTTTTGATAATTGAGAACAAAGAGATAATACTTCATAGCAACATTCATTTAGACCCCTTGTAGAGTCAGATTCTGCACAAATATGAAATATATTTTACAATCATAATCATACTACTATATAACAATATATTATTTTAGGGTAAGTGGCAAAGCAATGTATGGATCATCTGCCTGGCAAATCTAAGTTAGATGATTGATTCCTTGAACATTTTCCACAGATACTCTCTACATGTATATAGAAGAGCCACCACAAAGAAATATGACAAAAATGAGAACCCGTTTCACTCTAAGGAAACATAAGGAGTAGGGGAAACCCCGGTAAAGCAGTGCACCTGCCCATTCTAATCCCTTAAATTTGGAGGAAAGACCCCAAGAATTATAATAAAGGCGCCTTGTCTCAAACTAATCCCCTGTCGAGAGCGGATGAATTCGGTGTGGGTGATATTTTGTCTTGTGGCGGCTATGGCTGGGGGCTTCCAGTATGCACAAAAAAGAAAAACGTACATACGCGCACCTAGCTCACTGCGGATTGGCTGACAGCCAATTGGAAACCCCCAAGCTTATATGGCTGCCATAAGTTACAATGCTCTGAAGTCGGATTGGTCTATAGCATAAAGCACAATGAAGTGCTACATAAAACATGTGGGAAATGCAAAACTATCATTAAGATGGGACATACATTTATCACAATTTTCAATGCTTGATATCAATATCAATTGTACATATTCTATTCTCCACATTTGCCACTCTATTGGGCTAAGGTGCTGAAATAAGCTATTCTCAACCTGAGGCACACTTCCAGGTATCATTTCTTACCTGCGACATAAGTCTTGAGCTCATAGTCTACCCCACATGGTTTGCCTGTATACTAATCCCTTCTTACCTGCGACATAATTCTCGAGTTCGTAGTCTACCCCACATGCTTTGCCCGTATACTAATCCCTTCTTACCTGCGACATAAGTCTTGAGTTCGTAGTCGACCCACATGTTTTGCCTGTATACTAATTCCTTCTTACCTGCGATATAAGTCTTGAGCTCATAGTCTACCCCACATGGTTTGCCCGTTTACTAATCCCTTCTTTCATGTACCTGCAACATATGGACTAGATCCAACATTATTTGCCTGTATACTAATGGGGAGGGTCCACAAGACCAATTTTTCTTATATAATAATATTTTCTTTTCTTAGGATGTTTGTCTGCGTCGTTGGAAAAGAAAAAAGGGCCTTGTGGACCCTCTGCCTCGTGGACAAATCCTCGGCCTGGTGGACCTTCGGTCTCATGGGAAGACCCCATACTAATCCCTTCTTACCTGCAACATAGGTCTTGAGCTCGTAGTCGACCCCACATGGTTTGCCTGTATCACCTGGTGCAGGTTGGAGTGTGACAGATGACGGTGAATTGATCGGCAGCTGAGACAGACAGGAGAGCAAAGACAGAAGTAATTGATTGGTCATTAATTAGCATATTAGAGTACCAAAATGCTGGCATATAGAGCTTAAGCAATAATTATTGGACCACTTTCCTACTAAGCTCCCATTATGTTTGGTTTAATAATTATTTGATAAGCTTCATATGTAACAGACAAGGTGGTACATAAGTTTAAGGACTTAAATGAAAAATTAACTACTGTATAAGCCAATATTTTTGCGTACAGATAGTTTCGCGATTTGGGTCTAATTGGGGAAATTCGCGAGAGCAAAATTTCGTGATTTTGGTGATGACTTCATTACTGTAAATAGCCTTGTAATATGGGAAATTTTCACGTTGACCAACCCACGAAATTCGCGAAAATAAAGTCGCCACGAAAATAACCACTTATACAGTATTTGTATCAATTTTCAATTTTCAATCCCGTAATTTTAAATTATCCCCCCCCCCCTCTTGTCTCATGATTGGTTGCATTAATTTTACATTTTTACCCAGTAAAACAATTGAACATGCACGATTCCTGTATATATATATATATACAACTTTTTTTTTGGGGGGGTAGTGCCCTTGTATGTGTACCAGTATTTTGAAATCATATTGCTCAACAAACGAATGTGACTGTTTCGATTTAAGTTATTTACATGCCCTTGCAAAAGGTTCTTGTATACTCCAGCCTTATACTTCTATGTGAACCCAGCCTTATACTGTAGTCACAACGTAGAGACCGACTCCAAACCGTCACCATAGGCCTACCGCCCCAAAAAATTACTTTACTATGAATGGCAAGCAAGTAGTCAGTTTGGAGTCAGGCTCATTGGTCTGACTATGGTACTGTATTCGCTATTATTTTCGGGCGATTAATTCGCGCTGAGCGGTCTCAAAGAATGTTCGCAGGTTCTTGAATTCGCGATGCATGTTAGTAAGCATGCAATTGAAAGCACCCAATAATGTATAAAAAAGCATGCTCATATATTCGCGCCTGCCGATCTTTGCGAGAAATCAGCAAATATTTCCATGATTACAGTATTAGGGACATGCTGACATACCTCAAAGTAGAATGGATATGCATTAGGTCCCAATTTCTTGATGAGTCTTTCCTGAAGTCTCGTGAGCGGCCTCTGTTCATCTGTGGGTTTCGGGTACACCTGGACGGAGGCTAAGTACAGGTCCTTTCTGAAGGTCAACCCAAGGACGTCCAGATCCTCTCGGCCATAGCGGAATGCTGCTAGGACGTGAGCAAAGACCTTCCTCTCCTTCAGGTAGTCAGGATCTACTAACACAACACCATCTGTAAAGGGTGGGACCATGCAAAATCAAAGTGATATTAGAGTCATTGAGGGTAGGAATTTAATAAGTGTTTTTTTTTTTGCAATAAGCGGCATCACGAGCGAGCATTGCTTGTTTATTTTGTACTTTCAGGTTTATAATGCACACATGTAACGTTTCCATGCTTGCTTACAATGTTTTACCCCGTAATAATAGGGTCCCTTACCCTCCCCCCCCCCCCCCCGCCCCACAAAAAAAAAAAAAAAAACAAAAAAAACACACACAATAATAATAAAATAGAAATAATTAAAAAAAAAAATTTTTTTAATTAAAATAATATGAATTAAAAAGAGCAAAAACAAACATGTAAATTAATATAAGTCATGAAAATGGGGAGGGGAGATAATTATGCTTGAAAAGGTATACACTGTAGGAACATCCTTATCTCCAGAATCCTATTTTTCAAAAAGCACTTAAACAGATTGAAGAGGCAGTAAGAGGAAGGATGTATCTTGATATTTGCCTATCATTCTGATGCACTTTCCAATAACAAGTGTAGGGCAACTACATAACAGTCACGGCAACAGCCCCGCACATGAATAATTATGTCAGTATATTCAGTTATCCACTACAACATCATGATCTATAGTTTTGTAGGGGAAAAAAATATAATCTCACTTATTAGAAGGCGAAAAACACTCTAAATGATTAGTTCCGAGACCACAGTGCACGTAGTAATATGGGGTTCTATCATTCTTGTTATGTTAATGAATAGCTTGAAAGGTAATCAAGGAAATTGTAATTCAAATAATTTAATCATACAAGATCGGCTTAAAATATCTTTCCCCGCTTATCTTTGGCAATCCATTTGTTGATATATGTATCAACATTAGACCAAAATGTTAACATATTAACATGAATTGGTGTTATGAATATCAACAATTAATATTATGTCTTGCAATAAAACATGTCCTTTCAAAAATGTTTCTTTTATTTTGCTGGTTAAGACAAAATATTGTTCCATGATGTTCATGATACTATACAAATTTGTCTATATTTTTTGACAACCCTCCAATTTGTATCACTCCAAAAACAAAAACAAAAAAGAAAGAAATCAATAACTAATATATCAACCATAGTTCATTTTCAATTTTCTTTAGTTTATTCTAAATTCTAAATTCTATTCTAAAAGGTTAATTAAATACCTCCTTACTAGTCCCCAGGAGGGAAACATCGATAACATGTATTAGGAAATTGACCTATTTTCATCTGGCATCAGAATTAATGCGGGAAAAATACTAGAATGATTGCATATTTGATTCACACAACTGTGATCCACAACCTGAAAACTAAAAAAAAAAAAAATTCCATTGCTATCATTGAAAGCTCTTCTTCTAACATATTTTACCTTATTATAATATGGTAAACTACGAATCTTTGGTATCATTGGAAAGCTTAGAATCTATAGTTTCAGAAAACACATTAAAAAAAAAAGTTCTGGTGACTTAATGATGATTTCTGAGCAAGCAGGTCACATATGTGATACATCATATCAAAATGAGACACAAGTTGCCAGAAAAGAGTCAAGGAAATCGATAAAATAATCCATTTTCAAATACTTTCCCCTTATCGTTTTTCCTCAATTTTTTACAGAGCTCACATGAAACACTGAAGATTCAGAAATATAAAATATTTTATCCCAAAACTTGAAATATCATAGTATTTAGCCAATTTCCTAGACTCACAGTAATCGTTGCTAAATGACTTGTCTTATTTCGATATGATGTACCACATATGTGATGCATCACATCAAAATGTGGGACAAATCGCAGAGCAAATGCAGCAAAGGGTTAAAGAAATCTGTAAAATAGTAATATATGTATAATTTTGGGGTAAGTATTTTTTTTTTTTCTTCTGAATCTTCAATGTTTCATGTGTGCTCTATAAGAAAAATTGAGCAAAAAGATAAAGTGAAAGTAATTAAAAAAAAAGGATTAATTTGCCATTATCTTTTACTCTTTTCTGGTGACTTGTCTCTCATTTTAATGTGATTATCACATATTAATGAAACCCGTGTCTGGGTATCTTACCTATTGGATCAATATGTGTTTGATGGTCGACAAAATCTCTTTTACCGAGGTAGGTTGTGATCTGAAAAAGAAAGAAGGAAAAAAAAAGCAGAGGAATAAATTATCATATGTAAGCGCTCAAATTAGTATGTTAGAAGTACATAATTACTTTTAAGTGCACAATTTAATCCCTTATCGAGATAAGTGCAGGATTATGTAAGTTGTAAAGTCCATTACAAATCACACACACTCTCTTTTTATTCATCGTATTAAATGCTACATTATACACTCATGGATTTCATAAATGTTTTTAATCAAAACAAAAAGGCAATATTCCAATTACACTTCCATATTTTGAATATCATATATTAGTCCATGAAGGGTCAATTTGTATTTGTGTTGTTTTCTTGATAGTTATTATTACATTAAAAAAGAAAATATTGTTTTCAATGTAATAATAACTACATTAATCACAACTTGAATATTATATTCAAGGTTCCCTCTATACTAGGGAAACAAAATCTCCTGATTTTCCCTGTTTGATTTTCAAATTTCTAGGATAACTACATGTACTTTGGCCAATTTCCATCTATTTCAACCTACTTTCAAGCATCAATGCAATGAATGTGATGAGAGACATAGGCCTGAATTCACAAAGGTGGTTTCAAAACCGTGGACTGAAACCATGGATTTATGTAGATTTTGTGAAATAATTACGGTTAATTTTAGCACGGACATTGAAAAAAAATCCAATATGAATGCGCGATTTTGTCATAACGCACTAGATTTCAGCCAGTTGATATGGTTTTGACATAATGAGCCCACTGTTGAGTCAACGGTTTATTTAAATTAATTTGAATAAACAGCAGCGACAAGCGTATACTTAGCGCTCTGTGACAATATCGCGCATTCACATTGGACCTTTCTCACAGTACGTGCTAAACTTAAGCGTAATCATTACACAAAATCTACATACATGTAATCCACGGATCCGTGGATTTTGCAGAATCCACCTTTGTGAATTCGGGCCATTGAGACTGAAAATTTTTGAATATTTTCAGACTTTCCCTGGTTTGAGGCATTTTTCCCCCAAAATTCCTTGACTGGAAAAAGTGAAACTCATTTTCCCAGATTTCCAGATTATCCCAGATTTCCAGATAGGGTGGGGACCCTAATATTGTCCCTTTCTTTACCTTTGACAAAACATTATTTTTTCCTTAAGTGTGTTGGCCGCCATGTTTTTGTTTTTGTTTGTTTGTTTGTTTTTTGTTTGCTTGTTTTTTGCTCTCCTGAACATCTGACATTTTTGAGACACAAGGTTTAAAATCACCCCACCGGCAAATTATGATGCATGGGCAGGAAAGGCCAAAATCAATGATTAATTAAGCAGCTCTCCTACATTGTATGTGTTGTGTATGTAAATTCCATAAATTTGTCTTTTTTCATGGTTCTTGATAAAGGAATTGGTCAATTTGATAGAGGCATGGATATTATAATATGTTTGATGATGTATCGACCGCACAGGTGAAATAATTAATTTTCTTCTGAAAAAAATGACACTTTATGGAATTAACACTACATAACACATAGGAGAACTGCTCGCATGTGACGTCACAAAATCAAAACTTTAAATATTTATAACTTTGCTATTTTCTGGTCGATTTTCTTTAAAACTTTCATTCATATCTGTCTTTTATTTATCTGCATTTTTTAAAACCAATAAAATTCCAGGGTGAACTTCCCCTTTAATTCTAAAAATGATAGAGGGATGCATTGTGAATAATGCATATCACTCCAGGCTCAACAAAGGCGCATCCTGATTTTGAGTTGAAAAATGAGGAAAATGATCAATAAAAGTTTAAATATTACCTGAAATTTTACTGAAATATTTATTTAATTCATGTTTTCTTATAACCATAAATATTTTTTACACATAAAGAGTGTGATAGCGTGGCAAGCAAACTGCTGGGAATAGCGATTTTTTTTTGGGGTAATATTTTGTTTTATTTTTGTTTGTTTTTTGCAAAATTTAATGAGGCATGTTTATCAAACGTTTTTGTCACAAATTATTTTCAACTGAACTTAGAAGAAAGACATGTATCATAACAATGGTAAGCCTTCAAATAATTCAAATTTTGTATCTGTTCATGCAATAAAATTACAATTTAAAAAAAGGGTGTTCTGTTTATATCCATTCCTGAGTGGGGAAAACCAAGCCCATATACATTGTGTACATGTATTTGCGGCCCCAGTATTCAAGGGGTTAAAAACAAGGGAATGTGACCTTTACTATGAATACATTTGGGGAAAAAATCAATAATCATTAATTAGCTTGTAATATGAAAATCCCTTCCCATTAAGATCTAAATTTTGACATGAACAATAATATTAGAATTAGTAATAAGCATTCAGGTTGAAAAATAAGAGGCCAGATTGGCAGCAGCGACAGTGAGGTCATATGTCCAATTAGGTGCATGACTACCCAACTGACAGAGCTATGGTATACAGTAATTACAAATAATCCTGATTAAAAAAAAAAAATCATTTCAAAATCTTGAAATACTCATATAATAATAAAAAATCATACCTAGGAGAATTTACATCTAAGAATATTAATCAATTTCATTTTAATACATTGCCAAAGATGTATATCCAGGTATTAAGATGATGTATGTTGGCTTTAATAAAGTAGATATTTTGTAATATTATTTTTGATGTAGGGTTTTAGAGGCGGAGATATTTTTAGACTTGTCTCAAGGTCATTTCAAAGAGCCAGTGATGCATCAAGGCAAACAACAGACTGACAACTTCTTATCAAATTCCCTGACTTTTCTCTGATTCTAATGCATTTTTCTTAAATTCCCCTTTTCCTTGATTTCCATGTTTTCCAGGTACAGGTGGGGACCCTGGTAAAAACATGAAAGCAAAATACCAGTAGTACATGTACATAACAAACCTGGGATCGTTTTACCAATTAGTCATTCATATCTTGGAGCGTTTTAACATGGACGTATAACAGAGTTTGACAGAGTTATACCAGAGTCCTTGGTTTTACCAAGTCATTCATATATTTACAAATGACTAGGCCTCTATGAATGACTGGAACATGTTTCTGGGTGCTATATGAATCACATTTTGTATCATTTAGCACAAGAACTGAAAACCAGTTGTTCGTTCAGCACAACTTAGTGTAACATTCCCTTAAAACTCTATTTCTGTGGGGGTGGGGGGGGGGGGTGGCTTTAAAAACACAAAACAGGTGTGTATTGTCTACAAAGAGACAGCAGAGTGTCAAATTATATTTATTTAAACACAGAATTATACCAGCCTTCTGGCTTTTCAAACATGATGTGTCAAAAGGTCAGTGAATCTTTATCTCATGTTACTTCCGGATTTAAGGTGTGCTCTCATCAGACTAAAGTTATGAAATAACCCACTATATCTGATCCCCTGAATTACATGTAGTCAGATTGCGATTTGCATAGCGGTTTATTTATGAAACGGTTACTTTCATAGCTGGGCGCTTTAAAATTATTATCAACCTAAAGCCTTTGTGAAAAGTGTCAGTTTATTCCCTAATAATGGAAAGTGTTTATGCATCAGTGTATTACAATAAAAAAATCTAGAGTTCGTTCAAAACAAGCAGTAATTTTTTGTCCTGATTCTGACAGCACACACCCCATAGCTATTGGTATTGCACAACAAACATGGGAACGTTGGGTCACTCTTTCTGGATACTATCACAACTATTGTGTGATGAAAAGAGAGGGCGATTTGGCTGACACACGGTTTGGGACAGTAAAGCCCCATATCATTAAGCATGTGCACCATACCAGGCCTCAGCTCATCGAAGTAGGTCATAAAAAATAATAACTTGACCTACTAAAGAAGCAAATTTACGCTTCCACTGATCCATCTTGAGGCTGGCTATTTCACAACTTGGTTCTGATGAAGAACCATTTTTAGTGAACCTGGCAAGTAAGATCCAATAAATCTCACACTATCAGCCTTGAGTATGGGTTTGTCTTACATACCAGCAAAGAAAATAAATGGTGAATGGAGACACTGGGTCAGTAGGTTTTAAATAAATATCATTTTACATGTAACAGCCCCTTTAAAGGGGAAGTTCACCCTGGAATTTTATTGATTTTAAATAATGCAGAAAAATAAAAGAAAAATATGAATGAAAGTTTGAAGAAAATCGACCCCAAAATAGCGAAGTTATGAATATTTAAACTTTTGATTCTGTGACATCACGTGCGAGCAGCTCTCCCATATGTTGTGTATGTAAATTCCATAAATTTGTCTTTTTTTCATGGTTCTTGATAAAGGAATGGGTCAACTTGATAGAGGTATGTATATTAACATATGTTTCATGATGTATCGACCGCACAGGTGAAATAATTAATTTTCTTCTGAAAAAATGACACTTTATGGAATTTACACTACATAACACATAGGAGAACTGCTCGCATGTGACATCACAAAATCAAAACTTTAAATATTCATAACTTCGTTATTTTTTGATCGATTTCCTCCAAACCTTCACTCATATTTGTCTTAATTTTCTGCATTTTTTAAAACCAATTTAAACCCAGGGTTAACTTTCCCTTTAAAGAAATATCATTTTACATGTAACAGCCCCTTTAAAGATGATATACTGTAATGGGAAAGATGAACTAAGTTATTGAGAGGTTTCTAATTATTTTGATGTTGTTAAAGTAATTTTGGGATTAGGGATTTTATTTGTTTTTGTTTTTTGTTTTGTTGTTTTTTGTTTGTATTTTGGTTTGACCCATGGGGCCATTTCAATGTTCTAACAGTCCCTTTAAGTTGTTTTATTTTCCTTCACAGAAATACTTGTATGCAAAGGAAGGAAATGAAAGAAAAAGAGGATTTTGCCTTGTAAGGGTGGTATCTCACTTCATGGAGACGTCTCCGCAACGGAATTGTTTCCGCGATGGATAAAAAGTATTAGAGACATCTTCGAAACTGAGGAGACGTCTCCACGACAATTTTCAAAGACTGTCTCAAAGCAGTTTCAAAGAACCGTCTCAAAGTAGTTTCAGCGACTCATGAAACGTCTCAGAGACGTCACAGAGACGTCTCCGAAATCCGTCTTAAAGTTATTTCAAAGCAGTTTTTCGCGAAGTGAGATACCAACCATCCTTAGGTACAAACTGGAATCAGCACATTTACAAATATCACTTCCTTATAATTACATTTACCCATTTCAATACAGTTTTACATTCATGACATTAAAAAATGGATAAAACAAATATTTTTGTTGTCAGTCTGAATTGGGTTAAAAATACGAGACTTTGCCCTTTCGTAGGTGTAGAAATATTATCAAAATTTCCTTTATTAAAAGTGTCATACATTGGAAAATTTTAAGGTTTCAAGTTCCTTGTTGTCCTTGTTTTACCACATTAAAAAGACATTACTTCAAAATAACTTCAGGTTGTTTATGTCAATACAGTTCTTTTTAATTAATCTTCATTCCAACACCATTCAATTTTTATACTGTCAAACTGTCTGGGGAGGTGAAAACCTTACTTGTTGAGCTAAATGGAAATTGGAATCTTTATTAGGGGGAGGGAGACCAGGCGCGGATCCAGAGACGGACTTTAACGGGGTGCTAAAAGGTAGCTAAAAATTTCCCCACGTCACGTTGGCAGGCTGATAAGCGCGGGGGGGTAGGTGTTGAAAAATTTTTGGCCGTCGGCCGTTATAAAATTCCAAACATACTACATATAGGGGTAGGGTCAGGTCAGGTTCCGTCTCCGAATCAACTGACAAGCAAAAAAAAAAAAAAAAAAAAAAAGGTTTATTAGCATTTTTACGGGGTGCGTTAAAAAGGTTTATGTACAAAAGGTATGCTGATTTCCCAACTTACGGGTGCTCTAGCACTTAGCCCCCCCCCCCCCTGGATCCGCGCCTGGAGACAAAGTTGTGACTTATAGTCATTCTCAGGAGATGTAAGTCTAGAAGATGTATCACAATACATGTATAGGTAGAAACATTGATATACATGTATTGCTTAACATTGTAAGTAATAGCTTGTAGTTCTTGTCGTCGTCATATCGCTAAACCCTAAAATACATGGGAAATTGATCCAATAAATGTATAAGGAAATAAATCAAAGGGGAAAAAATTGTACACAAGGGAATCTCTTACCTTGCCATTTGGGCTTGACTTCTTGAATACTCTGTATGAAGATAAGATAAAAGAGAAAAGGGAAAGTATGTTAATTTAAGCAATATCACCAAGTATTTGTAAAGACCAGATTAAGAAATACATTTATAATCATGTTTATGTTTCATTTCATTTCCAGTTTAAATTCCCACCATTCACAGTATAATCTCTGTGATCTTAAGGTTGCATTTTACTTTGTGGAGACGTCTCTGCAACTGGGACATTCGCAGACGTTTCTGATCATTTTTTCCATTGCGGAGACGTCTCAAGACATCTCTGCGACAGAAAAATTTCATAGACTTGAGCATGTTCGAATTTACCGTGACTCAGGAGACGTCCCTGAGATGCCCGTCCCAAACTACTTTCAAATCTGTCTCACGGCAAGTGTCACATACATGTATACACTTTGCACACTCACTATGGAAAATGCTCAAGGGCCTTTAAGTATTTTGTTTTTCCTCCCCCCCCCCCACCCCATTTCTCCTTTTTATAGAACTCGCAGCACAAAAATAGTTTTCCATTTGTGTCAAAAGAGGATGTTATATAACATATCCTCTTTACACTTTCACACTATACAGGAAACACTTAGGCTAATCAAAGCTGGAGGACAAAATGAAGGGATTGCTAAAAATAAAAGACACCATATTTATTAAAAGAAGAGATTCATTCCAAAAGGGACTAAATCCACTTTTATATCTTCAGAGAAAATGGCATTTGTTTACCGTATTTTGTACAGGAGTCTATGGAAAAGGGAAATTACAAAATGTATTTCTTACAGTTGTAAACAGGAATTAAGAAAATCCGAGACCTTCTTTTCAAAGACAGATACGTACCCGCACAATGTCCTGATATCAATAACTCAATTTTCATCAAAAGTGGATTTAGTCCCTTTTGGAATGAAACTCTTCAAATATAGATTGAAATAAATGGAGTGATAAGAAAATGATGATTGTAAAGCTTGCATCACAGCTTCTTCATCCTCCAGTCATTATGGAAGATTGGAATAAGATCCTCTGCCGGAAACAATCAACGAGAGATGCCAATTTGTTGTTGATTATATAAGCTACTTCTTTACGCTTAAAATGAAAGTGATTTATTTCTCTCCATTTGATTTAATAGAACAAAAAATCAATATTCAAATTGTAATCATTTTGTAACAAATTATTTAAACTCATATTTGATACCTAGGTTTGAAATTTGATACAGACTGAGAAAAATCTACTTTGAACAGTCCAATTACTATTGAATAAGACAACCTTATTATTGCTAGATGATACAATTATGAAATATAAAAAAGAAATTAAATATTGATAAAAACAGAGATGGCAGGTTGTAACTAAATGTGAATTCGATGTCAGAAAGAAAAATATAGCAAACATGTAGTCTATGGCGCAATGAAATATAAAATACATTGTATTACCTCAAAATATACCCTCAACGTAAATTTATTCCTCCGAATTTAGACAATATGCACTCAGACTGATCAGTAATCTCTTAATCGTAATATCTCATCAAAATGGGCAAATTGCTCTAAATGACCTATCTACGTATGATCTTTACCGAGGCACGTTCGTTGCTCCCAGTGTACAGCGGAATAGCTAATGAGGCAGATATCATCGGCCAACTTGGGCATATCCATAACATGACATCCTGACACCCTGGTCACACTAACGCTAAGGTTTAGGGTTATGATCAAGGATAAAGTTATGTTTGGGGTTAAAGTTAGGTTTAGGGCTATGGTTAGGATTAGGATTAGGGGGTTAACAGCAGTTGGTCCAATCCTCTGCTTGTCTAATACCACAAGGGGAAACCCATCTGGTAAAAGATACTAACAATTTGATCCAATTTCCACTTGGTCTAATCCTCACTTGGTCTAATTGCCATTTCGTCTAAGAACCAAATTGTCTAAATGCATTTTCATCTAATTCCCAAATGAATGTTTCATCTATTTCCAGTCTAATTTACTTAGTGGTGTAAGACCGAGGTGGAAATCAGACAAAATGGGCATAAGATGAAATAGGAATCGGACAAAATGGTAAAAAGATAAAGTTGCTAGTAAACCAAAAGGTAGTTAGACAAAATGGTTGTAGACAGAATGGAATTAGACCATGTGGGATGAGACCTCACAGGTATTAGCCATTCGGGTTTAGACCAAGCGGCAATTTACATATGTTGATGCCCCCTAAACCTTAGGATTAGGGGGCAGTGTTATGGTTTGGATTAGGGTTATGATTATGATTGGGGCAAGGTTTAGGATTACAGATATGAGTACAGGGGCTGTATTCCATAAATGTTGGACTTAAGCATGAAATTTAAGCATTTTTTTAAAAAGTATTTTTCTAAAATTAATTTTTGTTTAAATTTAACAATTTTTCTTAGCCTATTTTTGACAGTTAAGCATAAATTCTTAGATTTGGGCGAAGTCAAAAGTCTTAAATGGAGTTGCGCCTAAAAATATGCACATAAGAAAAGAGAATATTATCCTAACTTTAAGCCTACTACCTAGTGGCTTAACTTGGATGCTGATTACATGTATATGTCAAGCTCGTTTGAGACAAAATAACAATATTAACAAAATCAAGACTTTTGCTTGATGCTTTCTGAGCTCAGACAAAGTGTTTAATGTGTTTGGAATAAAGGCTAAGAATCTTTTCCCCTGGGCAAAATATTAGAAAAATTATTTAGACTTAAGACAAATTGCTTAAGTATAGTTTATGGAATATGGGCCAAGGCCTACTATTATTAGCATTGAGATTATAGATTAGAGTTGGGTTAACTTTAGGGTAAGAGTAAGAGTCTTGAGTATGTCATGTTATGGAGACACTCATCCAAACTCACAGCGGACGTGCATTTCCATTTTGTCTTTACTCCGATCCACGCATCCTGGTATAATTGATCAAATTTTGTTGAAATTGGCAAGCCGAAGCTTGGATTCCCACGTACATAAACAGAGTTTAGGGTTCATAGGGGTAGAGCGTTTTGAATTTGGTACGATCAATAGACTCAAACATGTCATGTTCACATTCAAATTCTATGATATGGTTGATCCTTAACTGTGGAGATGAATTTTGAAAGCTACAAATAATTCTGTGCTATAGAGGATAAAGGTCTTTAACATTATTTACTAGAGTGAAAAATTCCAACAATATCTTTCATACTTTTCTCTTTTTTTTTACCTCTTTACCACAATTTCTGTTAATAACTGAGAAGTGAATAAAAAATCACCTTGTTACTCACAGCCGTGTGATTTTATTGCATTTATAATAACAGGTAAACCAAAAATGACTATCAATATTATCACCATCTGTTTTAAATAAGCATCAATGAATGTGTACATCATCAAGTGAAAATGCATGTTAAAATTTCACTACAAGCATTTAGAGAATTTTCTTATATTTTTATTTAATTTCTTATTTCTAAATTCACTGAACAAAAACCTGAATCAAAAGGATTTCTGATTCAATCACCTGGTTTTAAATATTGGTGGACATAGCACTACACTGTGTTGCAAGTATCAGAACATACATGTACACTGTACATCATGTAGGATGTAACAACACCCCCCCACCACCCCCCCCCACCCCCCCCCCCAATCCATCAGCCCCAGGACTACACACTTCAAAAATGAATGAGCACTATGACACGCTACCAGTCATGAGTCAGACTTCGATACACATCTTCAATTTCCCTAGCTTCTTAACAATGCGCACGCCACCCTCCATCACGGGGAGACCACACGTATTTTAATCAACTTCTCATCGTATACATCCCGCATCATTGCATCCTAAATTGACATCTCCTCATGAATCGCTCTCTCAATGCCAATCATCAAAAATGATGATGACAAAGCTCAACAATCGGCCTCTCAGCGCCAATTATTGAATGGAGATCCCTTCGCAATCATACAATATGAAATAAGAAGTTATACTTTGCATTCCCGAAATGATATTCAGAGCCAAAGGGATGAATACTGTTTTAAAACAAATACATGGGCACAAACACACAAAAATCAAGAGTAAGTTTTAATGTAAGCAAATTCCAGAAGAGAATTATAAGAAAATGGATCACAATTTAAGACTGCAATCTTCATGAAACAAAGTGATGTCTATCACATTTTGGGGCATACAAATCATTCAAATGGAGACTTTTTTTTCAAGTTTTTCTTTTAATCTCTTCCTCTGTTAAAGACCACATATAGTTTAATTAACATCTCATCATACAGAAGCCCGCATCATGAAACAGTCATTTGACAACTCCTCATAAATCGGCCTCGCGAATCAGAATATAAAATGTGATAATAAAATTTGGCAATGATACAAGCTCAGTCAAAGGCCTCCGAGTGCCAGAGACCTACATGTATGTATTAGCAATAATATAAATACTTGGCCACCAAAATAACACAAAAAATTATGAAATTAATGTTCCTTTCACAAAATCAAGAAATTTAAGTTGAAAAAGTACATGAAAGCTTTGGATATAGACCTTATGCATTGATGTCATCGCGCCGCCATCTTAGAGGCTAAGGGCATTGCCTTTACAGTTTGTGATCTGCAGCTGGCACATCTCTTCCAACTCCGTTAACATGTATTCTTATATCCTCTGAAGGAGGGCGCAATGAGAATATGATGTCATATATGCAGAAGTTTATGTGTCTGCCACCATATTTATGGACTATACAATAATGGATGATCTAGCTATTGAAAACTTACCATTTCCAGGGACACTTCTTGAATGTAGAAAAGGAATATTTTCATAATCTTGTCTGCTAATCAAATGAAACTCTTAATAGTGAACCCAAACATGAATTGAGAGAAATTTTTGCTACTCATGGAATTTCTAACGAGTTAGCTTGGGGCTGTCATTTTGCCAGAAGTTCATAAAACAAAAAGGTGTCGAAACACATTTTGGTGCCTTCATATCATGCTTTATCGAATACTGCTCTATGACAGGGAGGCCACACATATTTTAATTAGCATCATATTCTATCGAGGCCCGCATCATTGCACAGCAAATTGGCAACTCCTCGAGAATCAGCCTCCGAACGCCAATCAGAATACAAAAAGTGATAACAAATCTTGGCATTGAATCAAGCTCAGAAATCAGCCCCTGAACGCCAATCAGAATATCAAAAATTATAAATGCTCAGCACTAATTTGACATGAGTGTATTAAATTGAATCCACATTCAATCATCCAATTTAAAAATAAAGATATACATGTACCTTAGCATCATACATGTATGTTCGATTTATATTCAAAACTTGGGAGCAAACAGTATATTATGTAATTTAAATTCAGACCCTTCTAGCTCTCCAGTCATATTAATAAAATTGCCATGATTTTCTGGATTTTTAGAAATCATTAAAAAAATCTAAAAGACAAATTTATTGCATATCTTAAAAGCAAAATGAGATATACTGTAAAGATCCTTTGAAAAAGAAATGCATACAATTCATTCTGCAATAATTTGTGAGAAATTGTGATGGTGAAATAAAAGTGAGGTCCTTTTTTTTGTTGTAATTAACACATTTTGCTCTTTATTAATTTGCCTTGCTATCAAAATGCTTTGACGTGGTATTTGTTGTTATTGTTGTTGTTATTCATAGTAGATTACCCTCTTAAATTAAATTGATTTGCTGCACCGTTTCATTCTCGATAAACAGTAATAAAAGTCATTCTAAGATGCGGATCACATACCATCTCAATACGAATTCTCCTGTGAGTTTGGGGGAAAGCATGAAAGTTAATGACACTAAGATATTGCTGGTACATGTGATTACAAGGCATTTGGTACAAATACAAATAAGTACATATGGGACTACTAACAAAATTAATTGCTGTTAGCTAGCAAGGGACATAGAGGCTATGTGCTTGACAGCTGCCTATAGTACACTGACCTTCGCGTTCATGTACAAACTGAATGTACTTCCACCACGGTCATGTTAATAAATGCCTCAATTACCGCGTTTACATTGAGACTCGGCTCTCGTGTCGAATCCACAGGAAGGGTTCGACACTGCAAAGAGTGTACCTGTGATCGTGTTTATACACAACAAAAAAAAAGCGAGTTCAACACGGCTCCCAGATCATGACCGGAAGTAAGGGACGTCATTAATGTGTGTTGCGATGTATAGCCAAATTCCATATCTGACCTCAAGGTCATCGACTTCGACACGGCTTTCTGTTTACACACATAAAAATTGCCGTGTCGAACACGCCTCCAGGATCGAAACCTACGATTTTGGCGGAGAAAAAAAGGCGTGTCGAACCCGGGTCGCGGATCACACTGATCCCCTTTACGTGTACATGGCATAAAATTGCTGCGTCGAGCACGATTGCCGTGTCGAACCCGCGACCCGAGTCAGTGTAAACGAGGTATTAGTGAGGAAACATGGTGTCACGTATTACCAAGCGCCTCAAACGGAATGTTCATTTGTTTGTTTTAAAATTCATGAGAACATGTGTCTGTCTGGAGTTGAAGGTGAATGCTTGAATGGTGCTATAAAATTATTATTGTGGTATAAAGGAAAAGAATTATTTATTCATGTGTACATCTAGGAATAGGTTTATGAAGATGATGATGATAATGACAATGATGATGATGATGATGATGATGATGATGATGATGATGATGATGATGGTCATGGTGGTGGTGGTGATGGTGATGATGACAATCATGATAATGATGATATTGACGATCAAGATGCTGATGATGATTGTGATAATGATGACGATGATCATGATGATTATGATGAATGTGATGGTGGTGGTGGTGGTGGTGGTGGTGGTGATGATGATGCTGAAGTGTAGCGCAGGTATCTGTCTCTGGTCTTTTAGGGTATACTCTAGAAATATACCATCTCACATAGTAATTCAAATGTTCACCAGCTCCTTGATACAATGACTCATCACACTTGAGAGAGGGAGAGAATTATTGAGAGTGGAAGGGGTGAAATGAATTGAGAGTAGAAGGAGGGGATGCAGAGTGGAGGGTTGGAAGATAGGGAGAGGGTGGATAAAGAGTAGAAGAGGGAGAGAAAGAGGTGACAGAGAAAAATGAGAACAAAGAAGGGGAAGATATATGGGACAGACAGTGAAGGAGGGGGAAGAGATACATGTAGAGAGAGAGAGAGAGAGAGAAAGAAAGAAAGAAAGAAAGAAAGAAAGAAAGAAAGAAAGAAAGAAAGAAAGAAAGAGAGAGAGAGAGAGAGAGAGAAAGAGAGTGAGAGAGAGGTGGGATAAATAGTCGAGAAGGAAGGAAGGACAGAGGGAAAGAGAGCAGACAGCTCAAAGACATACTGTACTGTAAAACAAGAGAGAGGGAGATGGGAAAAATGAGTAGAGAAAGAAAGAAGAAGTGGGAAAAGAGTGAAGATAAAAAAAAATTGGATAGAAAGAGAAAGAGGAACATATGATGAAGATGTAGGCTACATATATAACCATTTCCACTTTACATATAGGCCTATAGTATACATGTTGTTCACTTTTGTATACACCTCCCACACCCTAGACAGATGGGAAAAGAAAACAATTCAATTAAATTACTACTGAAAACATCTACATGTTGTGTAGCTAGCTATAGAGAGATTGAAACCCATATCAAAGGATCAAATCATGCATTGACATTAACATTTGGGCGATTTATTAATGAAATAAGTCCCATTTCAGTTTCTTGAAAAATTTCACATTACAGATCCACCTATTTATTTCCATGTCATGTTTTGTATACTGCCTACTGCTTCCTAACTTGTTACAAACAGGAATACTTTCACCCACTTTCCCACCACACAGGATATCTTTCAGTTTTCTTTTAAAAAATTACATTACAGACCTACCTATTTATTTCTATGTCATGTTTTGTATACCACTGCTTTCTAACTTGTTACAAACGGGAATACTTTCACCCACTTTCCCACAACACAGGATATCCTAATCTCTGACCCTGGTTCTGGTAGGTCATGTTTGTATACTCGTAAACCATGACACTTTTGATATAAGCAAAACTGAGTTTTTGATAATGGCAGTCAAGCAGTAGTCCCTGGTTTGAAAATCAGTACATAGTCCAGGCCTCTACAAAAATTTTATTTTCCGCTTGCCCTGTCGGGCAAGTGAAATTTGGTTTTGCTTGCCCACAAGAAAAAGACACTTGCCCAGATTTTCTTTTCATTTTCTTTGTTTAGACCCTAATAATAATTTAATTCATAATAGCAACTACCATCTGAGACCTAATAAGAGTCCATAAATGATGATCATATAAGGAGATCGCATACAAGAATATTTAGGCATTTTGTGTGTGATATTTTGTCTGATTCATATTCATTTATTGTGTTTTTGAGGTGAAATGTCGCACATACATGTATATCTTGACTTGCCCAATTGGGCAAGTGAATTTGATCTTTACTTGCCCACCAGTGGTTTTCACTTGCCCCGGGCAAGCGGGCAAGTGGGTTTGTAGCGCCCGGATAGTCTTTGATTTATAAAGACATTTATCCTGATGAAGACTAGAGTACGCTAGTCGAAACGTCGTACAATAACAGTTCTTTTCAGAGCTACCGATCACTCACGAAAGAATCAAAAACAGTCCTTTTCAGGACTTACACATGGTGTCATACCGTAAACCTTCAAATTACATTTATCCTCATTACCAGGTTTATCATACAACCCTGGTTGATTACTAGGCCTACACAGTGAGAACTGCTTGGGGGAAAACTTCTCTCAATGGGTTGGGTGAATGCTTGGTTCTAGGAAAACTACCCCTGGACAATTACCCCCCCCCCCCTCCCGCAGAGATGCCAAGTTTTAAAAAAAATTTGCGTGAGATTTTCATGACTCAGCGTCTATAATTCTACATAGTGTTTGAAAGCAGTGCGCGGCGTTACCATAATGTGAGTGCACTAAGTTATTTGTACACAAAGGAGGCGCGCGCGTACACAACAAATGTAGCACGTAATAAGCTATCTTGCATACATGACGATTGCCTGCATGCAAACATCGTATTCGCAGGGCTTGATGCAGGACAAAACTGTTGGTTTTTAGGGTTTTGAGATCCCATAATGGTAAAAATCTATATTAATGCTACTTTTTTTGTTTTTGCGTGAGAAAATGGGTGTTCTAAATTCGTGATTCTCACGCAGAATGCGTGAGACTTGGTAGCTCTATCCCCGACAACTACTCCATCAAATATCTACCCCCTAACTTTACAACTAACCCTAACCCTATTTCTAGGGGTACTTGTCCTGGGGGGAAAAGTCCAGGAGTAGTTGTCCTGATACCTGGATGATTTGATAGCTAATTGTGTCTGCGGTGGGATAGTGTATCAAGCTATTATGATCATTGCTTTCCTGGCAACTAGGTATCAAAATAACCTGAACAATAAATTTCAATAAAACATCACTCAATAAACACAAACTTATGAAGAAGGTCATTTCTGAAACATAAAACTTTCCAGTGTGCATATAGACCCAATATTTGAGCTCAAAGTCTTAGGCAAACAAGGGTTATGTTTACACATTACATACACTACCGGCAGTAAACAATATTTCTAATCAAACAGAACACCAGATTTACTGTAACAAACTGCAGTTCTTCTTTTACAGTAGGAGCTATCAAATGTTTAATTCCTTTGTTCACACAGGCATCTAGGATGACCAGAAAGGTCAGCGGAGGTCAGAGGTTATGTTTACATATAGGCCTACAGTATGAAAAGTTGTTTCTGATCAAAGACTGCAGCTGTATTGAATTACAATGTGTGGGAATCATAAACCAAGAAGCTCAAAAGTTGCATTCCATAGTTGGCAAATTTAAGGTCCACGTTTAAGTTCATGTTTAACTGCTTCGCTACACACGCCAGATCCACTTCTTATTCTTACAATATCTTACAGTCCATTGCTGGTGTATTATATATAGACATGTGTACATGTACATGTAGCCCTATGATTTGATAAAATAATGCCAGGAATATATGCCAGACTGCCTACATGCACATAGAATGGGGATGGTTTAAAGACTACTATCAAGGAGCTTCTTGCTACTATCCTGTGTTATTTTGTAGTACATTTTATACAATCACAAATACTAATGGAAGAGGGGGATTACCCCAGGCAGTGATATGAGGTCAAAGGTCACATTGATGACATCACTGAGCCATGAGGCAGTGATTAACCAATAAGAGAGACAGCAGGGGTTCCTGACCTCAGGTGAACTTTGGAGCATTGGTCTTGTCCCACTGGACATTATGGTAGTCTCCTCAAAACAGACCCCATCCAGTCTCTTGTCGTTTATTTCTTACAAAACTCTGTTCAACTCATTTTCAGGATAAGCAGGAAAAAGAAAAATGCTGGATTCATATGGATTTTACCCTAACACTTAAGCGTCGACCCCTACCAACACACCGCGCGCCGCTAAAAAAAGCTGCAAAACGGTACAATTTTCCTCTTTTTTCAACCATATCTTTTGATCCGATGGGCTTAGTTCACCAACGGAAAAAGTATTAGAAAATTTAACTCTCCTTCTTTTATGGTGATATAAAATCACGATATTTTGCTCTTTTATCGCACCGTCATTTTTTGTTTGAAATTCATCAATTTTGACAAAGTTTCTGTGGTATTGAACTTTTTTGACTGAATGCTTCTGGCTTTATCTGAAATTTTCTTGCCGGGAGCGGGCTATTTTTCACCAACGGAAAAAGATTCAAGTTATTCAGTTAGACCGCACCGCATCTCATAATAAGGCGATATCGCAACTTTTATGAAAAAAATATTGATACCAGATTTGGGCTATCGTTCTATGAAATCGCCGTGTGATTTCATGGGGACTTTCATGGGGTCAACAAACTTTCATGTCAAGCTCAA
>CALNVZ010000674.1:18797144-18860705 GCA_940671915.1 Paracentrotus lividus
CTGCCTCATGAATATTCATAAAACCGTTTCGGGCATGAATACGTTTTTCGTATTATAAGCGTCTTTTCCAAGCGCTGCGGTCTAACTGTATTCAGTTCATTCCGGAAATGTTGATATATGAATTATTCTTATTGGATGAAAAAAACCACCGTCATTTTTAAAATCAAAAGATCAAACCAATTGTCTCCGTCTGATTTGGGGAACTTGGCTATAGCGAGCCAAGCCGGCTACGGGTCGTACCATTCTTGCTCACGGGAAACCAAGGGGTGTTTAGCGTGCATCACTGCAGTATCGATGAGATTGAATTAGAAAAAGAAGAAAAGAGGCGACATTTGTACTGATTTTTCGTAAATAATCACGCAGTCAGGTGGCGATGTGATTTTCCTTAACAAGAAAATGACAAGAAACAATGTCTGCTGAAAATAAATAAATGTTCTCAATAAATCGCCGTACGTGTCCCTCCCACTAAGCCCAAACGCCGTGTCACCCCCTTGCTCTAAATAGAACAGTCGCGAACCTATCGTGATCCTGGCTGGCCAATCAGATTCAACCGCACAGCTGACCGCACATTGTACACAATGTTGTACGCGTAGTCGTTTTTGTATGCGCACAGCTTACCCGGGCTGATTAAAAGCGTCAAATTAGGTGAAAGAAATCGGGGGTTTAAAATTCATATGTACATGTAATAATATCTCCAAGTCAAGTTACACAAAGATCAGAAATCTAAAAAGCCATTGAAACCCTCTGTTTGAAACTTTGAAGAGAAAACACAATATAAGTCTGTCTGGTTGAAGCACAGACAACTGTTTGCAAGTCAGGATTCGTATTGGAAATGGCCTGAATCTTAAGACTACATATACAATGTAGGTGTATCAATGCATCATGTAAGACTATCACCACAAGTATCTGAAATTTGCAGGGACCCTGAAAATGGTAGCATCATGTTGGATCACTATCAGAATTAATTTTGCCTGAATCCTAGAACAACATAAATATACATGTAATCTTGTGGGACTACTAGTATGTGTAAGCCTACTTCTACAATAAAAATAATTCTGAATCGTATTGTGGGGCCACTCACTGCCAAAATTGAAAAATGCCTGAACCATAAGACTACAATGCAGTTGCATCTGATGGGACCACTGCCCAGTCACTTGACCTGGATGGACTACTATACTCATTGACCCTGAAGTTGAACTAGACAACAAACACTACACTGTCTGACAGCTTGGATGGCCACACATTTCAAATGTACCGTATTGGCAAGAGCCACTGAGAAAGTCACCAATACAAGCCTAATCCAAATTCATATGCTTTGACACTATTCTTCAGAGGTTACATGTAGGATAGAAAGAATGAGAGAAAGATGGGGTGCATAGAGAGAAAGAGGGGATGAAGACAGAGAATATTGAGAGAAAGGGAGAGAGCGAGAGAAAAGGGAGAGAAAGGAAGAGGGAGGGAGGGTGGGGGTCGAGAGGGGGAGGGAGACAAGATAAAAGGACAAAATAAATTAATTAAAAGAGAGAGAGTCTCAAAGGAAGAGATGGACAGATAGACAGTATTCTGAACAAAAGAGAAAGATAGAAGAGAAAATTAAAAGGAGTTAGAGCCGAGGAGGGGGAAGGGGAGTTAGAGGAAGGAGAGACAGGAGAAAAGGAGAGAAAGAGAACATGAGAATTCTTTTATTAAAGGTAGTATCAGCCTTTTTCACAAATTGCGAAAACTAATGCAACTTGGCATAACTGTAGAATATGATCGACCTATACTGTTTATTCAATCTTACTGTCATAGGTTGCCTACTACCGATCTTGACCAGCTCTCCATCAACATCGTTGATATTACAGCGCGTGCAGCACGGACCGTACACAGCAATATACACACGGCGCATCAGCGTGCATTATTCTCTGCGCTAACGGTCAGCGGTTCGCACCGTACGGTATATTTTTCGAGGTTCGAAAAAATAGGAATGAATTTTGATAATTGCAATATAATAACAAACATACACATTTGAGCTTAATCATGTTGTGGGAAGATATAGTCATTGGTATACTACTATATCCTCTAAAAACTAGAAATTTAATATTTTTTGCCTGCAAAAGGCTGACACTACCTTTAAAAGGTGAAATATAATTGAAGCAAGGACAATGATACAATAACAGACATCATGATATAGAGAAAGAACAAATAGATATTCTAAAATAAATGAGAAGAGACAATATTATTTACTGAGAATACGCTTTATCAAACTGCTCCAAAATGGTTTCATTTAGTTGTATAAACAGAGGAATAGAATGACATGTCCTGGAAAGATTAGAATAAAAGCAATAGAGGGTAAAACCTTATTCTGAATGTCAACTTACTATAGTTCCATGTAGACTTTTAAACAGAGGAATAGAATGACATGTCCTGGAAAGATTAGAATAAAAGAAATAGAGGGTAAAACCTTATTCTGAATGTCAACTTTAATAGTTCCATGTAGACTTTTAAACAGAGGAATAGAATGACATGTCCTGGAAAGATTAGAATAAAAGAAATAGAGGGTAAAACCTTATTCTGAATGTCAACTTACAATAGTTCTATGTACATGTAGACTTTTAAACAGAGGAATAGAATGACATGTCCTGAAAAGATTAGAATAAAAGAAATAGAGGGTAAAACCTGATTCTGAATGTCAGCTTACAATAGCCCACCTGTCCGCCGGAGGCCATTTTAATCTCACACAAATGAAATGGCAAGAGAGAACACAAAGCCAATTTAACGTGATGGAAACGCCTTGAGAAGCACTTTCACCTGATTACAAAGTGTAGCAGATTTTACAGACTCTAGACAAATACAACAACAAGAGTTGATTGTAAGAAATTTTATATTTTCTACATGTAGGAATAATATTCTAGAGTACATTGTAAATAACAATAAATCTCTTTTGATACACATGTATGTAATAAGGGTCATATTTTCTATGATCACATGTGCATGCATATTTTGTACTTTTACACAGTACATGTAAATGTTCAATAACAAAAGAACATTCAGCCACAATTTCATATTTTCATCGTACTGTCCCCATACAAACAATGTAAAGATATGAAAAATACATGCGTGTAAATTTGTATTAAGCTCTTGACTCCTGGATTCTCTGTTTTCCATAGACTTAATTAATAATAGAGTAATATTAAGGTTCTAGTAGCCAACATGTTAAATCCACAAATAAATAGCAGTTTGAAAGAGTAAAATTCATTATTCTTGAAGAAACATAAATTTAACAAATGAAAATTTGAGCAATTGCAGTTATTGCACATTGTGTTTATCCATTTAAATGTCATGATTAACTGGATTCATTTGGACAAGCCGTTTGAAAGAGTTGATTACATTATTCTTGAAGAAACATATATATTACAAATGAAAATGTGAGAAATTGCAGTTATTGCACATTGTGTTTATACATGTAAATGTCATGATCGGCTGGATTCATTTGGACAAGCAGATTGCACACAGTGGAAGATGTCAGCCTCAGGAGAAAAACAGATTGTGATCTAAAAATAGATGACTACTCCCACTCATAAACTTTCGTGTCAGGTTTTAACATTCATATCCTAAATGAATTTGTGTCTGCAGTTATTTGCATCAATACGGGTTATCTTGATTTGTGAGAAAAGGCTTTAAAAAAAGTAGAGTCCACTGCACATGACTGCTCTTCAAATCATTGTCATAATATTAAAAAACAGTTGAAATTTACAGGCCAAACGTTTGTGGGTAGTCCCATACATTGTGTGCAGTGCAAGTTACCTCTAGCACAATTGGTTTAATTTTTTATAATTTTGTTGATTCCAGATCCTCACAGTACATAACAATTCTTATGTAGGTGAGTTGATTATTATCAACCTCTCCCAATCACTTTGACATTGTTTCTTCCACAACTTAATCTAATGACCACAACAATAATTTCACTTAATAAGAACATCTACATGTAAATGCATTTAAATAAAGGACTCTGCACTGATTAAAGGAATAGGGTGACTTCCAAACAAGTGCAGAAGAGATCAAAGTAAATAAAATATTGCTCAGACAGTAAAAACAAACTACTGAAGTTTCAGATCAAATGGAAGTCAGGCTATTTTAAAACAGTGATAACAAACAAGGTTATTTAACCACTTGGCTGCTGTGTGGTGATAATTAAGGTATGACCAGCTTCAATTCAATTCAATTCAAAAATGGTCTTTATTCATAAACATGAAATAAATTATTGTACATGAAAACAGCCGCAGCTGGAACTTTCACGTGTACATGTTTACATGGCACATTATGAATACAATTTAAAAAGTTAAAATGAGAAAAATACTATTTACAGTGATTACAAAACACATAGCATAAAATTCGGTAATATTATTAAATGTGTGCATTAATTTTCATAAGATCGACAAGATAGATTCCATAGGCCTGACTTGAGGAGAGGAGACTGTACATACTTTTGACATTAATAAAGATAATAAGAAAATAAGAGGTTTTTTTTTTTTTTTTTAGCTTTTGTTAAGTATGTCAACAAAAAATGGCAAAGGGCTTTTTTTGAACCTTTCTGTTTTGAGTTTAAATTGTTGATAAGTCTGCATATGGCGAAGGGATATGTTCATGCGTTTTTCTTAGGCAACCATGTCTGACAAATGGGATGATTTGAAATTGATTTAGCAATTTTATACAAAGTTTCAGTCTCCTCTCCTCAAGAGTTGGCAAATTACATATTTGGCAAGCATGCAAGTAATTAATGTATTCATATCCTAATATGATTTTACACATCTCTTCGTTGTATTTTCTCGAGACTATTGCTTTGTTCTTTTGTAAGACTACTATGGAACACCGGAGCACAATATTCTAAAATTGGTCGTATATAACCTGCATATATTTGCACTAGATCCTTCAAAGGTAAATTAAATTTCTTAAGTTTCCTAACATGTATAGTTTTCTGTGCACCTCTTAACTAAATCATCAATATGTAAGTTCCATTTTAAATTGGATTGAATGATTATTCCAAGAATTTTGATATTTTGTACATTGCATAAAATAGAGTCGTTGACAGAAAGAATTTCAGGAAGAGGTGGATTTTTCAAAAATGAAACATGAAGGGTGAAGCATTTTGCAGGATTGAGAGACATGTTATTCGATTGCGACCAGTTATGCACAGAGTTGAGTATAGGTTGTAATTGTGAGAGTCGGTTGATTTACGACATTGTACTAAGGACAAATCATCAACATATTTGAAATAATGTATAGGAATATCTTTACACAAATCATTGACCATTATCAAAAAAGGATGGGGCCAAGGCGTGTCCCTTGGGGACACCGGCATGATTAACTATAACATTAGACAAAATTCCATTATATAAAGTATTTGAGTACGGCATTGTAAAAAACTAATAACCAGTTTATCATCCATGGTTTTATATGCATATTAATCATTTTTGAATAAGAATACCGTGATCCAGGCGATCAAAGGCCTTTCTAAAATCTGTACATACAACAGTAGAGATGGCTTTATTTATTTTCTGCGTTTTTATAAAGATGGTGCAAAAGACCAACAAGATAATGTGATGTTGATAATCCTGGTCTATTACGAACTGAATATATCAATGTATTTTCAATGTCTTTTAATAACCATTGAGCCATAAAAGATTCAGCACACTTAGAAAATGTGAAGTCAAAGATATGGGACGCAGGTTATTTATACTAGGTGGGTGAGATTTTGGAATAGGAGTTACTTGACCGAATTTCCATTGTGAAGGTAGAACACCTTGTCTGAAAGATATATTAAGGATTCTGGTAACCGGTACACTCAATTCACATGCAAATTCTCTTATGATTCTAATTGGAAGGTCATCTTTTCAGATGCTTTATGTAATTGTAATTTCCGTAATCTGCAATAGACTTCCCAACAACTAATATTTGGACTTTCAAATTGAGAAGGTAGAAAAGCTGGTAATGTGTTTCTATCCAAGGGAGAAAGATCTGAGGCAATAGATACAAAAAAATCATTAATTGCATTAGCTGCTTGTTTAGAATATTGATCACTTTGAGTATCGATACAGAATCTTTATTGGAATATGATCCTGTTTCATTTGTAAGTATCTTTATATGTCTATACCAGGCTGAAGGATTTCTCAGCTTTTCTTTTTTAATACGAGTGTTATAATAATTCTTTTTGCAACAGAAATGGCTTGAGCAACTTTATTTCTTAAATGTCTCCAAAGATTCCCGTTTTGCTTTTAAAAGCCTTTTGTCGGTCACGTATAAGTGATTTAATAAATGGTGTCACCCACGGTTTTCATTTTACTAACTTTACCTCATGCGAAGGTAAATATAAATTAAAGTTGATTTTTTTATAATATTAACAAACCTGGTATACATTAATGATAAATCTGATGTATTCAAAAAAACTTCTTCCCACGTTTGTGCCGTTAACCATTGTCCAAATAATCGCAATCCACTATCTTTTAACGGCCGTACAATTCTAATTTTCGTATCAATATGTTTGTTAGGAATGTTAGAAGGTACCAAAATAATACAATTATGGTCACTTCTTCCGATTGGGCGCAGAATTGCAATATTTTTTTTTATAAAATTCCGAAAATTTGAGAAAATCTTATCAAGTATGTTCTGCCTCTTGTAGGTTTATCAACCACTTGCTTAAAAGTTTCATCTCTTAAAATTTCTTGAAAATTTAAGTCATTAAAATCACCAAGTAACAGCTATCCCAGCATCAGGATATTACCAGCAAAGAATCAATTGTTGAAATGACATGATCTATATATTCAGCTTCATTAGGACCCTTGGAGGAAATAGAAGATACACAAAATGATACTAGAAATTTTCCTTGGTAAGTAAGGGGTCTTACCATGACCCAAATCACTTCAATATCCTCTGGTACTTCGATGTCAGTTAAAAGTCGAGGGTGAAATACATGTTTCGCGAGCAAAGCTCCCCACCTCCTTGTCGATTTTTCCGAGGTCTGAAAAAGTAGCAAAAACATCTAAACGCAACAACTCAAGAGGTGAGTCTTCGACTTCCCAGGTTTCCGTCAACGCTACCAAATCAAAAAGTTTCTTTACCAAATTTCAAGCTCATCCAATTTATTGTTGATAGACCTTGTATTCGTCAAAAGAATTTCGGTAATAAGATCCTCTGGTTTCATCCTATGCAATTCTACCTGACGAAAGATTGAAGAGATTCGCTTTACTTTATCTTTATCATAACATTTATACTTATTTCTTTGCGAATAATCACTGGGTATTGCACATTGATAATCATCATAAAAATTATCGGTTGTGAAAAGATGCCGTCTATTCAAAATCGGCACTTTCCTTTTCCTGCTCGTTTTCCCCGATGGTGAATGGGTTTTCGTTGAATTCCGAGATCTGTGATGATTTTCATGTTGTGTGTGGTAGATGTGTTGTTGATGCATGTGAGTGTTGCAAGGCATATAATTCAGAAACGGGATAATGATGATGATGGTGTTGATGATGGTGATTGTTGTTAGCAGAATTCGTTGGACCTGGGTTTGATTCGATATCACCACATAATAAAAGTTCAAGTTGAAATGACGAGTTACTGTTACTGTAATACGGAATACGTGCAGATAAGTTTTTTGTGGTGAGAAAGTTTAGAAGTTAGAAACGACTGGTTTTATAACTTTGAAGAGCACTTGTATCGGGTAAGTAACAGGTTTGATCTCTTCATACACATGAGATTAAAACATACACAAGTGAAATGCTCACCACTAGCTTCATACCATTGACTGAAGACGTGTCATTGTCAGAAATAAAGATCAGTTTCACTAGGGTGATTTCCAACAATAGAATTTGCATATACACGTTCAACTTGACACGTAATGGCGTCTGTGTCGTTCTCACAGCAAGAGTGTCACTTTCACTTTTCTTCTTATAGAGGCAAGATTTCAGCATTAAAACCTCAAGATTCTGTCCAGTTGTATCCTGGGCATCTTTAAAAAGATGAGATGACACAAGTAACACACAAGATCACCAAGTTCAATAAATAATCCACAAATTGCCAGAGATACAAAATAAGGCGGTCTGCCTGTTAGGCGAGCACAATATCCATTGGCTCCAAACAGACAATAGCTTGATCACTTAAAAAAGGTCCACGCACAGTGACAAACGCCGACCACGTAATATTACGTGGTCCGCAGCCAAGTGGTTAAGCATACGGCTGAGCATGGTTAATTTACTACTGCTCTGTTGCAAGTTTAGCAGCCCGGTAGGAATGGGGACTTCAAGATGGGTATTGCGGTGTATGTTAAGTTAGGTTACAGTTTTCGAAAGCACCCGGGAATGGGTTCGAAAATTTGAGTATGAAATCATAGTTATCTCTATAGCAGTAAGTAAAGCAAGCAATTAGACTGCAATTTTGAAGGGATGCCAGAGCAGACTGACCTATGTGTTTATAATCATGTTGGCAAAATGAGCTACATGTACAAATCAAATGAATTGCATTTTGAATATAATTCAATGTTACTGCATCCCTTTAATTGACATCCTAACATTGTGACATGACAGCCTTCACCCTCTAATAGACAGGTCGAGACATTTAGCCGTCAACACCAATAAAAGCTTAACACTGCCCCAATTACAGCTCCTATTCTAACCTAATTGGCTATCGGTAGCGTAATAAATCCACCCGTTGGATCCAAAAGTGACGATGAAGCGAGGCGATGCATCAAATTTTGAGTGCTGACGACTATCAGTGGCCATGTCCCGCTATGGCCAAGTTTTAGGTGACAACCGGTGAATGTGATTAGCAGCTAAAAGGGGGGCATGCATCATATTTTAATTTCGACATGACTTCTTTGGTTATTTTCATTTCTGAGATTCATTGGCCGATCTAGGATTTGAAATAGAGGAGACGCCAGGCCCGATATTGATGAGCCGCCAAAAGTTTCTGATTTTAACATGTACAGTCAAGGAGTGGTTTTCAAATTATAGAGGGGGCATGAGTCCCCTGCGCCCCCACCTGGATAAGCCACGGGGCCATGTCCCACTTATAGCCATCTTTGAGGTGAAAACTGGTGAATGTGGTGAGAAGTCAAAAGGGGCATAATTATCATATTTTATTTTCTTGAAACTTGACTTCATGTATGTTCATTTCTCAGGTTGTATAATCCTCCACTTATTTTCTATGGTTGCCCCTTTTCTGTAGTACAAGATGGCAACAGTAGGCCTGCTGTTCTGCACTAGCCCGAGCATGCATTTGCCCGATCAGAGAATACCAGGTTTTTTCTTTCAAAAAGCGTACTAAGTTTGGCGAAATCTCAGCCCAAGTCATCTTAGGTTTATATATTTCCAAATTCAAGCTAATTTTATGATTTTTGCATCGAAATAGAGTGCTAACTGAGCGGTGCTAATCTAGCTAGTTTGAACTAGCTCAAGCTACATGTAATGCAGCATCAACTTTACACTTTGTTGATTTTTGGGGCTTTTCCCCTGATCGGAAGACAATTACCCCTGGACGACTACCTCCAGCAGAAAAATCTACCCCTACATGTAACTCTGCAACCCTAAACTGTTTGAGGGGGTAGTTGTCCTGGGGGTAATTGTCCAGGGCTAGTTGTCCTAGGGGTAATTGTCCACTGGGGAGTTGTCCTTATACTCCCCTGATCCACCTCGTAGAGCGCTTTTTATGTAGCTTGAGCTAGTGCAGCAACGCCTAGTGGGATAGCGCCAATAGCAATGCGCGAACAAGGCAAGCATAGCCTCTACATGATCGAGCTAGCTCTCATACTACAATGTAGCTCAAGCTAATGCAGAATCAACTTCGCACTTGACTGATTTTTGCAGCTTTTCCCCCGATCCACCTTTTAGAGATCGAGCTAGTGCAGAACCGCCCAGTGCCATTAGCAATGCTCGGACAAGGCATGCATGGCCTCTAGCATGATGGATGCCATCTCGATACCTGCACGATCGAACACAAAGTGGCGAAGGGAAATTCAACAACAAATGCACCACTTAAAAACACCCTTTTAGAGCAACAGGGATGTCAGATACAATTCTAAAGAGCCCGCACACTTGAATTTATGTAGGGCTTAGGTATCATTTTAGCTGCACACGTATGTCGCTTGGGGTATGGTGCCTCGGATTGCACGAGGGACCTTTAGGCCGTACTTGAACGTAGTGTTTATGCATGCACTGAAAGATGGATGGAGAGAGTGTGTATTCAACCTACATGTCGTACAGCAAACACATCATTCAAATGTAGAGAAATGTCTCATCAATGTGGTTTAATATTCTGGGAACATACGTTCTGTTTACGTTACGAATAGCTCAACTCTTTACATCCATGCAGGCCACATTAGTTGGATTTTTCTCTTTCTCTTTTTGAAAATGATCTTAAGGGACATACATATGTTCTGTAAAAACTCACATTACAAATATCTCAACTCTTTACGTGCATGCATGCCACATTAATTTGAAGTGCAAAAAAGTGGATTTTCTCTTTCTCTTTATGAAAATGGTATGAAAAACTCATGGGAGGTGCGAACACTGGGGGAAAAAAGTACAATTGCGTAAAAATGTAAGCATAGTTAGCACTCAAATATTAAGCAGTTGAACTGTTTTAAGTAATAAATCCTTATTTAAAAAGAAATGCAGACAAAATATCATTGTTACTGAAATATCAATATGGTATGAAAATGTACATGTATATAAACATACTGTTCTGTTGACATAATATCTGAACAGTTGATTTGATGAAAAGATAAAAAGCTCATTAAAAAAAATGTCATATTACTGAGATGTCATTGAAACAGCAACACCCCACAATCAAGAAAAAAAAAAGGGACACTTTGAACTCTAAATACAATGGTCGGTGTTGTCGAAAGTTGGCTAAAGTTATTAGGCCTATTAAATACTTCATCCAATTGTTCTAGACAATAGCAAAGGTTTTTATAGTAAATACTTTTATAGTAAATACTTATTATTTTAGTAGGCCTACTGACTTTAGTCACCCTTCAAGAATACTGGCCATTGTTTATAACATTGGAATGTATGAGGTTGTAAACATAACTTGGTAAGGGAGACCGGGGACAATTGTAACAGAGGCTCCCATCCCTAGCAGAAACATGCTACAAACTTAACCTGTGTACAGAGCATGCGCATTTCATCGCTCCACATGCTGTTTGAGTGTAAGCAGATTGAACGGTTCGTGGAACTTTCTACAGCAAAAAAAAAAATTTTAGAGCAGGAAAGTAATATCTCACATTACCTATTGTTTTTCTTCTGGACAAATATGTGGTTTAGCTACGGCTGTTATTTTTATATACATGTATTTAGAAATTATGTTCTTAGACCGTATTTGGTAACGTTTCAAGGATGAATACTTAAGCTAAGATGGAAAAAAATCTCTCCAAATATGGTCGCCCCTCTCAGGGGCAATTGTAACAAGCTGTTACAATTGTCCCCAAGGGACTGTTACAATTGCCCCAGAATTTTCTTGCTTCCTTTAAGCATAATATTAATAAAAACATAATCAGACATCTCTGAAACATGGGGCTAGCCTGATTAGACACAATACTTTACAGGGGCATTATGGACAAACAATAGCGCATATTTTGTGGAAAATATAATATAAATGAGTCAAGCATTGTCATGTTTTAGTATAATTAGTTTATTTGGTTAATGTTGTTTAAATCTTGGATCTGTCAAGTGCATAGCTTTGATAGAGAAGAACAAAATGTTACAATTTCATGTGTTGCAACTCGACCTCTTGTTTTGAAATGATAATGGCTTCAAAATAAATTGTTGCACTTACCCAAACCTATTCATATGTCAAGCTAAGATATGCCTATTTCACTTTATTTAGTTTTAAGCAAGCATTTAGCTGTAATAAAGTTGATAAGTCAAATTTGGAAAAAAATGTTACAATTGCCCCCGGTCTCCCCTACATACTGTATGTCACATTAAAGTGTTCAGTTTAGAAATGTAGTGTTTCTGCACCAAAACAAATAGTAAAACAATAAACACAACCCTGATTGACTAAAGACTATATTTGAGTTTGATGCGTTTATGTCCATTTTCAAATAATTAAATTGTATAATAACCTTTGTACTGGTCTCAAGTGTTGAATTTCGTCAGAAGCCAAGCATATCCAAATATTTACACAAAATTTGTTACAAACTCGATATCAAGGTTATCTATCAGTATCGCCTCTATGTACATGTAATGAGGTATATACCGGTAAGCCTAACTAATATTAGAATGATTTAACAAGAAATAAGAATTTAAAAAATAATTTCAACTAATATTTCACAATGAATATTCTTTAGTCCCTTCCCATCACTTGACTGCCATTTCATTCCAGGTAATTGCTCATTAATTACCACAATTTTAATTGGATCAGGGTGATGTCTTTGTGCTGAATTAAGTACACATTTTTAATCGCAATATTGCATTAAAAATTCATAGAGTAGGCCAATATGCTAGCCTGATTCCATGCTGGATGAGGATTTTTTTTTAAATGAAAAATGAGTTTAAGTACAACCAGCTAAACACCCTCCAGAGTAGCAGAGATGCCAAGTTCAGAGAGTGGCTGGGCGTGAGATCTTCAGCATCATCTTTGGAAGCAGTGCGCACACGGCGAGCGTTACCATATGTGCGCGCGCGCCGTACTACATGTAACTTGTACACAAAGGAGGCGCGCGCGCACGCTATATATGTAACATTTAGTAAGCTTTCTTGCATATAACGATCCCCTGCATGAAAACATCGCACTCGCAGTGTTTGTTGCGCGACAAGACTGCCGATTTTTTAGAGTTTTGGGGCCCCAAAATGGTAAAAAATTATAGTTTTTGATAGTTTCTCAAGTTTTATAACTGAGGCGTGAGATTATGAGGGCTGGGTGGGTGAGCGGGAGATGAGGTGCTGAGGCGTGAGTTTCACGCGGGGGGCGTGAGACTTGGTAGGTCTGAGTACGGTATATCACCTACACCAATACCCACACATGGGACAACACATATGTCTACATAAATGTACAAGTGTAGCAGGGGACACACAGATACAAATTTCTTCACAGTCCAGACATGCAAACTTTGTTTATTTGTCAAATTACCCCCCCTCCCCCCGAAAAATAAAATAAAATAAAGGGCCAAAAATGGCAGAAAAACAATTAAACTTTTATTGGCTGCTGTTCAATCTCTTCTTACCACCAGACCCCAAATATGTTGTTAACAAACAGGTAACTTTGATAATTAATACATGGGCCTCTAATTAGAAAGTGTGTGGCTTCCATACCCTCCAATCCATGGCAATATCCCACACTCTCAATCTAAAAATACATGTTGGCCATTTGAAACCAAATTACAAGTTAAGACTGCCAATTAAGATCCACACACTTATAGGTCTTGTCCATGGTCTTAAAACTAATCATCCTTAAATACGTCTAATTTAATGTCTAGAGTCCAAACCGCAAAAACCACATAAGGAAGTCTCTCCTTCCCACTCAACATTCGAACAAAATATATTGATGTATTCAGCAGGCAACATTTCCTCCATAAAAAGCATTTTCTATTTTGGAATGATGTCAAACATTTAAACCTTCTCAATAACCAGGAACAGAATCTATATTATTACATCCAACAGGCAATATTTCCTCCATAAAAGAGTATTTGATGTCTATTTGTATGACCAGTGTCAAACATTTAAACCTTCTAAATAACCACAAGATTACAGGTCATTTGAATATCCCATGGGTCAACTTGTTTCACATTTTCCACAGAGCAATATTATAATTACATGTACATTTGTACATTATAATCAAGTTATTCTCAAAATTTGGTTAAACTCAACATAATTACTTTCCTTGACCTTCAGAAATTGACACCAGTTGGTGTACAGTTCAAATTGACCTACATTGTACATTGTAAACACACTAGGAAAAAAATGTTTTATTTGGGGAATATGTTGAAGATTGTTGATGGTGATGACGATGCAGATGCTGATAATGATGGTGGTGGTAGTGTTGGTGATGGATGATGACGATGAAGAAGATGGTAATGATGATGTTGCTTTAGTTGTTGTTGATGATGATGATGATGTTGCTTTAGTTGTTGTTGATGATGATGATGACGATGACAATGACAATGACAATGACGATGACGATGACGATGACGATGATGATGATGATGAGTGGTAGTGGTGGTGGTGGTAGTGGTGGTGGTGGTGGTGGTGGTGATGGTGATGGTGGTGGTGAAGATGATGATGATGATGATCTTCTTGATGTTGTTCTTAATGTTGATGATGATGATGATGATGATGATGATGATGATGATGATGATGATGATGATAGTGGTGGTGGTGGTGAACATTATGATAATGATGGTGATGAATAATGAATAATGTACATATTTGGGGAGCCAGCGCCTTTGAATGTTTTGGCAGATAAATGGTGCTTTACAAATGCTGTTCATCATCATCATCGACATCATGATGATCGTGATGGTGAAAATGATGATAATAATAGTGGTGGTGGTGACCGATGGTAGTAATAGTGATGATATTGACTACGATGATGATGGTGATGATGATGATGTTTAGGGTGACGAAAATGATAGTATGGTGGTGTTGGTGATTAAGCCTACAAAATGTACATGATTATTATCTTCATGATAATATTGATATTTTCACACTCTAAAAGTATTTTATACCCACAGCTCTATGTATAGATAGTAGAGTATCTGAAGGGCCTTTCTTTTTATGTGGTATCCTCGAATATATGCCTACACTAAAGCCTATCTATTTTGTTTTGATTTAGCTTACATGCACGTACAACAAAAATAATGTTCTTTATCATAAAGTAATTATTATTGTGAAGTTTCAAATATTTCTTGCACCTGTTACCAGACTGCCATATGAATTGCCATTGATTAAAATACAACATAATTGTCTTTCCAATATATATTTCATGTATAGTATATGAAAGTTTATTATATATTAGCCATGTTATAAGACAGTGCATAGAAAGATAACAAAGATATGCTGCAACTATTCATTCAGTAACATACAATTGTTAGTTGAGAACTTGAATGGAACACAAGGATAAACTTGTGTTACGTTAGTGACAATGCACATGTACACAGACAATAAACTACAAGGTTCCCCCCTGTTCAAGTGTTCACTGTACCTTGAATTTAAACGGCTCATGGTTAGCTAGATCCCGGCTGCTAGCTGCGTTGCCCTGCTCCACGATATGCCTCAAACACAGGCCCCTACAGATTCCTAATAATAACAACTCCTAGCCAAGCTCAATATGTCCTGCAAACTGTGCTGCAATGTAATCTCAAAATATAGCCTTCAATGTCAACGTCCCAATATGGAATCCAGTCCTATAAACAGAGTAGAGATTAGTATCGCTATATCCATGTATATTTGCCAAGTTGAAAACTGAGGGTGCATTCGAAAGGGAATAGCACGCATAAATGTCTTCTTATCTTTTTCTTCAAGCTCACTCGAACCCATGCACAATTTTATGTAGGCACTGTTTATGCCAGAAGATTGCTAGTGCATAGGCATAATAGCACTGAGCTACACACCCAAACCCCATTCACTACACACTTTATACACACACATCCCATTCCCAACACACAGAATTGTGCATTCAAAACAGGTCACAATACACTTGTGCTATGCATTGGTGATTTCAAATCATTGACTTTTTTTTCTTTTTACACTAGATTATCAATACCCAAAATAGAGGTCGCAATAGCAAAAACATGATCATTGAAATTGAGCCTCTTAGGCTTCATGGATTGTAACTATTTCTCCGCATTTCTCTCTGTTTTGATCATTATTTCATCTGTGATATGCCATCATGGAGAGTAATTGAGAGTAATTGTTCCATATGCTCGCTCCAATCTGTGTGCTCTATACAGTGGGTATATCACTTATTTCATATGTGCAGCTTTTCAATGCTAATTTCCAGGGGGAAATTGTCGGAGAGATATTCAGCACCAAATACAAAGGAGACATAACTCTTTCTTATCATCACTATTTTTCTTTTATCTTCTAATTTTTTTCCTTCTTTTTTTTTTTTAATGGACATTATAGGCCTAGGCCTAATATTTACAATATAAATATATATATATATATATATTTATCAACAATATACCTCATTTAGCTTTAGCTATTTGTTGGCTCCATTCATTAAATGTTTATCCATAGTCATACTGTATGATATATTTTGAAATATTGGCAATACATAAGTGCAATACAATACAATTATCATTAAGATTTGATATTAAAAATTATGAAATGATTGGGATAGGAAAACATATATTACAAAAAAATATATATATAGACCTATATATATATATCATCATTTGAATGAATTACAATAAAAATGTTAAGTGCTAAATCTTGATGGTTACTAAATTTCAATATTAAGGGTTTGGGGAAGAAATTGAGTAGCCTCATAAATTTATTGAATTCTTTATCTATTCATCATAGCTGAAAAGATATTGTACATGTTTCAAATTGATTTACAAATAAATTTTATTTAATAAAATTCTGAATTAATGTAACATATATTTTCTTCAGGGATAATACTTTTAAAGAGAGGCAGCTGAGTATGTACAATAGTGCTATAATATGTCATCCCAGCCTGCCTGTAATTAGCCGGCTTCTTTAATAATCGATGATATTTTTACTTTTTATGCTTAAAATGGGAAACAAAATATATATTCACCTACATATCCTCAACAGGAAATGTTTTATTATACCAGTGAGGTCATGTATTATTAGATTATTCATATTAATTGCACCTGATGCCTTCAAATTAATCAAATTAGCTGTAATTGTCTCTCTCTCTGATGTTTGTTCTTTAATGGTAGTAGGGCCTATTGTCCTCAACTAATCTATGCCCATAAAGGATATCTAAAATTAGTTCTTATATAAAGGGAACTGCATTAGCTTAAATCATTTCAGAATTAGTATGTTGTGATAACAATTAAAGCCTGCTGAAAATTAAATTGACTGTGAGGCAAAATTAAATTACAAAAGATGTAAATTTTCGCACATGCATGGTTGGGATATGCTTTTAGCTTTTTCTTTGTAAATTGCTAAATAATAATTTCTAAAAAAATTAATAACCAAACAAGAATTATTATCTTAATTGCATTGATGCAAGATAGAAGTGCTATCCATCAAGCATACAGATAATTTTGATTTAAAAGGTTTTTTTTTTCTTCTGTGTTACATAACACTGTAAATTAAGTTATTTTCACAAATTTCAGTCAGTCCTTAAAAAATGTCTACTTCAATATATATTCAGGAAAACATCATAGAATAGCAAAACCATGCCCAGCAAAATATTCTACTGTCAAACATAGCACCACCAGAAATATACAACTACTCATGTACTAACTATTTTCAATTACATTGAAAAAAAAGTTCTAAAGGTGAAAGCTTATGCAGTATTAATCCATACCATGTTCAGCATTTAACAATCAGGAGAGTCCACCAAAGATATGAGCTTGTCTGAGGACAGACATAGCACCACCAGAAATACACAACAAACTCTTTAAAAAAAATACACAGCAAGAGAAAGTTTAGCTGGAAACTTATGTGATATTGGTATCATGTTAAACATTTCATGATCAGAAGAGTTAACCAAAGACAGAACATTTTCTAAGGCCAGACATAGCACCAGCAGAAATATACAACTACAAAATATACTAACTCTCTTCAAATACATGGAAAGAGAAAGTTTAGCAGGAAGTTTATACCCAGGGGGCAAGAGGTGTGGACCTGACTTGGCGAGATCTAAAAAGTAGTCCTATCTAATTTGGTTCTATGTACCCATAGCAACACCGCTAGGGTTGACTACCCGGTGGTAAAGTGACACGAGGGTCTCTACAGGCGGGGGCGCCCGAAATAGCCGCCCTTTTTACAAAAAATAGTATTTTGAAGAAAAGGACTAGAAATAATTCTCTAAACTCAATGAGTTGGGTTTCATATGAAAGAGTGTTAAATTTCCTTTACGACAATATTAATTTCAATGAAAATTTATATTAGATAAATTCAGTTTTGTACTTAAAAACATAATTTTGTGCATTTTTTTCCAAAGATTGATTTTTTTACATATTTTCTAATCTAATGTATTAAAATTTATAATGAGAGCTGAAAGTTGTTACTTCCTGAAAAATTGCCCATTGGTATGTCCTATCATCTGTAAAAAAAAATTGAACATAACCTTATTTCTATAAAAAGTTATAATACGCTAAAAATATTAATGCAATATACAAACAAATCAAAATTTTGTCTATTCATGTTGAAAACCCGCATATATACGTGTTATACAGTACATAACATATACAGTCATGTATGTGTACGAAACATTGTGACTGACCGTGGCAATTCTTACAATTCTTTTACAGATTTAATGAACTTTTGGGAGCATAATAAAAGTTTCTAAAGAGATTTAATAAAACCCGACAACATCTGATGTTTTGTATTTAGAAATGGAGCCCATGTGTGGGGGCGGCAGGTTTTATTTTACATAAAGAATACATTGGTAATACATTTTGACCTTGTGCACGCATATCTGTAAAATGCATGTACATTGTACAAAGTCAATCAGAGTCACGGCAAAAAATAATGAAATGGGGTCAAATATCAACGAGGGACCCGGGGGGGGGGGGGGGGGGGGGGGGCTCATAGGTCCGCCCCAACCATAAAAATTAGGGAAAATCCCTAAAACCGGGAATTTGGTGTTTAACCCCCCCACCCCCTCTTCGGGGGAAAAAGGGGAAAGAAAATGTATGTAGAAGTTCGACCAAAGTATAGTGGGTTATCCCCCATGGCCCTTTTTTTTTATTAATTAATTTATTCATTTATATTGTCTTTATACAAGGTCGCCCTTTAAATGAAGAATTTTACTCTTCAAGGGCCCCTGTCTATACGGTTAAGAGCAAATAATTGCACTGTAGTATAAACAATGGACTTAAGTGTGGTATACATACATAAAGAGTAAATTAAAATACTCTTATTTAAATAATGATGACAAATATTGGAAGGCCGAAGGACGACTTTATTTTATGCTATCCCCCATGCCCCTTCCACAAATCTGACAAAAATTCTAGCCGGCGTAGCCTTAAAGTGTGGGTGTGCACACATAATGTTCTTAGATGATAAAGATTGCTATTTGTGAAATGAGGACAGTTAAAGGCATGAACTCAAAATTTAATTGTCGCCTATCATTAAAAGGCATACACTTCAAAGCGAAAAGGGGCAACCCCGCCCCCCCCCCCACTCAGGAGGTCAACCATACACGTATGCCCGTTCCAGATTTTTAGAGATACCCCTATCAGTCGGGGAAACTGTGTCAAAATTATCCCTTATTAGAGGCTTTTTGAGGGAAAGCTGCATCAAAATTACCCCCCTATTACAGGCTTTTGGAGGGGGGGGGCAAGGAAAATTAGTCCCTTTTCACAAGTTTCTGGACCATATTCAGGCCCATATTTCAGGATTTTTCCTCAAAGAATTGAAAACTATCCCCAATAGAAAAAAAATAATAAAAGACCCCTATTTCAATGATATCTCGGGGATTTTCCAACGACCTGAGCCCCAAATATATACCCCTTTCCCGAGAAATCGGGAACAAGCATACGTGTATGATTGACCTCCTGAGTTGGGGGGGGGTGGGGGGCAACACCTTACGTGGCTTCTACATCGTTGTATCGAATGAGAGAGAAAGAGAGAGGGGTGGGGAGAGAGAGAGAAAGAGAGCAGGGGCGACGATTTATATAAACAGAAACACGCTTTATTTCCTGATTACTTTTCATTTAAATAACCACTTGATGCTTTTTAGGCAGGCATGGGGGAATTCATGCTTTTCATAAGCCACTTTAATAAGTAATATCATTTTCAGCTCTTTATACATGTATCATGCATATCAAAACTCTGTATAAACATGGACATTGACAAAATTTTGGTAGGTTATGGGAATAATGAATGGGCTGGGGCTCTGTCAAGACCCAAATAATAAATGTATTTGACACGGAGTGGCGTATCCAAATGGGCCTGATCGCAAGGGCCCTTGGTGAGTTCATTTTGTTGTTGTTGTTGTTTGTTTTTTTGTCAATAATATAAGTGACAAAGAATGCCTGAAATACCTAATTCCCCCAATTTTACTGGTTAAGATTACAAATTGATTAAAATTAAAATTCATTTATTTTGCCACCCCCTGGTTGTCCATGGTCCAACAGTCGCACCCCCACCCACATATTTTCATGAGAGACTTTCAATTATGTAGCTTTGAATATAATATGTCTCAAAAAGCAATATAAAAAGACACAGGAGGCGTATATTTTATTATATTTTTTTAATCTATTATTTTTTTTTAAATGTTCAAGTGTTTTATTGTAAAAGGCATGTAATCCCAAAACTGCCATAACCTTTTAATAAGGAGTTTACAGTGTATCAAATTTCCATGATGGTGTTTTAAAATGTTTAAATTCCCTTATAAATTGGGCACGGATTCAGATATCTTGAGAGGGGATGCCAAAATCGGAATTTCAGATTTATCAAGTGCGATACCCAAGAATTTGTTAGGACAACACGAGCTGAGTAAAAACATACGCCCACATTTTTTTAGGTCACATGATATAAAATTGCTCTCAGGTTGGGGAGTTGGTGTTGTGTTGTGAATAAGAAATCATCCTTCGTGTTATAATGAGTCATCAATTTTTCTAATGAGAGTATTTGTATTAACTTTAAAGATTGATCTTATTTGTATGTATACCATCACCAGCGTGGATACAGGGGGGGGGCCAACGGGCCCGCCCCCCCCCTAGACAAAAAAAAAAAGGAAAAAAAAAGCGAAGTAAATATAGACGATTGACCCCCAACTTACCCCTTTAGTAATACATGATGACCTCATTGATGGCCGAAGGCCAAAAAAATGAACACCCCGGATACAGGGGGGGCGGGCCCGTTGGCCCCCCTGTATCCGGGGGGGGGGGGCAACGGCCCGGCCGCCCCTAGACAAAAAAAAGCTTAGTAAAAATAGACGAGCGAGCCGATTGACCCCCCCCCCCCCCCAACCTTACCCCTATAGGTAATACATGATGAGTTATTGATGGCCGAAGGCCAAAAAAAAATGAACACCCCCGCTTATCGCTCGGCAGCGGTGACGTGCAAAAATGTGAGTGTACCTTTTGGCTCGCCCCGGTGTAACGGGAAAAAAATTTGGGTGTCCCAAAATTTCCATTTGCCCCCCCCCCCCCACCACCGTTTATCCTGGATCCGCCACTGCATCACTGACCATGCGTGCAATAATTTACTTCTGTTCTGTGTGGGTGGTAAAGATATTTGAATTAATTTTGTCTGTCACCCATTCATATTATATTTTATTTTCTTTTTCCTGGGGTGGGGTTGTACATGTAGCCTACGTGTAAAAGCACAAACTTCCCGTTTTAATTTCCCACTAAATTTTGGGTTCGGGTGAAACTGTCAGACCCCCGCCCCGGATACTCCTTTGATAATTTAATTGACACTCATCCAAACATTTTAGTTTGTACGTATTCGTTTAGGTTTTAAAAAAATGCCTAATAAAACTATGAATATTTTAGCAATATATTCTTCTTAAAAATTTATAAAAAAAATATTATTAATAATAAAACCTGCCTCCCCCATTAACGCACATGTGCTCCATTTCTATATACATACCAGAAAATTTGGTAGTGTTTTATTAAATCCATTTAGAAACTTTATCATGCTCCCAAAAGTTCATTAAATCTGAAAGATAACCCGAGTCAGTTACAATACAGTATACGTATACAGTATGTACGGTATAACACGTGTATATACGGGTTTTTCGCTGTAATTGTGCGAAATTTGGAATTTTTCGTATATTACGCTCATAGGTATAGCGTATAATAGCTTTCAACAGAAAAAAGATTTTACCCCAATCTTTTTACAGATCATAGGACATACCAATGGGCAATTTTTCAGAAAGTAACAAATCTCAGCTCTTTTTAGAAATTTTGATACAATAAATTGAATAATATGTAAAAAAAATATTTTTGGAAAAAAATTCAAAAAATGACGTATTCAAGTACAAAACTGAATTTATTTAATTTCAATTCTCACTAGAATTAGCATTGTTCTAAAGGAAATTTAATGCTCTTTCATATGATACCCAACTCATTGAGTTTAGAGAATTATTTCTAGTCATTTTCTTTAAAATACTATTTTTTGTAAAAAGGGCGGCTATTTTGGACGCCCCCACCTGTAGAGACCCTCGTGTCACTTTAGCACCGGGTAGTCCACCCTAGTGGTGTTGCTATGGGTACAAAGAATCATATCACATTGGACTACTTTTTAGATCTCGCCGATGCAGGTAACTCTAAAAATATGGGTTTTGCCCCCCGGGTATTATGTGAAATGAATTCATAACATGTCAAACATTTCATGATCAGGAGAGTCCAGTTTGTCTGAGGACAGACATAGCACCATCAGACAAACAAAATGGAATGTACTTGCTCTTGCACTTGAATACATGACATGAAAGCTTGGATCTGAAGGCTTAATATTCATACCATAGGCAACATTTCACTGCACGTGGATCGAGATAATCAACAATTCATAAATTACCTTGTCTAAGGGCTGACATAGCACCAACAGTAAAATGTGATCATGCATGTGTCTATAAGTACATATAATTTTCACTTACATAGGTGCTGCATAAGGTACAGAGCAACGCTTCACTGCAAGCAGCATTTTGATGCTTTACGATAAACCTTCCCTGAACATTTTCCTTGGCATCTAACTCATCCTGAAACTCTGGATGCTATATAATCCCACTCCTGCTCATCAAAGAATTAAAATCAGCTCTACTTTGGAGTGAACTCAATGATAGATTTAAAGAGAGAATAGTACAGCTTGTAAGGGTATAACAATCTAACTATACAGAATAAGCGTACAAGAAATACTGGATGTCACAGCTCGTGATGTCCGCCAAAAAAATTAATTGCAGTTGGATGCTGGAATCGGTATCCCATTTCAAACAGGCAACGTCAGCCTACAGGTGTGGGGGATGAGAAAATTTTCTTCTTCAATTTGTGCTGAAATTTGGCAGGATGCATTACAGGCATTGGGGGAGAATGATGGATATAGACGTGACCAGACGCGGGTGGAGAGATAGAGAGAATGTAGGAAAGAAAGATGATCAGAATAAAAGTGAGAGACAAAACGACAAATGAAAATATGCAGGTTGAATATGGCTTATATAGTTAGGGATAGAGGAAGGAGAGAGAGAGAGAGAAGTGAGATTGAAAAATTGAAAGAAAGAGTGAAAGGGAAGGAGAGAGAAGAAAATGACTGATCAGAGATAAAATACAGAGAGAAGAAAGAAAGCAAAGAGAGAATATACAGTGCGTATCAATAAAAACGGGACAGTTTTGAAAAGTCTGTCAAAATTTTGTTTCAAATTATGATGTCTATATATTTAGATATTAATCGAATGAATTTTGAAAGCGTAATTCGAAAAAAATGGCAAAGATAATGAAAAGGATAAGAGGAGGTCTGCTGATTAGCAAGAAGTCTGATGATCATATTTCTCATTTTCTTCCATTTTGTGCGCAACCCTCTTTTTGAGCCCCTGACAAAAATGTTCCGTGTGCGCTCAAGCATTGACACATTTTTTTTTTTTAATGGCATCTAAAAGATAACACTTTAGTGCATCTATTAACATCAAAATATAGACACCATAATTTGAAACGAAATTTTGACATACTTATCAAAACTGTCCCGTTTTTATTGATACGCACTGTAGAGAGAGAAGCAAGAAGAGAAAGATCAAAAGGAGGAGTAAACAAAGAGAATGAAATGGAGCTCTAACATAATGAACTAATAAAATGGAGAAAGGGAAACAAACATAATTCATATAATGTAATTGAGACACAATACAAGAAATAGAAAAAGGAGAAGGTGGAGAGACAACATTTCATATCACAAAAAATGAATAGTTCAAAACACATACTATCATGCATACAGTCTGTGTCAAATAAAATGGTACAGTTGGGAAACAAATTTTTATTGTATGAAAGGTAGTCACAACATAATAATGCTTGGTATTTTTATAAAGCAGGAATAATCAGCTTTCTTCTGCAATTTTGTCCATCCCATTTGGTGCTGTAGATCTTGAGATATGATTAGTTTTCTACACTCGATAAAAAAATCATTTTGCACACGCCGTGTCTTTGCGTAGGTATCGAATATAAGCCACAAAAATGAACCCGAAAGAACAATAGGTTTGCACGGAGTTCATTTCCTTGTCTTCACAAAGAAATTAGCATATCTTTTGTTCTACAAAAGCAAATTATTCCAAATAAATTGCATCAGCAAGAAAAATATGATATATACATAACATTTCATACCTAAATATTTTTTCCTTGACTGTACCATTCTTTTTGACACAGAATGTATAACACATCCAATGTGATACAGAGTTTTACTGCTACCCTAGCTTTCTATGGAGTGTTAATTCTACAACCCAAAATCCAGTTTGACCGATCCTTCTGGAATACTAGATTTTACAAGATATAAATATATATTTTTAATTCTCGTTTGCTAGCAAACAATACAAAGGGAACATGCATGCATCTAGAATAAGCTGTTGCTATGGTGATACATACGTACAGAAGGTGTGTCCAGAAGATGAAGAATCCAGAACAAATCATAACTGAGAAGATGCACGTACAATTATATCAGATCATTGCGATATGTTTTTAAGAAGACAAAATTGTATCACAATAAATTCAGATCAACTTTGGGCGGTGGTGACATTGAGTTTTATTTGAACCCGATACAGATTCTAGTCATTTTTTTCCATTGACTTAATTTTTTTTCTTGGGTTCTTCTGTATCAGCCAGAATATGAGAAATAGCCAACTTTCAAGGTGGATTGGGGAGGGGGGGGGGGGGGGGGGGGGGGGGGTGTGAGGGGAGCCCAAAGTCAGCTGAAGTGTGTTTTTGCTCCCTCACCAGCTCTGGCCAAATCCATTACGAGTTTCTTTACGAGAACTTTGGGCTTCGGTTTAGATAAGCTACTTTCTTTTTTCTTTGTTTTTAAGGGGAAAAAGTGAAAAAGTTCACTCTTAACAGAGTGAAATTCAGAAAGCCTAAAATAAGAGTGAAATTTAAGTGAATTTGGAGTGAAAATACACGTCATTCCTGAAAAGAGAATTAAAATATGTATTTTTACGCGAAATCAAATCAAATTTCACTCTTATCAGACATTCACTATTTCAATAGTGAACTTTTTTTCCTTTCTTTTTTTCTTCCCTCCCCGCCCCCCCCCCCACTTTTTTTTTAAAGAGTAAATAGAACAAAAAAAAATAACTGGTTATTTGGAAGATATGTTCAAGATGATGTGGGCTAATATTTTTTACAATTTAGCAAGCTTTTTGAGAGAAACATCTGATATTCTGTGATCTAGTTAATTAATGGGATTATAAAGAAAAGCGGGCTATTTTTGAAGATCAGGCTGGTGGAGCAGCACCTTTTGAGTGGGAGTATATCAAAGATACAGCCTTAAGGAATAAGAAAATATAGAAAGTCACGCCAACTTTATGGTTTTATGATTGGATTTGGCAAATTACATCCGCTTTATTTTCACATAACGGCATAAAATTCCTCATCTCTCCAAGCATTTTCAAGTCAGGTTATCATTATTGAACCGCTGGCTGTAAATTTCCTCTTTTATACGACCAGCGCTTGTCACTTGTCTCTATAAGCAGAGATAAACAATGAATGTAATGACACTGAATCAAAAGGTGACGTCAAGTCGTCAAAAGTTCCAGGTTTGTTATGATTGCTATTAAAGATAAATATAAAGATAAAATTGACTTCCCATTAGTGGGAAAAATTAGAGCTAATACTACCAAACAATTTGGGTAGAAAAATGGATTAGCAACAAAAAAAATAAATAAATAGATAAAATGAGAAATAGATTGTTTGTACTGTTTTTAATGATAAATATTCTAAAGACATCATACTTAAACACCAAGATTATACATGTATATGCTCCTTAACATGATCTACATTGTACAGTTTTCAATTTCATACATTTGTGTTGAAGATATATGGAAGGTTGAAAATCTTCATTTGAAATTCCTATACCGAGTGAGTCAAAAAAAACTTTACACCTAGGAAAATGTTAATAAAAAGAAAACCAAGTTATAAACCCCAAATTATTTTACATATTCTGAAAGAGTAACCCCTCCTGCTTCTTCTGGTACCATTTTTGTGTGGTATGTCTTTACGCTTGGATGAACACGACGCATTGTTTGCGAACATGTCAATTTCGAATTGTGCCAGAATGGGAGTAAAATCAAAACAACAAAAAGCTAGAAAAAAGCAACTTCATCCTGATTAAAATAGAATAACTTTTTAACGAAAATGTCTTCCGCTTAATAACTTAACAGGGGTGTTGTTACACATATTGACTACATTTTATATGAAAATTATATTGACTCGTGAAGTAATGCACGAATGAGTACACATTAAAGAGTAAATTGCCACTGACAGACCAAAAAAGGCCTCTTAATACTGTCTTTAACGTGTGCTCACTCATGCCTGACTCTACAGATCTATGTCATTTTCATACAAAATGTAGTAAATATGTGTTACAATACCCCTGCCAAGTTATTAAGCGGAAGACATTTTTGTTAAAAAGTTATGCTATTTTAATCAGGATGAAGTTGCTTTTTTCTAGCTTTTTGTTGTTTTGATTTTACTCCCATTCTGGCACAATTCGAAAGTGACATGTTCGCAAACAATGCATCGTGTTCATCCAAGCGTTAAGACATACCACACAAAAATGGTACCAGAAGATACGGGAGGAGTTACTCTTTCAGAATATATAAAATAATTTGGGGTTTATAAATTGGTTTATCATTTTATTGACATTTTTCTAGGTGTAAAGTTTTTTTTGACTCACTCGGTATAAGCTAAGAAAAATATGAAGTACTTTTGTTGTATAAAAAGGATCGAGGCTGACACAAATTTACAACATAGGCCTACATGTACATGTATGTATACAAAGTTAAAATTCCATTTGTTCTATTACAATTACATCTCTCCAGCCATGAAGTATATGGAAAGTTATTTGTATGTTGTTCCTGAGTGTATTTATGATTGATATTTGCAGGAAGTTGAACTTCTGATTAGTGCATCGTACTGTGGAGGAAAGAGAATGTCAAATGTCTCATATATTTCATCCATCCATGTATTATTCGTTTATTGCTTTTATTATCACTCTATCAATTTTTATGCTTTAAAGGTCCATTAAATGTAAAAGAATTTTGTGAGTCATGTTTTGATCTTTCAAAATGTGTTTTAGTTTATTAATTAATTTGTCAAAATTAATCATTTATAATAATGGCTTATATAAAGAGTACTGAAAATTGTTATGTTCAACTTATAATTTAAAGATTTGTAAACATGCAAATCCTTTAGTCTCTCTTTATTGCTTGGTTTTTAATTCCTCTTTTTTCCGTCTCTCTCCCCACACCCCCCCCCCTTTTCTCTCTCTCTCTCTCTCTCTCTCTCTCTCTCTCTCTCTCTCACTCTCACTCTCTCTCTCACTTTCTCATTCTTTCCCTTCTATCTCTCCGTCTGTGTCTCTCTTTATATATCACTTTGTTTTCTGTCTTTTACAATTACTTCTCTCTCTCTCTCTCTTCCTCTCCCCTTCTCTCCTTATTTTGTTTTCGTTATATTTATTTCTCTCATGCACATATGAATTTTAAACCCCCGATTTCTTTCACCTAATTTGACGCTTTTAATCAGCCCGGGTAAGCTGTGCGCATACAAAAACGATACGCGTACAACATTGTGTACAATGTGCGGTCAGCTGTGCGGTTGAATCTGATTGGCCAGCCAGGATCACGATAGGTGCGACTGTTCTATTAGAGCAAGGGGGTGACACGGCGTTTGGGCTTAGTGGGAGGGACACGTACGGCGATTTATTGAGAACATTTATTTATTTTCAGCAGACATTGTTTCTTGTCATTTTCTTGTTAATGAAAATCTCATCGCACCTGACTGCGTGATTATTTCGAAAAAATCAGTACAAATGTCGCCTCTTTTCTTCTTTTTCTAATTCAATCTCATCGATACTGCAGTGATGCACGCTAAACACCCTTGGTTTCCCATGAGCAAGAATGGTACGACCCGTAGCCGGCCTGGCTCGCTATAGCCAAGTTCCCCAAATCAGACGGAGACAATTGGTTTGATCTTTGGATTTTAAAAATGACGGTGGTTTTTTTCATCAAATAAGAATAATTTATATATCAACATTTCCGGAATGAACTGAATAACTTGAATCTTTTTCCGTTGGTGAAAAATAGCCGCTCCCGGCAAGAAAATTTCAGATAAAGCCAGAAGCATTCAGTCAAAAAGTTCAATACCACAGAATTTGACAAATTGTATGAATTTCAAACAAAAAATGACGGTTCGATAAAAGAGCAAAATATCGTGATTTTATATCACCATAAAAGAAGGAGAGTTAAATTTTCTAATACTTTTTCCGTTGGTGAACTAGGCCCATCGGATCAAAAGATATGGTTGAAAAAAGAGGAAATGTACCGTTTTGCAGCTTTTTTTAGCGGCGCGCGGTGTGTTTGTAGGGGTTGACGCTTAAGTGTTAGGGTAAAATCCATATGTATCAGACATTATTTTGTTAATTTCAATTTCTACCTTCCCATTTAGCTCTTTTGAAATTCCTCTCCATATCAAATAAGTAATACAGATATAAGATGCATTTTACACAGAAGAAGATAGCTATATATCATATATAGAGAGAGAGAGATTACAGATAGTTAAAACACAGAGTGAGAGATGGCATGGACCTGATCGAAACAAATTTGAGCCTAAAAGAAAACAGAATTTTGTCTTATACAAACCATCTATCCTGACCTCTCCCATAAATGCCATGTTACTTGGTCTCAATAGATTCTCAATTTCAGTCATTATTTTGAAATACATGGGGATCTGAACTCAAATTTCAATGCATATAGCCAATTATATGAAGAGTTTCATTGTAAAAGGCATTAAAACCATTTTTGTACTTTCAGAGATAAAAGTGTTTATTTACAAGATATTGCACAGGCATCTATGGAAAAATGACATTCAAAGAAAAGGAAAAAAATTAGGTTAGTACTTTTGTTTAGAGACCATTAATTGAACAGCTAATATCAATAACTCAATTTTCATGAAAAATTGATTTAGTCCCTTTTGAAATGTAACTAAGTTCCATATCTCCAACTGGACCATTCCCCCTTTTTTTTTGTTGTAGGGGAATATGTTCAGACTAAGCTTAATTCATGTTGATTGTCCACTAATACACAATTTTGTGAATAGTTACCTCAAAAGGTATATTTCAAGACTAGCTATTTATAACACATGATCAATGAGAGTTGGTCAGTTCTCTATCATTTTACAGTGAGTTTCATGGCAAATCAATACACATGACATATCCATTTCCAGTATATCGTCGGCTTGGAGCCAGAAGGGCTCCAAGCAGATCAAGGATGTTCCGTTTGGAGCCAGAAGGGCGCTACCACCATTGACTTTGTACAGTAATAGCGCCCTTATGGCTCTCAACGGAGCATCTATAAGACGCAATAACGCCCTTATGGCTCCCAACAGACGATATAATAATTTCATTAAAACAATATGAGGACATGTTTAGCAAGTACCCTCCTATTCTCCAATTTGACATCAGCTTTAACTTTCAAAATCAAAATGGAGACTAAAATCCTCAACATCTCAAACGCAAACACACAACATACCATCTCTAACCTGCAGGCAGACAATGACTTATCAAACATTATATGACAATAGAACTAAAAACAATCTCACTCATTACTTTATAATCAAAGAAAGAAAATACGTACACTAGAAACTGAAGAATACCTCCTCCCGTGTTCTCGCCATCCTCCAAACAATTATTGTCCATCTCTGCTTCGGCACATTACCAAAATGGCGGAAAACACCTTCAACACTAAACAGCCGGCCGGTGGCAAAACCCGGCCGAAAAATCAAAGCAATAAACAAAACAAAGGAATTCATAAAAGTAGAAAAGGGACATGGAGTATGACAGAAATAGAAAGGAGTTGTAAAGTATTTTCTCGCCAATCGGAAATCGCTGAACAGAACAAATTCGGTTTGTCATTGATTAGTTAATTGTATTTATATTCTAGAAAAGGTCCTGTTTACTGGGGAGTCAATGGCCACAGGCAAAAGTGGCGAATGCTAATTTAACTATACCCAGTTTTCTCTCTCTCCTCCCGAAACCGATGGCGTAAGATTCCATTTAGAGGGAGGAGGATGCAATTTCAAACTCCTGACCACAGCCTAGAATAGTAACATTGGATACCGGTGGCAGAGCCTTCATGCTGGAGGCCTGGAAGCCCAAAAAGGGAGCGTACTGGATATGGTATACCTTGAAGCGAGATGCCTGAAAACTAGCAGGTGTTCTATGACGTGACACCACAGCCGTAAACCTAAACCTACACAAAATCTTAATCTTAATCCTAAACCTAACCCAATTATCCTAAAGTTAATCCTATATCTAACCTTTATTGGTAGCCTATGGAATATCTTGAGGCTAGATTCCTGAATGAGCAGGTGTTTCCATAACCTTACACCCTACCCGTAAACCTTACCCTAAACCTAATCTTAATCTTAATCCTATATCTAACCCAATTATCCTAAAGTTAATCCTATATCTAACCTTTATTGGTATGGAATATCTTGAGGCTTGATGCCTGAATGAGCAGGTGTTTCCATAACCTTACACCCTACTCGTAAACCTTACCCTAAACCTAAACTCTAAACTTATCCTAAATCTTAATCGCAATCCTAAACCTGAATTTATCTTTTTATCTTAATCCTAATCTTAAACCTAATCATGTATCTAACTCTTATCCTAACCGAAGGATCTATTCTGGTGTGGAATTTCCTGAGGCTAGATGGCTGAAACTCAGTAGAGGGTGTTTCAAGAGCCAGACAACCTATCCTTCAACCCAACCCTAAAACTAAAACTAATCCTAATCTTAATCCTACACCTAACCCTAACCGCAAATCTAACCCTTATCCTAATACCCTAATCCTAAGATTCAGGGTTTGGGTGTCGATGGAGTCACGTTTATGGAAACACCCTAGATGCCTGAAATTATAGCTGCCAACATTGGTTGACTCATCTGCGAGCTAGTTTGATGTTATATCCAACTGACTAAACCTAACCCTAAATCTAAACCTACTCCTAACCTTAATCCTAACCTTAATCCTAACCCTAAACCTAGCCCTAATCATAAAATCAAACCACTATCCTTAAACTCTAATCCGAAGATTCAGAGTTTGGGTGTCATTGAAGTCACGTTTATCCCTTTAGCACCCAAACCGCCCGAGACCGCCCCTCAGCTTACTCACTAAACCGCCCCAAACCGCCCCTGTCTTAAGCACGCTTTAGTCAAGGTTGTATCAAAAATATGTGATGACACATGCTCATACTTCTTGTGGATTACCCATTGGATGTGTGCTGTCCAATTCTGCACAAGAAAACATGTTTTAAGAGCTATTCTTTTTGGAAAAACGTGATTGAAACACAGCATAACCCTTTCCGCTAGTGAGTAAACTGACACTCTTCACGTAGTCTCTAGGTGCTAAAGGGTTAAGGACTATAGATGCCAACAATGGTTGACTCTCGACTTGGTTTGACGCTGGATATATATACAGTGGTGGAGGAAGCAGGTGGCGGTTAGCTGAGACACATCCAAAGTTGGACGAGATCCTGAAGAAATCAATATCCCAAGCAGTAACTTCAATATCAGAGGTTTATATGAGGGTATAAGACCAACAGACAGTATGGACCCAGCCATACATCACACAATTGAAAGTATCGGCCCATGCCCAAACCTCAAAGAGCCACTAACGTCCTGGATCCGCGCCTGAAGAGACCACCTCCCCCAGAAAACAAGTGAAGTCTCATGCAGGGGGTGTTCCACCGCTTTATGTGTCAATGTAAAAAAAAATTTAAAAATTAAAAAATCAAGTCGATTAAAACAACATGTATTAAAATTCCTTTTTGACTTCACAGGACGACGCCCACCAGGACGACCACCTCTATGATGGAGGGATCAAATAAGCCATGACTCTGGGATATCTCTCGAGGCTGCTCAAGATCAAGCCCAAGACAGAGTTGAATGGCGGAGGACCACCCGGAGGAGCGCAAGGGGACACTCCGTCCTGTGCACTTAAGTCAAGTCAAGTAAGTAAGTCAAGTCAAGTATTAAAATTATCAACATTAACAAACAAAATGTCCTTTTTTGTCAGAAGCAAATGTTACACAACAAAAAATCAATACAAATTATTAACACAGTATCTTATTTCATAGCGTGATAAATCACCTGTTAACGTTGAAGATCATAAAAGAGATTCCTTAAATTACCTTACAATTTCTAGAGTACGAGATGTCTACTCAGTGGCGGATCCAGGTGGGGGCACAGGGGACGCGCCCCCCCCCCCTTATAATTTGAAAACTGCTCATTGATTATATACATGTTAAAATCAGAAAATTTCGGCGGCGCCCCCCCCCCCCCCATCCTGAAATCCTGTATCCGCCACTGCTACATTATCTAGGTTACATGCTGTCTTTCTAATCAAATTTCTCAGAAAGCATGCTAGAAAAAAGACAGTAATTACAATCACAAGATAGATGATATAATCTACAGCATGTTTCATCTGAAGTACAGAGGGTTCAAGATGGAGGATGATCTTCTACTTGTTTTACAAAACGCTTTACACATTTGCCATCGTCTTTTCTAATTTCAGGATTAGGAAGATTGAGGTGGCCGTATTCAGTTACAAAGTTTAATTTTGCTGTTGCTGGATCAATCTAGATAAGCTGAACTCTGAAATTCAGGACATTGTTACACTTGAACACATACTCATCAACACACGATAAAGGGATTTAGTAACTTTGCCAAACAAGTGCAAAAATGTTTGAAATAAGTAAAATCCTATTGCTCTGACTGTAAAAACAAACTACTGAAAGTTTGTTAGCAAACAGAAGTCATTTCTTAAAACAATGAAAACAAACGAGGCAAGGTCTATGCGCGATCAAATTACCAGCGATGTCGCGAGCCTCAGCGGATGGAACGATACCAGCATACATTCTACGTTCTGAGCTGCGGTAGAAGGATACTATTTAAAAAGCATTATAATGGTTTCAAAATGTGGATATGAAACTTAATGTCCTAATAGCAAAGTAATCAATTTGTTTGTATAATTCAAGGGATTCCAGAGTGACCTATATGTTTATAATCAGTTTATAATCATATTGACAAAATGAACTATTTGAATAAATTACACTTTGAATCTCATTCAATACTGGATCCCTTTAAAGGAAGTATATGATAGCATTTGTGTATAGCATCAACTAGAATCCTAAACGACTCATTCTGCCCAGTTTAATAACCCAGAATATAATATTATAATTCTGATCAAATAGTGTTGTAATAATATGCCCACTTGAATGACAACATACATGTATTTATCTGCCCTTTAAAGTATTATGCTACCAAGTAACGAACAGCATACCACAATTCTTATGTGATATTTCATATCAACTTTTCCCTATCATTTTGAGTGAGGTTTTTTTTTTCCACAATTCAATTTGATGACCATAACAATAATTTCACTTTAATTATTGCTGGAAATGCCATGATATATATCGTCTGTTGGGAGCCACAAGGGCGTTAGTACATCTTATAGATGTTACATTGAGAGCCAGAAGGGCGCTATTACTGTACAAAGTCAATGGTAATAGCGCCCTTCTGGCTCCAAACGGAACATCCTTGATCTTCAATAGCGCCCTTCTGGCTCCAAGCCGACGATATGATAATTTATGTGATGTTTTAATTATTGGAAGAGGCTCATGAAGATAAAAATCTAAGCCTTTGCGATATTATGAATCAATCAAGTTTCTTTCACTATCTTGTCCATATATTGAAGATAGGTAACTTACAGTAGTTGGAAAACATTATTTTGTTATGGCTTGCATAATGTAGAAATTGTGAACCTTAGAATCTAGGACAACTTTCTGTTTACATCAACTCCATGTCTTAAATAACCAAAATGGTCACAGACCTTTTGTAGTATTCGCTCAAGGGCTAATCCGATATCTTATTGCAAGGTCTTGTCAAGTTGTTACCAAACAAGTTCAAAGACTATTGAATTTAATTGAACTGAATTGAATTTATTTGACATCATGAGATAAATGTACAAGATATTTTGTCAACAAAGATATGAACAAAGAAAAACAAAATTCGCAATGAAAATCTTCAAAGGCTTTGGACAAACAGTGGCAATAAAGGATTAAGTTTAAAATCCATTTCTCTCAATTCAATGGTGAGTTTCTATATTTAATGTGAATGGATTTAACACCATACATGAACATATTTATTTTCATTTTTTTTTTATTACTCCCACAACTATTCTCAACTCTAAATCTCAAGCGTACTCTTAAAAAAAAATGAAAAAGTTTACTTGTGACGGAGTAAATTTCAGAAAGAATTAATTTAGAGTGAAATTTGAGTAAATACACATTTTCACTCCATTTCCACTCATTTTGGCATGACCACAAGGATCAATCAAAGGTCCACTAAAATTTCACTCAAAATTTACTCGTTTCAAACATTCAACCCCTAAAGAGTAAACATTTTTACTGTTTTTAGAGAGGATTATTTGTACAAGAACTATAGAGGATAAGAAATATTCTTATGGGCGATTGCATGCCTTGTCATATAACGAACATTTTGACAACATTTTACATCTATATGACATGAAAATAGAAGAATATTTTCTTGATAGATGGTGATCCTCGAGTATACCAGAAGGGACACAAGACTTGACTTGATTATACATCCTTTACAATTGAATAAAAAGTAGTACTGTCATACGGGACACAAAAATAACAAAAAATACAAAGACACAAAAACAACAAAAGCATGGATTTCGCCCATATGATGATGACTGCAAGAAGGAAAGCAAGAAATCATACTAACCCAGTTTCATTTCTGGGTCATCTACTTTGTAAACCCTTGATTGTAATTGAAATATAGTCTGACATGGTTTCCATATGCACTGATCTTTCCTTTCTATAGGAATGTGACACTGGTATAGGAGGACAGACAAGACTATTCAATCGCGGTAATATTAGAGCTCTAGAAAGTACAAAGTTTTAATAAAAAGAAAAAAAAAGATGATGAAGAAGAGAGAAAGAGAAAGGATGAAAGACAGACTATTCAACCACAGTAATACTAGAGCTCTAGAAAGTACAAAGTGTGAAGAAGAAGAAGAAGAAGAAGAAGAAAAAGAAGATGATGAAGAAGAGAGAAAGGATGAAAGACAGACTATTCAACCACAGTAATACTAGAGCTCTAGAAGGTACAAAGTGTTAATAAAAAAAAAGAAATAGAAAATAGAAAAAAAATAAAATAAAAAGACAGAGAGATAGATAGAGACAGAGGTGGATAAAACTGAGAGGAGGAAGGGGAAAGAGTGAAAGAGAGAGAGAGGGGGGGGGGGAGGGGCTTTCAGTCACAGTAACATCACTGCTCTCACAAATGCACAGTGTCAATATGAAAAGAGAGAGAGAGAGAGGAAGAAAAAGAATCAAAGAGAAGGGAGAAAAAAAGACTGAGAGAGACACACATCCTATTCAACCACAGTATTACATTAGAGCTCCCAGATTACAGTGTTAATAAGAAGGAGATATGGATATATAGACAGAGAGAGAGGGGATGAAGATAGCAAAATGTAAGATGGGTAAAAGAGAGTCGAGGAGAGATAGAGAGAAAAAGAGAGGGAAAGAAAGGGAAAGAATGAGAGAGGGAGAGAGAGTGACAGACGTACTATGCAATCGCAATAAAATTAGAGCTCTCACAATACAGAGCGTTAACAGAAATAAGATAGAGAGAGAAAGAGAGAGAAAGAGAGAGACAGAGAGAGAACGATGGGGGAGGAGATCCAGAGGAAGGGGATTGTAGGCAGAGTCAAAGTAGGAAGAGAGAGGGGAGGGAAAATACAGACAAAGAAACTATGATAAAAAGAGGGCATTGACAGATGGAGAAGGTACGTGTGCGAGAAAACAAGTTAGATAAAGAAAGAGAAATTTATAGAAATTGATTTTTTTTTTCCTTTTCTTTTAAATACTGTTGAAAATGAAATGACGGCTTGCTGCAAATTTTGACGTTCATTATGTGTGAACGCATTTCTGACAAGCATAGAAAGTTGATCTGTTGTACAGGACTAGGCTATTGTAACATGATGAGCTATGCCGCAGGGTAGTGGACAAGAGAGTATGAAAAATCTTGAGCAAATATAATTAGAATTGTTGATGAGACGCCATTGCCTTCATGCCTGCATTTTCAATTAGGCAAAAGGGCAAAATAATTGAGGAAAAACAATAATAATATAGAAAACAAAAATCTCCATTTTCATGGGTTAACCATATACCCTGTCTTTAGTCTTGTTTCAAATGTAATGGGATATGCTTACATGTGCATGCATTTTCTTGGCAGTTACTGCAAACAAAATAGTAGTAGTGTTCCATCAAATGGTAATAATGAAAAACATTTTTTTTATAGTATTAATGTCATCCATTATTTATTTGTCTTTTTGTGTGGACCTAGAAAATCCAACAATTTGACCTAGGTTATGGCGTGACTTACTTATGCAAATAATGTAATCAAGTAGAGTCTTCTTAAATAACACTAAATATGATAAAGAGGCCGTGGGCTCTAAATTAGGGTTTGAATATTAAACTTTGTTTTTTTATTATAAAAGTACTAGTGATAGCAGAGTAAAATACTAAAGCCTATATCACAGCCATTATAAAATAATTGCAACATGTTTTTAAAAATTCTGACATCTCTACAGATGTGTAATGATTTTCAAACAATAGAATTTATTTCTTCTCAGTTAAAAAATAAAATGGAGAAAGTATTCAATAGGTTTTTGTTTTTGTTTTTGTGTTTTTTGTTTTTTTGTTTTGTTTTTTCTTTTTTTTTCAACCCAGATGAATGAATATCCAAGCTATTCAAGTAATGAAGCTATTTCATTACCTGCTGGAATTGATTTTGCCTATAAACTTTGACACTTAAGCAAAATTCTGCACTATGCATGTTGTGAATCTCCAGTGACTAGGTTTAGAATGAAATTGAATTTATGATGATTGTACAAAGTAAAATTCTAGAGCATGTTTCTGGAAACAAAATTAGTATGGTATCATTGAAAAACACGAGTTCTAATTATAGACAATAAGAAAATATATAATATCATCAATGGTGAATGAAGTTTACCCATCTTGATTTTAAAAAGGTTGCGTTATATTCCTTTTTCTGATACACCCTGTTAATAAAGAGTTGCTTGTGTAGTCAACATGCCCAACCATGCAATTAGGCAAGTGAAATCTGAATTAATAATCACAGTATATCAAGCAATTGGGTTAATTATTAGCACGACAGCGCTCCATCATCATTTAAAAAAAACCTGAACACATTCTGAAGTAAAGGCACATGATCTAGGTAACCTGAATAGTTGTGCCTCTCAGTGACAACAGATGGCAGTATTGCATTTGTATGTATAAGGAAAGTCTGGAGAATTTGTTGTTGACAGGAAAGATCCAGGGGAAGAGAAGTACAGGAAGAAACAGAAAACTGTGGGTGGATAGTTTGAAAAGAAATGGCTTGAAGAGAGAGGAGTAGAAGATAGAGGATTACAAGACATAATGCATAAGGCTAGAGACAGAGAGTTGTGGAACAAGATGATCGCCAAAGTCAATTTATACAGCACTAGAATAGAATAGAATAGAATTTGACCAAAGTTGATAATCACTGACATTATTTTTTTAGGAGGTAGGGGAGAGTGGGGTTATATGGAACATTTTTCACAAAAATGGCCGTAAAACAAAAGCAGATTTATTTCAAGAAACAATAAACGATCAGCTTGAGTGTATATATGTATGCTGCAAATGTACCCCATAAAATTCCTGTACCTAGTGATGTTTGCGGAAAAAATTCATCTTCAACAAGACCATGTCAAGTGTTCCAACTAACCCCACACACGGGGTTAGTTGGAACAAGGTATGGGGTATTAAGTTGAAACATCGTGCATGGTATCTTTATAATTATATTTAAACTACCAACAACAGTATTGCAAGGGTTCAGCTATGTTGCTTTATTGATTCCAATTTAAATATTTAAGATTGGTGTTCAAATTATTTGTTTGCTTCATGTTTTATTACACTCAATAGCATCCACTCACATACAGATATTCTAAAGTCCTGTGAAGTAGCATTCTGCAATATATTTTGTTTAAACCAAAATAAAATTGTCCAATGTGCACTAATTTACATGTACATGAATATTTCAGAACACTTCATTGAATTATATGATTTTTATTTTCTTATTCAGCTGAAACCTATGTTCCAACTAACCCCATTCAAAATGTTCCAACTAACCCCAGAGGCCCATTTGACATTTGTAAGCTTACAGCACAAAAGAGGGACAACAACATGCCATATATTTAATGTTGTTTTGTAGCTTGGTATAACCGTTTGTTACACTCAAAAACTGGCCAACTTAATTTATGATCTTCTCAGAGATAATAAAATATTTGTAAAAATGACAAAATTTACTCAGAAGGTGAAAAAACAAACATTGCTTTCTAACTTCACGAGGCTTGAGGCATGTGTGCTGTCTAAAATGTGGTGGATGACAGTTGCTAATAGCAACAACCTGAGGGTAGATTTGCATAAATATATTTAAAGTCGTTAAAGAAAATTACAATGTTTCAACTAACCCCGCGTTCCAACTAACCCCACATTCGCCTACTCATCTACTGATTTACAGTTGACATTTAAAAGTGACTGCAAGTAGGGAAATCCCCCACAAAGGCCAAATACCAAGAATTTACTGACATTTACAATAAAAGAGATAACAGAGTGTCCTGAACTACTTTATGCTGTCCTATTTCCTCGTGCAGAATGTGAAATTCTTGATCACTAATGGGGTATCTCAATTGCCGACATTTTATGAGTCACCACAACATTTTATACTTGAATCTTTGATTTTTTTTGTCTGTCGCGGAGACATCTCTGAGATGTCTCCGTGTCCGTGACTTCTAACCCCTCATTCTTATCTTTTGATCACCTTATTCACCCATCCCCTTGCCTTCCCCCTTTTACTCAAACCCTAGGTGTATTTCTCTTTTCTTTTTGTCTCCCTACCACATTAAATCTACCCAACATCTCCTCTTTCTCAGTATTCTCCTATTTACCTCCCTGTATTAAACTTATAAACCCATCTCTCTCTCTCTCTCCCTTCCTCTCTCCCTCTTTCTTTCTCTGTCTCTCTCTCTTCTTCTTCTCTCTTCTCTCTCCCTTTTTAATCAGCCCAATTTACACCCTTCATTCTTCTCTAGCCCTCTCCGTCTCTTCCCCCCCCCCTTTTACTCAATCCCTTCTACACCCCTTCTTTGCCCCTTCCTAACCACCTCATCCACTCACTCATTCCCTCCTCCTTTACTATCCTAATTTTATAGTCACTTCTCCTTAACCCCACCCCCATCTACACCCCTTATTCCTCTCGTTCCTCCATGACTATATAATCCAACTACATTCCAACCTCCTTTTCAGTTCTCTCTCTCAGCCCCATTTTTCACCCCCCCCCCCCCTCACTTTATTCTCCTCTTCCCCTCTCCCTCTTTTTTTTACGTTTCCCTTTTTATCCCTTATTTCTCTTCCTCTTTTCCTCCCCAGAACCAACCATTTCCCTATCTCTCTTCCCTCCCTCCCGTTTTACTCACACCCATTTTAAACATGTTCCTTTCCATCCCTTTCCCTTTTCACAGAGCCCCTTTTCTCTTTCGACTCGGCCCCATTTTACAACCCCTCGTTCGACCACCTTCCACGCAGCCATCCACGTAATATCCTGTCCGACTCGATCACATCACTCTTCCTCCCGACTTGCCTACTTGTAAATTAAATGATAATTGGACACAAATCCTCTCCCACACAGCGGTTCAGCGGATACTAATACTCTGCCAACCTGAATGGCATCCGTTCCACCTCATCCCACACGGTGGTGCCTGGGAGAGTTTAGCTCATTTGCATAGATGAAGTCCGGGAGGTTCAATGGTATTAACATGTCAGGTCAGATTCGGGGTGAATGGAGAGGAGTAATGGAACTCACACATTTGACAGAGGTAGCTTAGCTATGAATATACAGCAATTTACAGTAATCACAGAAATCAGCAACACATTTCATTCACACACACACACTGCAAAACCATTTAAACTAATACCAATGGTGTTTATATAGGACAGGTCACATAGTAATTTTGTCCTATATAAACACCAATGGTGTTGATTTAACATCAATTTGACACTTGATGTTTTGCAGTGTATGTACTCTTACAAAAAGGTGCTGATTTACAAGTGTTTCTAGCCCCATTTATGGAACCTTGAAAGGTTCATCAAAGAAGCAGTATTTTTATAATTTTCTGCTCAAAAACAAATGAAAGGAGTAATAACAATGAAAGGTAGAAAGCTTAATAGAATGTTTCGCACTTAGTGTTCATTGATTATTACACAGCTTGGCTGGCCTCCCCTGATATAAAACACACACACAGCCAACATACCAGTACCCATTTAGCAGATATGGATTGGTGTCTGGCCAACAAATATTTGTGGCCGACATTTCCACTAAACCACATACATTCTGAGCTGCCAAATTTGAAATCAAACTTTTATCAAAAACAGTATTAGTTCCTCTCGGTGACAGTGTAGATTTCCATCATAATAATGGACTCTACCGCAAATTATCGTCTCATGTTTCTTCTATAACATGACTTTCTTAGAAATGTAACCTAGATTGTGGGTGGAGTGCTTTGCCTGTTAATCAAAAAGTTAAAGGTAGTTGTAACTTTAATGTTAGGTTTAGAGTTTTTGAGATAGATACATGTATGTCTATTTTTTCTTAGAATTGATGATAATAGCATGAAAGTCTTTTTTAATGCACATTTATAGCACATGCAAGTGGAATATGAAAAACATAAGGAGGAGATAAAGCACAGTATCAATATGAAGGCATTAAAATATATGTTTCTTATCTCTATATATTTTTTTTATTTATAAGGTGTATATAGGCCAACTAACATTACATCTCATATTATAACCATGTTTTTGCAACAACAAAAAAAATTCCTCTTCTGTACTTTCTTAATTTTTAATGGACAGTTTATTGCATGCAGTTACAGGAAGAAGTAAAAAGAGCTTGTCAAAAAGGAAGGAAAATGTTTATGAACTTGCATCAATCTTGACAAAGTCTATTAAAGGGGTTGCAGGATTTGTTAAAAATGAAAAATACACTGATGCATTAATTGCAATGTCACCTTGAAACGTTTGGCTGTTTAGACCTTACTTTTCACCCTTGACAGTTATTATGTTTCGGAGGATAGAGGGGGGTGTTTGTGAGTTATTGATCAGTCGTTATCTTGATTGTTGCTCCCGCCCGCTCGTCCGCCCGTGAGATATTATCACGAAACAGCTCTCATTTCCTTCTTGATTAAAACCCTGTCCTTGCATGCTGGAGGATAGGATCATAATGGTTCACTACATTGGGAATACCTGTAGAGATCTTTAGGCAAAGGGGAGAGAGAGAGAAAGATCAAAATGGTTCAGTGCAGGCCTACATTGGATTTAGACGCATGTAGTTAGGAGGGAGATATAGAGATGTGGAGAAAAGGGGAAAAGAAAGATGAAAAGATAAAGATGGGAAGAGAGATGGGAAGAGGAAGAGAGAGTGGAATAGGAGACAAATTCGGAGCAACCACAGCAGAATAGATAAAATGTTAGAGAAAGGGGAGAGGATGAAAGACAGAGAAACAATTAGAATAGCACCAAAGAAACTGATAGACAGAGAGGAGGAAGGGAGAGAGAGAGAGAGAGAGAGTGACAGAGAGTGACAGACAGGGTGTCTGTGGAGAAGAGAGAGGTGAGAAGGGAGGAAAGATAGATAGGGGAAACTGATAGAGAAAGAATGAAGTAGAAAACGGAAACAAAGCAAAATAGTGTTTTCACATCTTACTTAGACAGCATGTAAAACAGAAAAAAAATCTATTAAATATTTTTGGGCTTTTTTTCCAAGAAGTGACAAAAATATCAACCTAAGAGAACAATATGGATTCAAAACCTAAGTTTTTGAGAGCTTTCATTACAAAATGCACCATTAAATATCATTTTCCTCAGTGACCTATACAAAATTTGGCCAAAAATGCCTTTTTCCCAGAATCTACAAAAGTGGATTTAGCCGTTAGTGCAATCAAACTCTCCATTATTTTACAGTTGTACATGCATTATTGACTTAATGCTTTGGATATCACACAACCATGCAGCACAAATAAGCCCTGCAAATATTTAAAAATAAGTACACCAAAGCAACTAAAAAGCATTTCAATCTAGAAATGACTTCAAGTCATATCATAATGCCTTCAACAACAACAAAAAGTTTTATGGAAATACAGAACAATAAGGATTGGCAGTAGCCTTCAAAAACATAATTTCTTGGAAATAAAGAACAATAAGGATTCAAGGTTACCTTAAAAACAAAATTCTTGGAAATAAGACTAATAGGGATTCGCAGTAGAGCATAGATAGTTTATACACATGGGTATAGTAGCCCTCCAGCATTCAGATCACTCATGTTGCTTTGACAATTGATATTACAGCTTAAGGGAAAGTGAAGGTGTCAACTCGTAGAAAATGTGAAAAAAGATGGACAAAATATTGTGAGCTTTCAAATTCTTTTTATGTTATTTAGGAAGAATAATCTAGTCCACTGCTAAAGATTGCTCTTCGAGTCCCCTAACATAATCGGACAAAAAGTAGCTCAAGTGTATGGGCACCAACATTTGTATTTAGTCCTATACATGCATAATGCATATCTGTGACTCTCGGCAGAATGGAGATAATATCTTATCATTTAGGTGATTTCAGAAACCTTAAACAGCAAATTACGATTTAATTCTTAGATGCACAATATATTATATAAATAATCAAACTTTCCCAATTAATTTGAAACAGTTCTTGCACATTTCAATCTCAAGATCACAACTAAAATTTATCTTTAAATCTAGATCTATGCTGAGATATCTAGAGCCATATCTAGACCAATAGGACCCCCTGGATAAAGTAATAAATAACCAGTTGGAGAACTTTCATTTGTGCCATTCTCTCCCTACAGTCCCATACCATCATTTCCGATGGGGGTATTCTTCCCAGGACCTGACTGCACAATGAGCATTGGATACGTCTGTTCAAAGTAGGTCTGCTCTCATTTCCTCTTATCATCGGGCTCACATGTCTTTATCACGAAGCAACTAGTGTCTCAGTAGAGACGGTTAAAGGGATACGATCAGGCATTTTGCAACATAGAGAATGCTATTCGATTTGGCCCGTATTCACAAAGGTTTACTAGAGTTAAGCCTAGCTTAAATCTGTGGTTTAACTGTGGGTAGCAAAATGTGACACAATCTGTCAAAATTGTTATGTTTTCTTACATGTTTACTTGATTATGGAATCATACTTTAATGGTTATAGTATGACTTTTGTACTTATCCTTCCCAGGCATTTTTTAAGAGTTTCAGTACCAAAAATTCTGATTAATCAAACATCTACTGTTCAGGCTTGTGTCAAATTTTGCTACCCATAGTTAAACCACATATTTAAGCTGGGCTCAAATTTAGGACACCTTTGTGAATACGGGCCTTTATTTTTGCATCCCCTACACTTTCATACAACACTGTAATTTCTGTGCAAATACAGCAGGGTCATCACATTCTTCTGGCTTCGAAGTAACATGCAAGTACGCGCAGAGAAAACAAATCAATCTCCAAAGTCATAAACAACATGATCCCATACCTTTAAGGGTTCTTACTTGTATCAGGGGCATAGGGGTATTGGGGTATATCTTCAGCAAACTTGTCAGTAGCGGACGCAGACCGATGTTATACAATGAATTTATCGGGCCCATGCGTAAACATAATAGAGCCGCTTTTGTCCCCAGACAACTGGGCCCGAGAAATGCATTCAATTCAATTTTCTTGGATCCGCGCCTGCTTGTGTCTAGAAAAAAACAAAAAACAAGTAAAAAATTTTAATTTCTCTCGTGACGGAGTGAACTTAATTCAGAGAGAGTGAATCAAAAGTGAAATTTGATTGAAGTTGGAGTTAAAATACAAATTTCCCTCCAATTTCACTCATCACTCCAATCAGAGTGACCTCAGTGATCACTCAAAATCTCCAAGTGATCCGTGAGGTGACTCAAATAAGAGTGAAAATGGCATGATACTATATTTTAGAAAAGACACGTTTTTACAACACACTTCCGTACCCTCCCCTTACTCCACTAACCCGTTATAGGGACAATTCTTATATGAAAATTTTCACAATTAATAAATACTGTTAGCTCATTTAAATAAACACTTTTATCCCTTTTTTCCTTACTGGTTTAAAGAGACTGGCAAACGTAATTATCTCAAAGTCAGATCCAACATCTTCATTTAAAACTAGGTCAACAAAACCCTGACATAAACGCATGCACGATATAAGAAAAAAAGAGAAACAGTATCTGTTTATACATTAAGGCAACGTGCCTCGTAAAGTTGTTGCTTCGAAGACTCGCTAGCTCGGCTAGAAAGAAGCATAAAAGCTGACATTGAATATGATTTTTCCGATGCCGCAGGACATTTTTCGATAAATCCATTTGTTATTGTCACTGCTGACAGGGTCGAGCTCTCTAAGAAACGATGATCAACAAAAATGGATTCTGATATTGGAAAATGGACGTATTCATGAATAAAATTCAAGACCCATATTGGCGCTTTTGGAAAAGGTTAAATAAAAGCGTTGTAACTCATCATTTATGGAGACGCAAGCAATACTTTATCTCCTAGAGATGCATTCATAGTATTTTTAAAGCTTTGGATCTGGGTTTGAATAGTTTTATTGAATAAAACCTATTCCTCTTATTCAAGGCTTTTCAATATTATAAAATGTTGTGGCTTTTATGAGATAAATGTATGATATTTTATAAGTCATGTTGTTGATCATCATTTAATAGTCTTTAAGATAGCAAATTTGACACACTTTTAAGTTATAAGCATGTTCCTCATGTTTTTCACAAATATCACAGAGATGATAAACATGTTTACTTGACTCTCGCCTCTAAAAGCGATACATAATTGTATCTCCACTCATAACACAATATACAGGGTCTGAATTATTCAGACTACAGACCTAAGTACTCCTCTATGTGCATAGACCCAGGGGGGGGGGGAGATAGTATAAATGTAGATGACAAAAATAATTGATCTATTTAAGTATCCCCTGAAGCTTAAACATACATTTACATTTACGTGTTGAGTCTCCTCTAATGTACAGCAAGATTTTGTCCTCCTCCCAGGAAAATGATGTAACACACAACAGTAGAATCTTGCATGCATCGGGGGAGAAGATAGTTTAAATGTAGATGACAAAAATAATGGATCTATTTAAGTAGCTCCTGAAGCTGAAACATACATTTTAATACAATTTGAGTCTCCCCTAATGTACAGCAAGATTTTGTCCCCCTCCCAGGAAAATGATGCAACACACAACAAGAGAATTTTGCATGCATCGGGGAGAAGAAAGTATAAATGTAGATGACAAAAATAATGGATCTATTTAAGTAGCCCCTGAAGCTAAGACATACATTTATATTTAAAGTTGAGTCTCCCCTAATGTACAGCAAGATTTTGTCCCCCTCCCAGGAAAATGATGTAACACACAACAGTAGAATTTTGCATGCATCGGGGAGAAGAAAGTATAAATGTAGATGACAAAAATAATGGATCTATTTAAGTAGCTCCTGAAGCTGACAGATACATTTTAATAAAATTTTAGTCTCCCCTAATGTACAGCAAGATTTTGTCCCCCTCCCAGGAAAATGATGCAACACACAACGTAGAATTTTGCATGCATTGAAAATGTATCTCAAATCTACAATTTGATCCGTTTTTAAGGCATCTTTGTGAAAATATTTAAAAAAGTAAACCCTCCTTGGGTAAAGAATCAACACAGAACAGTAGAATTTTCCAAGCACTGAGAATGTATCTCAAATCTTCAAGTTGATATGTTTAAAATGCATCTTTAGTAAACATACATTGAAATATAAGTTGAGTCTCCACTAATGTACAGCAAGAATTTGCCTTCCCCCCCCCCCTCCTCAATGGAAAAAGAATCAACAGAGAGCAGTAGCAATTTTGTAAGTACTGAAAATATATTTAAAATCTGCAATTTGATCCGTTTTTCAGACACCTTTGTGAAAATATTACAGAAAATAAACCCTCCCTCGGAAAAGATTCCACACAGAACACTAGAATTTTGCAAGCATTGAAAATGTATCTCAAATCTGCAATTTGATCCATATTAAAGGCATCGTTAGTGAAAATATTGAATAAAGTAACACTAATGCGTCTCCATAAATGAAAAGCACGATTGACAAGGTTTTTCTGTCCCACACGGCCTCTACTTCATTCTACCCTCTTCACTTTCACAGACAACGCAGAGTTGTTTGTTGACAAAAAAACCTCTCCATAATAATAATTCTCTGGAGAAATCGTGAAGGATTTTGTGAAGGAAGATTGGCATGCTGAAGAGACAATAAGCAATGCATGCAGCAAACGGCATTTTCCGACACGTTTTCTTTCTTTCTTTTTTTCTTTTTTATATCAATGGGAAACAAAAGTCTGCATGAATTGTCACTTTCTTTCACTCTTAAATCCTTTATAATATTTGTTTTAAAAAATGTATATTTTGATGAAAAAATATAAAAAGCAACAATTTTTAAAATTCAAAATCAAATCTATTTTCAATGACAATTCATTGATAAGAATCAACAAAATAGTGATGCATTCCTAATTACGTTGCCGACTTAGAAATCATAATGAATATTTTTTTTATTAAAATTATACTTATTCTTGAATCGCTTAATATACTATATCTCCATTATCACAGACAATGCACATTTGTCTGTTGACAAAAAATCTCTCCATAATAATTCTCAAGAGAATAGTGAAGGATTTTTGTGAAGACAGAGTGGCATTCTGCAGAGAGGCAGCTCAGTGCAAGCATTAAACTGCATATTCAAACACGATTTTTCTTTTTATATCAAAGGAAAACAAAAATCTCGATGAATTGTCAATTTGTTTCACTCTTAAATATCCTTTATAGAATCAAAATTTATATTTTGATATGAATTATAAAATGCAACAAATCCCTTTTTTTTTTATTCGAATTAATTGATAAGTTGAAGTTACAAAATGCTACAAGATGGTAATCATGCAATTCTCTTAGTGTTGCCAATTTAGAGATAGTAATGATTATTTTTATTATGACTATAGTTATTCTTGAATTGTTTATTATAATATATTTTACCTTCAAGGACAGTGCAGAGTTGTCTTGTTGACAAAAAACCTCTCCATAATAATAATTCTCTGGAGAAAACGTCAAGGATTTTTGCGTAGTAAGATTGGCATGCTGAAGAGACTATAAGGCAATTCATGCAGCAAAGAGCGTATTCACATTTTTTTTCAATGTCAATGGGAAAAGTTCCCTTTTAATTCTTCTATTAAAACCCCCTTGTTTGTTAACATACCCCCCCCCCCATACCCATATTCTTCTACATGTAATACAAACATTATTCTATTCAAACTTTTTCCTCATACTCCTCTTGTTCCCTCATTCTGTTTCTCTAAGGGTGGTATCTCACTTCGTGGAGACGTCTCTGCGACAGAATAGAAAAAAAAAAGTATTAGAGACATCTCCAAGATGTCTCGGAGACAGATTTGGGACTACTTCAGACTTTTTTTTCCATAAATTGTTGCGGAGACGTCTCTAATACTTTTTATCCGGAGACGAAATTTTCTATTCTGTCGTGGAGACGTCTCCGCGAATTGAGATACCACCCTTAATGCAAGACAAGCATCCTTCCTTCTATTCAGAAATCCCTTTCTTTATCATATAAATCCCTCCCTCCACTTCTTATGTACATGTAGAGTCAATCACCCTTCCTTCTATTCTAAAACCCTCCACCCCCCCCCCCCCCCCCCCCACAAACTTTTTGTTTTCATACCTCTCTTTGTAACCATACTTCTTTTCTACATAACAAACAGCCCTAATAATTTAAACACTCCTTTTCTCACACACCCTATTCAGAAACTCTTTCTTCTTACAGGTATATCAAACTTGTACCCCTCACTACATATTGAAACACCCTTCTTTTCTTTTTCATATACCCCATACGTTCCCCCATTTTCCTTCTTTCTTTCACAAACACACCTCTTTTTCTTTTTATACTCCCCCTCTCGTGTCCCCATTTTCCTTCTCTATATCTCAAACACCCTTCCTTCTATTCTAAACCTTCCTCTTTCTTTTCATATCTCCTTTCGTAACCATATTTCTGTTTCTAGTTCTACATATCAAACAGCCCTCATACTTAAAACACTCCTCCTTTTTTCACACAGCATCCAGTAACTAATTCTTCTTATATCAAACTTGTACCCCATTCCTAATTGAAAGACCTTTTTTTCTCTTTCATACCGACTCTCGTTCCCCCGATTTTCCTCCTTTCTATCACAAACACATTTTCTTTTTCATACCCCCTCTTGTTCCCCATCTGCCTTCTCGATATCTTAAAAACCCTTTCTTTCACTCTTCAATAATCTTCCCCTATCTATCTATCTCACACTCTCATGCACATAAACACACACTCCGCATCACATGTCGTTTCGTTTATTGTCTGCCGAGGAAGCAAGTAGAATGAAGCATCACGGAGAGGAGGCACGTTTTTTGCCCGCAGACGATTTCTCCAATCAAATTATCCCGCACTGATTTACAGGGAGCCAACATCGCCACCGCTAAAATGCAAAGAATGCTCATAATGACTGGCACATTATAAGAAATAAGGTCAGTAAACAAACGAGAATAATGGAACACCACAGGGAGAAACAAATACATGATGAGGAATATACGCGTCGACTATGCCAAACGGGATAAATGATTACAGCTCGAAAAAAGCCAGTTGTTATTAATGCTTACAGCTTGGAAAAGGGTAGCTGTTATTAATGGTTACGGCTTAAAAAAACAGGGTATAGGCTTACAGCTTAAAAAGCAAGTATAGTTAATGCTTTTATCACATCCATGCCTGCCCTTAATCAGTCGGTTTAAATCTGATCATGGCTGGTTATGGTGATGATAAATTGGAATTCTAAAAGAACTAAATTCCCATTAAATAAAATAACAAGCATGATATCCACTTTGATTAGATAAACCAATAAATAAACAAACAATAGCAGTCCTATCATTTAAAATGTAGTTTTGGAAATGAGTTGGAATGTTTTATTTTATACAATTACTAGAAAAGTAATCCAATATTACTCCGAAAGTACTAACTGATTTTTAAAACTCCAGGTTGGCCAACAGCTAAAGATTCTATCCAAATGCCCGTCTGTGTATCAGCTTTTTCATGTTATATACCCAGGAAATTAGCCCAATTAGAACAAGCTTGACACTATTTGTAATGGGACTCACTTTGGGGACTCTAATGCATAGCCGGGCATTTGTTATGTCTAGTTTCAAGCCCTAAAATAAACTTGCACCTTTTTGCACAAATCAGCTAGCTATTTCACGTTTGAAAGTCAATTGTTAGAAATCTGCCAAAAATCTTCACTAACGACATTTACCATACAAGTATAACGGTCACATTTAATTCCTTTATGACATTTTAATTTAATATTTGAATATTATCACACATTGATAGAATGCAGCTTTGAAGAAAAAAAAACAACACCTTTCCAAAAACTTTTTCCACCAACACATATGCAAGTTGGTTGATAGACAGAGACTAGCACATTTATCAAATCAAGAAATGTTCCTATATTTAGATCTAGATATCAAATACTTATCTCGGGGGTCAACAGTGTTATTAACCTATCCATATGTTCTTACATGCCTGATATACACTGACATTGCAAGATGTGGGAGAGTGGGTGGAGGGGACGCTGCCCCCACATCCCCCCAATAATTTGAAAACCCTCATTGAATATACATGTTAAAATTGGAGGAAGAAAATTCAGCTGGCCTCCTTCCCCCCCCCCCCAAGTTTTTTTTTTTTTTTTTTTTTTTTTTTTTGGGGGGGGGCTGCCCCTCCCTCTTTTCAAATTATAGATACACCACTATGTGTGTGTTGTAGGGATGTGCTGTAATTCCCCCTTTAAAGGTAGTGTCAGCCTTTTGGCAGGCAAAAATATTAAATTTCTAGTTTTTAGAGGATATAGTAGTATACAAATGACTATATCTTCCCACAACATGATTAAGCTCAAATATGTATGTTTGTCATTATATTGCGATCATCAAAATTCATTCCTATTTTTTCGAACCTCAAAAAATATACCGTACGGTGCGAACCGCTGACCGTTAGCGCAGAGAATAATGCATGCTGATGCGCCGTGTGTATATTGCTGTGTACGGTCCGTGCAGCACGCGCTGTAATATCAACGATGTTGATGGAGAGCTGGTCAAGATTGGTAGTCAGATTTTCGTTTCGTATTACTGATCTAGGCAACCTATGACAGTAAGATTGAATAGACAGTATAGGTCGATCATATTCTACAGTTATGCCAAGTTGCATTAGTTTTCGCAATTTGTGAAAAAGGCTGATACTACCATTAAATAAAGAAACAGTCACCATTTTTATCCAAGAGACCAATAGGCTCTTAAAGTGGTATTTTCATTTTTAAAAACCTAAGAAACTGCATTGATTTTGAATGGATGAATAATTTAACAAACATCCATGTTTCACATAAAATTATAATCACTTTAATTCTTTAGAATTACGACGTCAACAAACGATGCATATGTGGTAATCTAACCCAGTGTAGATAGCCACTCGGGAAAATTGTCGCAGTAAAGAGGATTTTTTTTTTCCTCAAAAAATGTTTCTGTCACTTGTCCTAGGGGGCCATTTGTGAAAACAAAAAAATTATGAATGCAAATGTTAAATCTGCATTGGCCATCTTTACATTGCTAAAGGTTTAAAGTCCTACACCATTTTTTTTTTTCTTCTTCTGTTTTTTAAACATTGTTTTAGGGGATTCTGAGAATATTTAAAACTATCACCTTGCCTACATATTTGATGTGACACCACCCCTATAAATGGGTCAATTGATGCCTCTGGACGTGCAATGGAACATACTTGGGTGAAATCAACACCATACAATATCTTTCATGTGTTGATATTCATAACAAATAGTGTGGGTTATCTTGGGGTCTTTTATTTCCCATAACACCACATTCTATTGATAGCAAAGCCAAGTGTTAATTTCCTTGATAATATCTAAGAAACTACAAAAGATGTTTTTACAAGAATCTTTAAGGGTTTCACAAGCATCTTTCAGGGTTTTGTCTACGGTTGGAGTTTTGCCTAAATAAGGGCCATCTCATGACCAAGGCAAACAAAATAATATACTGTAGAAGTGGTAATTTTCATGAATTTCATGAGTCGCTTCGCGCAAATATATCCACTTTAATGTACGGTATGGAGATTTACTTTAATAAAGACATCACAAAAATCCCAAAATTAAGCAGTCCTGAATTTCCCCCATCTAGTCCAAAGATGCAAAAATATATGGCTATAAAAATGTTGGCTTATAAAATGTTTGACATATCATCTAAAATAACTTACTGTAGTAAAGAAGTTCAATAAAACAATTATCAACTGCAGAATATTGCAGGTATATAACAAACCAGTTCTAAACTCCTTTGAAAGTAATCATGATAGAGTCACAGAGTTAATTTTTATGCACTGAAAATGAACAAATTCCTCATGTAGTACACATTTTATTATCTTTAACACGATCCCATGCTTTTAATTGCCTGAGGATTGCACACATTTTACCAGCATTTCAGCAGATTTTCTACCATAAGTATTTGGTGATGGTAATCAATGCTTAACATGATAGTTACAAATGAAAACTGTGAAAGAGGCGAGGTTTAAATATCATAAAACATAGGATTCTAGTGGGTCACAAAGAATCAATACATATTGGAACATGAAACATATAGACAGCCTTGACATGGACGCTATATAGTCTCTGAAGATCACATACGCAATCAGCTCCAACATTTGACATTCAACAACAATCTATAATTACTCAAACTCTTTCCAAAACATGTAAAATTAGAAATCATATCCCCTACCTCACGTGCTCTACCCCCATGTTGTGTCTGCGATGTTCACCCACTCTTATTTAATGTTCCTGAAGGACAAAAAGCACAAATATGTCTCCTTGATATGCTCCAAGCAACGATACGTGGGTATATACGCTCTGACAGATCTATACAGGGACGATACATACAGCCTGTTCCAGAAAATAACACTGTCTGATCGGTTTACACAAGCTCAAATGATTTGAATTTGACGAGTCGGTTGGTGTACCACGAGGGAGAGAGAAAACAAGTTGAAACAGAGACAGGGTAGAATTCAACACCTCTTGTGGACACTGGAATATTTTTCCTCGTTTCCTGGCAAACTTCTGAGATGCGATCGTGAGGAGAGAGAGAGATGGAGAGTTTATCGATCGCTGCCGGTAGCTGATTGATGCTGTGAGCATTCAATTTGAAAAGACCCTGCTATTGATGAGGAGGGCTGGAGGCGAATCACGATGCTGGACCGAGAAAGGGAAGCTGCATGGCGAGGAGTAGGGAGTGTGTTTGAGGATGAGTGTGTGGTGTGGGTAAGGGTGGGTGTGAGTGTTTATGGGTGAGAGTGCTTGTGGGTGAGAGTGTTTGTGGGGGTGTGGGTGAGTGTATGTGTGTGTGCGGGTAGGGTGGGTATAAGTGTGTGTGGCTGAGAGTGTGTCATGATGCTGGATGGAGAAAAGAATAAGGATGTGTGTGTGTGTGTGTGTGTGCGTTGGGGTGGGTGTTAGTGTGTGTGGGTGACAGTGTGTGTGAGACGGGGAATCACGCCACTGGATGCAGAAAAGAAACCTGGCGAGGAGCGAGTGTGTATGATGATATGTGTGTATTGATGGTTTGGGTGTAGGGGGTGTGGGTGGGTGTGTGTGTATGTGGGTGAGTGAGTGTATGTGGGTGAGAGTAGGTGAAAATGTGTTTGAGAGGGGGAGGGTGAGGTTGTATGTTAGAGAGCATAGGGGTGTAAACCATTTAGCAGGGAATTGGTACATATGCCTCCTCGCAACATTTACCCCAGATGCAACCATGATGTTTGTGTCAAACTTTAAAGGCAACATCAAAGATGGATGGAGAAAAATATGAGAAAATAAGATGCCAACAATACTCATCTCAGTCAACTACCACATCTCAGTCGTCAGTATACATATTGATACTGCAATATATCATCTTACAGTTGAATAGGAAATAGAAATAGGACTCATATTATAAAGTCAGATTCTGATTCAAAGCAATTTGCATTGATTATTGTCATTACTGTGATTTTCTCTCTGGAAAAATTCTGCCGTAGCGAAAGAAGACTTCTCTTTACTAACATATAATAATATTGGTTTCCTTTGGCCTGGTATTAGCACAATTATAATCTTCTTAATAAAAGAATGCAAATAAACTACAAACTTAAAAAAATATGTTCAAGTCGTCTGGCTATATTGCCCCAGATATTACAAAGTCTGTAGACATGAAACATACAGGTCCAATATGTAGAGCAAGAAATGGTGTGCCAGTTATCCAAACGCTCATCTAGTAAATAATACGGTTGATGGATGCTGTCGGATAAAGTTTCTGATTTAAGTTCATGGTTTTAAAATGAAATCCAGAACATGACATATCTGACACCCTAATCAGAAACTGTAGGACTAGGGTTAGGGTTAGGGTAAGGATTCAGAATTATGGTTATGGTCTGGGGGGCATTTCATCAAAGGACTTGTCGGACATTTTATCCAACAAATTTGCTCTTAGCCAATCAGATGCAAGCATTTCAGTAGCTTATAACAGTTTGTCGGATAAAACGTCCGACAAGTCCTTTCATGAAACGCCCCCCAGGTTTAGGTTTAGGTTTATGATTAGTAGAATTACTCTTTCCTTCATGTAATTCTGTCTCAAAGTGATTTTGAAAGGTTGACCCATTTCATTATTGACTCAATTCTGCTGAGAATCACATGCACTACACACAGAAATGCATGTATGGGACTACACAAAATGATCAGCCCCAAACTTTTCAACTGTTATATTTGTTTGTTGTTGTTGTTGTTGTTGTTGTTTTTGTTTTTTGTTTTTTGCATGTGTGTCATTATGACTATGACTGCATTTGAAGGGCAATCCTTGCCAGTTGACCTTTTCACCATTATATTCTTTCTGAAACACATGAAAATATTTTGAAAGCTCACAATCTATTTTGCTCACTCCCACTACACTAGATTATCTTTAAGAGTAGGTTTAAGTTTTAACAGGTCAGGGGGTGTCAGCTTATGGAATGATCAATCCTGATGTAAGCAATCTGGATACATTTAGATCACCATGGCGATATAAAATCCTGGGAGGCAGGCATCACAGCCGCTGGAGATTAAACTCCATCGGCGAGGAGTGAATAACACAATTAGTGAACTGATGTAGCTACCGTCCTGTATCCAACATAGCAGGCAACAATTTGTTAATTGATGCCTGGACATGCGTGGACGGGAACACCAGTCTTGTTTACCAGTCTCTGTGCACCAGTCTCCTTTTACCAGTCTTTTTTCACCAGTCTCTGTTCACCAGTCTCTGTGCACCAGTCTTGTTTTCACCAGTCTGTTTTCACTAGGCTCTTTTCACTAGTCTCTCTCTCTCCATGGAAACTTGCACAGATTTTGAAATTTGACATGAGCGTGTGACCTTATCTTCGGCTAAAAATTCTCCTTTTACCAGTTTCTTTTCATCATCCCATGAATCCAAGTTCTTGGAACAAGAGACAAAAGTAGATGGTGACATGAAAAAGATGGAGAACTGATGATGTTTTAACCTCACTGGACAAAGCAAAATAATGTTTCATTTCACCAATCTTCTTTCATCTCATAAATCTAAATTCTCAGAACATGAAAGAAAGACGGAGGAAGACGAAGGGTTGGAGTGAGATAAAAAGGGAAGATGAAGAATTTACGATGGCTTCAACCTGAATCTATACAAAGCAAAAAAACACCAGTTTCCTTTCACCAGTCTCGTTTTATCCCATTCAACCTTTTGAAATATGAGATGGAGACGGGCGGGGATGATAGTAAAATTGATGAAAAGGAAATGAAGAACTGATGTTGCTTCAACTCGCTAAATAAGGCAAGGAACACTGTGAACTGAAACCAGTCTCAAAAACCTCTAAGAACGTGAGATGAAGATGGAGAAAGAGGAGGTGAAAGAGGAGAATGAAGAACTGATTATTCTTCAATCTTGTTAAATACAACAAGATTACCCAACGTTTACCAGTCTCTATAAGCACCACTTAGAAAGTTAGATGCAGTCAGAGGAAGGGAGTGATAAGGAAAAGAAGGGGGACAAAGAACTGATAATGCTTTTACCTCACTAGGCAAAGCAAGAGAACACCAGTTTCTTTTAACTAGTCTCTTTTTATCCAACTCACCATCTCAGAACGTGAGACAGAGACGGAAGAAGATAATGGGATGATGGAATAAAAGGAAATCTGATGCTGCTTCTAACTTGCAAGACAAGACAAGAGAACACTGGTAACTTGTAGCAATTATCTCCTTCCATCGGTCTTCTTTCATTCCATTGAACGTCTGTGAACATGAGACAATGACGAAGGAAAATGGAGAGATGGGAAAGAAGAAACTTAAAAAGTGATGTACCGTACGTTGTATCAAACTCACTAGACAAGGCAAAAGAAGAGTCTGCAAGCACATACTTCAATTTGACACTTCAACAAATCATACCATTTCTAGGGAGGAAACTAGACTCCAAACTCACTGTCCGTATAAAACAAAGACAGAATTAGTTATGTGAAAACACGGTTACAGTATAGAGGATCCAGGCGGAGGTACAGGAGACTTGAGCCCCCTCTATATATCTATCTATCTATCTATCGGAAACCACTCATTGACTGTACATGTTAAAATCAGACAATTTTGGCGGTTCGTACCCTTATCGGGCCTGCCGTCCCCTCTATATCCGCCACTGCGGTTAACTTACATTTTCCTTCCACCGGTCTTCTTTCATCCCATCAAACTTCTCCGAACGTGAGATGGAGACAGAGAAAGATGGTGAGATTCAAAAGGAGAACTGATGAGGAAAGGAAGATAGGAGAATCATGGTACAAAATTAGAAATGAGGGGAGAGGGGCGCGAGCCTGATAGGGGGATCACCGATTTTAACATGTACAGTCTTTTTCAAATTGTGGGGGGGGGGGTATACATTTCCTATGCCCCTGTCTGGATTCACCCCTGTAGGCTGTTATGAATGACCTCGCACAGGTTTGGTATGCTGTCTTGCTGAGCGGAGATATGTTAAGCGAATGATATAGATATGCTGATACATACTTTGGTTAATTACAAAGCATGTCTGTCATTTCAATATAATGCAGACAGGATTATGTTTTGGCAGTGTTGTTTCTCACCCTCTCTCTTTCTCTCCCCCCCCCCCCATGCTCTCTCTCTCTCTGTGTCTCTTACGCTCACTCTTTCTATCTGTCTTCGCTATGCTTGCACCTGTTTACTCTTCCTATTATCACTTTTTTTTCTCTTTCTCTGTTAACCCTTCCTTGCTTTATCACTTTCTCACTCACTCTCACTCTATTTCTCTACACCTCGCTCCCTCTCCACCCTCTCTGTATCTCTCTGTCTCTAGCCCCGTCTTAACAGACACTTTTTTGACAATCTTACCCGGGTAACGTCCGGACGTTACCCTGGTAAGATTTCTATTAAGACGCTCTTACTAGGGTAACGTCCGGAGGTTCTCCGGGTAAGATTTTCCAGATTCTTACCCTAGTACAACTAGGGTAAAGTCACGGTAACAACCCAGTTTTACCCTGACATTGTCCGGACAACTGTTCTGTTAAGACGCTCTCGGGGTAATACTAGGGTAAGATCGACATTGCACAATGATAAAAGAGGAGAGAAGAAAATGACAGAACAAAGAAATACATGAGAATCGATACAAATGAGAAGATGAAAGAGAGACAAAACAAGTAAATACATAAGAAATAACGGAAGAGAAGAGGAAAGAAAGATAAGAAACAGAGAAGTGAAGAAATAACGGAAGAGAAGAGGAAAGAAAGATATAAACAAAGGAATACATTAGAAATAAAAGAAGATAAGAGGAAAGAAAGATAAAAACAAAGAAATACATAAGAAATAACAAAGAAATACATAAGAAATAACGGAAAACAAGAGGAAAGAAAGATAAAAACAAAGAAATACATAAAAAATAACGGAAGACAAGAGGAAAGAAAGATAAAAACAAAGAAATACATAAGAAATAACAAAAGAGAAGAGGAAAGAAAGATATAAACAAAGAAATACATAAGAAATAACGGAAGACAAGAGGAAAGAAAAAACCCCAAAGAAATACATAAGAAATAACAGAAGAGAAGAGGAAAGAAAGATAAAAACAAAGCAATACAAAAGAATAGTGACAGAAGAGAAGATGAGAGACAAAACAAAGAAATACATAAGAAATAACGGAAGAGAAGAAGAAAGAAAGATAGATAAACAAAGAAATACAGAAGAAATAATGGAATAGAAGAGGAAAGAAAGATAGATAAACAAACAAAGAAATACATTTAAAAAAAATAATGGAGATAAAGAAAGAAAGATAAAATTAGTAAAATGAAGAAATTCATAAGAATATAATGATGGAAAAGAAGGGAAAAGAAACATAAAGAAATATAAAATAAAGAAATACATCAGAAAACACAAGAGAACTCTTTTCATCGATTCAATTCCACACGTTGCTACGGTAACCTACCATGGTAAGTTTTGAGAGAGCGTCTTTTAAGACGGTCGCAATATTCGACCACCCGCGGTTTTATGGAATGTTACCCTACTACTAGTATTTCTACCCTGGCTTTCTCCGGACGTTGTCCGGACAATGTCTATTAAAATGGGGCTTCTGATTTGCATTGTAATTGATATTGACAGTTTATTTGTGACAAATAACTCTTTCCTGCCTCCTTTTTTTTAATTCGTTAGGAAACATGTAAACATGTCTGTTTCCGATCACATCATCTTTCTCATTTAGCATACTCTCTTTGTCTGTGTCCATAATATCATTCTTTACAGTCTCTATATACACTCCTGTTACAAGTACACTCTCATTTTATCTCTCATCTCTCTCTCTCTCTCTCTATCTCTCTCTCTCTCTCGGTCTCTCTGTCTCTCTCTATCTCTCTCTCTCTCTCTCTCTCTCTCTCTATCTCTCTCTCTCTCTTTCTATCTATCTCTCTCTCTCTCTCTCTCTCTCTATCTGTCTCTCTTTCCATACCTATTTCTTTCCTTTTTGTCCCCTTCTTCCATCTCTCACTTGGCACTTATATCACAGATGAGCAGATGTTTTTCTCAAAGTACACAATTATCCACCTACACAATCAACACAAAAGTGCTCTCTGTCTTTTTGTCAACACAAGAGAAGGATGATACCATAGTATACTGGTATACTACTCCTTTGGTTGTCCACTTTCTGCTCAGATTTTACGATGATAGCACTGTTATAAAAAACATAATGATGCCAGTAGCAGCCAGCTTACACACTCAAGGCGTTTGTCCCAAAATAAAAACTAACTATTGTATAACATTTTTAATTACTTTCAGTCATGAATCTCTTTCAATGCAATATGAGATTAATAGATATTCAAAATCCATGTTGTCATAAGTACGTAAACGTGAATTAACTTAACCAAAAGGAAGGTATTTTATAAGAATAATCATAAGATAAAAATATATTATTGTTCATGATCACAAACAAAACGCTTTTTTTTTGTGTGTGTGTTTTCATGCACAATGAGGTTTACAATATAAATTCATACCACTGCAATTAAAAAGCAAAATCAATAGTAAAATTTAATCAATCCCCTATTTTCCAATCTCACCAACAAAAAAAAACAACAAAAAGGCAATATGAATATAAGGGACATTATATGATCACAGCTTTTTGATACTGTATATGAACTATGATATTTTCTTTCATTGTGTAGAAAAAATAGCAAAACAGGAATGAAGAGTTGTTATGAATCAGTTTATTTTACATAAAATGCGTTTATGCACAATATAAACCTTGAAAGGAAATATCAGAGTTGAGTTTAGTCGTAGAACTTGAAAGGTTGTTGTCAGATTAGAACTGAAGGAAGGTAATGGGTTGCATTGTTTAGTCATAAAACAGGGAATCTAAAGAAAGCAGAAGAATGATGATGACATTTGAAACATGATAACTTATTGATTGCTGAGATTGAAAAAAATAATACTTAAAGGGAAAGTCTAGCTCTGGGGAAGGTAAAACAAATGTGAGATTTCAAAACACTAAATATTACATTTTGACACTATCCTTGAACAGTACACAATTTTCCATAACTTCATACTTTGTCATGCGGTGCAAACATTTAAAACTAACATTAAATACTTCTGTTTAAAGGCCGCACGCCTATAAATAGACCTAGTCTATAAAAAATTGCACCACCGACCCCCCCGTACCAAAGATGACGTCATTTTTGTAAAATAATCATATAAAATCAATGGTATGTATTTGAATAGATTTTTTCAATTGTACATTTAAAGGGATCATCAATGGTCCAGATGAGTCCATTTAGAGATCAGAATTTGGTCCCATTGGGATTTTGGCAGAACTTTATTAGTTGCTCAAGGTACTCCCAAAGTGTTGCCAATTTAAGTCTGTTTAATGTATTGTTTTACTGCAGCCCCTTTAACAGAAAAAAGAGCAGAAAAACCTCCCTTCATACTTTCACAAGATTAAGAAAAATATATGACCAAGTAAAGCCCAAAGTCTGAAGAATGTCATTATAAACACTTATTTTTAATGATTTTGTCAAAACTCATTTTTAACACACGGGTCTATGGAGGTCTATTTATAGGTCTGCGCTCTAAAGAGACACACAGGTAGTTTAAAAGTGGGAGCTTTAGGATTCATCACTAAATGGCTTCAAACTGTCATTTCAAACTGTTGAATAAAAAACAGCTTTATCATAAATCTAGCTAAGACTCATCCACTGTATAATCTAATGCAGCAAACTGTCTCACAATGCAAACTGATCATAAATCAAAATCTTTTCAATCTGGGTGAGACTTCTCTTCAATATTTTTTTCTTCTTTCTCTCTCTTCCACTCTCTCTCTGTCAGCTTCTGTCTCCCCCTCTCTCTTCTAAAAAATCAAAATCTTTTTAATGTGGGCGAGACTGCTCTTCCACATCTTTCTTCTTTCCTCTTCCTTTTTCTCTTTATCTCTCTCTCTCTCTCTCTCTCTTTCTCTCTCTTTGTCTCTCTGATACCTTTTGTTCCAATGCACCTGTCTCCGAATACATGATCTCATCCATTGAAAGCAAGAACGTATTATCTCTGTGTTATACACAGTGTTTCTAAAGAAAGGAAACCAAAAACTCTTCTTTCTCTTCTTCTCCTGTCTTCCTCTCTCTCTCTCTCTCTGATTATTTTCTTCTCTCATTCTTAAACAGGGAGTTCCTTTAAAAAGGAAACTTAAAATTATTGTTCTTTACTCTTCTCCTCTCCTCTCCTCTCCTCTCCTTTTCTCTTCATCTATCTATCTCTCTCTCTCTCTCTCTTCTCCAATTCTTTATTGTCTCTATTTTGTTTCCTATGCACCTGTTTTGGAATACATCCTCCCTTCCTTTGAGAGCAAAACGGGCATTAACTCTGTGCTTTACAGGGTGTGTCTTAAAAAGGGACACCTACCTATTTCCAAGCAACATGTCATCAAATGAACAAGTTTTATTGTAATACATCATAAATCTATTATCTTCTTTTTTTTTTCGGGGGGGGGGGGTTCCTGCAGTGAACATGCAGAATTGGAATAATATAACGCAATACTTCTGTACGCAACACTTCTTTTTGCTATCACTATAACTGTAAACATCTAAAATCAACTCATGAATGCCAATATCATAATGTATCTAGAACATACCATGAAAACATCTCAAATCAACGCATGCACGACAATAACATTATGTATCTAGAAATACCCTGTATGCTATGACGTAACATCCTTCTGCAGCTTAGCAGATGTTTATCCTTGGCAGACTCTATCATATCATGAAATTACACTTGTCTTTCTCAAGTCTCATGGGATTAATTGAATCTTAGCAAATTGTAGTCTCCTTTTTTAATAGACACCCTGTATGATATGACTCAAAGCCTTTCTGTGTCTCAGTCAATGTTTATCCTTGGCAGACTGTGATATAATAAAGCTAAACTTTCTCAGGGCTCATGAGGTTGAGTCTCAGCAAGTTGTGGTCTCCATTTTAAACAGACACCCTGTATAATATGATTAAAGGCCCTTCTGCATCTCATCTCAGAACTGTAGATGTTCATCCTTGGCAGACAATGTCATATCATAAAGCTGTACTTTTTCAAGGCTTGTAGGATTAACAGAGTCTCTACAAGTTTCAATGGTAATTCATCATAAGCTGTATCCATACGAACATACAAAAGCAACATGAATGATACCGGGTTTACATGTAAACGAACTGTTTCTACAATGTGTCCCAGAAAATGTATATCCAACTTTTGAAGCCTTGTATAAAACTTTATACATGTATTTATGTGGTGACAAGTTTATTCACGTTAAAAAGTAACTCATATCCTGTCCAGGGATACTGGATTATTTTTCTGTGCTGCCACAAATGACTGAGTGCTCAGGCTTCAAAAACCTGTCTCAAAGTTACCTTGTACAAAGTTTTATGGATTCCTGATCCTAAACATTTATTCATTTTTGGAGGTAACACTTGGAATATTGTCACACAAGGGTCGCTTCTGTCCAAGCTATTGGTAGAAAGTGATCTTGATTAAGGTTTTTAAAAGCTGAGTACAAATGTAAGTGCTCAGTCATCCATGAAAACAGTTGTAACCTTGGCACCTTTGAAGAGAATATGAATTACTCTCTAAAATGAACAACAACAAAAATCAAAGTTAACCATTGAGGACTGAGCAAGAATATATTTGGGCTGAGGTCCAAGGGAAATGTTTTTTTCAGCCAAATCAGCTCATCTTCAACAGGTTAAAAACTATTTCATATCAGGCTATCAATGTTGATTTTTTTTTTTTTTACTCATCCTGTATAACTTAGCCTCCTCTTGTATACTAGAGAGGATATATCTCTCTTAGACAAAAGAGATTTTCTTTTTTTTTTGCGCCACATTAATCATTCAACAAGAAAATAACCAACCCATGAGTTTTGACCGTTTTGAAAATATGTTCAGAGGCATGAAATAAAAAATGAAGAGTTCAGTATGTGACAAAATTTTTTTAAAAGACACATATACCATTTAATAAATTTGATAAGTTTTGAAAAATATAGCACATAAAAATTTTTGCATGGGAGAACAAAAATGCATTCCAGTAAATAAAAAAGGTCTGTTGTAATGATCTTGATTACGGTATACTCTGGATACCTTATCATTATGCAGTTACATTCTTTGAATTCCTGGCTTAGATACTAAAACCCTTGCATCCATGCAATATTCATGATGAAACAAATGAACCGTAATACACGACTTTCATCACGAGGCTTAAAGCCAACAGCGAGCGATGGTAATGGAATTTCAAATCAAGAGAAACTCACTAAAATTGTTTTCTGAAATGGTTATCAAGCTAAAAGATGTTGTATGAACCAGCAATGCAAAGCATCCCCCCCCCCTCCTAGCCCCACACACACAAAAAAAATCATACACGACTTTAAATCCAACGTCAAGATCTCGTAATGGAATATCAAACCAAGAGAAACTCGCCAAAATTGTTTTCTGAGATGTTTGTTATGCAGTAGATTGGTTGTATCAAACAGTAATGATGTCTTGACGAAAGAAACTCATTCCAGGCCATGTATTGAATGGGTGCTGCTTATTGTTTGTTTGTTAATCCAACTATGAAACATGGGTTGTTTAGTCCAAAGGTTTGTTTGTCAAAACTCACAGATTTCTTTTACATGAATGTTTATTTAAGTATCAGAACAATTATCCCCCAAAATAGGGTGAGGTGTAGATCAAGTTTGGTGCTAGATTTTTGGCGGGGATAGTTGTCTGAGGGATAATTGTCCATAGGTAGTTGTCCGAGAGCCGTTCATTGATAAAAAATTTATGTATGGTTTTTTAATACGAACATGTGATGCTAGGGTTGATCATCCTTATTCCGAATTTTTTTATTTCTTTCTGATC
>CALNVZ010000674.1:18874484-18894488 GCA_940671915.1 Paracentrotus lividus
CAAGGAAAAAAAATCAAGAATGAACTTCCCCTTTAATCTAGAGATTCCAGCTACACAAACCAGATAATTACGCATGCCTTGCCTCAAGAAAGAAGTCTTGTGAACTCTCGCAAGAATTGATCTGGACAAAATTCATATCGACAAAATGATTTTCAATCCTTCCAACACTCCGAGCAATTTACAGCTATCTGTTGCCATGGTGACATAAGCCCATATTGCGTATTGTATTTTTTTTTCTTTGAAGGACAATCATTTCCCAAAGGTCTTATTTTTCAAAGGAACGTGGTGGATCTGAAAAGAGGTTACAGAATATAACTTGTAAATCAGCAGATGTGTCGTTTGTGACATAATATAGGAAAACTGCACTGTAAAAAATAACTGTAAATTAACATGTTTGCTTGTAAAAATACAGCTTTTGGTCGTTTTTTTTAATTTTACGATATTTTTCTCGAAAAATGCAGGAAAATTGTAGTTTTTCTAGGAAGTCGTCTTGATTTTACAGTTACTAGCTCATGCAACTGTCAATAAACAGGAATGGCATATTCATACAACTTTCCTGCTCGTTTACGAATTATTCCCGTAATTTCAGTTTCCATAACTAAACTTCTTGTCAAAAAACAGCAAGTTCTTTCTAAAAACAAATATTATTGTTAATAAACAAGTTTCTCGTATATCAACGAGCCTCCTTGTTCATAGACTTGTATGTTTTTGCAATTCATTACGAGAGTTTTCCTGTCAAAAAGACAATTTTCTTTGTTCAACAAAGGAAGAATCAGTTTTCTTGTATCCTGGAATGATGTTCCTGTTAATTTACAACCTTTATCTTATTTTATAGTTCATTGTGGGATCATGAATATTCATTCATATGACTGGAAGTGCTTCAAACGTGGATCGTTGCACTAACCATGGAAAATGTCACTTACATAGGGTTGGGTATATAGGCAACAACTTTCATCGAAGTTGTCAAAGATTAGGTGTAGGATTTAGGATTAAGATTTAGGTGTAGGATTTAGGATTAAGATTTAGGATTAGGACATGATAAGGAATGGTCAATCCCATATAATGTTGGATAATGTTCTTTTTGTTTCAAAAATATATTACGTGATAAAAACAGGAAAGACTGTAATTTACAATGTTGTAAATTTACAAGGTGGTCAATAACGGGAAACCTGTAAATTTACATTATCTGTAAAATAACTACTGGAAGCTGTGCAAAAACGGCATTCCTGGCGTCCCGACTGCCAGGAACTTTCCTGTTTAAAAAACGGTGAATTTTTTACAGTGTGGTTGTTTTGTACTACGCAAGTGCTAATATTTTCTGTTTATAATCATTGTATACGTAATGAGATGGTGTCTAGTTTTAAAGTACTCTGCCACAAGTTCATTTGTGTCATTTGAGAAAAAAAAAAATAGGGAAACTGACTGTTTTGTACAATACAAGTGCTAATATTTTCTTGTAATAATTATTGTAAGTAATGAGACTATGTCAAGTTTTTACAGTTTTTACAGTAGTTAATCTGCCAGCTCAGGTGCTTTTCTTTCCAACATTTATCATATCGTCTGCTTGGAGTCAAGAGGGCGCTATTGCAGATCAAGGATGTTCCGTTTGGAGCCAGAAGGGCGCTATACCATGACTTTGTACAGTAATAGCGCCCTTCTGGCTCTCAACGGAACACCTATAAGATGCAATAACGCCCTTATGGCTCCCAACAGACGATATATTTAAAATAGCTTTTGCAACTTATACAGGTATTTTGATATATCTTGTTATGAGATCAAAATGTTTGGTTGGTTCATATGTAAATTATGACGTACCTGCAATATACCAGAAACAACTTGACCTTGGTTAGATAAAAAAATATCCTGGTATACTACAATATAGCTTTTATAATAACTGCAATAATGACAATGGATTTTAATAAAGGGCCTCTATATGCTACATGCAGTAAAACTAGAACTGCAATCATACCCTCATTTCTGTGTCACGCAGGTCATCAATATTATATTATTCCATTTACTCCATTCAAGCTGTTATACAAAATGCTAATTAGAAAAATGTTTTTCACAGTCGAGTAATGAAAATTTAAAACAGATTTTCACAGAACTACTGAAAGTACAAAACTTTTTAAGTACACAGTAATTGCTTAAGGGCATATTTGCAACAATTCATGTCTCCACGTGGCATATTTTCTTTTGTGCAGCTTCTGACCAATATCAATTTATACACAGACTGTATCCTGAAATTTTCCGTGCAAAAATGATTCACTTCTATGAAAATGTATCCATGGATGCGTAGTTGTTTTATATAAAAGATTAAACAACTCAAACTGTGAATGTTTATATTTTTAGATTAACCAAAAAAGTTAATGACATTTTGAGACCTTTTACTTTCAAAACAGGTAGGTTGATTGTGATGTTTGATATAACTGAATCAATCATCATAATACAAGGGAAAATGGGAGATATGCTAATTAATACACGCCATGGATTTGATGAATAAAATTGTATTTAATCGCAAAGAAACCACAATTTCCATTCTTGTCTTTTCATTTCATTTTTTTTTCCCAAACAAAAAAGAAAAAACAAAAACTGGGGGTTTATACCTGGTATGCACAAGCTGCAAATGTTACGCAGCTAATGTTATGATCTCTCTCTCCCCCCCCCCCCAGAAAAAAAAATCAAGAATGAACTTCCCCTTTAATCTAGAGATTCCAGCTACACAAACCAGATAATTACGCATGCCTTGCCTCAAGAAAGAAGTCTTGTGAACTCTCGCAAGAATTGATCTGGACAAAATTCATATCGACAAAATGAATTTCAATCCTTCCAACACTCCGAGCAATTTACAGCTATCTGTTGCCATGGTGACATAAGCCCATATTGCGTATTGTATTTTTTTTCTTTGAAGGACAATCATTTCCCAAAGGTCTTATTTTCAAAGGAACGTGGTGATCTGAAAAGAGGTTACAGAAATAAACTTGTAAATCAGCAGATGTGTCGTTTGTGACATAATATAGGAAAACTGCACTGTAAAAAATAACTGTAAATTAACATGTTTTTTGGCTTGTAAAAATACAGCTTTTGGTCGTTTTTTTTTTTAATTTTAACGATAATTTTTCTCGTAAATGGCAGGAAAATTGTAGTTTTCTAGGAAGTCGTCTTGATTTTACAGTTACTTAGCTCATGCAACTGTCAATAACAGGAATGGCATATTCATACAACTTTCCTGCTCGTTTACGAATTATTCCCGTAATTTCAGTTTCCATAACTAGAACTTTCTTGTCAAAAAACAGCAAGTTCTTTCTAAAAAACAAATATTATTGTTAATAACAAGTTTCTCGTATATCAACGAGCCTCTTGTTCATAGACTTGTATAGTTTTGCAATCATTACGAGAGTTTTCCTGTCAAAAGAGACATTTTCTTTGTTCAAAAGGAAGAATCAGTTTTCTTGTATCCTGGAATGATGTTCCTGTTATTTAACAACCTTTATCTTATTTTATAGTTCATTGTGTGGATCATGAATATTCATTCATATGACTGGAAGTCTTTCAAACGTGGATCGTTGCACTAACCATGGAAAATGTCACCTTACATAGGGTTGGGTATATAAGGCTAACAACTTTCATCGAAGTTGTCAAAGATTAGGTGTAGGATTTAGGATTAAGATTTAGGTGTAGATTTAGGATTAAGATTTAGGATTAGGGACATGATTAGGCATGAATGGTCAATCCCATATAATGTTGGATAATGTCTTTTTGTTTCAAAAATATTATTACGTGATAAAAACAGGAAAAGACTGTAATTTACAATGTTGTAAATTTACAAGGTGGTCAATAACGGGAACCTGTAAATTTACATTATCTGTAAAATAACTACTGGAAGCTGTGCAAAAACGGGCATTCCTGGCGTCCCGACTGCCAGGAACTTTCCTGTTAAAAAACGGTGAAATTTTTTACAGTGTGGTTGTTTTGTACTACGCAAGTGCTAATATTTTCTGTTTTATAATCATTGTATACGTAATGAGATGGTGTCTAGTTTTAAAGTACTCTGCCACAAGTTCATTTGTGTCATTTGAGAAATAAAAAAAATAGGGAAACTGACTGTTTTGTACAATACAAGTGCTAATATTTTCTTGTAATAATTATTGTAAGTAATGAGACTATGTCAAGTTTTTACAGTTTTTACAGTAGTTAATCTGCCAGCTCAGGTGCTTTTCTTTCCAACATTTATCATATCGTCTGCTTGGAGCCAGAAGGGCGCTATTGCAGATCAAGGATGTTCCGTTTGGAGCCAGAAGGGCGCTATTACCATTGACTTTGTACAGTAATAGCGCCCTTCTGGCTCTCAACGGAACACCTATAAGATGCAATAACGCCCTTATGGCTCCCAACAGACGATATATTAAAATAGCTTTTGCAACTTATACAGGTATTTGTATATCTTGTTATGAGATCAAAATGTTGGTTGGTCATATGTAAATTATGACGTACCTGCAATATACCAGAAACAACTTGACCTTGGTTAGATAAAAAAATATCCTGGTATACTACATATAGCTTTTATAATAACTGCAATAATGACAATGGATTTTAATAAAGGGCCTCTATATGCTACATGCAGTAAAACTAGAACTGCAATCATACCCTCATTTCTGTGTCACGCAGGTCATCAATATTATATTATTCCATTTTACTTCCAATTCAAGCTGTTATACAAAATGCTATTAGAAAAAATGTTTTCACAGTCGAGTAATGAAAATTTAAAACAGATTTTCACAGAACTACTGAAAGTACAAAACTTTTTAAGTACACAGTAATTGCTTAAGGGCATATTTGCACAATTCATGTCTCCACGTGGCATATTTTCTTTTGTGCAGCTTCTGACCAATATCAATTTATACACAGACTGTATCCTGAAATTTTCCGTGCAAAAATGATTCACTTCTATGAAAATGTATCCATGGATGCGTAGTTGTTTTATATAAAAGATTAAACAACTCAAACTGTGAATGTTTATATTTTTAGATTAACCAAAAAAGTTAATGACATTTTGAGACCTTTTACTTTCAAAACAGGTAGGTTGATTGTGATGTTTGATATAACTGAATCAATCATCATAAATACAAGGGAAAATGGGAGATATGCTAATTAATACACGCCATGGATTTGATGAATAAAATTGTATTTAATGCAAAAGAAACCACAATTTCCATCTTGTCTCTTTTCATTCATTTCAAGAAACATAACTGTTTATACGGTAGCACAAGCTGCAATGGTTACGCAAGCTAATGGTTATGAAACAAATTCAAATATTCATGCCCCTCTCTCTCTCTCCTGCTTACCACAAGCTTATACAACCTTGACATTTCAGCAGTTGTAGAAAGTGGAAAGAAGTAGAGGAATAATGGCCTTGAGGAAAGAGATAGATGGTGATGCTTCACCAGAAAGAATTTGCGAAATAGCCCGCTGCTAGGTAGATCAGGGGAAAGCCTGAAGTTGTTTGAAATGTGAAATTTCAAATCGAGCATTGAGAGTTAAGGGATATCTGGGGTGAACATAGGGTTATCCACAGCTCAGTCAGTAGAGCGCCTGTCTAGCAATCACGTCTAGCAAATCAGTCTTGGGTTTGAATCCCGATGTAATCCCATTTTCTTTGCTCAGTTATCATAAAATGTGAAGTCGACGCTTCATCAGCTTCAGTTTATTCAATTGACATCCTTGGGTGCGCTGAAGGTGGTTTTGATACTGCAGTGCGTATCAATAAAAACGGGACAGTTTTGAAAAGTCTATCAAAATTTAATTTCAAATCATGATGTCTATATTTTTATGATAATAGATGCTCTGAAGTCTTATCTTTCAATTGCCTTTAATAAAATAAGTTTCGTTCATGCTTGAGTGAACACGGAACGCTTTTGTCAGGGGCTCAAAAAAAAGTCTTGCACACAAGTAGCAAAAAATGAGAAATATGATCATCAGACTTCTTACTAATCAGCAGACTTCCTCTTAACATTTTCATTATCTTTGCCGTTATTTTTTAATTATGCTTTCTAACTGATTTTTTTAATGGCATTTAAAAGATAAGACTTCAGAGCATCTATTATAGCATCAAAATATAGACATTATGATTTGAAACAAAATTTTGATAGACTTTTCAAATCTGTCCCTTTTTTTATTGATACGCACTATACTGTATATGCACTACAAATTAGCCTGGAGATGCGGTTTAGCAAGCTAACCTAAAAAATAGCAGAATATTTTATCAATAAGCCCAAAATGATTCAGGCTGATGTACATTTTCACTAATATAGCATGCTACATGAGAGAAAAAGTCTGATATTTTCTGATCTGGTTAATTTCTTGGATCAGAAATAGTGTGCTATTTCCAAATTTCAGCCTGATCAAGAACTTTCTAAAAACCATATGGCATTCACAGTCTCGATCTCATGTATAACAAACATCCATCAAGATTGCAATTTTTTTAATACTCCATAGATACATTTGACACATTTAGATAATAATAATAATAATAATATATGAGAGTTCTTACGCGCTAAATCCACCAAAAGATAGGTGCTCTAAGCGCATGTGTGCATAAGAAAATGGCAACTTATATTTACGTAAGTACAAGATAATAGGGAAAAGGTAACAGTGCAGACAAAAATTAACAAAATAATCTAATCATACGCTGAAGTGAATTGATTTGTTCCCATTAACCACTTGACTGCTGCATGGTTATAATTGCACAGTACGGGTATGACCAGCTTGGCGCTGGTACGTCCAAACAGACAAAGCTCAGACAAACGCCGACCATGTAATATTACCTGGTCCGCAGCCAAGTGGTTAAAGTTAAGAACTCTTCTCAAAGTTGAAAGTGAAATAAATATAGGTATTGACCTAAACCTTACTTAGTACGGTACTGCTTTATATATTCAAATATTGCATTGAAAAAGCAGTCATTAGCCACAAGACTCTTTTTCAGAAGATCCACACAGAAAATACTTAAAAACAGAACTTTCAAATAACAACATACGAGTTACAAATACAAAAATTGCAACAATTTTCCTCTTCGATTGTAATTATGTTGAGGAGGAATGATATGACACAATAGATATGACAACTATTATTAATATAATTATTTACTCTAATGAAAGAAAGTCATGTCGCATCCTGACAGGTTTTGCAAGAAAATGGAGAATTACATTTTTTATCAAAAAGGGGGAAATTCATGAATATTGCTGAAAAAAAACCACAAAGAATCTTAGTGTTTGTGGAGAAGTATGGAATTACATGTGGTACAGCAGTTCGAGTGTGTAAGCATATATGGATAGGGTGGGTGTACTTTATGAATTTAATACAGAAATGACTGTTTCTTTCTTCTTACTTCAAAAATGGAGGGGGTTTCGTATAATATGATATGAGCGACAATTTCCATATGCCTCATAAATTTACGTAAGTTTCAAACCAAGAACCTTTAAAAGAGATATTCTCTGACATCAAAGGCCAATTCAAGCGTGCTTGCCATGATCAGTCTATCTAAGCCCCTTCTCTCCCTCCCCCCCCCCCTCTCTCTCTCTCTCTCTCTCTCTCTTTTCCTTTGGTCCTGTATTCTTTTTACAATTTATGATCTTGAATTCAATGAGAGTGTAAGATAAGAGACAGGCATAAAATTAAAAAGAAATTGATGGAAGCAGAACATTATAGAGTATTAAAAAATATATATATATATATATATATCACTTTCCCAACTGGTAAAGTCAGTTTCATCTGGGAAATTTAAAGGTAATATCTGCATGACACTCAGCCATAATTAGATGACATGTCTTAATTGGTTACAAAGCTTCACTTTATCTTTAAATACCTGCCAAAACACAGATCAATAAAAAATAAGATGATATATGAGTGCTTGTAGTATCTTCATATCGAAGATGGCAGTGGCATTAAGAACTGATTTGCATTTAAAATCAATAAATCATATTCTCCACTGTGTTTAACGTATAAATATCCCTCAGTCCCGCTTACAATATATTGGTGTAGGCACAGCAACCTTCCTTAGTCCCGCTTTCAGTATATTGGTGTCGGCATATCACAACAAACCATATTGATCCAGAGTGGGCAGGCCTCCGCACAAAAGAGGCCAACCTAGGAAGGCAAATGTTTATGGTAGGGGTGCAAGCTTTTTGCGAACTGTTTTTCAGCCAGAATCCTTCCACCAATAAAAGCAAGAACTCCACCAGGATTAAAAAACTTTTGGGAACAAAAAAGGAACCTCATTTGAAAAATTGCCTGGATATAGGGTGAATCAGAAAAGGGAAACAGAACTTTAACAAATCAATTCAGCGCATGATTTTAGATTTGGATCAGACTTTTTGGTTTTGAACCAATTTTTACATGAGCACAGCGCCAAAATAAAAATAAGACTGATCTTGAAACAAGTATCACTTAGTGTTGGGCTATCAATAACATGATTTGGACCATTTTAAAAAAAAACAGAGTAGGTGTTGGAGCTTTAACAGGCATTGTGCTTCCAACACCAAAACCGAACTTGAAATCACCCAGTGCATATTTCAAATTTGCAAAACTACTTCTAGAGAATGGTTTTCATGGCATTATGATCCTTGAGGCATAACAAAGGTATTACTGAAAAGCTAAAGAAATCTAGGTTTGCATTACAGTGATGTCGTTGGTAGGAACCAAAATTTTTCATTTCGTTAATTCCAACTCATGCAGTAGATTAGGACTTGTAAAGGAACCATGCAGGCACAAAATATGTTGGTCAGTTTGACTGACAGTAAATTGAAAAAAGAACGACAATCGATTGAATATAAAAAGGCAATTAATTGTTTACAAAAAGCCCATCAACTTCTCAAAAAAAAAATCAAAGTATTATAAAGTAAGACCCAATTTAAATAATAACACATTCCTACTTATAGAAGAATACAATATCATAATCCAAAATTTTAAGAAGTAACTTAGTAGTATACTAGTACAAATATTGCTCATAGTGTTCTCAATCTCAAAAGTAAATAATGTTTTGAGAATAAAGCACATTACTCTATACCCACCTTCATGTAAAGGTACATAGAGCTTATTATGTTTTCTTCTTCTTCTGTTTTATTGACAGCAAAATGTAAACAAAAATTGCTGCATGATATTCGCCTGATATTGTTACAGAGTAAATATTGACTGGGGTACATAACGTATATATTTCTACCCACCTGTGTAGCTATAAAATGGTAAAGCAAGACTTGACATATGAGTCAATGCAAGGAAATGAAAAATTGCTACAGCACAAGTAGCAACTGCAGAAGAAGGTATTACACTTTATTAAGATGAATAACACAAGATAAATTAACATATGGGAGAAAGAAAACATGTTTTTGCAATATCATTCAGAAACTTTTCATAAGATTTGTCTTGAATAACATGACAGCTAGTGCAGAAACTTAATTGTATTTTACTAATTATGATGGAAACACAAGATTAGATTGAATAACAAAAGAATGTAGGCACACACATGGGAGAAAGTAAACATGTTATTTAAATTTATCGTGCAGAAACTTAGACTTGAAATACAGGATAGACCAACATATTATTACAATACTATATGAAAGCTAGTGCAGAAACTTAATTGTCTTTCGCTCATGAAGACTGAAAACACAAGATTAGATTTGACATACTGTCGCTGGCTTCGTGAACTAACACACATGCAATGCTTGAGCTAAATGTGTTGGTTTACGAAACTACAGTCTACATGTACATGAGACAGTACAATATCTACAAAATGCATGTTCTCGTACTATACTGAAAAACATACATGTAGGTTTAGACTATACAAGGAGTTGTAAAATTGCTACAGTACTGTAGTAAGTAAAGGATAGGGCATTGTAATCTTAAGATGAACAACATGATATTAGCTGCATGTAGGCCTACATGTAGCAAGCATAGGAATGGGTCTTTTACTTATTAAGAATAAACAACATTAAATTACTTGAAGAGTTGAAAAATTGCTGCTGTACTAAAAGCAAGAGCAGAAAAGGTCTTACACTCATTAAGATGAAAAACACAAGATTGGATAGACACACGTGGGAGAAAATGTAAACATGTTTTTGCAATTTATCATGGAAAACACTGACTCTGAAAGTAGTCTCCTATTGCAGACCTCTTTCTTTCTGTAGCATGACAAGTGGTCTAGACTATAAAGACTATCATGCAAAGCTTTGCTGGTAAATCAACATGCAGTAGGCTACACAAGACTCCCTGGATAAACACTCAATATTGCTGATTTAATAACAGCAATGTTATAAAGAAGATTTTAACCTATTGACGGGATAGAATATTTCAAGACGTTTGAATAAATATATTTGGCTTAGTTATACACCACTAATAGTACCACAATTAATTAAAAACTGACATTTTTATGATAAAAAAGATATTAATTATGCAAATACTAATATTCCTTGCTAATTGAAATATGCAATGTCTGATTTCATTTTATGTTTTCATACTCGTAAATGATCTAGAGTACAATATTACGGACATAAATTTTAAATTTTCAGATGGACAGACATAGAAACAAAGAGACAGAGATAGTGACATACAGACAGAAAAAGAATTTGACAGACATACAGCCATACTGACAGAGAGAGGCAGAAAGAGATAAACAGACAAATGGAAAACTAGAGGGATGAAAGCAAAAGAAGAATGTAAATTACCAGACAGAAAGACAAGAAAACAGAGATAAAGGTAGAGAGGGGGGAAAGAGAGAAAGACAGACAGACAGATAGACAGAAAGAAAGACAGGCAGAAACAGATAAACATCCATAGATCTTAATATGTCTTATCTCTAATTTGACAACATACATAATACGACTGGGAGTTCCAACAACACCGTAAAACACAAGAATATTGGCGGCATGGACGATAGACAGATATGCCCTGACATTAATCAAATCTCTCCAATCCAATTTTGAGAGTAATTATGTTTTCAATATTGACCAGACCACACTTCATGTCCTTGAAGGAAAAACATCCCTGTTCACACTCGAAAAATTCATGGTAATAGTAGGGATGTCCACTAAAATTTTAAGTTATTTTTAAGTTGTTTTTGCTAGGCTTATTGGATAGAGCATTTTAGAAGAAACATTTTGGTACTTGAATTATCACAATTGGATGTTCCATTTCAAAGATATGACCCAAAGAGTTCTCAGATTACCAATGAGCTGCTAGAACACTTTTACAAGTTTCATACAAAGCCAGAAAATGCAATAAAAGCTCAAGTTTATGGTCCTTTTGTCTTTGATTTATTAAACCAAATCATACCAAACATTTTCTATGTGTGTATCAACATGAAATGAGATTATAGTAACATAATTGAGGCGTATGAGTAGATTATACAAAAAGTTACAGCAGTACAAAACTGATGGTTTGACATGTATGTTACCGTATGTGATCCAATATGACCACCGTGGAAAAATACTCCATAGGGCATGTTTCATTAGGAACACCCTAGACAATAGGCTATTTCATGGTGGTGTGGCTCAGAGCTGAGTGTTGGAGAGGGTAGAATAATTTTAAAACTTAAATGGCCAGTGGTAAACATTGGTCTTTGTTTTTCACCCCAATACATTTTTTGTTCAAAAATAGTTAAATTTTATAGATATCCACTTTTCCTTATCTGAACCTATTCCAATCATGAGAAATTTCAGTCATAACACACATCACACAGAAGCATCACTTTGAACACGCTGTAGTTTTTTTCATATCAATTTTTTCAACAGGAAAAGTTGATCACCTGCTGAGGTATTTTCTAAGGAAGAAACTGACCAATTAGGAATAAAAATGATTGATATTTACCACTGGCCAAAAGAGAATTTCGAAAGCTGTTTTTTATTGAAGATTTTGCTATTTTTCTGCCTGTGTATTATTGAGTAGGCAGTGAATGGGGTATTGTTTGCATTGTAAATGCATGGGTGACTACATCCATACAGTGAAGTGGAAACCGTTCTAGTGGCTTTTTGCTTTTGTGTGGCCATCCCTAGTAATAGCTCTCCCAAAACAGTAAAGATAGATGATGGAATTTGGGTAAGATCAGTAGGTGATCCAGCCTTAGGTCATATGATTGGATGTATCGGCCCATGCCCAAGAGATGCTAGTGTCCCCAGACAAGTGGGTCCGCACATTCTTTTGAAAATTCAATGGATCCATGCCGGATGACGATATGTCTTTGTAAAGCATTATGTCATGAAACTGTATATTTCTTGTCAGTTTTCCTCTTTGGTCACACACTGTAGAATGTAAGAACAGTTTTCCAAATAAAACACAGTGAATTATCACATTCAATTGCTGTCTAAATGTACTAAGAGATTTGCAGAACAGGGCTACCTGTCAGCCATCTGCCCCTCAGCCCTATTCCCACACCAACAGACAAGCAATTTGGCAATAGACTTGACTTAATACCTACAGCCTTTGATTGCTAAAGGGTTAAACAGGGGTCTCACCAATAATCTTTAATCAAGTTTCAGAATTAAGGTGTCTTTATTGGCTTAATTTTTATTCTGATACTTATTTCTACAAGATTTCTTAGATTTTGGAGACAAATTTTTTTACGTTTGAACATGGCCAATGTTAATCATACATCCAATTAAAATGCTCAATGCTCCCCTAAACACGCATCTGGTTTACCTTGGTGATTTACTGACCGCTAAAAGTCACTCCCCACTCATGAATATCTTATAGATTCTATTTCATTTCCTCAACAATTGCCCTATATCTCTCTCTCTCACACACAAAGAAACTCATTCTATTTCTAGCTTTATTTGTATGTCTTTCCTCAAAACCATTTTCTCTCTTAAATAACCTTTCTTTCTCACTCTCTCATTGAAAGTTTAACCTTTTGATCATTTCCACAATCAAATCTTATTTCTCCCCCTCATCGCCTCCGACTCCCCCCCCCCCCCCCCCCTTCTCTCTCTTTCTCTGTATCCCTCTCTATAGCCGCTATACAGTGTGTCCCAAATAAAAGTAAACCCAATTTTGAGAGCCTCATATCAATGTAGAAATATGTGTACATTCAGTAATTTTACTTTGGTAGCACAGTATTAAATGAGTATACTTGTGTATCAAAAGACAGGTGCATTTTCATATAACTTCCATGTTCACACAATCAAAGAATATCGTTTTACGATCTAATATAGATGTGAACACAGTTCATCCTAGATTTACCACCTTCTGTGTCCTTTCCTTCCTAGATTCCATGACATTTTGCTCCAGCCACAATTGCTTCGCTGTAAATTCCATATATTAATTGAATGACAAACTTCAACCCTGGACTTAACACTATATCCTATCGTAATCCTAACCCTAAATCTAGAATAAAAACCCAACCCTAGATCTTAGACAAAATAACTCAATTTGTTGCAGGAGCGGATGTCATGTCACCCCTCAAAAGCCTTTTAGAGATCATTCTTCATCCTTTCCCCCTGTTCACTTTCTAAAAAATGGCACCATCAAAATACTCAATATATTACTTGTTCATCAACAATGTCATTGTCAATTATATGATATTTCATTGCTACTGCACAAATCTGTCTACATTTTGCGAATGGTTATTTATACAAGTTTCAACAGCGATGGCTTCTAATTTCTTATATGTTTTCCCTTCCTGCTTGTGCCTATAATTTGTATTTGTAACATCACACAGAATTTTTTACACTGATCTACTAAACAGACAGAGTAAGGATCTAATATTGTTTATTTACCATAAAAAGCCTACTTTAATTGGATACACTTGATGAATATGCATGCAGACAAGAAAGGGTAATTTGATTCTCCTATATAGTGTTTATGCTTGGCACTTAGCATGCCACAAGAAACATACGATTACATTCATGAAGGTCTACTAGCGGGGAGCAGCTAAAACAACATTCAGAAGGCTTTGTTGTACCTTCAAATGTCAACAACAAAATGGCTGCACTTATCATAGGGGGCCTACCTGAAGTACAATTTTATAGTGTTTCCCATTTCATGTAGCCCAGCTCATTTTGGAGTTATATCATATCCATGTACAAGTATGTGAAAAGAGCTGTCTCTTTTTTCATCTATTTATAAAGAGTTTCATCCGAGAACATTACAACAACAGTTTTGACATTTTCCAGATCAGGCCACTATAAACGTAATACAAGAAATTACAATGCAAACAATCAACTTTCCATTTTAGATCAGGTACTGCTTTGATTTTCTGTTCAATATCAGAATAAGAATTTCTCTTATTTTCAGTATATCTTAGCAAATTTCAATCAGCAATATTTATCTCAAATTGACAACAACAAATAGATATAATCCAATTTGCAATGAAACACTTTGCATGAACATGTACATACCTGTACCATTTATCAATATGATATGTAAATGAAAATTGGATACGGCTCGAGCTGTATATTTAGCTATAGAAGCTCAAATATCCCAAGAAATTAGCATCTTAAAGTCTTAATGTGGATGGATTTGTGATTTTCATCTATTAAGGCTGTTGCATAATATATATTCAATTAATTCTAAATGAAGCCAGATGTGAAAACCGAATTTTCACTAAACTTTGATAGATATAGCCAGTATTATTACTTACAAAAAAAAATGACATCTACATCTACACTGTTAAGAAAACAATAAACAGTGTAAATTAATGTTATTTTCTCTTTTTCTTTGTATGCTGCTATTTAAAGTACATGTCAATATACTGTATTCGCTGTTATTTTCATGCAATCAATTTTTTGCGTTGAGTGGCCTCAAAATATATTTGTGTGTTCTTAAATTCGTATTGCATTTACATAAGAACGCAACTCATTCAAAACATGCATGAGAAAGCATGCTTATATATTTGCGTGTTTTTAGATTCGCGCCTGCCAATCTTGGCGTGATATACGGGAAAATAAATGTACCACGAATATTTTCACAACTACAGTAGTAGATATACATGTACTTAGCCTACCTACATATATCATTCTTTCACATACATGTACATGTATTCAACATTTCATCCTTTGTGAAGTGCATTGTATGACATTTTAAATACAATTAAAAAAAACAAAAAGTTATAAGCAATATAATCCATTTTTTCTTATTTAGGCTGCTATCTAAAGTAGATGTGAATATACTAGACTTGCCATAAAAAAAGAGTGACAATTTACACTCTTAAAGGAGTAAATTCAGAGTAAAAGTTGAGTAAATTTGGTGTGAAAATAAATATTTTTCACTACCTCTCTCTCTCTCTCTCTCTCTCAAACTATACTGTTTATCTATCACTCTCAAATACTTAATATCGTCTGTTGAGAGCCATAAGGGCACTATTGCAGATCAAAGATATTCCGTTTGCTGTACAAAGTCAATAGTATTAGCGCCCTTACGGCTCTCAACGGAACATCTTTGATCTGTAATAGCGCCCTTCTGACGATATAAACTCATCAGAGCAGATGCAACCAACTTTTTTTTTTTCAAAAGTTCTTGGAGCCATTCTAATTTACAAATCTATCCAACTCACGTGGACAAAGGAAACCTGCTCCAACTAATTACAACAAAATGTATGTCTCGCATCAAGAACTATACAACACAGAAAATTTTCTTACAAATTATCTTTTTTTTCTTCAAATCTCTGAGCTTTCTGCACAAGTAAGCATATCTCCATCTTGTGGAGCTAATTTCCACAAACTATGTGGCTAACTCGTCCATGGATACATTAGCAAACTCATTAGCATGCTTATACCGATCCTTAAATTGGCAGGGGGTGAGATCGTAATAGGGTCAGTCCAGTGATTTGCGGACATCTGCCAGCGGTGCAGAGCTATCGACGTAAAGATCGAGGGCAAATTTGCTGGAATCCCGCCCCAAACAAGATCCAATTATATGTCTGAGTGAGCTCAAATAAACACTGCCCTCGTTTGACGGTACGGTTGAAATAACAAGATAAAATGCAGGTGATTGATAAGAGAGAAGAAAAGAGAAGGAATAGTGTCAGGATTACGAGCTACTTTACACACTTGTTCTGGAATTCTTTACTGATGTTTCTTATTAGTTTTTGCTTACTTCTCTCTCTAACTCTCTCTGTCTCTCTCACCCTCTCTCTCAATCTCACCCCGTCCCCTTTCTCTCTCTAACTCTCTCTCTCTCTAAAACACATGTCTGCAACATTAGATCCAGCATTTAGAAATGCAGGGGACAAGGACAGCAATTTCGCATATATTCATATCACTTTACAAGTAAATTCAATTTGTGATTGTCAAAATGAAAATGCACAAGCGTCTTACGCCCTCCCCCCCCCCCCCCCCCCAAATATGGATGCACCATCAATACTATTCAGTCATATATTTACAAAATGTTTCTGTGAAACTTTTGTCTTTCTTCGTACATGTATCACACTTTCTTTTTACCTTTTTATCATTCCTAGCTAACGTGCCTAAATGTGTAGTATGTAGATAGTATCATTATTTTTACTTTTCACTAATTAATTGTAAAATTAAATGCCCCCTTTGATTTTTGTGACATTATAAATCCTGCACTGTGCTTTTGAACGATATATTTTAAAAATAAAAATCTATAGGAAAAAAACTATAAAATACATACACATACAATCTCAAGCAAATGATCAAGTTTGCATTTACAATTAATGTACTTTGAGGAAACCTTGCAGACTTTATATTCATTCACTATGATGACTAAGACAGGTGCATAATGATATAGCCATTTATACCTCGCCATGTCTATCAGAACTGACAGTCCTGGCACAATTGTTACAACTTAATCGTAATTCTCACCATATTATTCAGGAATCTTGTTTGTGTGTATCCACAAAAACTAAATTCTACTTTGTTCTGGCTTTTTCTCTTCTTTTCTAATATTCAACTTTAAGAGCTGTGGTGTAGCGACGTCAATGTGGTTACATTATAAATAGCAACTTGTCGATATGCTTTGTCATGTTCCTAACTGGTATATACAACACATCCTGTCAGTATGTAACTCTAAATCAAATACTTCAGGTGGTATATCACTTCACAGAGATGTCTCCACAACAGATAAAGAATCACAGATTAAAGCATGCTTGATTTTCACTCATGAAACGTTGCAGAGACCCGCGATCAGCAAGTGTCTCCATGACTAGTTTCAAAACCTTCTCAAACCTGGCCAAAACTAGTCTCAAATCCATCTAAATGGCAAGTGATATATCACCATTAGATCAAAACATGTCATCTCTGAAATATAAGACAATTATAAGACAGAATCCTTATTTAAAGTTCATCAGGATAGCCTAGAAAAAAGTACATCCGAGATTCTCTAGATTTGTAACAAAAGAATATAGGCATACTTGTGGTGTCACTAAAATGCTACACCAAATTGCTACATAATCTAGGCAGGGGATGATACTCTCCAAGAAAGACAAGAAAAAAGTGATGTCCTAACCAGAAGGTGGTCTTTCAATTTGCGGAACCTACTTTGAAACTACTTTGAGACGGATTTGGGACTACTTTGAGACAGTTTATGAAAATTGTTGCAGACACGAATCAGAGACGTCTCCGCGACCGAATAAAGTATCAGAGACGTCTCTAATACTTTTGATCCGTTGCGGAGACATCTCCGCGAAGTGAGATACCACCCTTATTTGAGGAAACTAATCACATACAAAGTTTGACCCCATCAAAAATCACTCATCACGGCGATAAAGAATGACCTCTAAAACCACGAACTGGCAATTTCTTGAATCATATCTGCAAGAATGCCCCCAATATGCCTACTTTAAAACTGACTGTAGATATAATGGGTAAGAATATAAGAGTAGGAGAAAACCTTCAAACTAACTGCACAGTAAGATGGTCTGCACATTTATTTTATGCAGTTCCTTGTAGCCTACATTAACTGTGATATTTTTTTTTCAATAACAATTTACTTGAAACTTTCAAATTGAACAGTTGAAGATTGCTATTTAATAAATAAGCTCTGTGCAAGGATTTCATATAAAAAAAAAGTTAGTTCCATTCATACATGCATGCAGATATATAAGTCACTGGGCATTATGCAGTAAAATTTATTTATCATTCTAAAACATTTCATGCCATATTAATCTAAACTTGAATTGAACACTTGAAACTTTTTTTTTTTTTTATATATTTGCATTTATTTGCAAGGGATAAATTCATAGGGGAAAATTTTATTTGCATTGATATGAAGATCAAGTATTGAAATAACACTCTGGGATTTTGAAACTTCTTTGTTTTAAACTTTCAGCAAAACAAAACATTCATATGGATTCCCATTTTCCCTTCTTAGATAACAGCTCTATCTGATCAAAGAGCAACAACAAATCATTATAAAGTCACTAAAAAGGCTGCTTTCTTTTTCTTTTTTCGCAAATATGATGGCGTAATTATTCACATTTCAAATAACAGTGCCGCAAAATCTAAAACACTATCTCTAAAAAAGCCTCACAACTTTACGATGAAACAAGAACCGAAAGATCTCAAGAGACTTACTTTTCGACCACCTCGACACTGTCGCTCGACGTAAGTTTCCTATGCTGTGACATGTTAAGCGTGTAGTATTAATAATATCCACCACTTATACCAGGTTCCAGGGATACGGGGCGTGCGCGTAGTTGCTTACACTGATACCACCAACTGCACGGTTCATCTAAAGACACAATCTGGCATCAAGAAAGATACCTCCTCCCATTATATAGGGCGATACTTCTTTCATTTTCATGCAACTATGATCGCAAGATCGAGCTTGAGATTTCATTGCCCCCCCCCCCGGTAGAAAAATGGCCGCACATGACAAAGCATTCTTGAAACTTTTTGTCTTTCTTGAAAATTCTGTTAACTCTTTTTTTTTTTAGGTAAGTTCCTAACACAATCTGGTATCCAGAAAGATTCCTCCAACCATTATATAGGGTGATACTACCGTTCATTTTTTCATGCAACTATGATCGCAAGAGCGAGCTTGAGATTTTATTGCCCCCCCCCCAATTTTTCATGCAACTATGATCGCAAGAGCGATCTTGAGATTTTATTGCCCCCCCCCCCATGGACATATCAAGGCCACTAATGACCAGAAATAAACCTTTTGCCTTTCTTTGAAAACTCTGTAAACATAGTCCTCCCATTACATAGGGCGATACTTCTTTCATTTTTCATGCAAATATGATCGCAGGATCGAGCTCAAGATTTCACTGCCCCCCCCCCCTCCACGATGCACAAATCACAGCCGCAAAATACCAGTTCTAATAAATTTACCTTTCTTTCAAACTCTTTAATGAACACAAGGCACTTTTTTTCATGTATGATCACAGGATCGAGCTTGATATTTCACTGCCCCCCCCCCTCGATGGAAAAATCAAGGCCACTAATGACCAATAATAAACTTTTTTGCCTTTCCTAAAATCTCTGTAAATATTAGTCCATCTATTTTAGTGGGCGATATTCTTTCATTTTTCATGCAAATATGATCGCAGCACCAAGCTTTAGATTTCACCGCCTCCCCCATTGCAGAAATCACGTCCCCTAATGACCAGCATTCTCACTCTCATAACTTTTGACATTTCTTGAAAACTCTGTTCACCCACTTTATAGGATGATACTTCTTTCATTTTTCATGCAACCATGATAACAGGATCGAACTTGAGATTTCACTGCACCCCCCTCCAAGCAGAAATTACAGCCACAAATGACCAGCATTTTCATCACTTTTCGTCTTCCTTGAAAATTCTGAAAACACTTGTTTTTATGTCAATCCCTTATTCTTCTGTGTAAAAGGCACAATATTACAGTAATTTCCCAAGACTGGTTACAAATGACACATCCTTCGACTTCACCTAATTGGTTTGTTTAAACATTCTAGCCTACTGTACCTATCTAATTTGTTTGAAAATTCCACACTTGTTTGTGGGTCAGTTTTTTTTTTTTTAATTTTTTTTTGGGGGGGGGGGTGGGTAATATTTGCGCTCATAAAAATAATCTTACCACAGCC
>CALNVZ010000674.1:18894513-18909309 GCA_940671915.1 Paracentrotus lividus
GAGCAAAAAACAAAACAAAACAAATCTATAAAAAGTCTTATAATATAGTATTGTTGCTTTCACCCAATGGAAAATTAATTAGGGAGTGATGGATTGGGAGCATCGTTTTTTTTTTTTTTTTTGCGGGGGTTTTTTAGGGGGGGGGGGGGTGGTCAGTTACGTATGCTAAACTTCACCCCCCCCCCACTATAACTTGTTAATATTATCATCTATGGTTACCATTTTTTAGCCATAAAGTTTTATAGTTATTTGATAATGACATCATCATGCTTAAATTGATATCTCTCTTTTTCTTTTTTTTCTTTTTTTTTCTTTTTTTTCTTGGGGGGTTCACAAAAAATTTACATGACAAGAAGTAAAAGGTTCTCTTCTCTGAAAAATACACACAATTTGGTAGGCCTATGCTGTCTCGTTTTCATCCAGTCATTGTGAACAAATGTCACGTAATAATTCAACCAACATTTTCTTTTACCTCAATGCCATAGTAAAATCATATTTACACCTAATAAACTCCAATTTCAAGATCATTTTTTAATTTGTTCTTTCTGGTTATTGTAATACAACTGCAACATATGAATAGCCAATTGTCCACTGAACATACTAATTACATGTAAGTACTAATTACAAACAAAAGAAATGTCATGTATGTACACATTTATAGGAAAAATTGTCATTGCATAGTTCAAAAGAAGGGTTATTTGATTGTTCTTAAGAAAGTGATTTAACCCAAAATAATCAAATAAATCAACTTCTTCCATGGCAATCATTTGTCACATTGTATGACAACAGTATGAAAAAAAAAGTGTTATTTCAGCTCTGAAACAATACTTGTTTCTTAATAGCAGGGGCCACAAAATGTTTTTAAATATAAAGGGGCTGAGCTGAAATTGTGGGGGCTGAGTAGGCAAAGAAAAAAAATATTAAAGTAGATATTCATTTGCTCGTTTTTGTACATGATTACTGAAAAGGTGGGTCCAACCCTGGCTCAGAGGCCCCTGCTTAGTATTAAAACCAAAACAAGGATTACCTATGCTCCCATTCTCTCCACAATATCTGTCATTAACGTAAGGTTTATGTTTACCTCAGTGAGCCACAAATCTACCTTAGAACTTGCGTCAGCGGTCTAGAAAAGACAACGCCTGTCAAACAAACGCAACGCTCTTAAAATTGCTTTTCCTGATCGCTATCACCACAACACACACTACATGTTGTGGGTTTATCAAGTAGCTACTTAACTGCATGAAGTTTGAGTGTATTGAGGTACCAGCATGAAGAAATTCGATCTTTTCTTTTCCTTGTTTTTTTTTTTATTTGTTATGATGGCAGTTCTTTGAGTGAAGAGAGCAAATTATCTTTGTTGCATAAAATATTATTTTTCATCATCCTCATAGATCCTATTCATTCTGAGTTTCAATCAGTTGTACTTATAATCCCAGATTAATTGATAATCCTGTTAATTTTAAGTTTCAATAACCTTTGGTTACGATCTTTGATCGGTTGATAATCATAACGAAAAGTATTATTTCATTCTCAGCCATGATGTAACTTCAACGTGCCCTACAGCCAAGTGATTACTTAACAGTGAATCGAGTGCAATTTCCTCTCAAATTCAATTGCAGAATGAATGAAGTCTTTCAAAAGAAAAAAAAGTTATAGCAAATTTTGTTGGTTTAACCCAGCTTGAATTGAACTCTATGCACCCTACGTACACAGATCCCTAGATATTTTTCATTTGAATAGTGGAAATTGTTCTATTTGCAGATTTTCAATGGACAGAAAGGTCATTAATTAACCACCATAATGTTTAATAAATGTCTCTGACAAGAGATCATCTATACAGAAAAAAGAAAGAAATATTACCAGAAATCATTCTACATCAAGAATATAAACACAAACTTGTACGTGAAATTAGAAGAATACAATAAGGGAAATTAACAAGAATACAGTACATGTGAAATTTTGCGGAGTTATCTGACATGTTGCTGAAATTACATGTGTACGTACATGTAGTTCTGCTTGTTTTCAGTTTCATTCATCATTAATATTCTATTTGTAGTATTTTATTTTCTTATGATTATCTAACTTATTTTACCGATAAAACATCATGCGGATCTTCTGTATTTTGTATTTGTAAGCGTAATTGAACTGTTATGTGCAGTACTATGAGCTTAATGCATAATGAATGTGTACATGTACACGTAAACTTTAAAATATACCACAATTGATTAATGACTCCTGAGTGGACCCATATATCATCACTCTTTGATGGAAAACTAAATTGCCCCATTACTGATCATTAAATGACTTTCTTGTTTCTCATTAATTAAATTAGGTATTCCTCAAAGTCAGACTATAAACCCTGCTTAATGCTGAAAATGAGAACCTATTCTCATGTGTGGTTAACTGAAATTTCCTTGAAATGAGACTAAAGACATACTGCCCTCACTATAACATGTACGGACCATTAAATACCATTCTTGTATGTCATTAATTACACATTTCCTTGAAGTCAGACTAACTTCATATACACTGCCCTGTTACCAACCGTTAAATTACGTTTTGTTTGCCATTAATCAAATTATTCCTTGAAGTCAGGCTACATACTCATCTTACAGACTGTTAAATCCCATTCTCGTTTGCGGTTAATTGAATTATTTAGGCCTTTCAATCCTGACAGATCACTTTCATTAAGTAGATGCTGACCAGTCCTAAATTGCAGGAGACAATAAAAAATCCTTCTCCTTTTCATACCTTCTTGCAGAAGAAAAAGATGCTTGCTATAAATTATTCCTTGAAGTCAGTTAGATACTGTATTACCGGCCCTTAAATGCAATTCTCGTTTGTTGTGAATTCAATTACTCTGGCCTGTTATTCCTTGCTGCCAGATCATTTTCATTTTAAATCACAAGAGACAAAAAAAGCCTTCTCCTTTTTATACCTTCTTGCAGAAGAAGAAGATGCTGGCTATAAATTTTTCCTTAAAGTCAGACTATGTACACCTTTTACCGACCGTTAAATCCCATTCTTGTGTGTTGTTAATTCAATTATTCCAGCCTATCATTTATTCCTAGCTACCAGATCACAAGAGACCAAAAAAAGCCTTCACCTTTTCATACCTTCTTGCAGCAGAAGAAGCTTGCTTAAAATATTCCTTGAAGTCATACTATACATTCCTCCTAACAGACCTTAAATCCCATTCTCGTGTGTTGCTTGTTAATTGAATTATTGTGGCCTTTCATCCCTAGCTGCCAGATCATTTTCATGTGGAAGTTTACCAGTCCTACATGTAATTCACAAGAGACAACGATGCCTTATCTTTTCATTACAGGATGAAGGCTAGTTATTATCTACGAAGTAAGGGTGGTATCTCACTTCGCCAAGACGTCTCCGCGACAGAATAGACAATTTCGTCTCCGCGACAGAAAAAAAGGATTAGAGCCTAATACTTCTATGACTTCTATTATATATTTATGGAGACGGATTTGGGACTACTTCAGACTTTTTTTTTTTGTAAATTGATATCGGAGTCTTCTCTAATACTTTTTATCTGTCACGGAGACGAAATTATTACTTTTAATTCTCATTCTACCCATCTTTCTTCAATAGAAGGTCACCAGTCTTTTCACTTTCTCAAAAGAGATGGCAAATCAACAAAAACTAACAAAATCAGAGACGAAGCAGACTGATACTGATATATCACTACTCTTTGAAGTCAGACTAACTACACAATTCCCCATTACTGACCGTTAAATCCTATTCTTGTGGGTGGTTAATCAAATTATTCCTGCAAGATCTTTTTTCATTAAGTAGATGTTAACCAGTACTAAATCACAAGAGACCAAGAAAAAAATCACCTTCTCATTTTCATAACAAGATGACAGCTTCTTGTAGCCATAATTGCTTTGTGCACGTAAGATGTTGATCCACTTCTATGTTATTCCATTGGCACTCATGAACAGAATTTGAAGTCACTATAGCATTGTTATTGTGAATGTCTTAGTGTAATATAATGTATATCTTGATTCAATATCAATTGAATTGTTTCATATATTATATACCTGTCTGCTTTAATAGAAAGCAATTAACCCTTTAAACCTCAGAGGCTACGTCAACTATCAATGTGAAAGATATTTGCAAGCTTAAATTATTGTAAGTTAACCAGTGCCCTGTAACATAAAGTGTTACAATCAATTTTAAATTTGAAACAACCAATCTGCTTGGTTCACAATGAGAATTTTATTCAAGAAGTCTATGCAGCAAGGATCCTGATTGGCTACTTTCGATTTGCAATCAATTATAAATCTTTGTTACAGGACAGAGGTCTACAATCTTGAGACTTAAGATACTGTATTCGCTGTTATTTTTGCGCGATTAATTTTTCAGCTTCAAAACATGTTCACAGGTTCTTAAATTCGCGCTACATTTTTGTAATCTTGCAATTGAACCCATTCAATGCATGCATAGGATTTCATGCCTAGATATATTCGCAGGTTTTTAAATTCCCGCCTCCTGCTCTTGGCGCGAAATCCGCGAAAATTAATGTACCACGAATATTTCCACGAATTCAGTATCCCCGAGAATAACCATCCCTAATTTGGTTTTTAGGTGGATGCAAGTCTACACAAGAGTCAGAGAATTCTGGATAAAGTGACAAAACATGGGTCTGCGTTACAAGACTAAGCTGAAAGAGGGGTTTTGGGATGACATTTTGATGTGTCTGGTTTTTTATTTAGTTCAGAGAATTCAGCGCAATACTCCTTTACATGCACTCTTCAGCATATTCCACAATGCATGCGTAGATGTATTGATCCATATGCAGCATTTGTGTTGAGTGGGGATGTCCCAAATACGCCTTGCTGAAATTGATTTCAAAGTATTTTGAAAGATGATATACATGTTCATTGAGTACAGGCTTTTTTTTATTTCACACAAATTACAAATGGTAATCAGAATGCAAAAGACAACCTCAGGATGTACGGAAAAGAGCAAAACACAGAGAAAAAAAAACAAATACTGTTTAAGAAGCTATATAAAACATTGATCATGAAGATAAATAATCGCACATGTTCTCATTATAGCAAAATCATAAGTGACAACATCTACTACATCATCAAAAACATAGATCTACATATTCAACAAAATCTACATCATCAACAAAATCTACGTCATCAATATCTATCAACATCTTCATGTCATCATCAACAATAATATATTTCATCATTGACTACATCTACACCTGGGGGGCGTTTCATGAAAGGACTTTTCAGACTTTTTATCCAACAAACTGTTATAAGCTACTGAAATGCTTGCATCTGATTGGCTGAGAGCAAATTTGTCGGATAAAATGTCCAACAAGTCCTTTGATGAAATGCCCCCCCCCCCCGTACTTCATTAACAATATCTCATCAACATCATCCATCTCTACATCAACATCATCACCTGTGACATCTTCATCATCATCCTCAAAAACATCTTCCTCTACCGCATTTCCCTATCAAGAGTAGATGTGAACATATTCGCGCCATTGTCCCACATTTTGTGGTTTGGGTCAAAAACTTTTGTTTTAGAGCTCTAAAAATACACCAGGTATATCAGGAGAAAGAGAAAAAAATTATGCATACATTGTGCCCATTATTGTTGCATGACCATACTGCATTTGATGTCAGGAATTTAATTAATCAGAATAATATTTAAAATCCCTAAATTGGCAACACATTGGGAAGTTGAATATCACCATTTTTCATCAAAATTGGCAATTAAATTTTTTTTTTGAAGTTCCTAACTGTGTGTGTTGGTTTCAAAGACATCACATTCAATTAGAAGCATGTAGCATTAAAATAAAAATATTTCGGTTGCCAATTTGAGGAATAAAATGTGATCAATTTAGCCCTCAAATAATCTCTGTCCTGAATGAGTTAACCTTGTTTATATACAACACCTACAAGTGCATGTACATGGATCATCAACAACATCAACATCATCTACATCATTTACAAAATCTCAACATTTACACGAACATCATCATCATGATCATCTCTACCGCATGTTCGCCCTATCAAGGGTAGATGTGAACACATTCACACCAGCTGCATAATCAACAATACATTCATAGACCTATAGTACCTACGTCAACAATTTATTCGTAACGGGTCGTGTGGCATAGTGGTTAGAGCAGTGGACTAATAATTGCAAGGTTGTGATTTCAAATCCCAGCTCGGCCACTATTTCCACTTTAATTAAAAAAGGCCCAAGAGTAATTTCTGTCGTCTATAAGGTCAGCCACTATGACTGATTAACTGAGACGTAAAATGGTTCCTATGTAATTGGTTATATATCAGCTTGGTATTGATCAGCTTTGAAAGCTGCTTTCTGAGTTCCTGGCTACAGGAGTTACTTTAACAGAAACAGAAACAGAAACAGTAATCAACAAAACCTACATCAATAACACCTAAATATTGTCTACAACATCTTGGTCAGTAGTAGATTCAGGATTCATTAGGGAGGGGGCAAAATCCTGTCACACCAGACAAGCTAACATGCAGGCAACAAAAGAAAAATAATTGTCACGCTATAGTTTTCATATCAGCAATAGGGGTAGGGTTCAGTCGGTCAATTTGGCTCATTCATCCATCAAGAATTCCACCCCCCCCCCCCGCGGCCCCCCTTTATTTAGTTTTTTTAATTTTTTTTATTAAGTGGGGCAGCTCCATGCCCTTGATCTGTGCCTGTTGATCACAAAAACATCTACATCAACATTTCCATGTACAAAATCAACTCAACAAACTTAATCAAGAACACGTCAGCATCATCTACATGTATAACAGTATAACCAAGACCTTATATCTTACCTGGTCCCTTGCTTGGACCTGCTGTCTGAATTCAGTCCATTGGCTTGGTCCTGGTCCTGGAATGAGCTGTTGGTCTCTCCACCTTCAGTTGCCATGGTGATTGTTATGCAATATCCAAGGGCCAATGTCTCTCTATTATACTGCTTGAGTTGATTAGGATATTGTTTATCTTTTCTTTCTTTCTCTCGAGTTCAATCTCACTTTTTCTTTCCTTTATTTGGGTGCAGTGAAGATACTCCTTCTAGTCTTGTCTTTGCAAGAATAGAATGTCGGTGCACAGGATCTGATCGATGTTAACACGAAATGCCTTGTAGCACTATGATAACTTGGTAAGATGCAGTGCAGCTCTTTGACAAGTAGTTAATATTCACCAGCTGTATGAAGTGCAATATGAGAACCTGTTAAGCAATAATTAGATTCTCAAAACCCGTCTTTATTAAACAGGCTTCTTGTAGTTATTTGTTTCTGTTGTAAATAAAAGAAGAAGCAGTGTTACCATACATGTAGCTCTTTCCCAAGTAGTTAATTTGCAGCGGCTGTATTAACTGTAAGGTGAGTACTTGTTATGCAATAATTAGACACTCAAATCCTCCGTCTATAAAAAGGCTTCTTGACGTTAGTTGTTTCTGCTGTACTACAACATATGAGAAGAAGCAGTGTTATGGAACCTGTACCTCTTTCCCCCAGTAGTTAATTTTCAACCGCTGTATCAAGCAAAAGATGAGTTCTTGTTATGCAATTATCACACAGTTCAAATATTGTAGATTTCTTGATGCTACATGTAGTTGTCTCTGTTGTAGCACTATAACAAATGAAGAAGCAGTGTTACGGAACATGTAGCTCTTCCCCGGGCATTTAATTATCACCAGCTGTATCAAGTGTAACACAAGAACCTGTTACGCAATAATTAGACACTTGAAACCTTTGCTTTATATCACTGAGGCTTTCTTGTGTATCCTTTCAACACGATTACTCTGCTAAGATATGATCGTTTGATATCACCGCCAAGATGAGATGGGTTAAGAGGTTAATAGTTGCTCCAATCTCCTAGGTGAATAGTGCATCCGTTTAGGAAACTCTGATCATCAGCACCTTCTGATATAAGCCCTCCTTCTTGTTTATGATAAGGATGTGTAGAGTACACACAGGAGCCGGATAACACTCGCTAACAGCCAGCAGTAGCAGGCTAGCCCCCAGACAATATTAAACGCTAGCACTCGACGGTGACATCACATGTACACAGGCTTCGCTCCACAGAGAGTGTGAGTGTGTTGGAAGGAGGAGGTCTGATTGCGTTGAGATGTGTGTGTGTCCGTGTGTGTGACTGGTGAAGATGTGTAAATGTTTTGTGTCTAGCAAGACGTTCACTTTTAAGGAAACTCCTGTTTTATCCTCCTCTGGGGCCCGACCGGGAGGAGAGGGGGGTGAAGAAGGGGTCGACCAGGTCTTGAGATTCAGCGTGACAAGGTCAACATGGCTTGTCTACTGAGTAAATCAAACAACCAAGACAACCTCTCTAAACAAGATGACAGGTGGATAGATGCGGTCCCAAGCTGATTTTTTAAAGTCTCCTTTCTCAGTTATCCAATCTGTGTTTGGAAAAGAGAGAAAGAGAAAGAAAAATAATTGAAGGTAATCCATTCAAGCAAACAATAAACATTATAGTAGCTGTCCTTGAAGATTTAATTACTCAAACTATAAGTATTATTTTACAGACAGTGTCATGAAAATATATCGGCCATAAATATTACTGCTTAATCAAATATCACTGTGAGTTATACAAATTCACACAAGAAATTAAGGAAACATTTATAAGCAGCAAATCTAAGAACTTTAATTTTGTTTAATTTCTTAATTTTTTTCTTTTTTTTTAGTCATAGGTTTGGGCATTCTCTCCTTTCTTTGATTTACACTAATCTGCATGTCTTTCTGTGTTTCTTTCTCCCTCTGTCTCTATCTGCCTCTTTGTAATTATTTATATCACTCTTTGCATCAACTTTATTTTTCCTCTCCTTATACCTCTTTTTCTATTCTCAATCTCTATGTGCCATGAAGTATAACCAATAATATACTGTATAAGCCAATATTTTCGCATCCAGATATTTTCGCGATTTTGGACTAGTTATAGGCATATTCGCTAGAGCAAAATTTCACGGTTTTGGTGATGACGTCATTACTATAAACAGCCTTGTACTGAAGTGGAAATTTTCGCAATGACCGACTTGCGAAATTTGCGAAAATAAAGTCACCGCGAAAAATAACCACTTATAGGGAAGGTGGGGCATAACGGACCCTAGGGGCAAAACGGAACTTTCTCATAGCTTGACATCAAAAGTATTTCTTTCTATAAAATGTATTGCAGTAAATGAGGCATTGCTGCACCAATTTACCACTGAAGTTTCATCGAAAAAAATCAATACCTACAGAGGGGGTGCCATTCAAAAATTTGTACCCCTCTGATGTAGGGTATTTCTGCTTGGGGCAAAATGGAACCCAATGGTGTGGGGCAAAAAGGACCATAATTTGGCTGACCCTGGGGAGAATTTGGTGTGCTCGCATCCCTTCTGGAGACTTCCGAAAGTACATTTATTTTGCCAACTTGAACAAATTTTGACAAATCAGTCCCCAGGAGTTGATTATTTCTTACGGGGCAAAACGGTACCCAATAATAGGGTACCATTTTGCCCCAACAAAATATGCACGGAGTCAATTTTGCCCCACTAGTGGGGCAAAACGGACCTTTTCCGATATTTTTTCAGCTTCATTTTGCCGGAAGTATGAAAGAGATGAGAATTATTGATCGATTGTTTATCAAACTTCAATAAGAACTTGTCAAGGAAATATCATTTTTATAGTCTTGCTCCTATCTGTGACGTCACAGAAGCCACTTGAAGTTACGTGGTCCGTTATGCCCCACCTTCCCCTACAGTACTGGTAATGAGAGACCACAGAACTGCAATTAGTTACAATAAATTAAATTTACTCATGACTACAAGGGAATAAATGGAAATTATTAACTTGTGATACTTCTAAATTGGGGATACAATCATAGATGCATGGATGTGGATAAATGAGTTTCTGAAAGGAGCAATAAAATAAATCTGAACATGAAATCTGAAAAGCCTTTGCAAACAAAAATCCATTCTACTTTCTAGAGCTTATCTTAGAAAATGTTACTCATAAAGTCATACTATAATAAGAAATTTTATTTGTAAGAAAAGTATTCCTAAAATTTGAAATTACATGTTGCGCTAGAATTTTTAAACAGCCAAACAAATATTGGCTACTTTTTAGTACAGTATGTAACAATAAATAGGCTGGTATGGTACAAATTTAAAAATCTCCCCCAAGTCATTCATATTTAAAGGTCAAGGGTGATATGAGGCTGTTAAATATTGCCAATTGATACCAAGTTGAGCTGTAAATAGTTGCCCTATCTCTTCACCTGCTCCATGGAGATTGATTGTTATAGGATAGTCCTGAGATACTTGAATAGGAATTAAAGGTAAATAACCTATGGAGACTGTATACATGGGTTTGAGGACATCTAAAATGTGTCCACTCTTAAAGGAGTGAATATCAGAAAAGATTTAATTTACAATGAAATATGAGTAAATTTGGAGTGAAAATACTCATCTTTTTAGGGAGAGTACCCCAGTCAACCCACCCACCACTATTAGAGGAGTGAATATTCAGAAAAGATTTAATTTACAATGAAATTCAAGTGAATTTGGAGTGAAAATACTCATCTTTTTAGAGAGAGTACCCATCGTCACCCCCCCCCCCTCCCTCCTTGGACAATTATACCTCTATAATGCTAACCCTAACTTGCAAAATGTCCACTCTGAAAGGAGTGAATTTGGAGTGAAAATACTCATCTTTTTAGAGAGAGTACCACTAATGCGACCGCCACTCACCCTCCTTGAACAATTATACCTCTATAATGCTAACCCTAACCTTGCAAAATGTTCACTCTTGAAGGAGGGAATATAAGAAAAGAATGGATTTACAATAAAATGCTAGTGAATTTGGAGTGGAAATACTAAAGAGTGAAATTTTTCACTCGTCTTTTTAGAGAGAGTACCCAGTCAACCCCCCCCCCCCCCCCCCCCACCTCAGACAACTAACCTCTATAACGCTAACCCTAACATTGGGGGCTGTCCTAGGGCTGATTGTCCAATGATCAGTTGTCCAGTTTATATTGTTTAATCAAAAGTTGTCTTTATAAATTAATTTCACTCACTGTTTTGTTACCATATCTTTGATAAGATTGGTGTAAATGGTAGTGGAAATTTATTATCATTCAGGCGGGAATAAGACAAAGGAATTAGTGTTTTGCATTCTATTCATTTTGGATGAGGAAACTTTACAGTTTGTGAGCTTTAGGACTCAAAGTGTACAATATGTAGCAAAAGGAAGGAAACATGGCTACACACAAGCCAACCTGCATTTATCACAAACAAACCACAATTACATAAGAACGGATAACAAAATTAATTAGCAAGAAAAACCTGTCATGCTGGTCACTTCACACAACAAACATAAATAATCATGCGATGACCCATTCCTAGAAAACCTACAATATATCTACGCAGGTTATACTTTTAGAAAGAGAAAACATAAATGAAATCAACAAAGCTACACACAGATGAAAAAGGGAGTTAATTACATGTATACATTTGCAGCTATTTGGGAAAGAAAAGGGATAATTTTTTTTCAGAGAATGCATAAGGGAAAGAGATTTAAAAAAAAAAAAAAATAGAAAAGATTAAAGTGGAGGAAGAGATGATGGGAAAGAGGCAAAGGAAAGCAGTGAATTTACACAAACATATGAAAAGGGTGATTAATTTCCAGCTTATTAGACAGCAAAAGGATAAGGATGAACAGAGGAATAATGCTTCAATGCATTTGAATTTTATGATTCTTTTTTTTTTTTTTTTTAAGAGAATTAAAACTTTCAGGACATGAATAAAATACACCAAAGAAGATTATTATTATTTTATTTATTTATTTTGTTGTTGTTGTTGTTGAAAAGATAAAAGTGGTGTAAGAGGAAGAGAAGATTTAAAAGTAAAGGAAAGGAAAGAAGAACATGATTAAATGGACTGAAAAAAAAAATATTGCTTCAAAACATCTTCCTTCTACATAGTCATAAACAGAGTTTTTGTGGGTGTCAATGATCTAAAAATATGCAGCTTCACTTCCAATGGTTTCTAGTAAATGTTTTCGTATCATGACACCATGGCACCCCTAAACATAAACTTAACTCAAATTCTATTCCTAACTCCCACCCTACATCTAAACATAATCCTAATCCTAAATTTGCACGTACTACGTAACCTAATATCAATCTTAATTCCAAACCCTAAATCTAAACTTAACTCTGGGGGGCATTTCATCAAAAGGACTTGTCAGACATTTCATCCGACAAATTTGCTCTTAGCCAATCAGATGCAAGCATTTCAGTAGCTTATAACAGTTTGTCGGATAAAACGTCCGAAAAGTCCTTTCATGAAACGCCCTCCTGATCCTATAAAACCTAACACTAAGCCTAATTTGAATCCAAACTCCAAATCCTAAATTTAAACCTAATTCTAATCTTAATTCTAAACTTAAACCTAAACCCAATCCTAACTATAAACTACATGTAACCACAAGCATAAACCTAAGATTCCTAAATCTTAACCATTACCCTCATCCTAACCCACACCTTAAAGGGATGCAGTAACATTGAATGATATTCAAATCACATGTTATTCGATTTAGCTTATTTTGCCAACATAATTATAAACACTTTGGTCAGTCTGGTATATCTCTTCAAAATTGCAAGCTAATTGCTTGCTTATACCTTCGAGATATCAATGATTTCATACTCAAATTTTATAAACCAACCCCGGATGGTTTATAAAACCATGTGCTTTTCCGCATAGCACAACACACACCCATTTCCTGTTGTATAGTCCCCCGTCCCTGGCGGCCTGCTGAGCTAGCAGCAGAGGGTACTGGTGTTCGGCTGTATGCTTGGCATTGTTTGTTACACTGTTTTAAGGTAATAAATGACTTCCATTTGATCTGAAACTTTCAGTAGTTTGTTTTTACTGTTGGAACAGTATAATTTTGTTAATCTTGATCTAATTCTTGCTCTTGTTTTTGAAAGTTACTAAATCCCTTTAAGAGTTGGGTCTAGGGTCTAATGGGAGTCAGTTAATGGTAACATCTGTTGATTTCCTGTCGTACATCCGATGATCAGATATATCTACCCATCCTGTTCACAGCAGGATGACAAACAAGAGCTGGTGCAAGAGATTCGGCAGATAATCTAAAATAAATCATTGTCAGCAATAGTAGTGTAGGACTGTTTATTGTACATTTAGGTTTCCTTTATTAGTTGACCTTATTTCTATTCAGCTTTGGTAGTCAGTTCAGCTTTCTTTACTTCCACTTCCTATTTGACTTTCACCCTCCTTCTCTATCATTCCATTCCTATTCAGATGTCTTCATTCATTACATTCCACATCTGATTCCTTTGTTCAACATTCTTATTACATAATCATCTCATCATCTTATTCATCTTCATCCTCTTATCTCTTATTGGTTATTATTGGTTATTCTTATAGCGGTGGGACTTTTCCATTTTGAGTTGGATCCTCCATTCTCTTTATTTCTATTGGTTAATCTGTCTTATTTGAATATGTAAATTATCTTGAATATTTCTATGATTTGCGATGTGGCAAAGTAGCCCCTTTAATAAATCAGTGCACTACCAGACTTCATCTACTTGAGTTCTATTTATTTGTGTCCTGTTCCTATTCCTGAATCTTCCGTTTGCTGTTATTTGATTGCTGTTGATGTTTGAGCTTATTTTACTTCACTACAAACTGTTCATTTTAAAACCCCACAGTAGTATTAAAGTCATAAACATGTACATGTAGGCATCAAATCTTTTTAATGAAAAAAAAAAATAAAGACCTGAATGAAAGTAATTATTAAGTAGAAACAATTAAAGATTGTAAGAAATGAGGCATATGAGAAGAAAATAATCATAACAATAAACAAGAAATATTATAAGAACACAAACCACAATGCAGTAGGTAGCCTAATAGGCCTACACAAGATTAAGAAAGTATTTTTTTAAAAATTGTATGGTTTCTGAAAATACATGTAATGTACTGATAATGTGTAGGCCTATATCAACCAGCATGTATTTTTATATCATTCTGTGAACACTTAAAATACTAATTTCATAATTGTAAGGGTAGCAAAACCACAGTGATAAGTATAGGTTGTTTAAAATGATTTGAGTCATGGCCTTGAAGTCTAACAACAAATGCAATGTGAAGCAGGATCAGTTTGTCATACAGATATGAATGTCATATCTGTATGATTATGCTCATTTTTGTAAACATGCTGTAAATGTGTTGAAAAGTCCTTCCACCATATGGCATATTTTATTTCGATATTTTTAAATGAACCACAAAATTCAATCAATAAAGAGCAAGGGGTGTCATTAATTAAACATTTATCATTAATTACCATGATCTGTCATGCCTTCTTAGCACAATAAGCCCCCACCCCTTCCCCCCAAAAGTTGTTATATTTAGCTCACTAATTTTAAAGGTTTCACTTTGCACAGAATACACGCCTAATAAAGCTTGTATACTCATCTAGACTGAGCTGCTCCTGTCTTCTCTGTCCCCCCCCCCCCTTGTGAGGACCAGGTGACAGAGAAGACAGGAGCACCTCCGTCTACAGAGCCAACTGAACAAATTTGTTTAAATTAAAGCGCCACATTATTTTATCAACAGTAGGCCTAGGTCTATTAACAACATTGAAAAACTAATCTTGTGACATTGCTTGTGAACCAGGGGGGCGTTTCACGAAACCATGGACAAGTTAGTCATATCTTTATCCACCAACCACGTAGTTAGCTCCAATCTTACTAAGTCGG
>CALNVZ010000674.1:18909952-18989805 GCA_940671915.1 Paracentrotus lividus
ACCAACGTTATAGTCTCTGCGCGGGGGTTTCTCTTATTAGCTATATATGGTAAGCATAAAATGCCTTTTGCCAATTTATTCAATATTATTTCTTGATTGGATATATTACGAGATATTATTTTCTTATATTGGATATAAAAATTCACTTAATTGTTAACAACCATTATTTCTAAGATATTAGACCAAAATCCTGAGTGCCACATTTTGTATGGAACAAAAATGGAGAAAATCGAGGATTGTCGCACAGGCAATGCAATTCGCCCAAAACGATCGCTTGCCCATAAATTGCCCGTTTGATTGACGTTTCAGCCGCTCTCCAAAAGATTTTATGACAGGTCCGGAGCTGTCATAATATTTAGTCAGCCTTGTTGTCCGAGATCTTGTTCAGAGAGGGCGCTTCGTGGAACCCGCTTGTGGACAAGTTGTTCACTATCTCCGATTTAGTCAAGAAGTTAGACTTATGACGGTTTCGTGAAACGCCCCCCAGGCAAAGCCAAAGGCTTGGATTCATGACATCACATAGAGTAGTCATCATTTTATTATTGTCATAATTGAGAAAAACAACTTTTGTGTTTCATGCTGAAATTAAAAATATGTTGTTAAATTATTGTGCATGCAGAACTGCAGTTTTTACTCACATAATCATAGTTGATCTACATGCAGGATCTTAGTCTATATTGGTCTTTTGTTGGTCCTTCGATCCTCTTCCACGTTCTGTAAATAAACTCGTCAACTCACTCCAAGTCCGATCCCAGTTCTATCTAGTGTAATTCATTGACATAACTGTCTGGCTGAATGTTTTACTTCACATGCATGGAACACATTACATGTACACAGTATACAGCAAAGATCCACAGAGTTATCGGATTGGGTATATGCACGCTAGCAGCACCACTACGTGGGACTACTATCGATTTTTTCCTACAGTGTTAGGTGCATAACAACACTTTTAGATGAATATTTTAAGAACAACTGTATATTTTTACGTACCAATTATCCTTCCTTGTTGCCTATATCCTTTTGGGGGGGTCTGTCTCCACTCGATGTCATCAGAAAGGTTTGAAGTTGGATAGAAATCAAATAAATCGCTGTTTCTGCAGATAGGAACTGAAGGTTTAGCATTTCTCCAACTTGTAGAACTCACGTCGTATGAGGGCGCTACGCGATATTAATTCGTGGAGTAGTCAAGTAGTAAGATTACTTCCGACCAGCTCACTACCTATCTCTCCTATGAATCGGGCGTGACTTAGCTTTTCTCCAAATCTGAGGGATTTATAGCTATAGGCCTATCAAACTCACATGTACATAGGCCTAGTCAGTAATGTTCATGATGTTGAGCATGCACTATTTATTTAGTTAATAGCCCCCTAAAAAAATGGGGTCACATAATTTTCTTCCAAATATGAAATGATTAACTTAATAACAATAGAAATACATAAATATGTAAATATTTCTCCTGAGGAAGACGGAGGCAATACCGTCGAAAATTTGAGACAAATCTAATAAAAAATTGCAAAAGCATTATTCTACATTCGTTGTTTTTTTATATATATATAGTTATACTGATAGTATAAGGTAAATAGTGGTAGTATTTATAGATGTGATTGGTTGAAATGATGGTCACGGACTGTGGCATTCCCGTTTGTTATATGTGAAGCGTTTTGTGTTATATTTGAAGACGGTTTTTGTTGTTATAAGATGTGAACGGGTTTTTTAATCTTGTTATAAATGATGGTGAACATCGATTGTCCGCTGTTGCGCAAGGCGCGTTAATAACATTCAAATGGGTGCCGCACAACAAAGAATTATCGGAGCGAGGACCGAAGTATCGTCACTATTATAGCTTAATTAGCCAAAGTTTGGCAAACATTTGCAAAAGATAAAACCAGATTAGGTCAAGGTCAATAAGGGGTACTCTTTACCCCAACCATGGTCCTACTCCACCGACATCTCTCCTACACCCGAACACCGGTCGCCGGGCCCCGATCGTCCGACTGCAACCTATAAATAAGTATAAAAAATAGCTCCCGCCTTACAACGTGGTCAAGACTAAAAGTATAAATTAAATTTTCTTTAATAAAATTATATATAAAAGTCTTCGTACCGCCTCCTCTCGACTAATGATACCCCCACCACTCACTACGCTTTTAGCGCCGACAAGTCGCTCGTACGCCTCTACACAACATCGGACGTAATACAACGCAGGCCCCTTGTACCACGGCCCTAGATGATCTGTAAATAAAAATAAAATAAAAAATTAGTTTCTTTTTAGTGGTTGTTATTTTTCTGCTTATTTTTCTTATTAAAAGGGAATAAAAATAATAATGCGTTCAGAGAATTTCGTGGTTAAAAAAATTTATTCTTATAAATAAATAGAAAAAAAAAAAAAATCAAATGTTTAGATTCTCGGGTTTTTAGAAAAAAATTAAAAAAAACATAACAAGAAATAACTCATGTGCGACCCCACCGACCTCTGATCCACCGTGAGACCGTGGACTTTATTCCGCTGCACTGGTGAGATCCGACCTCCAGTATAATAAACAAAAAAAAAAGAAACGAAAAAAAACAAATAAAAATTCTTTTTTTTCATGACAAACAGAAAAAAGAAAATTGGGATAAAAAAAAAAAAAAAAAAAAAAAAAGAACACGGAATTTTTCAGAGGCTCATCAAAGAAAAAAAAAATCAAAAAAGAATAAAAAAGAAAAAAAAATATTTGAAAGAGAGAGAAAAAAAAAAAATAATAAAAATTGTTCTGTTGTTTACGATTAAAAAATGAAAAATATAGTACAACGTAAATAAAAAAAAGAAAAACTACAAATAAATATAAGGGAATGAAAAGCAAAGAATTTAATCTAGAAAGATATCTAATCATAATTAAGAAAAAATTTATTAATCAAATATAAATAAAATTCTTACTAATTAAGCAAAAAAATACAAAATAAAAAAACCAAAATAAAAAAAACAGAAAATAAAAAAAAACAGTAAAACAAATATGATAAAGATGTTAAATAAATATATATGTTTAAAAAAAAAAAAATAGATAATAAATAAAAAAAAAAAAAAAAAAAAAAAATAAATATAAAAAAACCTAAAAATTAAATTATTTTTTTTTTTTTTTCGTATAAAAGAAAGTCCCTGATAAAGAAAAACAATCAACAAGAAAAAATAAAAATAAAAAATAAAAAAAAAAAAAATAAATATAAAAAAAATCTATCCATGAGAGAAATTTTAAAAAGAAAAAAGAAAAAAAAATAAAATGTAAATAGAAAATAGAAAAAGAATAATAAATAAATTTCCTGTATAAAATAAAAGGAAAAGAAGAGAAAATCTATAAATAATAAGAAACAAAGATCATATATAAAAAAAAAAAAGAAAAAAACTGTGATAAAATAAAAATTTATTAAGATTTACTTTGCCAAGTTCTTTTTATTCGTTAATAAATATAATTCAATTCTTTGTTTAAAAAATAAGAACAAAAAATAAAAAAAATATGTTCAAAAAAATAAAAAATTTTTCAATAAATACTTTTAAAAAAAAAATAATAAAAAGAAGAAAAATAAAAAATGTTTTGTTAAAAATTTTGTAACTTAAAAAAAAAAATATAAGAATAAAAGTTATTTAAAAAAAAAAATATATCCTCAGATAAAAAAAAAAAAAAAATGTTTTTCGAAAAAAAAATATAAAATATAAAAGAAAGAAAAAAATATAAAGAAAGAATAATATAAAATTTTTATTTTGTTTTTTGACCACGTAAAAAAACAAGATAAATTCTTTTATAGTGGTATGAATGTCATAATAACATATATTACACGGATAAATAATGAAAAAAAAAATATATATTAATATAATTTAAAGAAAAAAAAAATGATAAAAGAGGAAAAAGATATTAAGTTCTTCCTTGACGTGTCCATGCGTGAGCCAACTACCCCAGGGCTCCACAGCGCAGCACCTCGCGCCACCCCACCCAGTCCGGCCTGATAGGAAGATGACCATCGAATAACCCAGGTAGAGGTAGTCACCGCTCCGCGTACGGATAGGAAAATCCGATTATATAAAAATTGGTTTTCTTGTTAAAAAAGTACATAAAGATAAAATAACTATAGAGTATAAAAAATATAAAAAAAAAGTCGGATAAAAGATTTTTTAAAAAAATTTTGTTTGTTGGTTTTTGAAAAAATAAGAAAAAAAATTAAGTAACAGATAAAAAAAAAAAAGAATAAGAATTTCTTTAATAACAAATAAAAAAAATGGAAGTATACTAGAGAAGCAGAAGGTATATTAACGGACGCATCTAAATAGATGTTTTCAGAGTACTGCGCAAACATAACAAGAGTTTCTACCCTTTCTGCGAGATCTCGATTCCATCCCCCCTATCCTCCGCCTTTTTAGTTATAAATAAGAAGAGAAAAAATAAAAAAAAAAATAATATTATATTTCTTTAGAAAAAAAAAAGATATAAATAAAAAAAAAAAAAAAAAAAAAAAGAAAGAAAATAAACCAAGAGTACAAATACAAAAAAGGTGAATAAACTAAAATCAAAATAAATAAGAAATTTTTTGTTTCTCACCTTTTAAATTTTTTCGATTCGTTGTTTTAGCAGAACATAAAAAAAAAATATATTAAAGAATAAAAAAAATAGAAAAAAAAAATGTGAAAAAAAAAAATCACAAGAAAAAAAATATCGATAAAGAGAAAAAATACAGATAAAAACGATAAAAAAATATATAATAAATTAAATAAGAAAAAGTAGATAAAGAAAAAAAAAATTTCGATTCTGACGATAAAAGAATAAAATAGTTATGTTAAGTAAAATCAAACAAAAAAAAAAAATAAAAAGTATAAAAAAATATCAAATAAAAAGAAACGAAATAATAAAAAAAAAAATAATTCGCAAAATTCGAGTATTTCTTGTTAGAAATTATCTTTTTGTTTTTCTTGAATAAAATCAAATATAAATTTAATAAAAGAAAAACAAAAAAAAAATAAAAATGAATTTTACCGACCTCATTGTCGCGGGAAACGGCCCCCCACTGAAACAATTATGATATACCAAAGATGGATGCTACTCCACTGTACGATAGAAAATAGATTTAAATAGCTGCATGCTCTATAATGGCAACATACTTTAATATGGTGAACTCCAAATACTAAATTATCCCCTCGGCACATCTGTCTCAACTCGGCCTACGGCCCCGGTAAAATAAATGTGCCCTCGGGATAATTTAGGTATTTGTTCGGTGGCAACATCTAGGTATATGTCATGGTAGAGATGCACTATTTATATAATATATACCCTCATAAAATGTCGTATCGCCCTCCCCCCCAAAAAAAAAAATGGGGCCATAGGAAAAAAATATACCGCCCCAAATTTATTTTGGCCCCCTATTTTTTTTTTTTTTTTTTTTTTATCTTTTCAAAAACCCCCCCACCCCCCCAAAAAAAAATTGTGGCCAATTTTTTTTTCATTATTAGAAATTAAAAACAAAACAAAACAAAACAGAAAACAAATGGGCGGCCAAAAAATCTGGGGGCTTTTTTATTCAGAATTTCATATTTAAAAGAAAAAAAAAGTGGGAGAGGGCAAACAATTTTTGGGCCATTTAAGAAAAAATATTTAATGGCCCAAAAACTGTTTGCCTCTCCCCATTTTTTTTTTTTTTTTTATTTACAGAAAAAAAAAAAAAAAAAAAAAAAAAAAAAAAAAGCCCCTAAATTTTTGGCGCCCCATTGTTTTTTTGTTTTGTTGTTAATTTCTATAATGAAAACAAAATCGTCGTCATTTTTTTTTTTTGGGGGGGGTTGAAAAGTAAAAAAAAAAAAATGTCAGTTCCCCGGCCACCCCCCCACAAAAAAAAAAAAAAAAAAAAAAAAATCAAAAATTAAAATTGGCCGTACCCAAAGGCCCCAACTGAAAAAAAAAATAGCTCCCACTAAAAAAAGGAACAGCCCCCAGACATGATCCCATCCATGGGGAAAATAAAGCCCACTGTAGTACAATACTATATTGTAAACGGATGCCCAAAAGACTGACAGTCACAACCAGATGTACGATGTATTACCAAAATTTCTCTTCATTGATCTGCCCTTCAACTAAAACGATGTCAACATGTACTAATCTTTCAGTTTTTCTAACCATAGTGGTCGATTCAGTAAAAGAACGATGATATGATGTGGGTCAACTCACACGATACAACGTAAGTAATGATGTGTACGAGTTTGTTTTGAACGAATGCCGATTTTTCGTATGGGTGAAGCTGATTTGCGACTCTTTAACAATAGCGCATAGCTACACGTATAGTAAGCATTGGAGGCGCTTCGGACGTACTTCAGCACTCTTGTGTCAAGACCAGCGGTAGTTTCTCTTTATTTTTCTATCTTTCATAACTTTAATGCAAGAAAAATAATATTCATACAATAATATATATAGAGTTATCAAAATTATTGGCGATTCTCTTGCACAATTTTCTTAGCTATAACCTAATATCTGGGTCTACATTTTTTCCTACAACGAAAAGTACCTTATTCATACGAGACAAATATTACTACTGATATTGACTCTCGTACATATGAGTGGGTATAATGTAACTCTAGTCACAAAGATCTTGTTTGTGTACGTTTGGGTACGGTGTGCGTTCACAAAATCACGTGACAGCCGAGTTTTCACCTCGCTGCTGCTTTTATTTTTCGTGCATGATTTGGGAATCTATGGGGGAATCGCCCTCCTTCGACTTTGCCACGCCCCTTTAAATAGAGGTTTCTTCTATCTGTATATGCAGCAACCTCTTTGGAGTAAAATGGCACAACGAGTAATAATGGGGAGATGGAAAGGGGGAAAAAAAATGTTATGTGGGACTACCCATGTACTCTGCTCCTCCTCCTTCTCCTTAGGATTACAGGCTACATAATGTAAATTTGGGGAATTCTGGGAGCAATATACGGGCGTCGAACACGCTAAAATGCACTCTCGAATGCAAGTTGTTTCCGCTGTAACTGTTGCAAAGGTTTTTGTTGACAATCCTTCCATATAGACTGAACTGGAAACGTGTTAATTTATTTTAGCCTACTCTTTGCAAGCTGTTCAAATTTTCTTTGAATTCTGATTCAATTGCACCATATATTGATACTGGAATTTGTCTGTAGCTGTAAGCAGGCAAATAATTATATAGATCGAGTGGGTGGCTAGCAGGCCACCCCCCCCACCCCCCCCAAAAAAAAAAAAAAAAAAAAAAAAAATGCCTGAAATCGGAAATTTCGGGCCTGTTATCCCTGTTATTTGAATAAATTTCAAATTCAAATTCAGATGTAATCATTCATGATTCCTACATAAATTATGATTCTTTTGTTGAACAGTCTTATTATATATAATTACTCATGTTATTCATGTTCATCCATTCATCTGTCATTGGTTTTTCTAACTGAATTATACTTTTTCAATATGAGCTGGCCCTCATTCTCTTGATTTCTATTGATTAATCAATGTTAATTTGATTGATATATTGGTATGATGTGGCAAAGTAGCCCTTTAATTAAAAGCAGTGCATTACAATATTTCAATACTTTTTGAAATTAAGTTGACAGTGCTAATTTGATTGATATATTGGTATGATGTGGCAAAGTAGCCCTTTAATGAAAAGCGGTGCATTACAATATTTCAATACTTTTTGAAATTAAGTTCAATTTCTGTCGTGCCTTGTTCCTGTCTTGATGATTTACGTCTTTCTTCATACTAACATTAATTATTCAACAAACTGTTATCTTAACACCCCACAATAAGAAAAACAAATTAAGGAGGAGAATTTCACTCTGTCTCTTCACTTCCTATTTTATTCCTTCCCCGCCTTTAACTCTTCCCCCAACCCATCCCCGTCACAAGAAACAAAATATGATTAGCTCCACAAGTATCACATCCAATTTTTTATCCAATTTTATATGTTGTTCATATTTTCCAGGAGCAACATTTCTGAAATGCTACATTTTATATTGTAAAGCCATAATAATGGTCTATCTGTTTGGTTTCAGAAGTACACGTATATCAAATTCAGATGGTTTTAATACTTTTTGTATAACCAAAATATTTGCAGCTTTTGACGTGAATTGTTAATGACAAGAGGTATTGTTACAACTTGTTTTATTATCTTGACAAGAGCCTGATTATTATGATGATAATGATAATGATGATGATGATGATGATGATGATGATGATGATGATGATGATGATGATGGTGGTGATGGTGATGATGATGATGATGATGATGATGATGGTGGTGATGTGATGATGATATGAGATGAATGATGATGTGATGTATTTGATGATGATGAGTGTGGTGATGATGATGTATGATGGGTATGGTATGATGATGATGATGAGATGATGATGATGGATGATGGTGGTGATGGTGATGATGATGATGATGATGATGATGATGGTGGTGATGGTGATGGTGAGATGATGATGATGATGTTGATGGATGATGATGAGATGATGAAATGTGAGGTGGTATGGTGATGATGATATGATGTGGATAATGATGATGATGATGGTGGTGATGGTGATGATGATGATGATGATGATGATGATGATGTAATGGTGGTGCCATGGTGCCGATGATGCAAAAATGTTTTTCTAACAAGCAAATGGGCAATATACATTTTAATTATAAGGGCTGTTGAATTACATTTGTTTTGAAGTGTGCTTCCAATATAATAAAATTTGAACATTTAAAATATTTGCACGAGGTTAAAATCAAAATTCAACTATATGTGAGTGTAACAAAGCAACGGATTACAATTACATTTCTTGAAAAGAAAATATCAATGTCGCTTTGATTAAGATTTAGTGATTAAGCTGAAGAAACTTGAAATTCGATTTTTATGTTCGATGAGTCCGTTTTGCTTGGCAGGTTTAATATTCAATTCCGAAGTAAAGGCTTTTCATTCATTCACGAAACTAGAGTCACACAAAAAATTTACTTAATTTTTTTATTAAGTGTCAAAGCTGTAATCTCTCAAATGGAAAATTGCATAACACTTATTAATTATCAATTATACCTCTACCTTTTATATAATTATACACTTCAGAGGCGCGGATCCAGGTTGGGGGAGAAAATGAATTGCCGACCTTTTTGACCAATGTAGCCATGCGCGTATTCTGGGGGGGGGGGGCTTTACGGCCCCCGGCCGCCCAGGGAGACGCCCAAAAGAGCGCCAAAATGCCGCCAAATTGACCTTAGAGGGGTGCCAATTTGAGAAAAATGTACAAAAAAACAAACAAACAAAATATATAAATATACTTGATTTGAGCCAATTGACCTCTGAAACCTACCCCTACAGCTGATATATGACCTTATGGTTGGTCGAAGGCCAAAATTTTTGTCAACACTACCCCCCCCCCCCCCTGTAATGAAATCCTGGAACCGCCACTGGTTTTTGAAAATTTCTTTGAGCCGAGAAGGGGGGGCGGGGGGGGGCGGAGATACCGAGAGGGGTCAACAGTGGGGGTCAATATACTTTTTTTTATAGTGATAATGAAAAATATCGATGTAATTATGAATATGTAGTTGAAAATTAATGAGTTCTGACCCCAATTTGTTTTGGTCCTAAATAATCATTTCGAATTCCGCCAAGTCACGATGAGTACAATGATGGGGAGACTCAGGTTAGTTGAGCCAGTGGGTTAGTTGAGCCACCCCCTCTAAATAGGTCAAGACTATTTTAAAATTTATAATGCTTCCATCTCTTGTTACATAATGATAGATGGACCATACATGCTACATTTGATACATGGGTGCAGACATCAAGCTTGTTAAAATCAACAAAATTTGATTTTTGCTGGTCAAAGTGACTTCCGTGAAAAGTGACATGTGTGCTCATATTTTTGACACCCTAAAGATTTAACGGACTATCATACTACAGTTGAAAGGAGTATCATTGTATATAAATTTAATCATATCATTAGATTTGTGTCTAGTAAGAATTTCACTTTCCACCCCAATTAGTAAAAAAATAAGGTGTGGGGTTAGTTGAGCCGTTGTTGATGGGGTAAGTTGAGCCTATGCCTACATGGGTTAAAATTTTTGAAAAGAATGTTTTTGGGTTTTGTATGTTGTGTTACATGAATTAACTATTTTGTTATCATTATTAAACAGGAAAAAGCATCTGCCATGCCCCAAGACTATTTATGAAGGACGTACCTGCGAAAATAGGAAAAAAAAAATTAAATGCACCAAAAAGTAACCGTAATGTGTGCGTGCATGAGTGTGAGTTGGTGTATGTGAGGGTGTGGGTGTGTGTTTATGTGTGTCTTTTGGGATGGGGGAGTCAGCCCCCCAAAATTGATTTATGCCGCATGGCTCAACTAACCCAACGCCTTGGCTCAACTTACCTGCGTGTTGGTGTTAGCAACGTTGAGCCACTTGACACTTTTGTTTTAATTGCCCGGGGCTCCAAAACCAAAAGTGCTATTTTCGGGATATACCTCTTATAATTTGCCTAACATACTACTCTTTCAATCCCAATCCTCAACAGCCTAAAAAAACTTCATCCATGGGCACCAGAAGACCTTGAGTAAAAAGTGGCTCAACTAACCTGAGTCTCCCCTACTACCAGTAATACTTTTGACCGAACGGGAAAATTACATTTGACTCTTAAGTTTTTGTTTGAGGTTTTGAGACACCATAAATATTATTTTGACGGGAAAATTGAAATCAACGACAACGGAGTTACTTCTACCTTTTCCTGAGGAAAAGAGACCGATAAGTGTTCTTTGAAGTGAGTAGAAATAGGGAATATTTTAATCAGTACACTAAAATATGATTTACTGATGTTATTGATCGAATCTGGCTTCCAAAATCAAAAATATGTGTCAATAATCGCACTCGGTCCCACACATGACGATTCATGTTGTCTTCATCTTCTTTTATTGCTCTGTGATCATGACCGCAAAATCGACAAGCTGATCATTATGTCACTGTGAAGTGGAGTTGATGTTGCATGACAAAATAGACATATACAGATCTAGTTGATTTTTTTTTTTTGGGGGGGGGGGGTTTTGGCATAATCGTGATAATCGGTAACCACCGTTCACTTTACGCTTCATTCATTTCAGTCACACACACTGTGGTCACTCAGCTCAGTGGAAAAAGGAAACCAGTGACTCCCTGGTTTCCTTTTTCCACCCCCATTCACTTGTTTACAAGCGCGCAGGTTAATTTGAGCGAGTGGTTTCCGAAACGAAGATAAGGCCTGGGTTTTAACACTGGTCTTGGTGCAGTGAAAAAGAAAAAAACAAACAAACGAACAACAATGAAAAAAAATAGTCAACCCCCCCCCCCCCCAAAAAAAAAACCCCACTTGTCTAAATAATTTACTCACCGATTGGCATTCTAAAAATTGAGACATTTATCTGAAGTTTGACGAGGGGAATTTAGGAGGATAAACTCATAGACATAAACGTAGAGCATATCCTTTAATTTAAATTTTATTTTTTTGTTGCACAGGACACGATGGAAGACATTGGCCAGCGCCATTGGGTAGAAGATTTGTTCCCGCCCCACTTTACTCTCAGCCTGTCCGACCTTTCAAAGGAACCACAGCCTGCTTACGATGGTACGCAGGAAGCATGGAGATTGTCACAGAGGAAGAAGGCCAAGGATATCTATCAGCAGGTCAAAGCTAGACTGGATGCTGAGGCACTAATCCCCAAACACAAGAATATCCAGGTTGGAGAGCCATTGGCTGATCTAAAGCAGAATGTTAGGTTAACAGGTAAAGTGACGAGAACAGAATCCTCAAGGAGGGAGAAAGCATCAAGAAGTCATGATGATGATGATGAGAATGGAGCAGGGACAAGTGACAACAGTCTTTGGTCTGCAGTAGAAATAGGAATCTTAAGACAGGAGTTTCAGAAGGTCAAGGAAGAGAAACAAATCATTCATATTGAATTGAAAGCTCTGCAGAAACACTACCGAGAACTCCAAAAGAAGTGCAAACAACAGACCGCACTTCTTGACAGCAAAGTCAACGCGCTGAAACAGTCACGCCAAGAAACTGAGAGATTGCATTTACAAAACCAGCACTTGACTAAGGATGTGAGATTGCAGAAAAGCAAGCTAGCAATGGCAGAAGACGACTACAGAGAAATTGTCGAGCAGCGACTTACAATGAGGAAAGAGGCCATAGACCTTCGGAAGACTCATTCTCAAGTCAAACAGGATCTGAATGAACTGAGGATCAAGTTAGCTGAATCAAACACAAGACATAGGTTGGATTCTTTGGAAAAGGAGGAGACCATGAGATTAGAATATGAATCACAGATAGCTGCATTGTACCAGGAGCTGGGGGAATGCAGAGCAGAGCTAGAGAAGGAACAGACGGAGCATAAAAGATCCCGTAAGGCATTGGATCATCTGAGAATCCACTTTGCTCAACAGTCTGCTAGAGCAGAATCAAAGCAGCCTTCACCAAGTGATAGGAGAACTCTCAAAGTTTTACAGCTATACTGAGACAATGAAGAGAATGAGCTGAACTGATTTTTAATTTTCTGTGATTGCTCTGACATTTGACTACAGGAACCTGTTGTATAGTCCACTCCCATAACAAGAAGGTGCTTAGGATAAAGGCAAATAATAACCTGTTATCAAACATAAAGGAATTTACACCTTTGGGATATGGAATTCTTATATCTTGAACATACTGAACACACAAAGGTTGAAAATGACTGAATTACTACCAGGAAAATTGGCTCATAATAATAAAATCCGGTTGTATCCATTTTCATTATAATGGAAGTAGACTGTACTAACTTGTATCTTCTCTACAGCCTAGAGTAATGAATGAATTTGTTTATCAAGTAAAAATTTGAAAAATATCAAGGTGGATATGAAAAGGATGCCATTTCTTCATGGTTTTAAATGCAGCAAGTGGGTGGGGGAGAAGGCATTGGTCTCCAAAAACTTAATGGCTATCTCTTTTATTCAGATCTCTGAAGTTTTTGTTAATTTTTTTTTACAGCTACATAAAATGTAAATTGATAGGGCCAAGAAAGGATCCATAAGCCTTCCTTTCAGTTTAGTGATGACTTAATTTTCTGTAACGCATCTTAAAATATTGTAAAAAAAAAAAAATGGTCTTCACATTGTAACCTTGTTATAAAAATACTGTTTTAATCAATACTTTTGTCGGTCCTGCTTCTTTGCTAGAACATTACACTTCTGTTTTAAGGTGGTGCTTGGGACAAACCAGGTTACTCCTATTAAAATGAGGATGGATGCACCAAAATTTCAGTGAGCCAATTCTACAGTTCCAAATTTTAAACGTGCATATTTTTGTGTGAGCCTACTTGTTAACCCTAATCAGACTGGGGTTTTTGGTAGCTGTCAAGACTGGGGGGGGGGGGGGGGGGGGCCATGATGGCCCCCCCTAAGATCTTGGCCGCCGATAGCGCGACCGCCGCGAAAATTTGCACGATGGTAGTGAGCCATGTAATCTACAAGACTGCGCTGTTAATTTTTCCAAAATAATATGAATTTTTTTTATATGAATTAATTATGCTAATTTATGCATGAAATTATACTTTTTGCTCTAATTGAAAAAATAAAGCTCCTAGAATGCTAATTTTGTGTATTATTATTCCTTATAGCATTCCTAACAATTGTACTTAGAAAAAAATTCTCGTTTCAAAATTAATTTCTTATGTATTTTATTGTTTTATGAATTTCTTATGTATTTCTTTGTTTTTTCGACCTGTTGTTTTTCTTTTTTTTTTATGCAAAAATCATTTAAGAACCATTTTTAAGCATAAATATGCTCAAATAAATTGATTTCAGCCAATGAAAGTGAAAATAATCATATCTTTATGAATTAGGTGAGAAAACTCAATTTGCATTGACTTTGTACACAAAATCACGTTTTTGAGCCATTTTCGGTCTGACGGATATTTTTGAAAATCTTGCAGCGTCGTAACGGTACGACCGATTTTTGCGAAAATGGTTTCAAAAGATGCGTGAGACTTGAAAGTAAAAAGTCAGCAAGCGGCGCGATCAGAAAATTTCGTGCGGCGGAGTGGTCGCGGAAAATGTCGAGGGGGGGGCCATGATGGCCCCCCCCCCAGTCTGATTAGGGTTAAGCATATAACAAGATTTGTTAATAAAATAACACAGTAATTGACTTGGTTCAGAGCATCTTATCATGATGGTGGTAGACTTTATAATGTAATCTTAGTGTGATAAAGATATTGACTACATAGGTTTGCTCCATACTGTTTAAAATTACATGTAGGATCAGGGGAATTACACCTATGTAACAAAGTATGTATCTGTACTTGTTTTAACAGGAATTGACCGTGTCTTATATTTGTCAGAAATTACAAGGTTTTATAATATGCTACAGTGATTTTCTTGGGCTCAGTGGCCCATATTCTGAACTACAGATGTATATATGTCATGTTTTTAATGTATCAGTCAACATCAGAAAAAATGATTGGACAATACAGTCTGTGTCAAAAAAAATGTTACAGTCGGGGAAAAAATTATTTAGGTGTGAAATCTTTTAATATAATATGTGTTTGTGGTATCAAATTAAAGCCAATAGATTTTTCTTGCCGATGCGCTTTGTCCTGTTTAATTTGCTTTCGTAAAACAAAAGTTATGCTAAGTTTTGTGCGCACGGTCATTATGCAAAATCATACACAAAGGCATGGGACGGCGTGCGAAAAATGGATTTTTCTGGATTGTAGAAAATTAGTCATATCTCAAAAAATACTGCACCAAATGTGATGAAAAAATTGCAGCAGAAAGTCTGATTTTCCTGCTTTATTAAAATACCAAACAATACTAGGTTGTTATTACTCTTCATACTATAAAAAAATGTTTTCCAACTGTACCATTTTATTTGACACAGACTGTAGTTTTGCACAAACTTGCAACTTATACAGATTCAGTCTCCTGTTTAGAATATGGGCCGATGAGTTTCATATTGCTGTTATAATCCTTAATGGGTCTTGTGCAGATCATTGTATCAAATGTTTTCTTTATTCAAACTGCCAACATTGCAATAGACCTACTTTAATTCAAAATTATGTTGGAGTTTTGGCCAGATGTATTTTAAAATATAGCTCTACACACATTGAATGAGAAACTATTTCACGAGATGTTCAGAATACTAAGATATGAAGGTATACTTTAAATGCTTTAGAATGAGCATGTTTTTAAAGCCTAGTCCAAGACACATAATTGTGATGAAATACACAGTAATTTTTTTAATGTATTCGTGATTACCATTCCAGTACCAGTTTTTCTAAAATAATTCAGGAGTGATCAATTTACTGCTTTGTACCGATTATATTTCCTTTCACTCCTACATCTTGTTGCCTTTGTTGATTTTTTATCTTTTCTTATCCATTACGTATAATTTGTAGCATTCTAAATACAGCCCACTCTTGTTCTAATGAGCACAGATTCAAGATATTAACACAACATCATTGGCTTGGGCCAGGTAAACTTCATAAAACAAGAGTTGAATGTCATAGAATGTCTATAGACAACTTCGATTTGGGCGATATTTTGTTTTGTGGTGGCCATGGCTGGGGGGCTTCCAGTATGCTTAACAAAGAAAAATGTACAGTCGTGCATACAAACGCGCACCTAGCTCATTATGGATTGGCTGCATGGCCCATTGGAAGCTCCCCAGCTATGGCCGCCATAAGTTATACTGCTCTGAAGTACACTGGTAGTGGTACTGGCACTGGTACAAGATAAATATGTAAAAATTGAAACAGACATAAAAACACATAACACAGCAAAATAACCATATCAAAATATTGGAATTTATTTGTACAATATGACATCCTTCCAAATAATACATGTTTAGTCCACATGACCACATAAACAATATGGAATAAATTCACTGGTATAGTGTACAAGTAGAAATTTTGTCACATTTCATTTTATGAAAAATCTTTTTATACAATGCATTATGAGTCATCAAAAGCGGCCTACGAATGTACTACTATTTTATAGTACTAGTATCAGAAGCTCTTTTTAAAAAAGTTTTTCTTTGGAAATTAATGCCTGCTCTTATGAAGAGAACTTGCCTGGTTTTATTTTTCTTGGAATTAAACAAAATTATCCCAAAGGCAACAAATTCCCCATCAACTAAATCAAATGGTTTGATGACAATTATAAAAAATTCAATAACAAAAATCAAAATCTTCAAATTAGAGAAGTAATTTCCAAAGAATACGCTACATTCCCATTATAATGGGGTACTTGGGACCAAGCCAAGTACCCTTTTAGAACAAAAACCGAATAAATAAGCACTGACACATATGCATACCAGTAATTATGTTTGAAATTTGAACCAGGAGAATTGCCTAGTTAAATAACAAAGTATTGTTGTATTCGTGCTCTTTACAATGGGTGTCAGTAGTGTCATTAGCATGTTTCTTACTTCCTATTACATTTTAGATTCGATTCATAGCATGTCTTTCATATTTTGCTATGAAGATTGAGTTTGTACAAAGCAATTGTGCCCTATTTTGCGATCCTTTTGTCTGATGCGGATCGCATAATAGCTTTGTACGTATTTGAGATGCACACAAACTCAGTCTTCATAGCAGAATATGGGCCATGGTGTTTGCTTTGTAGAGTCAGAAGTAGAAGACTAGATTGACTTATGTACTGAAGCTCTTTATTTGACACAGACAGCGGGTTTGGAGGCATAGCCACCAATCTAAACGGAAATTTGTTCAAGTGTCAAATTGAGTCTGTACTTACAGACTAGGTGTACACTGTATAAAAGAGCCAACTATCACAGTAGGGGAACAAAACTGGTATTGATTGTTATAACCATGGATCCTTATGATTAGAAGGTAAAAAATTCTAGAGAAAATAAAAATTTTTACAGATGAATATTAATAATACATTTAGCTCAAAGTATTGCGATTTATAAAACAAACCGAAGTACAAAATTGTCATTTAATTGCGTATCAGGACAACTACCCCCTGGACGATTACCCCAGGACAACCCCCCCCCCAAAAAAAAGGGTTTGGTGGTAGATTTTTGGAGGGGGTAGTTGTCCTAGAACCCTACATTGTTCTACAGGCTTGACAAATATTTGAATAAACATATCTAAATAATTAGTACAAACAGTAAATACGCATATTAATAGATCAAATATGTATTTTTCAAGTTTGAAATAAGGCATCCAAGTGCATGAAAGAATTCCCTGAAGATTTATCAACATGAATCAGCCATAATTGTCTATACAGCTTGGGAAATATTATTAGACCATGCCCTTCTTCATGAGGGTTTCAGTGTGTGTGTTTTTGTTTTTTTTTTGTTTTTTGTTGCTTTGTGTGAAAAGAAAACATAAGAAACACAAACTAACTCTCCAATACAATCTTCAGCAATTATATCATTGACATGTGAGCATAGGCCTTTTGTTTAAAATGTGAATTTGGCTCCTGTCCAAGAAGAGAAAAAGAGCTTAGTCTAATAATTTTTGACCAAGCTGTAAAGTAAGCATATAAAACAGGTATTCAGTATTTCTTATAAGCCTTGCTTTCCAAAGAAAGAGAACAATAAGAATTTGACATTTGTGACGATTTCTTGATCATTCTAAAATTCCAGTTTGGTGACTTATGTATCATAACATGTTGAGTTACCGAAAAGTCTTGCTTTTCAAAAGGAATGCCGTCCATAAATTTGAAAAGACATAATCTTCAAGGATACTCTGAAGTCACGTAAGGAATGAGAATCCACAACAAGCGTTAAAGTGTTTTTGAAGCCTCCATAATGTATGCTGCAGAGTTCTATAATAACGGATCAAGCACAAATTGCCCATCTAAATGCCAATCAAGGGCCCCCGCAACACAAAGCTCCGCGATCAATTTAAATTTTTAAAGTTTTAAAGAACCATTGTAATTGGTCACTCATCAGTCTTTTGAACAAAAAGGGCATGCAACAATGATCGATTATTGCAACTTTGCGATTGATTGCAAACCCTCATGTCACGGAACCTAGATCTCCTTTATTCAAAGGAACTACTTTGTAGGGGCATGACTCATTTCATCGAGTCTGATGAGGAGACTATAATAGGCCATGTACTGCAGCTGCTCAGGCTGGACTAGTCTTCCTTCAGACATGATATACTTTGAATACAGTGTCAAATAGGAGTCTGTACTTGCAGACTACTCATAAACCCTTGTACTGTAGCTGATATGGCTCAGTCGAGGATCTAGGATTCACATTTTCTAAAGATAGTTTAGGCCCAATTGTCTGGGGACAATAGTGGCTCTATTTACATTTGGGCATGGGCCGATACTTTCTGTTGTGTGACGTAAGGATAAATCTGCTACTGTAGCTAGACAAGTCTTTCTTCCTAACAGACATATTTTTTGAAAGTATCAAGCCGGAGTCTACCCTAGCAGACTACAGAAGAACCTGGGCTAAACAGACTTCCAATACGTTGCTCTGGAACCCCAGAACAAGCAAGTAGTGTGAGTTCCTGGTATAGTCTTTAAATCCAGACGCTTCATTTCTTTTTGAAAAAGCTCATTAGGGAAGACTGCTTTCCTTTACTGCTAGGTGGAGACGTTTTCTTTCCTTTACCCTTCTTTCCTTTCTTATCACTGTCTTCATCATCTGAATCCTTAGTTTCTTTCTTAGGCTGTGGTTTGGGTTTAGGTGCCGGAGGAGGCTCGTCATCACCGCTGGCATCTGTTGATTCCTGCTCCCAAACTTTCTCAGTCACTACGGAATCAAACACCAATTAAGAGAATTTTAGTATTTCATAACTCAATAGAACAGAAAATATACAAGACATGTTTAATTCACCTCTCATAAGTCAAAATTGTCCTTAAGTCAAACAGATTTCTCTGGTCCCAAGAGATTCGACTTAGGAAGAGTTACCTGTATTACAATCTGAAATTTTCAGCTGGCAACACCCCCATTCAAATGTCCAAATCATGGATTCACCACTAGCAGAGTCTGGTATACACAGCTACTTCAATGGCTTCATCCACAACCCCAAAATATAAAAAAGAGCTCTGGTACCCTCAGGGAAAAAAATTTATATGGAAACCCAAAAGCAATTATCACCTTCTATTAACCTGTTGGAGACAAGCTGATTTGGCTATAACTCACATTTCCCAATGACCTCAGCCCGAATATATTCGGGCTCAGTCCCCAACGGGTTAAACTTCTAATAGTGAAAGAATGTACACAGTTCCCCTTCTGCCTAATTTCTCTTTCAACCCTAATCTAATTTTGTTCTAAAGCAAATAACACTTGACAAAAAAAATGCAAAAGTGGCAAAAACTCAATTTTTTAACACAAATATGATTTTATCAAATTAAGGATATTGCATTTGCCTACAACGTTTTGATATGATATCAAATGTATGAATTCATATATAAAATTACGCTTCTTAAAAAAAAAATTTTAATAATAAAAACAACAACAAAAACACCCCCCCCCCCAAAAAAAAAAAAAAAAAAAATAAAATAAAATAAAAATGAATTAGCTTCCCCAACATTGTTTTTTTAATTTTGGGTGTTTAAAATTTTATAAGAAGAATGTTTTATTCTTTAGAATAACAACCTGAAATCCATATCTCACCCATACAACCCTCCTCGTCCACAGTGACTTTACTCTTGAGAACTTTTCTCCTGATTCTCCTCTTCCCTGACGATGATCTCTCTTCTGATTGGCTCTTTGGTGGGGGCGTGGCCTCTTCCTCCTCATCTGATTCGTCAGGCTGGGCCACAGGGGGCGGAGTAGGTGGGATAGGGCTATCATCTATCAATGACGTACAGAGTTGTAGATTTAATTTAATTTTTTTTTATTGTATTCATCAACAGTTACCTAAGTGGCATTACAGTCAACTCCGGTTATAGTGAAGTGCTTTGGACCAAGCTAAAATAAATTTTTAACTCCATTTTGTTACAGTGAACAAATAATTTTGCCAGTTTTATAAATCTGAACTAGAAGCATTGCCACGCTATAACAAATTCTTGCACCCATGCTTGTTGTACTGAGAGTGGGTTGTATAAACGTACTGGAATAAAGTTTATGCGAGGACAGGTAATGGCATATTAAAATATCATTGACATTGTATCAAAAACCTATAGATTTAAAAAAAAGGATACTAAAAATCAAAGTTCTACAACACCAAGTTTGAGTTCCACAGACTGGCAAAGGCTGCAAATAAAACTGGTTTATAGATTATTCATACCCGTTCCTCCCATCCTTTCATTATTTATTATCTTGATTTTATCTGAGCAGGCTAGCACACTCAGTCAATAACCTTTAAAAGGACTAGGCTCTTTTGGTGGTCTAAAGGGGAAGGACTAACTACAAGTTCTAAAATTGTTTATTCTACGCAGCATCCGATGGTCAAATCTTTATAAACCTGTTATCACAGGAATTGTAAGACTAAATTCACAAAAGCTTGCAGCAGCAAATGGGCAGAGGCAGCAGAATTGGTGAATTGCCAATTGATCTAAACCCACTATGACTAATTACCCTTTGGTCTCATTGCCGCTTCACCTATTTACCATTTCGTCTAATGACCACTTGGTCTAACACCATTTGGCTATTAGACCAATTGGCAACAATCCCAAGTGGTCTTTAGACTTAGTGAGATTTAGACCAAGAATGTATTAGACCAATTGAAAATTGGACCAAGTTGTTAGAAGACCAAATGGGTTTAGCCATTGTGGTATCAGACAATCCGAGCATTGGGCAAACTGCTATTAGACCAAGTGGATAAAAACCACAGAACCTAGCACACCCCAAATTTAAAGGTTCACAACCAGGAATAGATTTAGACTAATGTGCACCTACCCATATCGTCTTGCTCCTCATCCTCCTCCTCCTCCTCACTACTACTATCATCTTGTTGGATGATGCGTCTTCGTTTCCTAGCAACCGTTCTCTTCTGCCTTTCATCATCTACACAAGGGGGGGGGGCATAATAAATAATGACAAAAGGATGGAAGATTTTAATTGATAAGATAAAAAATATAAAAACTAAAAATAGAACCTGGATAACCAGATGACTTGACAGAAGCCTGTGGGGGGGGGGTTGCTCTAAATCAGCAGAGGACCTGTTTGACATGCTAGTTGCTTTTGTCTCAAGAACAACTGTTCAAAGTTAGTTTTTAAAGATATTGAACAGTCTTCCGTTTTGGATCTGCTCCTGCCTGTGAGATTGCATGGTACAACTTCAAGAGTGATGGCCAAAACAGACACACACATGGACTGTATGCCTTGGCCTAATGGCACAAATAATATAGATATATTGACTGCTTTGAGGGGCATGGCCGTTACTAGACTGCTCAAGGGAAATTCCGCATCTGCTATAACCCAAGATTCGGAAATTCCCGAGAGCAGTCTAGAAACGACCATGTCCCGAAAATAAAAGCAGTCAATATATCGTTTATATGCCGAAAAACAAGGGGATCTAAAAATAACATACATGGTCTAATTTAGACTAACTATATTAGCGACCAAATCGCGCTGCAAATTATGGTATCTGAAATCATTGCATCTCGCAAAGCAGCCTTATGCACGTAAACTAATTTTTTTTTGTGGGGGTGCGGCCATTTAAAAAATTTTTTTTTTTTTTTTGGGCCCCCCCCATTTTTTAATTATTTTTTTATTTGAAATTTCTAAAAAACAAAAACAAAAAAAAAATTGCCCTTTTTTATATTTCTTTTTTTAATTTTTTTTTGGGGGGCGGCTAATTATTGGGGGCTATCTAATATAACAGATATTGACTTCAGGGGTGTGTAAAACAGCATTCTTTGGACCGCCTAAAGGAATTATATTTTCCCTCGTGATCATATTTTCCCTTAGCGCTTCGGGAAAATATAACCCCTCGGGAAAATATAAATCCGGCGGTCCAAAGAATGTTATATTACACACCCCATCAGTCAATATCTGTATAATGAGTGCCCTCCTGTGTGGGCACGTCTCCGTGACTACAGTATGCTTAGTATAAAAACAGAATAATATAAACAAACAGACAGAAAGAGGCCGATACATAGTAAGTCAGAGAAAGAGAGAGAGAGATAGAGATAGAGAAAGAATATTGGAACAATAGTGCGTGCAAACACTCACAGAAACGCAGGGATAAAGAAGAGAGGGACACAAAGAAGTCAATACCTGAATCAGAATCAGAGACGACTATTCTCTTCTTCTTCTTGTCAGCCTGACTTGACCTCTGTGACCTTCCACCTTTGACCTCTACCTTCTTCTTTGTCTTCTCCTGCTTAGGGCTTTCTACATCTACCTCTTCCATTTCTTCATCCTTTTCTTCCTTGACTAATCTTCCATCATCCTTCTCTGAATCACCTGCAGGTCCTGGTAGTGATTCTTCCTTTTTCTTTTGACTCATAAAAGCCAGCATACCCTTAGGCTTAGATTTCTACAAACAGAGAATAAAAGACTGTACGAACATTTTCAAAAGGGTTAGAAAACACACTTAGAAAATATGAAATCCTAGCCTTAAAAGCAAAAATGAAATTTTAGATCTATACATACTTCACTGATTTGACTTCCTTTGTTGGACGTTTATATTTCCTTTGGGAACACAAATAGGAATGTAAATCAGTATTTTCATACTTAATTTGGCAAATTTTAGGTTTTAATTAAAATGTCATTTAACATGGATTTGATTTTCTCTATTAAGGATGTATATACATGTGAAAAAAGATATAATTGGTGACAATTTGAGGAGAAAAAATGATGACACATTTAAACCCTTGGAAAATATTCTACTGCTATGGGTTAAACAATATTTTGTGAGGAAACCATATGAATTTACCGGCTCCTCTTTCTTCTTTGCTTTTGGTTGTTCCTGGGTCTTGACAATCTTGGTTTCTTGAGTCTTCTCTGTCTTAGTTTCTGGAGATTTATTCTTAGTCTCCTGAGCTTTGTTCTTATTTGCTTGTGAGGATGACGCAAAGCTGGCAGCGAGAGAACCCTTCTTGGGTTTAGCTTTCTGAGACGCTGAAGACGATGATGTAGCCTTGGATGACGTACTTGACACTTTCTGATTCCCAAAGCCATTCACCTAGAAAATAGGGGGAAAAATATGGTTGGTTACTGAAAATAATGACAGTATTAACCTGCGGAAGTCCCAAGTATACTACAACTGGGATCTATGGAAACTTTGAATGATAACAAGATTAGCTTGTCTTTAACAAGATAGTAGTTGTAGAATAAAGAGGATTTTTTTTTTACACAGGAACTACATTTAACATCCTCTCTGAGAGACAGTTTATACCTGCCAAACTTGAAAGGCAAGAAATAGGAGCAAACAAATTATTAAAAAATTCCAAAAATCAGAACATTTCTGATTTTCGTATAGGACTACAAACAAATTTGTACAGCAAAAGGAACATACAGTCATTTTATTTTTCTGTGCCTAAAATAGGAACAGTTGGCAGGTATGTGTGTTTCAAACAAATTCCAGCACACACTAAATTCTTTTGCCAGTCGAAAGGTATTTTCATTATTCAGAAATTGCACCACAAATATTTAAATACCTTGGGTTTTTCTGCTGTTGATGTTTGTTGGGACTCTTGCATCTTTTCTAGCTCTGCCAACGATCTGACTTCCACAGCTTTACACTGAATGGCACTAAATCTGTACATCATCAAATAAAACAAAGAATATATATTTATGTACGATGTAGTTTCTTTTCTGAAGATCAAATATCCCTCAATTGGTCACTAGGTTAAAGAGTAATAAAGAGTACCGTAAACAAAAAGAAAACAAAATAATGGTCTAATACAAAAATAACCAACAGTAATACCACATCTCTTTTGCTTATTTTCCTAAACAAACTCCATACCTATTAAACGAAAGATATATTGTGCAACACCAATATCACCTATCAGTTCAATAATAATATCATCTTCTTGTTATAGTTATAGCACACATATCCATCATACAATGTGTTTACATTACTACAATACAACAATTTTAACGTAGACTAGCCATTTTGATCATTCAAGAAATTTTGTGATGGCGTAATATAGTGGTACAGTGGTGGGACTCATGATGGAAGATCCATGGGCCCTGTTTCTCAAAACCGTCATAAGTCCGCGGACATTCCATTCAAATGTGTGTTTATTCTAGAACACGAGTCCCTATGGGTTGTCCAAGAACTTAGACTTGTGGCAGTTTCGAGAAACAGGCCTCTGCTTAGAAACCAAGTTCATGGGCCAGTGCCCACGGTTTCGTAAGGCATTAATCCCCAAAACCAAGTCCATGGGATAGGACTTGAAGCTGTATGTCCACTAGTTGTTTACTTATTTATAAGCATGTCATTGCTTCACTAGGAGTTCCGTAAAGTAAACCAACCAACCAATGAATCATAGAAATTTCTTTCTCCCAAATATTACATGTACTTTACATAGATGCATCATATCAAAATGAGACACAAGTCACCAATCAATGAGTCGAGGAAGTCAGCAAAATAATTAATTTTTAAACTATTTCCCACTAGCATTTTTACTATTTTTTTTAAAGAGCACAATGAAACATTAAAGATTCAGAAAATCAGAAGTATTTCCACCCAAAATTTGACTTTAAAAAAATTAATTATTTTGCTGATTTCCTTGACTCTTTTTTTTACTCTTTGCTCGGCGACCTGTGTCTGATTTTGATACGATGAATCAAAAATGTAGATGTATGTGGAGCGATATCTTACTTGTTTGTTTGTGTGATGTTCTGTCTAGTGATTTCATAGTCCGTTGAGAAGAGACAGCTATTGTCCTTGAGGGCACTCTTCTGAATACTAAAGACATGTTGACCGAGCACCTCCTTCATACCCGACTTTACAGCTGCATTGACCAATAAAAAGGAAAGGGAAATATGAACAGGTTAACCACATAATTGTATTGAATATTAAATATTTAAAAAAAAAGTAACTGATTGAATTCTTTTTTTAGCGTAATGAATAAGAATCCATAGCAAAACATTAAAAAAATATTTCATGAATAGCCACATTAAAAAAAAAAAAAACAATTATTTTTAATTTTCAAGTATAAAATATACATTTCTTTTTTTCATGTTTGAAATCTGAACAGCAACATACAAATTGGATTGGCCTACTTGGAACTCTCCTTCTGAGTTTGCTGGCATGCCCAGATGTCAACATTCAAATAGTGATGTCCAAGGTAGCTTTTGCTACGCAATTGCATACAATACAAAAAACAAGCAAAAAACAAACAAAAACAGACAAAAACAAACAAAACACACATACAATATGCAATCTTTGTTTTTTAAATCGTGCATGAAAACAGAGATTGAATACTTCACACTTACCATCTAACCCATCTTCATTTACCACAGCAATCCTTGTCATCTATGGGAGCAAAAAGAGAAAAGTTAAAATCAATCTAAACTATGATTCTATTAATCTTAAATGAGCTGTTCATGCAGGTGATTTTCAGGTTTTATTTCACACATTGATCATAAATGCAAACCCTGGAATATAAATGTGTCACAACTAGCTTTTATTGGGCCAATTCTTTTTAAAGGAGAATAAGAAAAGAAAAAAAAAAAAATCATATTTTTTTCCTCCAATTTTTTCTCAAAATACCTGGGTAAAAAATAAAGGGAATAACTCTGCTCTAATTACTTTTCTGAATCAAAGTTTAAAGCTCTGCATAAATTCGAATAAAATAGAATATATTAAAACGATATACCTGAGTTCCATTTTGAGTTTCCTGAGTTCCTGTGACCGCGTATGTAACACACAGTGTTGGAGATTTTTTCTTCTTTGTTTCAACTAAAAATGTCTCCAGTAATCTGAAGATAGAAAGCAAAGATTAAATAATAGTCAAATTAAACAAAAATTGTATTAAAGTTGATGGAAATACAACAAACATATCATTTTAAAAAATATCAATTTTCTTGAAGGGTTAGAATAGAAATATACATAAAAATGGTGACTTTTAAACTACCATCACAATGTGGGAAAGGGCTTCTGATCATTCAACTCCATCAATATTGATCTGCTTTGGTTCATAGAATATAGCTTAACAACATTTCATTTGACAATGGGTATGGATTCATTTCTCGACATGCTAAGAGTATTTTTAAAAAAGAAATGTAAAAGACTGGAGTATTGAGCTACTAATTGACCATTTGCTTCCTCTAACTCTTTATATGCCGGATGCATGATACATAGCCTACTGTTCGGTGCTATACTCATGCTTGCTAGCCTACTATTGACTGCTTAATCCATGATTTGTTTCCTACCCTCCCCTGCTTTGTGCATGATTGCGCACATTCAGAATAATGTTGATTGATTACGCCGATTCTATTGTTCTGCGCACTGCATACTCACAGGTTAATCCGCTTTATTCTGCGGCGGGCACATCCGGCTTTTAATTGGCAAATTTAATCTTTAAACAGTTTACATTAAACTTGTTTTCAGTAATTTGATGTGTTTGTCAACATTTTGATAGTTGCAAGTGCACAAGCAATCATACACAATAAAAAACAAATTCATGCCCTGGAACAATCCCAAGTTTAGATAATTGCCCTCTTATTTTTAAAAACAGAATTTGGTGTGACTTCAGAAACAAATAAGAATGCCACATATTTTAAGTACAACATTGTTGTCTAAAGTTCTTTTTAAAAAGTTATGAGGAAGTATTGACTGTCATCTTTGACAGTGGGCAATATAGACCCTGGCATGTACGGATTACCAGTGCGGCAGAGGGGTTGGGGCGGGGTGGCACTTAAAGAGTTAATAGCCCATTTATTTTTTTAAATAATGGCATAATACCAAAGACATAAAAATAAGCAATATTGTTGGTTTTTCAAATCATGTATCACAAGCATAGTGGAGGAAATGAATTAATCATTACATGATAGTACACATTTTCAAAAGAGTCAACTACGAAAAGCAGCAAAATTAAAGGGAATTAGTAACTTTGTGGAGGCTTGCAAACAATCTCAGCCATGGTGCCCCACATACTAACAATTGTGTCAAGATGGAAACTCTGAGAAATAAAGGAAAATCTTTACAGTTTCGGCTGTTTTTATCGATACTTCTGAATATTACAAAACAAATCAACAATCTATTACTTAGTAAATCATGCCTCCCCAAAGTTTAATACAACAAACTGTTTTTACCTTTTGGCTAAATTCACATGAATTTCTAGTGTCTGGCTTAGCCATTTGTAAGTAACCTGTAAAGGAAAGAGAAAAATAATAACATTTCACATCTAGCAAGCCCACACCTGAAGAGAGAAAGAAGAGGGTGGTTAAATTAAGAGAAATTGGACAGGGTACAGGGCTTAAATTAATTGACGGTCATGGCCTTGGATGCCCCCCTTACTGGCCTTAATGCCTCTTCCAAAATCCGCTGTTTGGACTTGGATATTATAATGCCCTTTTCCAGACATTTGCATTGATGCTGTACTTAAGAAAAAGTGCACTATGAAAAAATGGACTTGCCCTAAAACTGACAAAATTTAAGGCCTAGGGTGGCACATTGAGGAAAATAGATATAATTGTATGATATAAAACCAGGAAAATCTATTTGAATCTATATTAATGTAGCCAATCTATATATAAGTTTGAAAAAAGCCAACCAACCAGTACCTATATTTTTGTTGAACTTCAGAAGTATTGGTGCTAACCATATTCCCAAACAAGAAGAGAGGTAGATTAGCAGCTTCTAAAACTTGTGTAATAATATAGCTTTAAAGCTTTCATCTTTCTGCCTTCATCAATAAAATCTTTATCATAATCTCCACCAGCACCACAATTTGTTCATCCCATCATCACCTTCGCCATTATTATCACTATGATCATCATTATTATCATCATCATCACCACCATCATCATCATCATCATCTTCATCCTCATCATCAAAACCAACACCATCATCATCACCTTCACCATCATTATCACTATCATCATTATCATCATCATCATCATCACCATCATTATCACCATCCTCACCATCATCATCATCACCATCACCACCATCATTACCATCACCATCATTATAACCATCATCATCATCATCACCACCACCATCATCATCATCACCATTATTATCATCCTCTCTATCATTACCACTGTCACCATCATCATTATCCTAACCATCATGGCATCACCATCATCATCATTATCACCATCATCACCATCATTGTCACCATCCTCACCATCATCATCATCACCATCATGACCATCATCATTATAATCATCACCACAATCATTATAATCATCATCATCATCATCATCACCACCATCATCATCATCACCATTATCATCCTCTCTATTACCACTTTCACCATCATCATCATCCTAAGTAACTATCATGGCATCACCATCATTATCACCATCATCACCATCATTGTCACCATCATCACCATCATTGTCACCATCATCACCATCACCACCATCATCATCATCACCATCACCACAATCATCACCATCATCTTCAACATCATCTTCAACATCATTACCACCACCACCACTGTATCATCCCCATCATTACCACCACCACTAACTTAGTTAGCATTTGATGATCATCCTCATCAGCAGCAGAATGCCAGAATCATTTATCGAGGGTTAATCATCATTATCTTATTATTCCCATACGTACTAACACTTACTTTTTATACAAAATAATGAATCATCTTCGAGCAGAAAAGAAACTAACATCATAGGATTGAGAAAGGTGGAATCAAAACTGCGCATTCAGAACTGCACTTCTTATTTTAAATTAAACAGACAAAAGACAGAAAAACAAATGCATGGGACTAAAACAGATTCATCCGTCATCATCACACCGATTTAATTATCTAAGCTCGTGTACCATTTTGAACTATACTTACGACTCTGTCTTCATCCTGAACATACTCTTCTATGTTTTCGAGATACATGTTTGTTTCGTCGTCCATTTCGTACTCTTGAATGAAAGAAAAGCTTGTCCAATCTTGTTAGTTTCACCGTCTTGATCTCGCGCGCATCAAATTGAAACGGCGCGCCATAACCTCTGAACCCCTTTTACTTCCGGTAATTTAGGACCAGCTGAACCTGAAAAAGGCGTTCTTAGTTACCGTTTTCATTGAGGGATTTCCAGGGTTTCTTATTGTCTATCACTTTGAGAGGTGAGTAGAGTTAAAGAAGAACGATTTTTCGAAACAGTGACAGATGTACATGTTGATAATGGGAAAATGAAATGATGACTGATATTTCTACTTTGACTTTGTCGCATCGACTCGGTCTCGGCTGATTATGAATTCGGGCTCGATGGGGCTGCGGGGAGCTGGTCCATTGCGCAGGGGGACTTCTCGGGGCGATTTCCTGGCCGGTGCGGTGTTGTCGGAACCTCCACTGAAAGCTGATGCTGGTACGACTGTCTTCATCGTAAGCCCGACGATGAAGACAGAGCAGCATCGGTCTAGTACGACTGCGGTTAATTTTCTTCTTCTTCTCCTCCTCCTCCTCCTCCTCCTCCTTCTTTTTCTTGTCCTTGTCCTTCTCCTCCTCCTCCTCCTTCTTTTTCTTGTCCTTGGTGTCCTTCTCCTCCTCCTCTCCTTCTTTTTCTTTCCTTGCTAAGTTTCCTTTCTCCTCCTCCTGCCTCTATCTTTTCTTGTCCTTGTCCTTCTCCTCCTCCTCCTTCTTTTCTGTCCTTCTCCTTCTCCTCCTCCTCCTCCTCCTCCTCCTCCTCCCTTTTCTCCTCCTCCTTCCCCCTCTTGTCCTTCTCCGAGAAGGACAAGAAGGAGAAGCAGAAGGAAGAGGAGGAGGGGAGAAGGAGGAGGAGGAGGAGAAGGAGAAGGACAAGAAAGAGAAGAAGTTATCCTTCTCATGTTTCTCCTCCTGACCTTATCCTCCTTTTCCTTGTCATTCCCCTTTCTCTCCTTCCCCTTCTCCTTCTCCTTCCCCTTCTCCTTCTCCTCCTTCTCCTTCATCCTTCCCCAAATTTATTTACTAAGTTGATTCAATGCAACATATTCAAAGTACATGTATATGTTAGATAACATTTCATGATGATATGTGCTTAATTTTTCACCCAAATTTGAAGCGAATCTGTCATCAGAAACCTTCTTTTTATGACCTCAAAGTTGTTGTCATCGCATGTGTGAAAAATAAAAGTACCAAATCCTATTCACTATAGTAAAGCATTCAAGTATGATGGGGAGACCATAGTTCGCGCAAATTTCAAAAATTATACAAAATGTGACATTCAATCAACAATATTTCAGGTTTTACACAAAATCAACGAAAACTATAAATACCAAATAAACGGCAAAATTCTAAACTCCGAATCGCCGAACGAAGAAGTGAACTAGGTCAAAGGGTTTCGACGATATCGCGATTTCAAAATTCTATGTCGATCGAACGATCGCGCATTCTGCTGAAAAAGTCAACAAAACAGTGTTACCTTAATTCCCGCACGAGCGTTTGACAAAGATTTATCAAGAAATTCCATCAGTCTAAGGAAAGGGAATAACAGTAAATGTAAGTCAAAATTTCATAGAATAAGATGATATTAATATCATCTCACAATTTTATGACATTAACTCGGAAAATGATGATTTCCAGACCCTTGTAAAAAATCTCGAAATTTTCGCAACGGACACGCAATTTTCCGAAGTTTGGTCAATAATTTCACAATTCGATACACCATACCGTGACGAAAGTTTGGATCTTAAGCAATTTTTGGTCCCTCTCTCTGATGGTGCTATCAGATTTTCACGATATTTATTACTTTTTGAGATATCCGTCGTGCGCGAACTAAGGTTCTGCGCGAATTATGGTGACACCACCATACTACAAAATTATCTTGTTATTGACAATCTTGTAATGTTCCCAAGTACATTTAGCAAAAGGAGTACTTTCCCTTCAAAACGTTGTAATTTCCCTCTACAAATAAAATTTTTGATTAATTTATTAACTTTATTATTAGACCTATGTCAAACAGTTATATTTTAACCCGTTGGGGACTGAGCCCGAATATATTCGGGCTGAGGTCTATGGGAAATGTGTGTTATAGCCAAATCAGCTCGTCTCCAAGAGGTTAAGACTAGATCTGGCTATTTTTAACAAAGTATAAAATGAGAGACCACACCAATGTTTTAATCAGTTTGTCTTGTCTTGTCTTGTCTTGTCTTGTCTTGGTTGAGTCACGTCGGCATATGCAGGCTAGCTGTACTTCGCCAACTTTGGTATAACTGGATCGGCTTATGAGAAGGTCGGGTCTTACTGGGCTTTTTGTTTAATCAGGTGTGTTTTGAAGGAGTCCAATGTATTTAATGACTTTGTGTCGATATTGAGTTCATTCCAGTCCTTCGCTGTTCGGGGGAAGAAGCTGAACTTGTAAACATTGCATTTGATGAACTGATGTTGAGGCTTGATGCTGTTCCCTCTTGTTGGACTGGAGTTGACGTGGATGAAGTCATCAGGATTGATGGCAACAATTAAGTTCTTTTATGATTTGGAACATTAGACAAAGTCTGGCATCTTTTCTTCATGTTTTTTTGCTCATGTTTTAATAGCTGGTATTAACATTTTTCTTGATTACAGACCTCACTTTCATCATCAACCATCCATCCTTTCCATTAAGCGATGGCAGAAGCAAGGAGCCAAAGTGCAAGGGGGCCCTCTCGTGGTGAAGCAAGGAACAGTCTGGATTTGGGAGTTGAGATGAGTAGCGATATCTTCTTGTCGTGTCCTGATCTGAAAGCTTTGTGGAAGGAACGAGAAGACAGAACGAGAGCTACGATGCAGGTACGCATAATTGATTCATGCTTCTGTATTGCGCAAGAGGTTGTAAATGTAATCAATTGTAGGCCTAATGATAAGTTGTAGCGATATTCAGATGTTTCATGTGATGTTTCATATGATTATAAATGATGATGATGAACAGCATTTGCAAATCGGCATTTATCTGCCGAAATATTAAAAGGCGCCTGGCTCCCAAAACATGTACATTATTCACAGAAATTTCTGGAAAAGATGAAGATGAAGGTGTCAACATTGTTCAAATTTCGGAGTTGAATTATCCCCGATTTATTCCTTTAAATTTGTAAAACAAGAAATGATAATGATTTGCACTAATTGATGACAAAGCTAGGACTATAATATATTCACGCCTCCTAATTTCACATGTGGTTGTAAATGTAATGTTATCGATCATAATGATTTACTAATTGTAGCGCTATTCTGATGTTTCACATGATTATCCCTTTTCATTCCCTCAAATTTGTAAGAGAATTATTGGTTTGCACAACTTTAGATAAAACATGAGCTAATGACTATAAATAATTCATGCTTCCTTAAATTGCACAAGAAGTTGTAAAAAATTTTTTTGTAATAAAGATGAATGCTTTGTAGAATTGGCAATTTCCAGCTATGTATGTCACAGTTGTTAATGACAATGCAGTGTGCACAAACAATTAATTCGCCTAATTGATTCATACCTCTTTATATGAGAAGTTGATGAACATCAATCGACAGTAGTAAGATAAAGCCGGTATACACTATTAATCCCTTATCTAAGATTGTTCGCATTGAGAGTGTACACAAGGAGAAAAAGAATAGTTTAACTAAGAAAAAACGTTTCTCAAGAAATAGTTCGTTTTTCTTCATGACGTCACGCCATAGTACATTTTTCCCTAGGGAAAAACTGGCACTATACGTTTTCCGACCCCCCCCCCCACCCTATCACGAGTTGCCGCAACGCAACGCAAGCGTGCTACTCTGCTGCTCTTTACCTGAATTCCCAATGCATGCCACGGGAAACTTTCGGCGAGCTGCACTGACCAGGTGCCGCTTTACATAACAGACGATCGATTAGGCAAGACAAGTATTTTATTGGGATCCAGAGAAAGTTAAAGCATAGACTATATAATTTTGTTCATTTAAAAAAATTAAAAGGAATGGTATTATAGTGAAGGGATATAAAACAAATATTACAATGACTCATTCTCAGAACAGGTTAAAACTATTCGCACTCAGGAACATCACATAGTACTATTCTCTCTCGGGCCGATGGCCCTCGAGAGAATAGTACTATGTGTGATGTTCCTTCGATGCGAATAGTTTTAACCAGATCCTCGATTGTCATTGTATATTTGTATACTATTACTCAGTACTTTTCCATTTTCAGTTCACTATACTTGTAAATTATACATGTATGCTCAATGAGCTACATAATTTGAAGTCTGAAGTAGGAGACTAATTCACTGATGTACTGGAGATGGTCTCATCTTCTTTGACATGGCTAGCCTCCACAGGAAAAAGTTATATTTAAAGTGTCAAATTTGAGTCTGTGATTTTAACTATACCATGTGTTATAAGTTCGCCGCCTTTTCCGTTCACATGCCAATTTCACTAAAATGGCACTTTTTCACTTCAAAGACCTGTATCTCGAAAAGTATACACCCTTATATATCAAAACTATACATTTTCTGTAAAGGAAATTCCTCAAGGAATCTAAAATCTGCATTGAAAAATTAAACCAGGTGCAGATAAAAATTTATTAGAAAAGATTCAGGAAATTTAGATTTTTTTTAATTTTTCATTGTTTTTATCGTCAAGTCATCTATAATTACCCAATATTATTATATTCTGGTAGAGAATAATAAGACCTTTCAAACAAGGTATAATTCATTATGGTTTACAATTTTAGAATGAAAAATATAACGTTCTGAAATTAAGCCCTGAAAATATACCTTTTTTCAAATTCATGAGGGGGTTGGGTCCTGCCAAGTACTGTTGCACCATCAAACATATTGTTAAAGTGATATTATAGTACTTGTATATAAAGCAGTTTAAAAGCTTCAATTTGGTGATAAATTCACAATCATAGGCTAAAATTTGGCAAAGATATTGCAGTTTTCCCAACGGTACTACAATATCTCTAATTCCTAATGACTTTGTACAAGAGGCATTGCCTTTTTAGGTCAAATAACGATTGTTGAGTCTTCCTGGGTACTATTGTAACATCAAACCTATTGTTCAGTGAATTCATGGTATAAAGCAGTTTATAAGCTTCAGTTTGGTACCACATTCACAGTCATAAGCCAAAATTTGGCAGAGAAATTCAAGTTTTCCCCAAATCAACCACAAAATGTAAAATTTCCCGTTGACTTTGTACATTGAACTTTGTACCGCTTCCGGCGACGCCGCTTCCAGCACCACCCCTACTGTCCCAAACTTAAACCATTGTAACTCCACCAGAATGTTACCTAGAACAATGAAACTTCACAGGGAGCTAGCACAGAAACATAGCTTCAAAATGAGATCAATTTTGTTACATAAACTTTCTTACTCTGGAAAATATTGACAAATTAATGCTGAAAATTAGCAAAAAGCGTAACAGCACCACCCTGTTTGGATGGCGAGTTCATAACACACGGCCCTGATGTGTGCATTTGAAGACTAACATTGGATACATAGATATACCTTACTCAGAGCCTCAAATGTATACTGATGAGCATTTCAAGTGTCAGACCACATGAATTCATGACGCACATTAGTAACCAAATCGTGATGATAGAGGTGTCATTAGCAAACAAAGTATGGCAACATGTAGCGAACAAGTTTCATTTTATGAAAATATCAAAAGTAATTGCATATACGACATGTAGCTGTGAAGTAATTTGCATAGATGTTGTCCTTTTAAATTTATGATGGTATACAAATGTATATGATCTCATGGTTTCTATCACATGATAGGTATTTAGTATACAAAATTATGGAAAACTGGTGATCATGTGTGAAATATGAAATATATCTTCTTCTTCTCGAGTCCTTTCTCTCAATTTTTGTTTATTTGTGAATTAGAATGTGATTCAAACTCTGCCCATTAGATACTGAACGCAGGCGATCCCATTAGGCGAAAGGGTAGTAAGATCAGCTGGGGAACAGGGGGAAGGTAGAAGAGGGTATTGTAGGAGGTGACTCATGGTCTCCTCCTCTCCGCATTCGCAAACTGGCTGTCCTTCAGTGTTGATGCCCCATTTAACCATTAGAGCCTTGCAACGGCCAACTCCAGCTCGCAAGCAGTTTAAACACAGCAAGAAAGGCCAAGGTTCACGGAATCCTGGTGGGAGGGACTCTTTTGGACTGGTGTTGACACTGTGTGATGCAGACGCAAGGCGGGTTGACCAAAGGTCTAGCCTACGGTTGTGGGGGCTTTGGTTCAAGGGAACGATAGAATGAAGGAAACTGTGCCTAGATCTTAAGCGTTTAATTGCAGGCATGGCGTTGAAGAGACGGTGGAGTGGGTCATTTTCTTGCTTAAGTTTCTCTTTTTGGGAGAGAACATGCTTCCTGATGTGAGGAGGGGCGATGCCACTCAGGATGTAGATATCGTCTACCTTGGTTGGTTTCAGGCAACCTGTTATGGCCCTACATGCACTGTTGAGTGATGGGTCTATCTTTGAAGCATGGGCTGATCTGCCCCACACAGGACAGGCATATTCTGCAGCTGAGTAGCAAAGGGCAAGGGCTGTTGTGCGGATGGTGCTTGCATCAGTGCCCCATTTTGAATTAGCTAGCTTCTTCAGTATGCTGTTCCTGGCACTGACTTTCTTCTTCATCTTCAAGATATGACTATTGTAGGTCAGGGAGCGATCTAGGGTGACCCCGAGGTAGACTGGGTTTTGAGCATTCTGTATGGCCTTCCCATACCACTTAACCTTCAACTGGCGGTTGGCATCCCTATTCTTGAGGTGGAAGACGCTGATCTGGGTCTTAGAGGGATTTGCGCGAAGGTGGTTGGATGCGTAGTAAGGGATAAGACCATCCAGGGCAGATGAAAGTGCAGCTTCAACTTCCTCGAATGAGTCAGACTGTGAGGCGATGCAAAGGTCATCTGCATATATGAAACTCCTGGTATCTGGATGGACCGGCTGGTCGTTGGTGTAGATGTTAAAGAGGAGAGGCGCAAGGACACTCCCTTGAGGTAGGCCATTCTTCTGGGTGCGCCATCTACTGTGGCTTCCATTTAGATCTACAAAGAAACGCCTGTTGGATAACATCGTTTGAATGAGCTCTGTGAACTTCAGGTCTTTAGTCAGATCGAAGAGCTTCTCGACTAGGAACCTATGATTGATGGTATCATAGGCCGCTGATTGGTCTACAAAAGCAGCTCCTGTGATCAGTCCCTTCTCAAAACCGTCCTCGATGTGCTGGGTAAGGTTGAGTAGTTGGCCAGTGCAGGACTTCCCAGGTCTGAAACCAGCCTGTTCAGGGATGAGATGGTCATCCACGAAAGTGGCGATCCGATTCAGAAGGAGGCGCTCAAACAGCTTGTAAGTATGGCACAACAGGGAGATGGGTCTGTAATTCTTTGGGACCGCTGGGTCTTTGCCTGGCTTTAGTAAGGCGATGACCTTGGATTTCCTCCAAATCTTGGGAATGTTGTTTGAGTTGAGGCAGGAGTTAAGCATGTTGAGGAGCCAGTCAAGTGCTACAGGGCCTATATGAAATATATAGTACATGTACATCACATATAATGTGGTTTGAGCTGCATACAAGTAGATGCAGTCCTTCTAAATTGATGGTCATAAACATATGTATATTAGGTCTATGCTAATTTAAATAAATGCAGTCCTTTTGAATTGATGATGATAAATATACCTGAGGTCTGAGCTAATTTAAATAGATGCTGTCCTTTTGAATTGATGATGATAAATATATCTGAGGTCTGAGCTAATTTAAATAGATGCAGTCCTTTTGAATTGATGATGATAAATATACCTGAGGTCTGAGCTGATTTAAATAGATGCTGTCCTTTTGAATGGATGATGATAACCATATGAGATCGCAGCTAATTTGCATAGATGCTGTCCTTTTGAATTTATGATGATAAATATATCTGAGGTCTGAGCTAATATGCATAGATGCTGTCCTTTTGAATTTATGATGATAAACATATCTGAGATCGCAGCTAATTTACATAAATGCTTTCCTTTTGAATTGATGATGATAAATATATCTGAGGTCTGAGCTAATTTGCATACATGTTGCCATTTTGAATTGATGATCATCATATTAGGCCACAGTTTATTTGCATCTCGAGACACTCATTTTGAACCAATGATGGTAAACATACTTGTGTCTGAGCTTATTTGTGTATGTATGCTGTTCTTTTGAATTGATGCTAATTTGCATAAATGCTGTCTTTTTAATTTGAGGGTGAATTGATAAACATATCTGAGATGTGAGCTAATTTGCATATATGCTGCCATTTTGAATTGATGCTAATTTGCATAGATGCTGTCATTTTTAATTGATGAAATATCTCAGGTCTGAGCTAGTTTGCATAACTAGTGTCCTTTGAAATTGATGATGACCATATTAGGTATCAGCTTATTTGCATCTCTAGACACTGTCCTTTTGAATTGATGATGATAAACATATCTGAGGTCTCAGCTAATTTGCATAGATGCTGTCCTTTTGAATTGATGATGATAAACATATCTGAGGTCTCAGCTAATTTGCATAGTTGCAGTCCTTTCAAACTGATGATGATGAACATATCTGAGGTTTCAGCTAATTTGCATAGATGCAGTCCTTTCAAATGGATGATGATGAACATGACCTGGAGGTGTGATGATGAATCACACCCTTGACTGCTATGATCATGTAGCATATCTAGTCTTCCTATCAGACCCCTGACTCTCATGATCATGTAGCCTCTCTAGTCTTCTGTTCAGACCTTTTACCACAATAATCCACAACATTAGAATGAGGCTTGTAAAATCTTTATTACTGTCTGGAGTTCTTGTTCTTGTAGAACAAGGACAACTGCCCCCAGAATTACTGTTAGGGTAAGGTGTAGAGTTAGGGGGTAGATATTTGGCGGGGTTTAGTTGTCGGGGGTAATTGTCCAAGAACCAAAGTTATATACAGAATCCAACAAAATTTCACCAAGTGTTTATTTCTACAGATGAGTGATATATTCTATTGAGTCAATTGAAAGACAGCAAGGAATTGCCGAGCTTAGAATTGGCACTGGCAATACATTCCTTAGAAAGTCTGAATGATGACAAGACAGTTTGTCTTAAATTATGTGTGGTTCTACTTTTGTGTTTGGTCAGTGTTTGGATTATTTAGTATCGTTCTGCTACTTTTCATTATTACTTGCGTAAACACTTGGCTAATCTAAATCATCTATGGGCATAAAACTGATTTAATTGTTCGCAATTCACGACTGAAATACAAAAATCTCTCAAACTATTGTTTCACTGCAAATACATGTATGTAACTTTGCTTGTATATAAATCACAAAAATGAGCGAATGGGCGATTCCATGCTGTGTTGTATGGGACATTTTGACAACATTTACATCGTTTCAACATGAAAACAAAGAAATATTTTCTTGATTGATGGTGATCCTCAAGTAATACCAGAAGGGGCACGAGAACTAAGACTCAACTTGACTCAATTACACATCCTTTCCAATTGAAATGAAAAATATTACTTTGTCTTACGGGACACCGAATAACAGAAAATAAAAGAGACAAAACCAATAATAGCATGTAATCCCCATATTCGGGGCCAAGCCCTATCTGTGTGCATGTGAGAAAAGTAATGTAGCTACACTGTACAGTCTGTGTCCAAAAAAATGGTACAGTGTGGGAAAAAATAATTTAGGTGTGAAATCTTTTCAAATAATGTGTGTTTGTGGTACCAAATTAAAGCCAAAGGATTTTTCTTGCTGATGCGCTTTGTTCTGTATAATTTGCTTCTGTAAAACAAATGTTATGCTAAATTTTGTCTATTGTTCTGGAGCGCCAAATTCATGGCTATTATGCAAAAGCTACACAAAGGCATGGGACGGCATGCAAAAAATAGATGTTTCTTGTTTGTAGAAAGCTACTAAAGTCATATCTCAAAAAGTAGAGCACCAAATTTGATGGAAAAAAAATTGCAGAAGAAAGTCTGATTTTCCTGCTCTATGAAAATACCAAACAATACCAAGTTGTGATTAATCTCCATAATATAAAAAAAATATTTTCCACTTACACCATTTTATTTGACACAGACTGTAAACCAATGTATGCACATCCATGTACATGCAAGGCTTTGGTGGAATCTGGTCTTCAATATCTTATAAGTGGCCATGTGGTGAAAACATGAATTATTTGTAGCAGGGGCATTCTCTTGAGAATTCATGTGCGTCAGTTCAGAAGGTACTTGAACGAGAGAGATTTTTTTTTTCTCGCTGGATTTTGTTACAAGAAATGCATGCAATATCAGCAAATACTGCTTTTATCAAATATTAATAAACTTATTCGCCATACAGTGTAGAAGCCAGTTATTGAGAATAGGTTTTGAGTTTGTAAACACTTGTCTATTAAGTTTATTGATTGATTTCTATTGGGCAAGTACAGGAGGTACATGTATAAAATACAGAAAGGGGAAGTTCACCCTGGAATTTTATTGGTTTAAAAAAAAGCAGAAAAATAAAAGAAAAGATGATTGAAAGTTAGAAGAAAATCGACCCCAAAATAGCGAAGTTTGAATATTTGAAATTTTTATTCTGTGACGTCTCGTGCGAGCAGCTCTCTCATGTGTTGTGTATTTAAATTCCATAAATTTATCTTTTTCATGGTTCTTGATAAAGGAATGGGTCAATTTGATAGAGGCATTTAAATGAACATGTTTGATGATATATCGACCGCAAAGGTAAAACAATTAATATTTTTCTGACAAAATAACACTTTATGCAATTTACAGTACAAAACACATACATTGTAGGAGAGCAGCTCGCATGTGACATCACAGAATCAAAAGTTTAAATATTCATAACTTCGTTATTTTTTAGTCGATTTTCTTCAAAGCTTCACCCATATTTTTCCTTTATTTTTCTGCATTTTTAAAAAACCAAATTAAACCCAGGGTGAACTTCCCCTTTAATTGTTTATGGAGTAAATGGTTTCATATGATAACAGTAAACTTAATATGTCAAAGGACATGAAAACAAAATTATTGTGAGCTTTCCTATTGTTTTCATGCTATTTAGGAAAAATATCATGTAGTGAAAAGATCGACTGTAAAGGATTGCTCTTCAATTACACAATTAGTCATAAAATAACCCAATATGTACCCAAACAGCTGAAATGTTTGGGCTGAACATTTTGTGTAGTTCCATACATGCATTTCTGTGTGTAGTGCATGTGAATCTAAGCAAAAATTATTTTAATTTTGTTATCATTTTGGGAATTCTAAAAACTCACAGCACACAACAATGCTTAAGTGAATCGTTAAATCAACCTTCCCAAAGCACTTTTGGACATTGTCTTTCACATTTCAATCTCATGACCATATAAGAAGACTTGGAATTTAAACCTATCAAATGAGAAAGGAATTGTCAGACGTTTTATCCGACAAATTTGCTTTCATCCAATCAGATGCAAGCATTTCAGTAGCTTATAACAGTTTTCAGTGAGAATCAGTGAATATTTGTTTAATGAAATGCTCCCCTGAAATCAGCAGTAGATGTGAACGTATTGAGTGATTTTCAATGGCAATAAAAAGAAATTACCCCCAAATATGAAAAAATTAGCAAAAAAAAATAGGATTTCATCAGGATTATAACCTAAACCTCCTGATTGCTACATGTAGGCAGGTGCTCTACTGACTGAGCTATGGAAACCCTACATTGATGTTTGTCCCAGAAAACCCTTAAAGGGGAAGTTCACCCTGGAATTTTGTTGGTCTTAAAAAATGAAGAAAAATAATAGAAAAACATAAGTGAAAGTTTGAAGAAAATCAACCAAAAAATAGCGAAGTTATGAATATTTAAAGTTTTGATTCTGTGACGTCACGTGCGAGCAGCTTTCCCATTGGTTGTGTATGTAAATTTCATAAATTTGTCTTTTTGTCATGGTTCTTCATATGTAAAGGAATGGGTCAATTTGATATAGTCATGTATATGAACATATATGTTTGATGGTATATCGACCGCACAGGTGACATGATTAATTTCTTCTGAAAAAAAATGACATTTTATGGAATTTACAATACATAAAAACACATAGGAGATCTGCTCGCATGTGAGGTCACAGAATCAAAACTTTAAATATTCATAACTTCGCTATTTTTTGGTCAATTTTCTTCAAACTTTCACTAATATTTTTCTATTATTTTTCTTCATTTTTTAAGACCAATAAAATTCCAGGGTGAACTTCCCCTTTAACTTTCAATGCTCGAGTGGTCAAAAGCTATAAAACCTGACATAAACCTGAAGGATAGAAACCAACTTTGGGATAAACGTGAGGGATCATGGTGAAGTGATGCAGCTTTTTAAATATAAATTTAGACAATGAGGGAAAGTGACCAGCATTATATAATATGATTTTTTTTTTAATCTATTTATAAAATACCTATTGTCATGCTTTAAATTGTTACCACAGAGTGCTTAGTTCACAAAAAGAAAAAAAAAAATATTTTTTTCATATTACAAATGTAATTACAGGTATCATTCCTGCTTTTGAACAAAACCTTTACTACTGGTAAAGGTTTTAGATTCAAATAGAAAGAAAATGAGATACAATATTTAAGAGGTACTTGTTATGATATCTAGGCCTACATTTAAACATACAATTACCCCCCCCCCCCCGAAAGTATAGCACGTACATCCATTATATCCAATCAAGTACTGTAAAAGTCACTGATAAGTGCTTTTTTATAATCAAATTCAGTCTGGATCAAATGAAGCGATTGCAGAATGCTGACTGTGAAATCACATTGTCTGGTTAAATGTGTCTGCTTTTAAAGGGAATCTAGTGTAGTGGGAAAGATGGAGGAAATCATCGTGAGCTTTTCTGTTATTCGAATGCTATTTAGGAAGAATGTATCTCATAGTATAAAGGTCCACTGTAAAGGACTGCTGTTCAATTGCCGTAACAGTCATAATCATAATATGACACAAAATATACCCACACAGCTGACATGTTTGGGGCCAAACATTTTATGTTGTCCCATACATGCATTTTTGTCTAAGTGCATGTGACTCTAAGCAGAATTACGTTAATTTCTTATCATTTTCGCAATCCCAAAACCTCACAGAACACAGTTAGTGCTTAGGTAAACTAGCTGTTATCAACCTTTCCAAAGCACTTTTAGACAGCGTCTCCCATATTTCAATCTCTAAAGATTAATTACGATTGATAAAAAGTTATTAAATTGATTTTTTTTTCTCGGTAATCTCATTTGAAAAGCAGGTACAGTCATGGATTATGATTAGGATATGATTAAGTTTGGGGTTAGGGCTAGGGTTAGGATTAAGATCATCGACTTTGAAGCACCCTGTCCATGATGAGGCTACTGAGAAAAAAATCAGTCGTAAATCTTTGTGTTACAGGGCAAAGAACAATAATTTCTCTTTAATGTGGCCGCCCTAGAGGATAGATTTGATGCTGATATCATGTTGTATGCAATGTCTGTCTGGGGGTAGGCTTGTGTAAACATTGTCTAGAGAACGTACTGTATTGAATCCCTGTGCATTATGCATGTGATGGCTTGGGATTTGCCAATAATTATTCAAAGGTTGTGTGGTGCTAGGCTTCTCTCCGGTTTTTCTTCATGCTCATAAATTTGCTCTTTTTTTATATTACAGTAATCTCTTTATTATTACAGCTTTGTAAAGATTTCTCTGGGGAGATTAAAGAAATATTACAATTCTCATATTTTCCGGTTTTTCCTCATGTTCATTTTGCTCTTTTTAATGCATTAATCTCTTTATTATTACATCAATATACCTAGAATTCTCTGGAGAGATGAAATGAATAATACAATTCTCACATTTGTACAAGGACTGTCAATCCTAACGGAAATGACCATTATTATTGTTATTATATTTCATTATTTGTAAGAAACCATATTAAAGGTAATGTAATCAATTATTTATTCTTTTTCACCTTTTGGGGTCATTTTATTGTATGAAGTGGATGAATTTTAATTATTCAGTGGTTATGGGTAAGCCTTTCGTCCAGTTTTATAAATAAGTTTAATAATTTCCCGATTTAATAGCAACGGCGATTTTGATACAAAGACCTATTAAAGTATTAACTGTATTGAATACCCTGCAGTTTCTTGAGTCTTGGAGAAGTCCCAAAGTCTCAAGAGTCTCTGCGACATCTTGCGACTCGCTGGAAGATGAAATGTGTTCATTTTTTTGAATTTGTAAAAAAAAATTAGGCACAAGCAAGACTCTGATGAAATACTGACAATCCCTTTTCATTTTATTCAACTTTGCCATCATCTTTTTTTATTGTGATGCTGTGAATTATACAAGTTGAAAGCTGTTAGTCTGCCAGTGCTAATGAACTTTCATCCTTCTGTTTTCAATCTCTGAATGCAGAAATAAATTGTATCAGGAGACAAACCAACTGGACCTTTGGCGCCAGATAAGGATGTCACAATTTATCTCCATTCTATCATCTCATCGATATCGGCTTGGGTGGGGGAAAAAATGACGGAACTCGCATGCTCATTAAGATTTTAAAGATCACTATCCCTGACCTATGCTGCTATGTGGAGAGGCAGTAGGGCGTAAGTGCATGTGTACTTTAATATGGAGTTACATTGTAGAGTCCTTTTGGCTCTTCAGAGTGGACAAAGTTACACAAATCAGAGCAGGTGGTACTACACATAAAAACACCTGTATGATGACATGCATTAGGCTGTATTGTGCAATGATTTTATCTACAATGTAGAACCAACCTCCATACTGTAAATGTATATGATTTAGTGTAGAAAAGTTTTTATATTATTAGAAGTACCCATGAGATACTCTGAGGCTGCATTGTAGCATCAGTATAATTAACAGATTAAATATGAGCACATAAATAAGTCAAGTACTTCTGTAGTCATGCGTAGACCTATTACTCTTAGGATTGTGAGAACATATTAAAGGGAAATACCTGTTGTGGAATATGCTGTTATGCTACAGTCACACAGACGAACCCAGACACTAATACGTTTTGTTACGTTTTTGTTGTTTTATCCTTATTTCATCTTTAATTCTATCATTTCTTTCATATTTGTTTGTTTTATTGGATGAACAAAATTATCACTATTTCCTCTGCTGACTATGACGGGAAGGCATCTATTGGGATCCACAGAAAAGAAAAGTGGATGCATCATGGACGTAACTCAATGTAAGTGTCTGTGTGACTGAGCCATAATGTATTGGAATCACCAAAGTGATAGATATTTTAATTTAAACCAAACTCTGCTGAGAGTAACATGCCATGCACACAGAACTGTGTATGTGGGTCTACATACAACAATTTGGGGGCCAAACTTCTTAGCTATTTATTGTCATTATGAATAAACTAAAGTCTAAATATATAATGTAGCATGAAAATAATTTGAAATTTCACAATGTTTTTTTTCTTCATCTTTCCCACTACAATAAATTCCATATAAAAGACTAGTTTCATTTCATATTGGCTACTTTAACCTTGCGCATGCCACATTATATTGCGGGGGAAAAAAAGGATGAATAAAAGCATTATTAATGCCTTCCATGTCGACATGCAGCCACACATTTTATGATTACATTATTTATTTATCCATACATTTATAGTTGTACATATTCAAGAGGAGGTGATGTACATATAGGGCAAACATTCCTTTTCCACGGTACACTCGTCATGTTCCGTTGACCTTCAAGATTTAATCCGCTTGTTCCTACGTTCGTGCATCACGCGCCATCATTACTCTCGCTCACCGCACCAGCTCAATCAATTTTCGGTAGGTTTGCTTCTTTTAATTCCTTCATTGGATCTCACCAAGGTAGCGTGCACTTTCACCCACTTCTATTAAAGCCACCATAGACCAGCAGTATATGGGCATCACCTTGAGTCCAGAACTGCTCAAATTGTCCTGTGTCCTTACCCATAATGCATCATCCTTAGCATTTTAGTCTCATAGTACAGGCATATTTGAATGATAACTTACCTTTTCATTAATCAATAAATTAACACCTTTATAACTATGTTACAAAGAAGTAAAATAGATTGTTTGCCTTTTTTTGTTTCTCAATACAAATTAAATTATAGATTAATTTTTTTACTGTATTGTTAGTAGTTATCTAAAAAGGTATCTAGTTATTTATAACACACCGTCAATGAGAGTGTTGGTCAGTTTGTTCTTGCCTTAAAGCCTCCATAGACCAGCTGCCTGGTTTAGCATCACCTCTAGTCGTGAACAACTCAGAATGTGCTGATTCCTAACCCATAATGCAACATACTGTACATATGTTCATGTACATCTCGTCTTATATGTGCCCACTTAGATGACAACAACTTATTATTTCGAACATTCACGCTGCAACTTCCAATTGACAAAATTAGTGCAATTGATTTCCGTACAAACATATTTTCGGATATAAAAACAATTATATGCTAATACATACAGAAATGTATAATCGTCAATCGTATCAAGAGGTATATTTGTCACGCTCCAAAAATTAATTCTTTTACAGACCAAAGCTCAGTATATTTATCATAAATGTTTGCATTTTCATTAATTTTTTCATGAAGTTACTTGAAGCAAAAGACCGTTTGTGTTCAGATAAAATTCCCATCAGCTATTATTCAAATACATACTTTGATTGCCCCTAAACTGCATGGTTGGTCTAATCAGGTCATACTAGACACAATTTGCTCAATTTCTTCAGTTGATTAAATCCTGATTATTTAATGAATTTTTCCAGGTTAGTCTAAGATCATGCGGTCAGGGGGATGATGATTTATCTTAATTAAAATATTTCAAACAAATAATTAGAGGACGGATATACAGTGCGTCCCAAAAAGAACTATACACTTTTGACAAGGCTACCAAATTAAAAATATATGATTCTTGGTGAAAAAGTTTAGATGTATATAAAGCTCATATCCTCAACTACCATTATGACACCAAAAATTCTGAATATAACGCATTCTTCAGTGAGCAATGCCTACTTTTATGAAGGACACAAAAAACAGCCTGCGCAGGAATTTGCTATTCATTCATCCCCTGAGTATGATATGCCCAGGAGGATTCAAGTAATAATGGAATAAATCGGCTAACAAAGACAAAAATAAACTGAAGTCAGAGCAAATATCAATGATATGAAAATAAAAGGGTGAAAAAACCACATTTTGCATAATATTGATTGTTTGTTTCTGACTTTTAATATATCTTTTACTCTGTTAGCTGATTCATTCCATTATTTCTTTGAATCCTTCTTGGCATGCCATGCCAAGGTGGGAAATGAATAGCGAATTCCTGCACAGGCTATTTTTTGTGTCCTTCATAAAAGTGGGCATTGCTCACTGAAGAATGCGTTATTTTCAGAATTTTTGGTGTCGTAATGATAGTTGAGGATATGAGCTTTATATACATCTAAACCTTTTCCCCAAGAAATATATACTTTTTATTTGGTAGCCTTGTCAAAAGTGTATAGTTCTTTTTGGGACGCACTGTATAATATAAAAATTTGTTGCAAAATTAGCTGACTGTTTGCCTTGGCCTGGGTGGGGGGGGGGGGCTTGATAAGGTTGAGACAGTTTCTCTAAATGTCCCTTTGATCAGGTCAGGGATATAGATTATATTTAAATAAAATATTTAAAATTTAAAAGGAGAAGACTGTTTTAATATTAAACAGGTTGATCAAGACATGATGGTGAGATTGGTCTTCCGTCCTAGGGCCTAATTATGTCTAGACTATTCCCTTGTGTTTTCTTTTTGATGAGGTCATTCCTTACAATTATCTTACGAGAGTAAGGAGAGTGCTTTCTCGTAGACATTGTAGAGTGATTACCCTTTTTTATCTGACACTTAACAAATGATAAATTCTATGAAAAATTATATATAAAATGTATAAAAGGTTTAACATAAGTTGTTTATTGTCTGGCTTTCCAAACTTTTATTTCCCTACTAACCCTACACATGTACATCTAAGTACATGTCATAAAATCATCTTGTGAGAATCAATTAAGTGTTATCTCATACACATTAACATAGAGCCAATACCTTTCTTATCTGGCTTAAAATTGTTGAAATACTAAAACTAATATTCAAAAGGATTTCAAAATAGTATAATTTCCCTCAGATTTGGTCCTAGTTACATCTGAATACAACAAGAAGGTGTAGGCTTACATGTAGAATAAATACCCTTCTTATTTGGCTATAAATAAATGAAATGATACTTTTCATGCAAATTAGTTGGCTATTCTGCGTTTTCTTTTTGATTTCCCTACAAACAGGTCCTAATATTGACCATCTCAATAAAGCTGGGAGGGTGTCATCCTTCCTATCTGGCGATGAGATGAAATCGTCAGCTTGGAGCCAGTAGGGCGCTAATTGCAGATCAAGGATGTTCCGTTGGAGCCAGAAGGGCGCTATTACCATTGACTTTGTACAGTAATAGCGCCCTTATGGCTCTCAACGGAACATCTATAAGATGCAATAACGCCCTTATGGCTCCCAACAGAAAAAATGATACTTTTCATGCAAATTAGTTGGCTATTCTGGGTTTTCTTTTCAATTCCCTACAATCAGGTCCTAATATCATCTCAATAAAGCTGGGAGGGTGTGAACATCCTTCTTATCTGGCGATGAGATGAAATGATATGTTGGTTGGCTGCCAGGACTTATCTATACAGTTTCCCTGGGATTGGGTCAGGGTTACAGGATGTATAAAATCACCCTGTGAGAGCCAAAAAGGTTTTAAATACACAATGGAAGAAAGAGCTAAGATCAATGTATTTTCTAATGTTCACACTTAAAGTGGCATTAAAAATAGATTATATCTTTTTATAAGCTTGTGGGGGTGAAATCAAAACAAAACAAAACAAAATTTGTTTGCCAATTTTAGGATTTATATGAGATTCATTTAGACCTTTGTAAATTCATGTGCATCTTTGGGTTAAAAAGTACAATGTACAGTATTACAAAATTGGTACACTTTCTGGCGTTAATTATTGATTCTGTGAGATCGGTTCAGAGATACAGGATACCTGTAGGGCGTATCATGAAAGGCCTTGTCGGACATTTTATCCGACAAATTTGCTGTCAGCCAATCAGATTCAAGCATTTCAGTAGCTTATAACACTTTGTCGGATAAAACGTCCGACAAGTCCTTTCACGAAATGCCCCCCAGGGCTGTGTTTCACCAAGTCATTTGTAAGTTAAGAATGACTTTATAAACGGCTGGTGATCAGTTCTCATGCTCATTGATTAAGCCTGTCAATTAATATAGCACCGAAAAACATGTTCCAGTCATTTGTAAAGACATTCTAAACTTTAAGAATGATTTTGTAAAGCACCTCCCTAGAATTATAGTTAACCAGAAGGACCATAAGCCCTGTAAGTTTGCAATCTTAAAGTTTGCGTCGTAAAAACCATGTATGGCTCCATAAAGGTTAATATTACGTCTGTTGGGAGCCAGAAGGGTGTTATTGCATCTTATAGATGTTCCGTTGAGAGTCAGAAGGGCGCTATTACTGTATAAAGTCAATGGTAATGGCGCCCTTCTGGCTCCCAACGGAACATCCTTGATCTGCAATAGCGCCCTTCTGGCTCCAAGCCGACGATTAATAAGATAGCAGTAATTGGCTGGGTGGCTGACTGACCTGGCTGCAAAGGCCTGTGGTTGATCAACTCTTGACTGTCCATTACTTTTCAATTAGCATGTAGAGGTCAGTTGTTCTAAATGGTGCATGGTATTAGCCATCAATCAAAGTGGCCCAAGGTGTCTGTCAGGACAGTCAGGGCCTAGCTCTTCAGGACCATGACCTCGAGACATAGCTAGTCTCCTGGATGGAGGAGACCTTATTTGGACACCTTTTACACAAAGCCTTTGGCAAAGACTAAATAGTGTGCGCTTTCTATTCAGTGTTTGAACCTACAATCCTTGGGAAGATCAGTTAAATTTATATTTTATATTTTGGGACCTTTCTTTTTTTTTTTTTTTTTTTTTTTTTTTTTTTTTTTTTTTTTTTTTTTTTGGGGGGGGGGGGGTTTGCCCTCGTACTGTTTTCATATCTAAGGCAGATTTCTTATAAAGGGATTCTAAAGATGTATCTTTTCGCCTTTTTTGTTTTTTTATTTCCTTCTATCCTTTGTTCTCCATCTCTCTTTTCTATCTCCTTCCCCCTCCCCTTCCCCTCTCTCTCTCTCTCTTTATTTTTCTCATTTCCTTCCCTTCTCTTTATTTTTCTTCATTCTCTTTTCTATCTTCATTTTCCATGTTTAATCTCACTTTCCATTTCCCTCCATCCTTTGCTCTATCTCTTTTTGCCTCTCCCCCCAACTTCTACTTCTCTTTCCTCCCTTCCTCCTGTCATCATTTGCTATCAGTATCACTCACACTCTCTCTCCCTCTCTCTTTTTTCTGTCCTTTCATATGCTACCACTATCACGCTTTCTCTCTCTCTTTTCTCTTTTTGTCCCGACCTCTGTGTCTTCATACTTTACATGTACATACTGTACATTGAATGTTCCCCTTTTTGCCCTCACGAGGGCGCATCCTTGTTGAAAATTAATTTCCACACCGTGCCTGATTTCATTAGCAAAGCCTAAGATTGATTTTAGCCGATCTTCATTTTCATTCCTCATCCCCACATGTATAACATGTCCTCCAACCTGAACTATATTTATACCATGGTGCAGCGGAGTATCTCTTCGTCTACATAATTTAATACAAGTTTAAGCTAATCTTCTACTATTCCTCAAATTGGCACCTGTTTGGTTTTCCTCTCTCACATCATTTTGATATAACTTCAATTATGACAATGTATCAATCCAAATTACAAAATATAATTCCTAAAAATGCCAATTTGTCTATGAAATCAGTGATAACATATTTCTTGTAATGGGAGCTTTTTTAGAGATTTCATTGATTTTCACTTCATATTTCTGAAATTTAGAGTTGGAGCTGTCCTGAAAGACCTCACTTGGGACAAACATTTGTTGATTTCTACTGTGATTTGAAATCCAATTACAATAATTCGCAACGATTCACATAATTTATTTATTTTTGTTTTTGTTTAGAGATATAAATAGATATAGGCAGACAAATAGAAAGAGAACTTGACATTAATTAAGGGCCAGCTATCTCAACAGAGGTGATGTCACCTTAAATCGCTTGCGACTGGAAAAATGTCCAAAAGATAAACTTGTTTACAGGAAAGTCTACTAGTTGCAAATTCATCTCATGGCCTGTGAAACCAGAAAGAAGAACTAAAAGAGGGGAGAAAACTGAAAGATAATGAGAGGGAGAGAGAGAACGAGATGGGCACACATAGAAGAAAAAAAAATTCTACCATTAATGGATCACTTTAGTCCGGTCGTTATTGTTGGCGCTAATGATATTACTTTAGTGCTAATGCAACAATGATATGGATGGAATGTATTGTGTGGCGCATTGAATAGAATTGAGGCAATTGGAGTGGGATTGGGGCTTTTATCTTTGCCGCAGCAGCATTATACGTGGACAAGCGCACTTGGAAGGCAATATATGTCCTGATGCACTCATTATTGAAAAAGGTATTATCATTTCACATTTGAAATGTGTCGCAAGCCTTCAAGTGAAAAATTTGTCTGTCTAACCCTTATTCCCCATCTACGATCCAATAACTTGTTCTCTTTTCCTCTTTATCCCTTCTTTCTCTCTATATTTTCTCACTAGCTTTCTCACCCTCTCTCAGTCATTTTTTTCCCCTCTTTATCTTTATCCTCCATCTATTTGCTCTGTCTTTCTTACGTTTAAGTGACCGATGTTCCCCTCTCAATTTCTTCTCACTTTATCGTACATGTATATCCATTTCTCTTTCTGTAAATGTATACCGCCTCTCTAACTCTTTATTTTTCACTCATTTTCTTTGTCTCTATTTCCCTCTCTCCATCTTTCTCACTCTCAAACTCTCGATCCTTTCTTACTCTTTTTCTCTCTTGCTTTCTGTAATCGCATCTCTTACATTCCGTCTTCTTCTTTATCATTATCACTCTATTTTTATTTCTGTCTATCCTTCTCTCGCTCCAAATCTCTCTCTCTCTGTTCCATTTCCTCCAACATCCTCACATCTCCACCAACTTGCTCCTCTTCCCTCTCTTATCGCAATTTGGAATGAAGCCTTGTGACGTGGTCACGCAAACCGTGCAGCCATCTCACGCCAGGGTACAATGACGTTATCTCGTGTAGCACGCTTTACCAAGCGCTCGCTGTTTGCGAGCTAGTTCCTCTGGAAACGGCAAGAATAATTGCATTTGGAAATGGGTCAAACGAGTCCATGGAGACTTTGATTTATAGTGGCTAGAAAGGACCGATCAGAATTGTGATGCCTGGTATCAGTGGCAGGTGTGTACAATACAGAGGGCAATATGACACCTTTAGTCTACACAACCAAACCTTTATCAGTTGCAAAGTGACACTTTAATCTACATAAACAAACCCTTATCAGTTATAACAAGAAATGAGTCTGGACATGAGACTATGCCCTCTAAAAAGTTACTCTTGATGGAGTGAATTTCAGAAAGAGCGAATTTAGAGTGAAATTCGAATGAATTTGGATGAAATTTTGTACAGGTAACTGCAAAATGAGTGAAATTATACACTTTCACTCATTTTGGATTGCCCTAAGGGAGCACTTGAAGATCTTACGTGATCCCTGAGGTCATTCCAAAATAAATGAAAATACACATTTTCACTCAAAACTCACTCTTTTCTGATAACCACTCCTGCAAGGGTGAACATTTAGTTATTTTTTTTTAATTTTAGAGAGAGTATTTTACCTAACAGAAGAAGGAGAAGGCACTGTATTTTTGCCAGCTACCACTGGGCCTATAGCAAACGTGTACGATGTCGTTGTTGGTTGCACATGCATGTAGGTTGGTTATAAGTTGGTCTTAATAGACATGAGTTCTTTAGATAGACTATTTAGACTACTACAATCAAGATCTGATTGTAGGCGAATAGAGAGAGATCTGGCCAATACATTTACTGTGAGAGCAAGTCCTGATTAACTGAAGCACAGTATTGGGCTTGGCTGAATGCCTTCTTGAAATACAAAGTCTGTGCTTTAGAGACTACATGTAAAGGTAACGCTTTCATTTCACTGATTATCATCTCTTTGATGTGTGCCCTCTGATGGTGTGAGTGTGATCACCCCCAGTTTATCATCTCTCTGATATATATTCTTTGATAGCATGAGTATGGTTGCCCCTTGTTTTGTGATGGTGATGATGGTCTATATCTTCTGATGGAACCCACAAGGGAATTAACCCATATCTTTTTGCAAGGGTTTGACTCTGAAATGGGTATTCTTGACATGGACACTGACATTAAAACATTAAAACACATGGTCAATGCACACACACTCAAATCAAATTTAAATCCGCATTTATGTTGAAATAACTTAAGTGCAGAAGCCCCTTTGTACACAAGTTTTAAATGTGCTTCTGACTCTTGAAAGATGACTTGTATGAATGAAGAAAGAGTTCAAAGAAATCAGTCGTAGATGTGAAGTTGTTACATCAGATTTAGAGAGAGACAGTGAGAGAACGAGAGTGAGCGACAGGCAAACAAAATGAGATTGAGATAGAGAGAGAGAGACAGACAGACAGAGAGAGCAATTGATGAAGGGAAGGATGATGAGGTGGAGATAGGTTAACAAAGGGAAAACAAATGACAGAAGCTAGGCATTGGTGAGGGCAAACACAAGACAGAGAAGAGATATGATAGGTATGAGTATTGTGTTCTATGTGACAGAAGTTGTTACATCAGATTCAGAGAGAGACAGTGAGAGAACGAGAGTGAGCGACAGGCAAACAAAATGAGATTGAGATAGAAAGAGAGACAGACAGACAGACAGAGCAATTGATGAAGGGAAGGATGATGAGGTGGAGATAGGTAACAAGCGGAAGAACAGATTGAGGAAGCTAGGCATGTGTGAGGGCAAACATAGACTGAGAGATATGGGTTCAGGTATGAGTATTATGTTCTGGTAGGTAGTGCAGAATAAATAAGTTACCATTACACTCTCTCCAACTCCCCCCCCCCCAAAAAAAAAAAAAAAAAAAAAAAACAAAAAAAAAAGGGGGAGAGGTGAGTTGAAAAAAACAAGATTTATACAAAATTCAGCTATGAGATAGAAGACCTTCAAAGATCCTAAACAGTGCCTTTAAAATACTTTGATGACCATTGAGGGTCAATTTTGAAGCAAGTTGGATCAATTTGGAGCGAAACTGAAGGTGTTTTGAAGAAAAGGTCAAGTCTTTATTGAAAGAGATCAGTAGGAAATGAATTCAATCAATTTCAAGAGGTCAGAAAAAGATTCCAAGCCTCTAGATTTTCATTTTGAATCGTCCGAAAATACATCTTTGAAGTGATTATAGGATCTACTCCTATTATAACGACACTGGTTACGAGATCATTATTTGATGAGGCAATTTTACAGCTCAAAATTTTAGATTTTCATTTTGAATTGTCCGAAAATACATCTTTGAAGTGATTGTAGAGTCTAATCCCATTATAACGACCCTGGTTACGAGATCTCTCTTATTGATGAGGCAATTTTACAGCTCAAAATTTTAGATTTGAATTTTGAATGGTCCGAAAATACATCTTTGAAGTAATTGCTCAGTCTATTCGTATTATAACGACCCTGGTTATGAGATCTCTTATTGATGAGGCAATTTTACAGCTCAAAATTTTAGATTTGAATTTTGAATTGTCCAAAAATAAAACTTTGAAGTGATTGTACAGTCTGCTCCTATTATAATGAGCACAGGTACAAAAAGTTCTCTTCTTGATGAGACAATTCTATAGCACCAAATTTCAATCATGTGCATGTGTTTTCTGTATATTTTATTATTATGAGGTTCAGTACATGTAATTGGCTTGGTCATGAGCACCTTGTTAATAGGAGTTGACTGTTTTAGGGTGTGTTCAATGTCCATTTTCAAATTTAAACTCCAACACGAATCACGATACAAAACACAATTACAAAACACAGAACACAAACGCGATGAGAGGTACACCGTTCAATGTCGAAAATTTAAAGCTGATTATACGTCCATGGTCTTTAAAGTCCCCACTCTCAAAAACAAACATCTGCGCTTTTTTTCACTTGCACCGGAAGCTTCCACTGTGAGAGCACATTTAAAGACATTTGAAAACTCAGTTGTGTTCAGTGTCGCATTTCGTTGCATTTGCAATGCTCAAGGTCGTAAAACCAAAGCTGATCGTGATTCAAAATGCATCTCTTTTAGCGTTTAAATTTTCCTCAGAATGGAGTTCTGAAAGACGTTTACGTTTACGACCGGGAATGGGGACAATGAACACCCACTTTGTTTCTCTTTATATCAGCGTTTTTTAATTACGTTTTATATCAGGATTCGTGTTGGCATTTAAAATTTGGAAATGGATATTGAACACACCCTTAGTTTTAGCTTTAACCATACATGTACATAAAAGATTTTGTGATTTCTTGTTTGTATTCCTCTTTATACCATAATTTGTACGCAATTTTGGATCATAGTCAATATCACATGCTGTCGTATCAAGGTTCCTAATTTATATGATGTTTTTGATGCTATAAATAGGTTATATTGAAGTGTTTTTTTTGGGGGGGGGGAGGGGGAAGCTGACTCACTTAAATAAAACCCTCACAAAAAAAAATCATCTTATGCATGTACTAGTGTATTAAGCAGATCATGCATACAAAGGCAGTAAGAGGAATATTTTTATTGATAAATTTGCACCACGTCCCATTTTCAAGAACGTCTGTATTTACAGATCATGTCCATGAAAATATAATAGATGCCAATTCGACGATTAAAAGGACGATAAGCTGATTAATTTAATATTGAGCATCCCCTTTTGTGCATCTTAGGTAGCAAGAGAAAATATTTCCACTTGATAAATTTGCACTCTGCCCTATTTTCAAGAACGTCTATGTTTAGAGAGCATGTCCATGAAAGTGACATGTGTGTGTATGTGTTACATGTTGAGCCTCTCATTAAGTATTGATTCTCTATCTTGGCGAGTTGAAGATCATGCTTTTGCCTGTCGATATTTCTTTACGTGGGTTGAAATCTGGAGACCAATTATAGGAAGTATTTTAGAAAATTAAAGGGAAAGAAAATCACTTGTGATTTATTTAATATAGGTTATTTGCTATTTAAACCATTGAATAATGAATGTAATAGAGGTTGTGTGTTTCAGAACCATTGCAGCACTATTGTGCTTTCAACGAGGCATTTATTTACTTTTGACACTCTGCATGAGTCCCGGCTGTGAAACCTGCATGATGCTTTTACAATGCAACAGCCATTACGAAAGAATACATTTACATGTACAATATCAGACCTGCCAACAAAAAATCGTATTCCGTACTTTTTCTATCCTCTTTCGCTTCTTAAGGGGGTAGGGGAGACCTGGGGCAATTGTAACAGTTTAGTTTTCCCAAATTTATGACCTATCAGCCTTTTAATTGAACGCGCTTATCTTGCTTAAAACTAAATAAGAATGATATGCATATCTTAATTGAACAATGAATAGAGGTTTGGGTAAGTAAAACAAGTCATTTTGAAGCCATTACCATATTCAAAACAAGAGGTCGAGTGTTACAATTGCCCGTGACGAGGGGCAATTGCTGAACAGACGTGCGGGGCAATTGTAACCACCTGAAACTTGTAATAAGATTTTTTTTTTCTTTATCAAAGCTATGCACATGACAATTTAAACATCATTAACCACATAAACTAATTTATATGAACATGGACAATGCTTGAACCCATTTATATTACATTTCCACTTGTTATATGCATGAAATGGGACAAAGTTATGATAGTTTTTTTTTTTTTTTTTTTAGGTGTTGTGGCTTCACCCTTAAACTGTAAGAAATTATAGGAACCTCATTATTCATATTGTGTTCTTATCTACTTTGTACCTACACAAATATTCTTTAACTGACAACTGTTGTATATAACTTTATTTTAGGCTTACGCCTATTGACTATACCGCAATTTATTTGCAAAATAAAGTGATACATTTTCTGAAGAAGAAGTAAAAATTACACGCTTTTTTTTTTTTCTTTCTTTTCTTTTTTTTTTTGTTGTAAGTTCATTCTTCAAAATTTACGCCATTTTTTTCTTTCTGGCAAATCAATATGTCTTTGCCCTTTAACAACACGTATTGGGACGATATATTTTCAGGTATATATTGAAAATATATTTTTATTTTTTTATGGGGGCTGCCATCCTCCTCTCTCTCTCCTCTGTCTTTTTCTTTCTTTCATAATCTTTCTTTTTTCTCATGTCACTCTCCTCCTCTACTTTTTTACTTTCCCTATCTGCCCTCACCCTCTCTCTCTTCTCTCTCCCACCTCTCCCTTGTTCTCCTCCCCTTCTCTTTCTTCTTTCTCTCTTTTAATATGTCTTTGTTTAAATTAAGAAAAAAAACACAAGTCGGGGGGGGGTCGCTACTTTCTCTTTCCCATTTATATGACCCCATTGTGAAGCCTTTTCGGTTTTCATTGGCTATCCTGTCAGTGTTTCTTTTATGTGTTATAGGTCCATCTGTAACAGTCGAGTGTATCGATATAAAGTGCAAAATAAGAATCATTATTTTATCATATTGATGGTTTATTCTAGATCTCTCATTGGGTCTTGAGGTCATTATGGAGTAGGTTACGTTTGGTCCTTGTAAGAAAAGAGAACTATAACTTAATCTATACTTCACAAAGATATGAAGTTCTGAATTCAGTTCTCACTATAATGATAATAAAGTTATAATAAAAAAATAAAGAATAACAAACTGGAGGCTGCTGATTACATAGTGAACAACAAAGATGATAAACAAACTAAAGCGCAACCTTTTTTCAGAAAATATCATTATCATTGCAATTATCTAACAAAAACGTATTAGACGATAATGTTCAAAGTTATTGAAGTTTCATCATGTTGTCTGAGGATAGTAAGGTGATGGTTCCTTTTTGTTATTTGTAAAAGCATAACTAAATCTGATCGACGCATACATTCAAAAGGTTATAAATTCTGTATACTTGATTTCCTTGATGTAGAACCGAGCTTTTCTTGCTTTACTTTGTTCCTTTGTATTATCCATGGTCTACTCGCTGTGCACTCTCTTTCATTATTTTCTTGACTTTTTTCTTTCAGTAAAGTATGTAAATATGATTAAAAAACAACAATGAACAACAACAAGAAATAAATAAACATTGAGGCTTCTAGATCTCCTTTGCGGAGACGTACGTCTCCGCGAAGAAGAATAAAAAATTTTGTTTTTCGCAGGACGCGACAGAATGTTTAAAAAAACGTCCTGCAATAATTCGCGGAGAACGTCCTCCGGACGTTCCGCCAACAAATTTTCAAAAAAACTTCCGTCTCGAGGAGATTTAGGAGACGGTCTCCGTGTGAGAACGTCTCGGGATACGTTTCTGAATTATTTGCTAATCCATACGCGGAGTACGAAATTTCTATTCTGTCGTGGAGGAGCGTCTCCAGCGAAGTGAGATACCACCCTAATTTTCATTGTCGGAAGGGTATAGATGTTGTTCACCCTTTTGTTTTTGTAAAGCATATATACGAATTGGAAAATACATTTCAACAGTTAAATAAGATGCTTTTAGGAGCTATTGAGGGAGCTAATCCCTCACTTCGCGGAGAAACGTTCTCCGCGACAGAATACGGGAGGGAATTCTTGTCTTCCGACGGATAATAGTATTAGAGACGTCTCCCGAGACGTCTCTGAATTTCGGAGACGGAATTTTTTCTTTTTAATTAAAATTAGTGCGGAGACGTACGTTTGGAGACGTCTCGGAGACGTTTCTAATAACTAGCTCCATGGTTCAGAGGTTTCCTTGATTATGTTTTAATTACATGTTTTACAGGAAGCAGCAAATTCCGGGACAACATTGTAATGTTTTTTATGTAATTTGCAAAAGGGCCGGAGCCTGGGAGGAGCTTCGTCAGCGATCGTGTACAAAAACGGAAAAAATGACCATACATTATTTGGTGATTTTTTAGTCCTGTTCAGCCCCTCCCCAAGTCCACTCCCCCTCCATCTGAGTGCCGCTAAAGCGTCGTCCATTCCACCATACCAAAACGCTCCGCACCCCTGATTGGTTATTTTAATAGCTGTGGTGTTGAATTCCGAGGGAAATTCTGCTTTACCCGAGTTCCTACGGGAGTTACTTTAAAGAAAACAGGGCATATTTTTTGTATAACAGCTTGTTACATTGCCCTGGCAGAGGTGACCATATTTGATGGATTTTTTTCTATCTTAGCTTCGGTATTCGTCGTTGAAACTTCAGAAATATGGCACTAAAGAATATTAACTTCTTAAATATAGACAAAAATGACAGCGTAGCTCATTACCACTATATTTGTCCAGAATGAAAAATGTGGATGTGAAATATTACGTTTTTATGCTCAAAAAACGGTTTTATTCGCTGTAAAAAGTTGCCACGACAACCGTTTAATTCTGCTAACACTTCATACAGATGTGTGGGCGATTAATGGCGCATGTTCTCTACAATTTTAAGTTTATTAGCGTGTTTCTGCTATGGAATGGGAGCCTCTGATACAATTGCCCGTGTTACATTTGTCTCCGGTCTCCCTACTAAGATCTATAGATGTTATGAATGCACATCACATCATATCTTCATACTAATCATCGCACATGTCTTATAGAACATTAATTGTTCAATTGATTTGTCCTATGTCCCCTCATTTACGCAGAACGAATGCCTTTGGTGCAGGATGACATCACTTGTCAAAATGTTTGGCATATTTAACGCTTGTTTTCCTATATGAAAATATTGAATATAAAAGGTTTTCAGGTGCGACAGGTGAGGTGGGAATGACATTTTTATGATCTGAATAAGATTTTTTTGCATTTAAAATGAGTTTGGTACCCCTTATCCAAATGAAAAAGACAAAAATACGATTTTAGGTTGGCAGTACTGCAATATGATCTTCAAATGAAATCTTCGATTTAAGTAGTAATGGTATTAAATTCTCTATCGTTTTTCTCTGTATTTTTTCCGCTCATACTTTTCCTCTTTTAGTTTATATATAGAAGTTTATTAAAGACTAATTGCCAGTACCATTTATTTCCTTTCCCTCTCTCTCTAAATATAGATTCATTATAGATTTTGTATTATGATACATGTGATACGTCTTGTCGAAATGAGAGAGAAGTCGCAGATCAAAGATCCGAGTAAATCGACAAACTAATAAAAAACTCAAAATTTTGAGGAAATTTTTTTTTTACTTTTCTGGTTCTACCATGCTTCATCTTTGCTCTGTTAAAAAAATGAGTGAAAATGATAACGGGAAAGTGGTAAAAAAGCAGTTTTTCGGCGAGTGTTTTTTTCGGTCATAATTTTTTTTTCCGGACATACAAGCGCACGTTCACGCTCATTTCCCCTCTCCGTTTAGCTCCGCCCTTAGCAACGCATGGCTTTCTTTATTTGTGATGTGTGATTTCAACTGGCTTTTTGTTTCGTTTTTGTGAGCGAATAGCGAACTAAACTCTCTTTAGCTGCACTGAACGTTTGATAGACAGAATTTTTGCGTTCGAGTGCCACCCATGCTTGATATAGCTGTTTTCATCCGGCAGATAGCGGAGCCACGCCAACGAAGTCAAATCTCAACAATCGGGTGGGGACGAGAGGGGGGGGTTAATGTGGGGGAAAGCACTTAGCTTGGACTTAGCTAATCTGGATCAAATGAATGTAAATTTCAGCATATTATTAGGGGCCGCGACAAGTTGTTGTCTGATGGGAAATTAAAAACCCTCCCTATAAACAAATTGGTCATTCAGGGAAACATAAGAGACGATACAAAAGAGGTCCGACGTCGTGGATAATAACTTTCTGTATACCATAGTATTTAGGGTTAAAGTCTTAAGACCGCGTAGAGATTGCACATTTAAACTTGAAAAAAGAAAAGTATGGTTTTAACATTGGATTGATTATTGCAGTATGTGGAACACTAATAGCTAAGGGGGGGGGGTGGCAAATCAAATGAATCTAATTATAAAACGTGCGGCTTTGGGTATCTCACTTTTCGGGAGATCCAAGACTACTTTGGAAACACAACTTAGACAGGCTTAGAACAAAGTTTGAGACGGAGTTGTGAGACGTACGCGGAGACGTCTCCGAGATCAGTTCATGGAACGGGATACTACTTTTTGAGACATTTCTCTGACTGCTCTGGAAACAGATTTTGAAACATGGTCCGTGAGACCCATCTTCGGAAGACTTCTCCTCGACAGAAGAAAGACGGAAACTAAACTATTAGAACCAATATTAGTTCAAAATTTCCACAAGAGCTTCAGATCAAATGACTCGCTTTTAATGAAGTAAAGTAATACGCGATTTGAATTCAAGGAAACGCAAAGCAAACATCGGAATAAAACCCCCAAACAAGTCTGTTTTAAATGTTGTTTTCAATAATTTAGCGGCCTAGGGATTGGTAAACACTTTATACCACTAAAGGAGTGGACCTTTTTCATTAACACATAGAAAGAGCATACGTTTTTCATATTATTGAAGAAGAAAAACATAACAACCATAACCATTCCAGCTTCATCTTTTTTTTGAGAAATTTGATGTTATTTTAGACAACATCGCCGCTTGATTTCGGCTTGCTGCGCTTGCCTCGACTCATTGAGCACGATGCGAGTAAAGACGACACCACGGTATTGTTCTACTGTATACCTGATGACAGGCCCCCTTCCCATCATTGGTGCAATTCGTTTCATTCACCTTTGTTAACAACGTGTGTGTTCTGGCATTTCGGTGCCAGGTACACCACAGGTGACGGATTTTTTCTGGCGGCGGAGTACAAACTCGGAAAGTCAAACTTCGGCCAGTACGTCTTCTTCTGATTTTTGTGATTTCCAAGAGCACAAATTCTACTCGCTTCAGAGGCTAATATCTCTCACCCTTCTATTTACTCTTTACAGTCGGGTTATATATTCAATATTCAAGGCCAATGAATCAGGGATCAATAATATCAAATAAAATGGATTTCAAAAATCGCGACTAGTCTCTCATTTCGACGTGACGCATCACACATGAACACATGAGTACATAAACTGCACATATATATTATATTCTGAATAGTTAAAAGGGCAAAATAAAAAGCGTTACTGGACACACTCTTGTGACCTTGTGTAAATATACATTAATGTAATGGACATTGTAATAGGAGCATCCTTCCTAATGTTCTTCTGACATTATATTGACTATGTATAAAGTAATATCATTTTCCTACTCTTTAAATTTGCACTATTTTAAGAGCACCATAGGGAACACAGTATTTAAAAACCTTCTGTGAACACATTTTCTACTTTTTGTATGTGCACTATTTTAGGAGCATACTTTAATCATGGAAATATTCGCGGTACATTAATTTTCACGTATTCCGCAAGAAGATTGGCAGACGTGAATTTAAATACCCGCGAATATATGAGCATGCTTTTATATGCATGTCTTGGGTGCGTTCAATTGCGTGCTTACTAACATGCAGCGCGAATTCAAGAACCTGTGAACATTCTTTGAGGCCGCTCGACTGCGAAAATAACAGCGAATACAGTAATTGGGAACATAGTACTTCGAACCCTGTGTGAACACATTTCCTACTTTTCTTCAAATTTTGCAGTATTTTAGGAGCATCATTCGGAACACAGTAGGCACCCAAGTGTGAATTAAATTTTACTTTTTAAATTTGTGCTATTCTAGGAACATCATTGAGAGCACATACCTTGTTTGATCCCATTCCTGCCTTCTTAATTTGTACTCTTCTAGCAGCATCATTGAGAACAAAGTTCTACCTTGTGTAAACACATTTCCTACCTTCTTAATTTGCACTCTTTTATTAGCATCATTGAGAACACAATTCTACCTTGTGTGAACACATTTTCTACATTTTGTTGATAGGACACTATTTTAGGGCATCATTGGGAACACAGTACTTTGAGACCTTGGGTGAACACATAATAATGTCATTTCCTTTTGATTGACATTGAACACTTATGAGAGTGTCATTGAAAAAATGCTCCTGTGACCTTGTGTGAACACACATTAATGTCATGTCCTACTGATTTAAATCAAATGCTTTTAAGAGCGTCATTGAAAAATAAAAGGCTCCTGTGATCTTGTGTGAATACACATTATTGCCATGTCCTACTGTATTAAATTGCAGGTTTTTAAGAACATCATTAGAAACCTTCTTTTAAACCTTGTATAAACACACATCAATGTCATGTCTTACTATACTCAGTTGAATTGCACACTTTTGAGAGCACCATTGAAAACATTCTTGTGACCGTGTGTGAACGCATTAATGTGATGTCTTCTTGACTTTAAATGACACAATTGTTAAAGGTTCATTGGGAAATGTATTGCGACCATGTGTAAATTAATGTAATTTCCTACAGTTTGAAATAGTACCGTTTTAGGTTCATCATTAACCTTCCTTTGTGTGAACACACATTAATGGGGTGTCCTACTGAATTAGATTGCACGCTTTTCAGGGCATCATTGAAAATCCTCTGGTGACCTTGTGTAAACACACATTATAATGTCATGTCCTTCTGATTTGCATTGAGCACTCTGGTGACCTCGTGTGAACACACATTAATGTCTCCTCTGCTAACACCGCATTAGAGTGGCATGGGTAGTAGATGCCGCACACTCGACCCATGCATTTAATTTGATGTATTGGAAAGACCCTAAGTGCATTACGTTACGCACACGGTTTTAGCATATTACAGAAGCTTCTACATACAGCACTGCTGCAATGTCTATGTGTGTACTTCAGTGTGTGTACTTCAGTGTGTGTACGTACGTGAAAGAAGAGAGAAAGAGAGAGATAGAGTGTGCGCCATGCGTGGTACCCCGACACTGGCCCCACACTTGTGTGTGTGTGCGCTCTGAGTGGAGTACATGCTAGCACAACCTCTCCACGACGGCATCTCTGTGTGTGTGCTATCTACTCCTACTATCTTATGCAGTGCAAAGTATTCCTACTCCATCTGTGCAGTTAACCAAAAGGATCATGTGTTATTGTGTCTAAGCAGATAAAACTCTTTATTTCTCGACTTCCTACTTCTCTATTCTACCTAGCTCTTGCAGTTCAAAATATATTTAGCAAAATATGCAACTCTGCATGTGATATATGCAACGTTTTATCACATTATCGCAAAAAATAACCGGGCGAGACTAAAAAAAAATCAACAGATAGCATCTGGCCGTTTGTGCCGTTGACGTGCATCGTTAGTTAGGATGTGTCGGTTCGTTCGTTGGCACTCCTACAGACGGTAGCGGTGGCTTACGCTGAGCCAGACAACAAGTGTTCTCTCAGCCATTGGAATCAAATCGGATCATAACACACAAGCTCGCACCACGTTTTTCCATCTAGTTGGATATTCAGATGTTTTAGGTAAGGTTTCTGTGATTGCAATTCCAGAATTTTACCCTTTGCATGCTATGTGAGTATCAGAGTTTATAGGTTCTAGGACAACTACCCCCTGGACAATTACCCCTGGACAACTACCCCCCATAAAACCTCCACCACTTAAACCCTACATGTAAACGTAACCCTATTTCTGGGGTTAGTTGTTCTGGGGTAATTGTCCTAATACATAGTTTTTTTTTGTTTGTTTTTCTGTCATGTTACTTCATACAAGCAATGTTAAGAGTTTTTCACATTTTTTAGCACCATCATATGAGGGGGGGGGGGACAAAATAATACAAAGGTACATGTAAAAGACAACTATAATAATAATAATTAGCGTTTAGGTCGCTCCTCATAGTAAACTGTATGGCATCGCTTACAAATCAAAATTAAAATTGATACAAAGTAATGATTATAATTAACATGGCATCCAAAGAGCTCAGACCATTTTTTATAATGTAAATAACAGATGATCAAAAATAATTGAATATTGCAGGATGCCTGATATTGTCACATTCTTTTTTTAATACAAGCTATATTGCTTTTACAATCGAATTCAAAGAGGAGAATTAGTGGTGGATCTAGGCAACTGCAATGTACACTCTATGTTTTAAGAATCTCACATTACAATTACATGTTGCCAATTTGAAGGCAAAACCTGGTTCATTTAGATCTTTGGAAAATTCTGTTCATGTACATGCGTCGTTCATTCATGGTTCAAGAATTTATTTTTAATATTTGCCACGGATCGAGGGGAATTAATTGTTCATAAATATTAATATCTGACGTTATACTAACTTCTTTCAAATATATTTTTGTAGAATTAGAAACAAAAATGACAAGTCAACGTGCATGGAATTTATTTCGTTGAAAATATTGGAATTGTTTTTCATGAATAATTATTTTTGTCATTGTAGGTATGTATAAACAAGATCGAGGGGAATTAATTGTTCATAAATATTAATATCTGACATTATACTTCTTTCAAAAATATTTTTGTAGAATTAGAAACAAAAATGACAAGTCAACGTGCATGGAATTTATTTCGTTGAAAAAATTGGAGTTGTTTTTCATGAATAATTATTTTTGTCATTGTAGATTTGTATAAACAAGATTGCAAATCTTAAATTAGATAACCACATCAAATTGGCAATAACATCAACAAATGTTAAGGATTAGAGGGTGATTTCTGTCAAGTTTATGGCTAAGAATATTTGTTATCGCTACGGGATGAAATTAAATGTTATGCTTTTGTTACAACACCATTGATTTGATTATGGTTTACCAGTAGTGGGTGGTGTGGTTTAGTGGTTATAAAATATTTGTATGTTTTTATGAAAATTATGAATTTATCATAGTAATAAAAATTATTGGAATTATAACGCGACTTTTCCACCATAAGACTAGCCCGTAGGGGTGTGACTCCATTTATAAGTGAAGCGGAAGGGTAGAGATAAGGATTTAGGTCTTTATCTAATTAAATGAAGGTGATTGAAAGGATTGAATAATACCCTGTTTGGAACTGATGAAGATATGAGTTATTATAAAGAGGAATATGAAAATGAGAATAATATCTTTAAGATATCTTCTTGAAATGAAGCATCATGCAAAGAGACATCTCAAAAGCCAAAGATCCATTTTCAAAAATTTTCATTCTATTGCATATTATAGGTTGTAGGTTGTAGATTTAAGACTTTTCAAAACACCGTATGCAAAGAGAATAGGATAGAGAGAGAGAGAGAGGGGAGGGGTAGAAAAGTAAAAGAATGAGGGAGGAAACATTGAAAAAAAAAGGAAAAAAAAAAAAGAATAGCTGCCAATTTGAGGAGCAAAATAAGATTCAATTAGATGTATGTGTTAAAACACTTCTGGCTCTACAGTAAACGATACGTTCAACAATTCTATTAATACATAAAAATGTAAATGTACACACAGAATCTTAACCCATGGTTTCTGCACTGTAGAAGTACATGCTAATGAGAAGTATCAACTTCACCATTGAGTAGAGTTCATTGAATCTAGATTGCTCGGCGCCTTAGTAATAGACGGTGCCTCACGCAAATCACATTCTATGATTATCAACATCAATTGATTTGTTATCCGCCCCCTCCCCGAAGGTTTGCTAAAGATATTTCTAGTCCCGTCCTGATGTTGGTTTTCATTCGTTCTTCATGGATGTAGATGTGTGATCGGAAAAGATATGCCGAAGATACTTGTACCTCTACTCCCCTCCCCATGCTAAATCACATTCTATGATGTCAACATCAATTGATTTGCTATCCGTCCCCTCATCTGAAGGTTTGTGGAAGATATTTCTAGTACCGCTGCGGTATTGGCTTTCATTCATTCTACATGGATATACACGTAGATGCGTGATTGTAAATGATATGCTGAAGATACAGTACCTCTAGTCCCCTCCCCATGCTTATTCACATTCTTTGATGATCAACATCAGTTGATTTGTTATCCGCCCCCCTCCCCTCCCGAAGGATTGCTGAAGATATTTCTAGTACCGCTGCGATTATTAGGCTTTCATTCATTCTCCATGGATGTATGTAGATGCATGAATCTACCTCTAGTCTTCCTCCCCAACTCAACTCACAATTCTATAATGATTAAAGGGGAATCCAACCCAAGGAGAGAATCAACCTTACCGGAAAGAGGAAAATGAGAGGAGCAATCTAAAAAAAGTTTCATCAAAATCGGTTATAAAATAAGAAAGTTATGGAAGGTTGAAAAGTCTAGTTGTTCCTTCTATGGGGATCCTCAAATTGGCATCATACGGCTTCAAAATGGCTGATCTTATGGACAACTCTCCATTCGTTTTGTACACAAATTTTCAGTTTCCCCCCCATTTTCTTCGAAATATGTCTTCTTTACTTCTGAGCTCAAAATATGTCATGGGAAAATATACTTCACACAACATATGTTGAGCTCAGAAGGAGGTAAGATATATTTCGAAAGAAAATGGGGAAAATCTGAAATTTTGTGTACAAAACGAATGGAGAGTTGTCCATAAGATCGCCATTTTGAAGCCGATGATGCCAATTGAGGATCCCCATAGAAGGAACAACTAGACTTTTCAAAACTTCCATAACTCTCTTATTTTATAACGATTTTGATGAAACTTTTTTTAGATTGCTCCTCTCATTTTCCTCTTTCCTGTAAGGTTGATTCTCTCCTTGGGTTGGATTCCCCTTTAACATCAATTTGCTGTCCGTCCCCTCCTAAGGTTTACTGAAGATATTTCTAGTACCCCTGAGGTGGTGGCTTTCTTGGATATAGTGATTGCAAAATATGTGCTAAAGATATATGTATCTCAAGTCCCCGCCCCCCCAACTTAACTTCTATTCTGTGATTTCCTCACTATCCTCTGAGGTTGGCCAAGAGATTTCAGTGTTGCTGCGGTCTTTAGCTATCATCGCCAGTGTGGGAGTGTATACTTTAAAGCGAGAGCGATCTGGCACACTCTCATTGACTGTGTGTTATAAATAGCTAGTCTTAAACTATACTTTTCAAGATAATTGTCAACAAAATAATGTACAAATTAAGCTACAATTTGATCTGTATTCGGAAACTAAAGTGTTTTGAGAGGTAAAGTAATTGGTTTGCTACTTGGCAACATAATCATTGCAGTATGAATGTATTGGGTAGTGAATAAGTGTTTTTATCATTCAAATGGGTCTGTATCATAAGACTGCATTGTTCAGGATGTTGCATTATGGGTTAGGAATCAGGGCAGAATCGGGTAGTTGAGGACTTGAGGTGGTGCTATACAAGGCTACCAGTTCGTACTGGCTTTAAGATCAGTAATTTCACCCCCTCTCAATATGCATATTGAGCCTCCTCACACATATCAACTCATATTCAATGAATATTACTTGACATAAATTTATTGAGGATGAGGATCCACGAGGCCAAGGATTTTTCCCACAAGGCCGAGGATCCACAAGGCCGACTTCTCTCATATCGTATTTTCTTTCATCAAGATGTTTGTCTACCTCGATGTAAGATATTGATGAAGATGTTATAATCATTGCTTCAGTCTTAGCTTTCATTCACATTGTTTCATGATCCCTCCTACTTATTATATTCTACATGATCCTCCTCTTCTTTTGATGTCTCCTCCCCTACAATTTGCCTTTCTCAAAGTTTCCTCAAGATATATCCTCATTCTGACTAGGATGACGGAAGGTGGCTGTCAAACACGGGGACCATTTCATTTAGCCTCGTTTCCGTCTTCAAAGAATGTCGGGGGAGCCCTTTCATTCACTTCACTGAGATACACATACATGTATAGACGAAGAAGTACAGATAGGGGTTGATATGGAACTAGAGTACAGACCAATCTAAAAGCATGCCAGAAAAAGTAGCAGTTGTGTTTTCATAGTTTGGCATTCTTTTTTATGCATGCTACAATGTTATTGTCACACATGCTGCTGAGTGTTATTCAATCACTCTGTTTTCATTGTGGAACATTTATATTGCTATTTCACTCACTATATGTACAGACAAAAAAAATTCCATGTATACCATAAACACAAAACTTTTTGAAATTTGTTTTGTAAAACCCATATTGAATTCTAGGGTACGGAATAAGTATAAACATATATGTATATTTTGTTTGAATTAAGGAAATATAAAACTAGTATGGAATATTAATCATTCTAAACAAGCACATTGTATCAATGGGTCTACCATCAACAATTTGCAGTCAATATTTTATACACTTTCACATGTGCCAACCCAGAGAATTTCCAGTTCATATTTTTATTTGGAATATGTGTTAAAAGTATGATAACCGCTTGAGTAATTGAAATAAAATGGAAGGTTTGTCAAACTGTGTCATGAAATTTTGAAATGCCTTTAGTCATTTTAAATTCTGTAATAAATCTTGGTCATATACCTTGAAAGTCTACAACTTTACTTTTAAGAGAATTTCCATTTACTATTTTGGGGTATTTGTTTGTTAACACTTGTACTACTAAACAGCTTGAGTGATTGGAATTACACTGAAGGTTATCAAAGTGGTTCATGAAATTGTAAAAGGATCTAAATCTACCATTTAGAATTTTGTAATCAATCTTGGACATTATAGGCCTAAAAATGCATAAGAATTTCCATTTGATATTATGGAGTCTATTTAATAATAAGGAGCTTCAGTGATTGAAGTAAGATTTGGAACTAGGACATGGCATGGTAAAAGATTTAAATCGACCACTTAAAATTTTGTAATCAATCGTGGTCATAATCTGCACAGAAGCCAGAATTTTTCCATTTCGAATCTCTCTGATATTTATTCCTAAACGCTTGTGATAAGCAGCTTGAGCAAATTGAGCCAATTTAACATCAAGGGTGAAAATCTGGGTTATGACTTGATAAACAGGATATGTATGCCTTCCACAATTTTGCAATCAGTTAGGAACTGCATTAACAGTCAGAATATTTTCTATTTCCTCTTTACACTTGTGAAAAACAACTCAAGCAAACTGATTCAATTTGCTTTGAAGGTTGAAAAAAATAGGTCATGACTTTCTAATGTATGGTTTTTTTTTCCTCAGAAGAGGGAGATTATTTGAAGTGTAATTAAACATAGAGTAGGTTGAAGAGTTTTGTTCGTATTGTTCTGCAGTGCAACAGTAATGATGCTCATGAAATTATTATTGAAGTAGATGGAAATTTATTTAATTAAAGAACTTTGTTTTTTATTGAGGGTTTATTTTGCATAAACATTTTGCAAATTTCACGAGTTAACCCTCTAAATAAAATTGCTCTTCAATATATTTGCTATTCATACTAATGAAAACATGAAGAAAAAAAATCATAAAAATAAACCCTTGTGAATTTCCCTGCTCAGTCCAAAATCGGGAAAATGTTGGCTTATATCAACTTCAGGCCATTCAGGTTTGATCAGTATCAATTGAGCCAGTAATAGTCTGCCTGAGGTTTCCCTTACCATTCCTCAATAAAGATGTAGGTTAATTTGCTTATGAAGGTAGCAGTATCTTTCGTGGGGAAAAAAGGGCATAAATGCCACACTCAAATCTTATGAATGACCATGTAATATCTCCCAATAGCTATAGGTGTTTTAACGTTCATTTGGGTTAATACACCTACCTATATGCTGGAAATACAAATGCCTCAAGCTTAAATTTGTGGCAATTTTTCCCCCTCTCTTACGATGGTAAGATCAACAAATCCTGACTGGTCCTTGTTAACAAGCTTCAATTTGAGTGTACCTTCTTTATTAAGCTAATCCACCACCTTAAGCAAAAGAAAATCTATCCTCCCTTCTCTAAGAGTAAGTCTTATTAAGACGATAGGCTCTACAAGCGTAACCAACGTGCAAACCAACTAGTATTAGGTATGAAGGTATTATAATATGTGATCCATGATATAGAGTCGGGAGAAAGAGTTGAGGAAATCAGCAAATCAATTAGTTTTTAGAAATTTTCCCTTTATCACTTTCACTTTTTTTCAGAACACACATGAAACATGTAAGATTCAAAATATAACAAAGATTTACCCCAAAATTATTTTTTTTATTTTTTATTTTGCTGATTTCTTTGCCTTAAAATGGTCATTGCTTGGCGACTTGTGTCTCATTTTGATGTGAGCAATCACATATACACATCATTCCTACCGGTAATTTTCACTCCAGAGATTCCTGAATTTTGCTGTGAAAGATTGGCATGTATGCTGTGCAATTCAATCCCCACATATCATTTTTCAATATGAGGTTAAGCTATCTCAATATAAGGGGGTTATTTGGAAGCATGCGAGGGGCCCCTAAGATTAATATTGGGTTTCCCTAATGAAATCATCGAGGGTGCTGAAATTAATTTTGCAACCTGTGGGTAGCAGGAGAAATGGGGGAGATAGGGAAAGGAAGAAAGAAGGACAAGAGAGAGAGAGAGAGAGAGAGAGAGAGGTGGGGAAGAAGAGTGAAAGAAAGAGCAGCAGAAGGGCAGAAGAAACTGGGAGAAAGAGGAGGGGATTTTGAGAGATGGAGAAAAGGATTGGGAAGGAGAAAGAATGGTGGAGAGCCTGAGAGTGGAATAGAGAATGAGAGGAATAGATAGATAGATATAGAGAGACAGAGACAGATGGATTAAAGAGGAAGTAAGATGGGAAGGGAGATGATGAGACAGGAAGAATTTGAAAAGAGAGAACATATGATTGAGAGCTTGAGAGAGATATACAGACCAACTAAAAGGGAGAAAGAGGAGATTTCGAAAGATGTGGGGAAAAAAAAGGAAAAGGAAAGGAAAAATAAGGAGAATGAGAGCGGGATAGAGAGGGGGGGGGGGACAGACAAAAAGTGAAGCGATAGAAAGAGGAGGGATTTTAGAGAGATGAAGAGGAAGAAACAGATTGGGAAAGAGAGAAAATGATGGAGAACTTGAGAGTGAGAGTGGGGGAATGCAGACCAACATAGTACGAGGGAGAAAGAGGGGGGATGATTGGAAGCCAGTAGAAAATGATGGAGAAACGAAGGGAGAGATAGAGACTGATGGAGATAAATGATGACCAAAAAATAAGAAGAAAAGAAAAAAGTTGAATGGCCGAAAGAGAGGGGATGCAGCTCAGTGTGAGGGAGAAAGAGATTGTTGCAATATGTTCATAAAAATTGAATTGTGTAATTTTGTCTGAAAAATATAAGAGTAAAAGCCAAGTTGTGACATTATTCAAGGAATTAAAGCTTTTGCTCATTATTTAAACCTCACAAAGATACCTATATAGAGTGTAATAAGAAGTGTTCACATATAAATGAGAAGAAGATGATAACAAAATATTCCTTGCAATCGTAACCACTGTCTCCAATTGCTACTCCGAAAGGTCAGCATTGTCATAGGCTCAGCTAAAAACGGTTATTAATGATTCAAGTCTGGCCATTTATTATGTATCGGATTAATGTCCAGGAAGTAAAGATGAGCAAATGTTTATATCTTTCTGTTGAGATACAAAAGGGCTTACCTGTTAACTGTAAATAAGGAGTTTAATTTCAAAAGGTATACCATCCATTTTTAGGAAAATTTCAGTTCATATCAGACGATGCCATGTGTAGAAATTGAATAAATAAATTAAAAATAAAATAAAAAGACATATTTCATGTGCAATTGTTTATTTATTAAAAACCATGTACTATTTTATTATTTAATCAATTATGTTGCTCTTATAGGCCTACTTTATTCTTTGCTTTCTTATATTTTCTCCACTATTCTATCTGTTATTATACATTAGTGTATACCATCTCCAATACAGTATAATTCTAACCTATATTATGCAGTATACTGTCCATTATTTCACCATTATTCTTTGCTACAAACGTATATTATATCCCATTTCCTATCCACTATTCTATTCACTATAGTTTATCCTCCTTGCCAAGGCACTTCCTAAAATCAATTTCTATATTTAATGAAAGAATTGTAAAGAAATCATTGAACAATAATTGAATGCCATCTCCTGATTTCCACTCATTGACAGATAAAAACTGAAGGACGCAAAAAATAAAAAAAAACATGCAAATAGTACACGTTGGCACCTTGCCAAATTTGACCCGATTCTGCGCTGCACCACGTACAAGAGCCCTATGGAATGCCAATCAACAAGCGCTCTCTCTACATGGCTAATTAATGAAGTAGATTTGAATGACTGAAAAAACCTATGAATCACTCCTCGCTGGCCTATTCGCTGGCCTTGATACGGCCAATATCATTACCATCGAAAGCACGTTCAATTTTTTTTTTCTGTCGTCGACGCAGGTATGATTGGCTTTTAGATGGTGAGAGGAGAGAGTTTGGAGTAGATAGCATGAATATTGATCAGAGTATCATTGGCTGAGAACCAGAAGGGCCCTATTACAGATCAAAGATGTTCCGTTGGGAACAAGAAGGGCGTTATTACCATTGACTTTGTACAGCAATAGCGCCCTTCTGGTTCTCAACGGAACATCTTTAAGATGCAATAGCGCCCTTCTGGCTCTTGACAGATGATATCATCTCTTGGGTTGTGTGTTAAGAGCAAGATTGGTGTTAAGTATATAAAAGTATATGAGTTAAGAGAGAGTTGGAGATACTCGAGAGGAAAGAGAAAGGAGAAAGTGAAAAAGAAATCTTGAAAGAGAAAGAGAGAAGGAGAAAATGATGGGGGGAGAGAGAGAGAGGGGGGAGGGGGAATTAGAAGCAAGAGATAAAGACAGGGTAGGTTACTCAAAAGGTGAGAAAAAGACAAAAAGGAGAAAGTGAAAAAGAAGTATGGAAAGAGAAAGAGAGAGTGAGGGAGAGAGAAGAGAGAGAGAGGAGAAAGAGAAAGATATGGAGCAAGAGAGGGAGACAGGGTACGATACTTTAAAAAAGAGAAAGAAAGAAGATATGGAAATAGTTAAAAAAAAAAAAAAAAAAGAAGAAGGATGGAAAGAGAGAGAGAAAGGAGGAGGAGATGAAATAGGAGAAAAAAATGGAGGATAGCTTAAGAGAGAGAGAGAGAAGGATGAAGAAAGTGATAGATAGAAGGATGGAGAAAGAAGAGGAGAATGATGAATAAACCTTTTTGGCTCTGCTGTTGATATGTCTTTGCTCCGCACTATCTTGAACTTGATGAAAGATTCCAATCGATTTGTTGGCTAGTGGATAAAGGAATGAGAAGAAATAGAAATTACACCGTTATTTGATACAAGAAGGACAGGTTATCAGGGAGAAGTAGAAATCGATCTCCTTTATTTCTGATTAAGTTTCCTGATAAAAGCTTGACAGAGATTTGTATTGGTTTTACTTTGAATTTATTTGCAACAGGGGCCATATGAGATGATTAAATCTACAGAACGAAAGATAATTTTTACCTTTTGGGGGCATTTTGTTCCCATAAGTTGTATTTTATCCATTCAGTATTCTGTTCGTTCCTTTCATTGACCCTTGTGAGTGCAAGCTTTTATTCAGAGCTATTTTTCATTGAGACAAATCAATTATGATTATAAAAAAAGCATTGTTTTACAGAATTGAGAAAGATAGATTTTTATAAAAGAAGATTTTGTCTGAAATTGATGAATAAAATCATATACATGTAACTTATTATCTATTTTTTTTTATTACTAAGTAAATATTAATGTTTAAGGATTTTACTAGAGTAAAGGAATATTGTATTTTAAGAAAGTGAAAGAAAGTCCAGTCATTAATGACAACATTTGAAAAGCTCATTGAATCACAGACAGACGGCAAAAAAACAAAAACAACAAACAAACAAAAACCAAGTTGGATTGTCTATTTATTTTGTATTATAGAGGGATGCATATTAGTCGAGTTGGCCTCCAACAAGCCACGGCGCGGGTATAGTGGCTTTTGGGGTCAATTTGTATAAATAAAAATCTATCCATGACAATTGTGCTAAAGTTTTTTAGGATGAATATTTTAGCCGTTAAAAAAAAATCTTATACCTCTATCTTCATAATGGTTCGTTTTCTGTATCCCCTCCCCTCTTTCTTTATCTCGTCTCTTATCTTATATGTCTATTTTTTCCTCTCTCTCTCTTCTCTTTTTTAAGTATCTGTCTCTATTTTTATATCATGAATATCTTTCTATTTCTGACTCTCCTCTTCTTTCCCCGTTACCTCTCATTCCTCCCATTATTACTCTCTCCTCTATTGTTCCTCTTTATCTCCGCTCCCACTCTCTTCCCTCCTCCCCTTTTCTCTTTCCCCCTTCCCTCTCTATCTCTCCTCCTCCCCTCTCCCACTATCATTCTCCTTCTTGCCTTATTTTCTTCTGTCTCCTCCTTTCTCCCATCTCCCCCTCTCTCTCATCTTACTCTTCCTTTCCTCATCTCATTCTTCCCCTTTCTTTCTTCATCCCCATGCCTGATTACCCCAGTCGATATAAAGGCCACGTCAGATCTTCTGGGGATAGTTTAAAGGTCAATCTTTACTCATCTCAAACCACAATCTAAATATACAGGGTCTACTGTGATGCTGAGTGTAAGGCAGAGATGTTTGAATATAGGATGAATGTGATTAAACGTAGATAGCCAGATGCCACAGATGCGTTCAATGTCATTTTCATTAAGATGTGTACATGTTCAGAGTACCATAATATAATATATTTGATATACTCCTCCACTGTCCACCACTGTATAGTATTCAGTAGACACTGTTCTGTGGCAGAGATGTATGAATATTATGAATGTGATTTAACCAAGATAGCAAGATACAGCTGCAGTCAATGTCAATGTCATGTCCATTAAGGTGTATACATGTATACACGTTCATCGCATTGTGATATAATATTTACTATACTCCATTTTTGGTTATTATTCACTTTACTCTAACATATTCTTGGAGGGTAGAGATGCTTGAATTATTGAATGAATGTGATTAAATGAAGACACTACACCTGCAGTCAATGTTATCGTCATTAAGATGTGTACATGTTCAGAGTACCATGATATAATATCTAATACCATTGTATAGTATTCACTATACCCTGACTCTGTACTTGGGTAATTTATCTTTAAATATTAGATGAATGTGATTTAACCTAGATAGCAAGATGCCACAGATGCGGCCAATGTCATCTTCATTAAGATGTGTACATGTTCAGAGTACTATGATATAATATTTGATATACTCAACCACTGAATAGTATTCAGTCGACGCTGCACTAGGGCAGAGATGTTTGAATGTTATATGAACGTGATTAAATGAAGATAGCAAGATGCCACAGATGCGGCCAATGTCATCTTAATTAAGATGTGTACATGTTCAGAGTACCATGCTATAATATTTGATATACTCTACCAGTGTATAGTGTTCACTAGACACTGCATTAGGGCAGAGATGTTTGAATATTAGATGAATCCGATTTAATCAAGATAGCAACATGGTACAGATGTGGCCAATGTCATCTTCATTGAGATTGTACATGTTCAGAGTACCATGATATAATATTTGATATACTCCACCACTGTCCACCACTATCCACCACTGTATAGTATTCAGTAGACGCTGTTCTAAGGCACAGATGTTTGAATATTAGATGAATGTGATGTAACTAAGAGAGCAAGACTCTACAGATGCGGCCAATGTCATCTTATTTAAGATGTGTACATGTTCAGAGTACCATGATATAATATGTGATATACTCAACCACTGTATAGTATTCACTAGACACTGCACTAGGGCAGAGATGTTTGAATATTAGATGAATGTGATTTAACCAAGATAGAAAGATTCTACAGATGCAGCTAATGTCATAAGATGTGTACATGTTCAGAGTACTGAGTATAATATCTAATATACTCCACAATTGTAGAATGTTCACTTTACCCTGTCTCTGTACTCGGGTGAGGTGTTTAAATATTGGATGAATGTGATTAAAACGAAGGTAGCAAGACAATACAGATGCGGCAAATGTCATTTTTATTAAGTTGTGTTCATGTTCAGAATTCCATGATATAATATTTGATATTTACTCCACCATTGTATATTATTTACTATACTCTGACACCATAGTAGGGCAGAGATGTTTGAATATTGGATGAATGTGATTAAACAAAGATAGGAAGACACTACAGACTCAGCATACTGCGAAATAATAATTACTAGGTATACTCCAATGTTCTATATAGTATTCACCATTGTACCAGAACACAGATGTTGGAATGTTGAATGTTAGTTATTAAAGTTGGAGTCGACTTGGAAATTGTTTTGTTTGGCAAATAATGGTGATGAACATAAATTCTATATTCACATCTAACAAAGATGTGTGCTGGGCTCTGTAACACAAGGGGTTTGCAATCAATCGCAATGGTGCAATAGCCAATCACAATCATTGTAGCATGCGCTTTTTGTTCAAAAGACTGATCTTTGGCCAATTATACAGTGGTTCTTTCAAATTTGCAATTGATCATAAACCTATATTACTGGGCCCCTAATTGGTATTTATTTGTAATTAACGTTGTTGATACAATAATGCTTGTTGAGTATACTACTGCTATCACTACATTACTACTACTACTGCTGCTGCTGCTTTTGCTGCTTTTGCTTTTGCTGCTGCTGCAACTACTACTACTACTGCTGCTGCTACTACTACTACTACTACTACTACTACTACTACTACTACTACTACTACTACTACTACTACTACTACCAATTCCTACTACTACTACTACTACTACTACTATACTGCTGCTACTACTGCTACTACTGCCTACTACTGCTACTACTTCTACTTACTGCTTACTACTACTAGTGCTACCACTACTACTACTGCTTACTGCTACTACTACTATGACTCTACTACTACTACTACTACTACGTACTACTACTACTACTACTACTACTACTACTACTACTACTACTACTACTACTACTACTCACTACTACTACTACTACTACTACTACTACTACTACTACTTACTACTACTACTTACTACTACTACTACTACTACTACTACTACTACTACTACTACTACTACTACTACTACTACTACTACTACTGCTACTTCTACTTCTAATATTACCATTACTAATAATGATATAATTCCTTCATATTGTGGGCCATCTATCTACATCTGCCATCTAGGTTAACCATTTTTAGATGATATTTTAACTCTTACAACTAAAACTACTCTATCTACTGCAATTTTCTACATTATCTGCCTCAAGATCAATTAAAAAATTAAAAAAAACTTACAACGAACGTTATGGAAGTATTCTTCCAATAATTTGCTCATTGAACACAGGAAGATTAACCTCAATTTATAAAATGTTAAATAAATTCAAATCAATTCTAAGAATTTCCCCATCCCACGCAATACCCACCAGCCGCATCAGCCCATGGTGGAATAGATGTAAGAGAGATGTAATTACGTTTATTAATGCCGTCATTAATGCGATGTAACATGAGTCAGTGACATTTACAGCTCATTATAATTGCCACCTCTTTCGCATTAACAGGAATAATGGGTATGAAGGCTCTGTAAATAGATATAAATGGGGAGAATTTATTGTCACCCGATTATCATTTTATTGTGGATTCTTCTTTATGATGGAAATTTAATCTTTCAATGTACTTTTCAGTGTGGCAAGCGTGTCAACATATTCAGTTATGGTATCGTAATTACACAAAATGTTGAGCCGTTATTGAATGAAATCAAAGACATGTACAGCACTTTTGTAAAACCAAGTTTAAAATTCCTCATCTTTTTTAGTCTGTTTAGAGAGACATGCGGCCACAGACAAACAATGGATTCTTTATTTCTGTCTTCTTTGTTATTTTTATCATATTACAAAACACAAATTTTATTGTGTATAATACTATATGCAGATATAAATATACATGTGTGCCTTAAAATATAGCTCAAAATTTTTTGGCATCATTTCAAATGTTTAAATTTCAAAATTAGATACAAGTAATATCTAGTGTGGAGATTTACGCTATGTAGGAAGTTACACACTAATTGGTGTCTTTGATGAACTAAACATAGTTTAAATTAGTTTAAATTTCCATTTTCTACAATGTTGTCCCTTGAATAAGACTAACAGGTAGGTACATGTAATTGCTGAAGAATGTATAGAAGTAGATTAGTCTAGAATTAGTAGTAGATTAGAATTAGAATAGTCCGTGTTTAATATGTTTTCTTACTACACATAGCGAGAAACTCATATACATCCTTATGAAAAAGTCTGTTCTAAAATCCTTGATTTCCTATCCATTTCCACCTCTGGTAAGCTAAACATTTACCACTTAGAACTCGCAGAGGTATTTCATTTAGGAAAGAAATCCATCAACCTTTCCTGGTGTTGATCTTGGCAATATCTCAGGTTTCACGCTTCTCTACCTGTCTAAGTAGGAGGGGTCGTAATGTGCGTCGGAGCGAGCGTTTATGGATGCAAAGCTTTATTATTACTAGCTTCAGGAAGATTCAAGTGCCGTTTACATTAGACCTGCATTAAACCTCTCCCAGACAGCTAATCACCCATGCATTTCCTACACGGAAAAGGTCAGACGGACACTGCGAGAAAGTATCCTACTGCGAAACAGCACGTATGATGCAAGACAGTCAATGTCAGCGCCGGCCGGCCGAACGAGCGTACTCATTCATGCATCCGCGGAACCAGCGGGGGATGCGTCGTCGCACTAAGTGTGCTAGAGAGAGGGTAATTTATAATGTTTGTCTGAGGGGATGGCGCGTGTAAAAGCTAGACTAAACAAATTTGGACTGGATTTAGTTAAAGATTAGAAGGAGTTTGGGTTAAGAGAAGAAGATATAAAGGGAGAGATGGTGGGAGATGTAGAGAGAGATTCGGTTATGACGTGCGAGTGACTGAGAAAATAAATCACAGAGTGTTTTTCGTGCAATCACAATTTATTAGTATTAGCCTCCTTATGCTTGCATTTAAATAAATTGTATTGAGAGAGCTGCAGACAAATGAAGCTGTGACGTGCGAATAAATCAAAAGAAAAAGATCATGCAATGTTTTTTGAGGAAACACAATTTACTGCTATCGGCCTCTTTATCCATGCAATTTAAAAGACTATATGTCATGAACCAAGGAAGTACCTATCGAGTGCCCTCCTTTCTTTTGTAAAGGTAATGCTGCACTGCTTCAAACTAGATCGCTGTGAATTTCAACTTTAAAGGGATGCAGTAACATTGAATGATATTCAAATCACATTTATTCAATTTAGGTTATTTTGCCAACATAATTATAAACACTTAGGTCAGTCTGGCATCTCTTCAAAATTGCAAGCTAATTGCTTGTTTTACCTTCGAGATATCAATGATTTCATACTCAAATTTTATAAACCGACACCGGATGGTTTTTAAAACCATGTGCTTTTCCACACACCCATTTCCTGTTGTATAATCCCCCGTCCCTAGCGGCTTGGTGAGCTATCAGCAGAGGGTACTGGTGTTCGGCTGTATGCCTGGCATTGTTTGTTACACTGTTTTAAGGTAGTAAATGACTTCCATTTGATCTGAAACTTTCAGCAGTTTGTTTTTACTGTTGGAACAATATAATTTTATTAATCTTGATATAATTGCTCTTGTTTTTGAAAGTTACTAAATCCCTTTAAGGCTTATGAAAGCTGATTTGAGTTTAAAGGTCTGATAATGTATATAGCGCTTTTTCAGTTTACCACCCAAAGCACTTTGCAGAAAATTATTACCCTGTTCATATAGGATTCAATTCCATACTTGCTGGCTGCCATGTATTTATAAAAAGATTTGAAATCATCCTCTCGGGTACCCATTTGCATCTGGGTAGAGTGAAGCAAATGTAGATTTACTTCAATAGAAATATACATTTGCCTACCATTGCTATTCGACCTCGAATCGCCCCAAACCGAAAATTACACCGAAATTTTTG
>CALNVZ010000674.1:18995640-19054644 GCA_940671915.1 Paracentrotus lividus
CCCTAGTGTTTGCCATATATATACACACACCCCATCTCTTCTGGATGGTTTCCGGATCTTGGGCCCTTCCGAGGCCGCTGCCTCATATCAACGTTCTGGAACTTTTGTCAGTTCTGTTTGTCCTCCAACGTTTTTACGACCTGTTGGTGGGCCGTTCGGTGTTGATTCTCACGGACAACACCTCTGTGAAGGCCTACATCAACAAACAAGGAGAGACACACTCCTTGGAGTTGAACAGGGTAGCGTTCCTCCTTTGGGAATGGTGCAATCGGGAGGAGATCACCCCGGTGGCCTCCCCAAATTCGGGGAGGACAAATCTGATAGCAGATTTTCTATCCCGAGCTCGCTCACTGCCATCGGAATGGATGTTGTCCCCTCATGTCTTCGAGTTAGTAGTTCAGAGGTTCGGGAGCCTGGAAATAGATCTGTTTGCGACCTCCCTGAACAACAGACTTCCTCGGTTTTGCTCCGAGTCAGGGAACTTCGGCCTTCGTTCTGGACGCGTTCTCTCTTCATTGGAAGGGGTGGAAGGCGTACGCCTTTCCACCATTCAAGCTGATCCTCTGGTCCTTCGAAAGATCAGGAGGATCAGGCAACAGTGGTCTTGATTGCTCCCACTGGCCGGGTCGAGCCTGGTTTCAGGACCTGTTGCTCCTGTAGTAGGGAGCCGCTGCTCCTTCCGGCCGTACCGGACTTAGTCTCTCAACCTTTGTCGAGGGTTCTTCATGCGAATCCATCGCACCTTCATCTCACTGCTTGGCCTCATTCAGCCAGCGGGCTAGGGATGAAGGCTTTTCAGACCGAGCAGCTGAGCTGCTAGTTGAAAGTAGACGGAAATCGACTAGGATTGTATACAATTCGCGCCTTGAGGCTTCTTTTGCCTGGTGCGAACCTCTTGGGGTGTCCCCAGAGAGGCTTCTTTGCCTCTTATTGCCGATTTCCTTATTTCTTCTGTTCGATAAGGGTAGGTCTCTTTCGACGATTCGTGATATCGTTCGGCTATTGCGGCCATTCATTCTGGTTTTGCTAATGGGGGATCGGTCTCGACCTCCCCCCAGCTCTCGGCGTTGCTTAGGCCTTTTTCTTAAAACGCCCTATTTCTAAGCCCTTGACTCCAGCCTGGAATCTTCCCAAAGTCTTGGAGGCTTTGTCAAAGCCACCGTTCGAGCCTTTGAACTCGATTTCCCTGTTGAATCTATCCGTTAAGACTAGTTTCTTCCTAGCTATTCCCTCGGCAAAGGAGGAGTTCCCTACATGCTCTCTCAATATCACCAGGTCATATTCGTTGGGAGAGACATGGGGTTCGTATGATTCCTATCACATCGTTTATTGCGAAGAACCAAACAGCATCGTCGGGCTCTATCGAGATCTTCATTCGCCTCTGACGGGGTCTCATCTATCAGAGAAGATAAATTATGGTGCCCGTTAGGGCCCTCAAATGGTACATCAAGAGAACGGAGAATCTTCGCAAATCTTCACAGTTATTGTTTTCTTCCGCTGAACCCCATAAAGGGGTTTCTAGAGACACGTTATCCGGTGGATAGTCTCCGCTATCAAGGCTGCGGGAGTGAAGGCCCTTGAAGAGGGATCTACTCCCAAGGCCCATCAGACCAGGAGCATCAGCTCCTCTTGGGCCCTATTTACAGGGGTCGGTGTGGAAGATATCTGCAAAGCTGCCTTTTGGCGTTCTGCGAATTCTTCACCTCCTTTTACCTGAGAGACATTGCCGCTAGTGAGGGTGTTTTCTCCACCGCACCTCTCAAAGCGGCGGCGTCCTCATAGTTTCATAACCGTTATGGTTGCCCTCCCGACTTTTGTCGGTGCTGGTCGTAGCAATGGTAGGCAAATGTATATTTCTATTGAAGTAAATCATAAAAATTATAAACTAATTTTATTATTTACGATATGGAAATTACATTTGCCTACATTCCCTCCCTCCGTCCCCCTATCCTGTGCAACATACGGAAGTTTTTTGGGCGAGAGAGTAGAGGAGGAGTATAAGATCGCTTGCGGCCGCATCCTCGTCGATGGAGGGCGCTATTTAATGGGGGGTGGGTAAATAGGCAAACACTAGGCAAAAATTTCGGTGTAATTTTCGGTTTGGGGCATTCGAGGTCGAATAGCAATGGTAGGCAAATGTATATTTTCCATATCGTAAATAATAAAATTAGTTTATAATTTTATGATTTAATGCCTTTGCCCAAGGACGTAAGTGCCGATTCAGATCTGATGAAGTTCATAGTGTAACCTGTATCTTAAATCATGTTTTCTTAATTTCGACTTCATTTGTCATAATATAACTAATTTTTGTTGCTGATGCTCACCAGACCTCTTTGAATTTTCAAACTATAGGTTCATGAAACCTGTTAGATTATGATCTGATTTACATTATAATTTGGTGAAGTTCACGTTGTGTAACCCCCATATAAGTATTTTAAACAATATTTTCTTGATTTTTAACTTTATTCATTATAATAAAGCTAGTAATACCACTTAAACGTGATTTAAATGGGGTTATAATATACATAAAAACTAGTTGGTAGTAGTATACTTGTATATACATGAGCTGATTCAATCAATTTTAATACTTGTTATTGGAAATTTGTTATATATAAAACTATATTCATAAATCTACCTTATGATATTCATCTCAGGAGTCAATAACCTAGTGCAAGTTTGGTTGTAACCTACTTCAAAACAAGTCGTAATTACTATTATACACATACTAAACCTTAGCTGATCGTGTCCACTGAACTACAAAGCCTCTCCATAACTGTCTTAATGTTTGTAGTCAAAGCCTCTTCGTACCTTGCATTTCTTGTTCATTCCTTCATAAATCATTGATCAAAGAAATAGTCTCCCGACTTCATTAGATGTAATGAAGTTGGAAGACTATTTCTTAATCGTAGCCTCTTCATAACTGTTTTAATGTTTGTAGTCCAAGCCGTTTTGAACCACATTGCTTTAGACCCTACAAAAGCGGGAAAGCACGAAACCTCCAAAGCTGTTATAGACATTGAAGTACCTTGCATTTCTCGTTCATTCTACCATAAATCATTCATCAAAGAAATGGTCCTCCGACTTCATAAGATGGAATGAAGTCGGAAGACTATTTCTTTCTTGACTAGGCGTGACACTAGAGATGTTGCGCCGAGGATGATCCCAGACTTGGTGGCGCCGTCACCCAACGAGTGCTGCTAATTACTGTCATGTGGACTGAATTTTCTACTTATGTTTATGTCCGTTACCATGGTGAACTCATGATTTCTCCCATTTATCTTTTTCTCTCTCCGACTACAGGCCTTGGATCCTGCTCTTACGAGAACAGTGCTTCCAACAGAGGTGAGTTAAACAGGAGGAAAACAGATATTTTTTTTTTCATTTTCATTTATTTCTGTGTTTCTCAAGTTACATATCGTCGGCTTGGAGCCAGAAGGGCGCTATTGCAGATCAAGGATGTTCCATTTGGAGCCAGAAGGGCGCTACTACCATTGACTTTGTACAGTAATAGCGCCCTTATGGCTCTCAACGGAACATCTATAAGATGCAATAACGCCCTTATAGCTCCCAACAGACGATATCAATGTCCAGATAAATTGAACAAAATAAAGTACATAGCATAAAGGTATAAATGCTCAATATAGAATAGTTATTTCACCAAGAGAAACATGATGGGACTTAAAAGAAAGCAAGCTTGTAAGCTGTAGGCCCCAATGATATGTTGCAATAAATGGAGAATGGATATGAATACTTATGTCATGACCAATCAAAATATGATACATGTAAATAAGCTAAAAAGGAAAAACAGAAAAACGTGCAGTGGTATTGTTCCTATACTCTTACCCTTACCTTAGAGTGTGTTTACACAGTAATACATATAATTGAAGAGGTACAAGTTTGACTAAAACTCTCAATAAATTCATTTTATTTATTCAATTTCAAGCAAGGATAAACAATTTATACAATAAAAATAAGAAATCAAACCGCATACATGTATGATCTCGAATTGCCAAAAGAAAATTAATTCCTGTTAATCGTGTTTACAAACGCATACATCAGACAGTCTTACATAAATGCATGCATCCAACAAGTCTCCTATGCAAATTAGCACCACCTGTACAGTCTGTGTCAAATAAAATGGTACAGTTGGAATACATTTGTTTTAAGTATGAAAATTAATCACATTCTAAAAGTGTTTGATATCTCCATAAAGTAGGAAAATCAGGCTTTCTTCTGCAATTTTTTCATCCCATTTGGTTCTGTAGATATTGAAATATGACCAGTTTTTTATAATCAAGTAAAAATGTACTTTGCGCATGCTTCTCTATGGGTTTTGCACATACAATGTAATCGCCATGAATTCAGCGCACCAAGACAATAGATGTGTGTAATTTCGATTAGCTCATCGCCGTACAAAATTTAGCATAACTTTTGTTTTACAAAAGCAAATTATACAAAACAAAGTGCATCAGCAACAGGAATCTTTTGGCTTTAAGTTGGTACCACATTCACACATCATTTGAGAAGATTTGGTACCTAAATAATTTTTTCCGACTGTACCATTTTTTTTTACACAGACTGTATAATTTTTATTTTCAAATTCTTTAGAGAGTAGAAAGATGTATTGAGCCGTTAATGATGTTGCAATAGGGCATGTACTTTACTGACAAGCATTATTTGCCTAGATGCTGGCTCAAGAAATTTATTAATTTTCTAAGTTTGGAGGCATATTTGGAGAAGGTAAATTCCAAAGCTTAAAATGGGGCTTTAGATGCTCAACAGGTTCCATGGCATTTGCTTCAGCCCCAGAAATACTCAACCCTTTTCATAAACCTTACATGAAGCCCTTACCTAACCCTAAGCCCTTCATCTTTAGACAAAATAAAGCCCTGACGAGGAATTGTTGCTGGGAGCAAATGTTGACACACAGACATCTAAATAATATATGAAATTAGCACTAATTCTTGTAAAGATTACCCACATTTTATTATAGTTGGTCAAATTCAAAAGTGATAACCAACTTATCTGTGCACAATTGAAAGGTGACAATTCGACCAAAAGGTAATTGCAAATGGTTGCAGATGAAATGGAATTAGACCAAGTGGGATAAGACCAAATGAGCATTAGTCAAAGTGGGTGTATATCAAGATTAAATTTACCTTTTCAGCTGCATGGCCACCAACGCCAAACTCTTTCAAGACATGTCAAAACGAAGACCAAATATCTATACAAATGTATTTCAAAGGTCGAAGTGTGTATTGTATTTCCCATTCCCTTTAGCCATCATGCGTTATGTAGATATCATCTTCACACCCGATGTGGCCGTAAAATGGGCCAAATGTGACAATCTAATGCAGTTTATGAAACTATAAACCCAGTGCTGTCATATCTAGATATCGTGTGGTACATTAAAGATGTCTTTATTTTCATCCCTGAGGGGGAGGATATCCAATACTTGGCTTTCAAGATCAAGATTTGCTCCTTTTTTTGACCGGTCAGTTGTCCCCGCTTGTGTTCCCAGACGTTTATCTAGCCTAAATATGTCCAGGTAGTCTTTAGTTCAGCAGCTATTGAAGTTGTAGTTTCTTTCATTTTCTCTTTTTTATTAATTTTGTTTTATGTGCATGTACATTTCTCAATGCAACTTTCTAAATTATTTAAGTTTATTCTCAGTGAGACCTTGTCAACATTTATGACATAAAGTCCATCCCTTGAAAGTAGTGATTTAGTAATTGAAAAAAATAAATCAGTATTAACTTTTTCTTTTATTTTGCACGATATATATACATGTAATTATGACTATGGATTAAATTCAAATGCTATGGACAATGTATTACAGCTAGGGAATCAATTTTAAAGTATTTTAAAGAGACTATTGAGACAAAAAAAGGGCTATAAGGACAATTAAGAAATGGCTCACAAAAGATGTGACTAAAGACTGTCTGGGTTTAAACCCAGCCAGCAACCAGTCGCATTTTTTAGTTTGCTGCGTTCAGGGATGCCACTTTTCAGACTAATTCCTACTTTTTCAACCTTACTTTTTACCATAGGAAACTGCTTTTTGTGTACAAATGGACCCATTGAATATGATTTTTTTTTTAATCATCGCTAAGTGGCATCCTTGTGCATTGCTCTACACTTTATTTCATTCTGAAGTGATTTCAACAGAAAATTTTATATAAAAATGAGTAATTCTTAGGTTGTGTTTTCTTTTCTTTGAACTTGGAATGAATAAACCCAATTTATCAAGAATGTCATTTTGTGAAATGAGATTCGAGTTTTGTTTCAGAAGTTTTACAGCTCCTATCAATCAGTCAAATATTTTAGTTTTTCACCTCACAGTTAATTCTAAAGTGACAAATTTGAGATTTGTTTCATAATGCCGCTCTTTCAATTTTTCTCTGAAATATCTAGAAAAATATTTCTCCCCCTCCCTCCCCCCACTTTTAATTCTAAAGTGACAAATTTAAGATTGCCATTTTTCTTCAGAAGTACTACCCATCAATAATGTCACCCTTTCAGTATTTTCCAATCAAAGTTTTTCTCAGAAGTGACAAATTTGAGACTCTAGCATTTTTCAGAAGTACTACCCAAAATAAATCAACCCTTTCAATCTTTCCCCTCACTTTTCATTCTAAAGTGAAAAAATTTGAGATGGGCATTTTGTGACAGAAGCACCACCCGTCAATAAGTCGGCCCTTTTATTTATTTTTTCTCCTAAAGTTTTACTCTAAAATGACAAATTTGAGACTAGCATTTTATGTCAGTACCATCAATATGCATGATGCCCTTTCGCTCTTTCATTCAAAAGCGACAAAATTTGGTCGACTCGTGAGAGGTTCTTCTACCTTGTCAAAGTAAGATGAGAATCATGTGATAAGAGAAACTTGTATCACCTGATATACATTAGTTGATCATGTGACCTGCATTCCCAATGGGTAGACTTACTCGGGTTGCCAGATGACCTTCTACGACCCGCGAGTTAACTCGTAGTTTTGACTTGTTTGGTGCAGGGAGAGAAAGTGAAATAAAATGTTATTGATTACTGAGAGAGAGAGAGAGAGAGAGACACAGGCAGACAGACAGACAGACAGACAGAACAGGTACAATGACAGTTACAAGAGAACACGCTACTCGTTATTTCCACGCAGTTTTATTTTTCGTGAACTACTTGAAATGGCTTGAATTTAACCACGTATGAAAATGTTGGTTTGCACAGTATTCCATTGTCAATTTTTGTAATGAGTTTGAAAACAAAACTCGCAAAAATGTCTGTGATGTACTCCCCACCCCCCCCCCCCTTGTTTGAAAATATATTGGCTAATGCAGTCAGAAAAAGCATCAAAATAATTTTGATGATATTATAAGAGATGGAGAGAAATAATAGAAAGAGACAGAGAGGGAAGTTACAATGGATATGAAGACATAGACAAAGGGAATATAAAAACGGAGACAGATAGAGGAAGTAAGAGAGAGAGAGAGAGAGAGGGGGAGAGAGAGAGCAAGCTCAGACAGCAGTTGTTTACCATCTGATGTAGATTTCATCAACAGACACAATGGTTGCATTCACACTAGACACATATATCATGAAGTCTAGTACGAAAACATTTCAATAACAGTCAATTTGTGGGGACCTCTCCAGGAATTGCACTGATAAAAATTTGCTTTGAGCATTATCACAAGTGAATTGTTATTCTAATGGAACACCAATCTACCCCCAAACTATATCCATAGATGTGAGGGGTTTTCTGTTCCGAATGGCAATATTCAGAACTGGACAAAAACATTGTGTTCCTCATAGTTACTGTCTCAAGAAAGCAAGAATTGAAAGAGAGGAAGACAAATAATTACATATTATCAGAGAAATCAAGAATTCAGGACTTTTAAAAATCCCTAAAATGTCAATATTTTTCCATAATTTTTTATCAAAATCAACTTTTGACATATAAAATGGCAATAATAATAACTATACTGTGATATAAATTTGTCTTTTCAAAATAGATTTATACATTATCCTCTCTATAAAGTAGCAATAGAAGAAAAGTACAGGTGTTGTAGAAGTTGAATAATTCACAATAGAAATTGAATAATTCTCGTCGTGTTGATGTATTGTGAATAAACCTTAAAGTACTCCAATTGGCAATGTTTTTTTGACATGTTCAAAATATGTTTTTATATACATGAAATGGCAATATTGATAATACTTTTGTAATTTGATTTAGAAACATTATTTTCTGTTAAAAGTATTAAGCAACAGAAGAAAAGTACCAGTGTTGCCAATTCAGAAAAACAATTGAACAATTATTGTCCTGAAAAGGTTACTGTTAACGTCAAAGTGATGTGAACAAACCTGTGTGAATGAACGCAGCATGTAGGAATTTCAACCTGTTTGTTTGTCTGTTTTAACGCTTGTTTCAAATGACGTTTCACCATCCTTGTCCCCTTCAATTAATGCAGTGACGATCATTGGGAATTAGATTACTTTTACACAGCCTACCCCTGAGCCACTAAATCTCTTCTCCAGCTTCAGGCGTGTTGCCCTTTTGCAGCTTTACGTAGCAAGGTTTTTGTACAGATTACACTCGGATTTTCTCTGAAAGCTTTTTTACAAATACATTCTTTTAAGGCCTCTTTTTTATTCTAATCATAAAGCAAAATTATGTAAAACTTTTTGATCAAACAGATTTTCCAAAAATAGACAAAGGCCATTGTTTTAGAATTTGTTTTATCATGAAGCAGAAATTTTTAATTGTCTTTTAACTCAACAGATTTTCTCAGAACATCTTTCCAGAAATAGGCAAAAGTTGTTCTTTTAAGGTTTGTTTTTATGTAAATTATGACACCAAATCATGTTAACCTTTTCCCCAGACAATATGTGGGCTGTTTTGTAATACTAATCTTGACACAATTAACTTCCAAACCTCATTTTCTATTTAACTTAAATCTTATTTGGGTGGCATGTTATACTTATATGGATATTTGTATTGATTTTTCTTATGAGAAAGAAAGACAATATGTTTTCATCAAATCAACATCTATTTATATATTTCTGGAAAATGGCCCACGTACTTGATGCTGCAGAGCTTCAAGAATTAGATTTCCTCTTTTTTTTAATGACCTGTAAGTGGGACATTAATTCAAAACATGTTTAAATGTTGATTACTCCAGATATTTTAAAGGCACAAATTGACTAGCTTTCTTTCTGAGGTTGCATTTTTTTTTGCAACATTATACTTGTAGAAAACAACTTGTATAAGCAAAATTTGTAGATTACATGGATAACCCTTATTTTTATTTTCAGTTAAAAATGGTTATGCCTATATGAACCATTAACCAGTAGTAGTTATATTTTCATTTCCAATCTAGAGGTTTTAACTCAATATTCTCTTATTCATGAAAGGCATCACGTAGTCCTACAGAAATAGAATTCAATTTATCATTGATTTTTTGCTCTTTCTACACTTACCGCCCGAGGTGACATTGACTGTTGTTTAAAAGCAGAATTTATTCATGTACACATTAATTTCAGCAAAACCCTTAACCCCAGATTCAAATTACACAAGCTCGCAAATTCAATGAAACTGCCTTAAAGTGAAATTATAGTTCTGGTCATGACATTGAAATGTGAAAGGCACTGTCTAAAAGTGATTTGGAAAGGTTGTTAACAGTTCACCTAAACATTAATTTGTGCTGTGAAGTTTTGGAAACACCAAAATGATACGAAATTAACCCAATTCAGCTTTGTGTCGCATGGACTTGCACAAAAATGTATGTATGGGGCAACACAAAATGTTCGGGACCCAAACATATCACTTGTTTTTTCTATATTTTGGGTCATATTATGACTATTGGGGCAATTGAAGAGCAATCTATTATAGTGGAGCTGTTTATTATGATACTCTTCTCAAATAGCATGAAAATAACAGGAAAGCTGACAATAATTTTTTTCATCTTTCCTACACCTTCCCACCACACTATATATATTCCCTTTAAAATTCCCCCGCTCAACGTCAAAGAAAGCCGTTAAGAGTGCGTATGGTGACGTGAATGTGCATGGAAAAGAAATCAATTTGTGTCCTCAATTTTCAGGGGTAAATGCAAGGACTGCGAGGAATTGAAACAAAAGTTAGATAGCGGGAGTTAAAATTCAGGGCATGAATTGCCGTTAACAGACATCTGTTAGGTACTATTGTGGAATGTCCCAGGAGCATCGGCATGCATACTTGCTGAGGTTAACCAGTCAATTCTGACTTCAGGTAACACTGAATCTTTGTGTTTTAATCTGATTAAGCCAGAAGTTGTAGGTTAGACTGTATTCAGATTTTGTTTTATTCATGTTTGCCTGCAGAAATTTCAATTACTCTATAGTGTTTGAATAAAGTTCTTACTTCATGATGTTTAATTCTAATTTGGATGTTTGTTTATAGCTATATGTTGGCTTTAGGTTAAAGTATGTTTGATTCTGATTTAGCCCTTATTTTCTGTAGGGTTTAACAGTAAGTTTTTGACTAGGGGTTTACCTGACCAAACTGACTTCCATTGTGTGTGTGGGCTCTCCAAACCCAGTGTTATAAAAGCTATATAGGAGATACCTAAATTATATAAATTATTACATAAATTAACCTATAAATTTTATTTCTTAGAGAAAATAAAGTGATTTGAGGAGTATGTTGTTGTTGTTGTTTTTATATTTTACGGCGCGTTTCATTCATTATACTAATATTTACACCTTATCATTTGCATTTTGTTTATTTCTTTTCTTTTTATTTTCTTTTTAAAGGAAAATCATAAAATTAGGATTTTTTTTGTTGAAAAAATATATTTTCTTTTCTTTCTACTTACTTTACATTTTCTTGGTAAAACAATTATTTTCTATTATGGTTTGAATTTATGGACTTGTGAATAAATGTGTTCATTCAAGTTGGCAATATTATAAGACTACACTACCCTACTCAGAATGTTGCATTGTGGGTTAGGAACTGGTCCACATTGAGTAGTTGAGGACTTGAGGTGGTGCTTATTTAGGGCTTTTAAGTCTTTCTGGCTCTCATTAAATGTTACCTGCAATTCTAGACCCCTGCCCTTTACCAAAAAAAGAAACTCTATTCCAAACTTGAGATGTAGGAAACATGGGAAGTTTCTGGGGCTGTAAACCAAAACCGAACGCAATTCACCGGAGAGTTGGGTTGAAGTGGGTAGCAGACGTTGCTGCTAGCAAGGACCTCATCAGGCATGCTTGGACGAGTGTGGAATAGAGTTTGTCGGTTTGGCTGAGCATGGGACAACGCATGATGCAATTAACTGGAATGGATCTTTTTTTTTCTACGTGTAGTTAGAGAGGCTGCTGTGTCTTAGAGCAGAATCACTTGACTGCGGATGCAAAGGTTGTTGGTTCCATTCCTGCCACGTAGCATAGAGTTTTTTCGATTTGAGGCATTGAACTACATGTAAATGTTTTTTTTTTCGGAGGGGGGGGGGGGTTTACTTCTAGATGTAGTCAGTGACGTGTTATATAGTGTCTAATCACTTGACTGACTGCAAAGGGTGTGGGTTCAATCCCCGGTACAGCACTTTTGTATCCCTTGAGCAAGACACTTTATCATTACTGCTTATCTCAACCTAGGTATTAATGGGTACCCTGAAGGATGCACATTTTAAATACCCTTGTAAAATGGTTGCCTGGCTGGAATGCTCGCTTGTAATGCTTGCTTGTAAAGCAGTTTGAGTGCAGGGTCATTATTTTATTCAATAGCTGGACACGAGATTGCTAGGCAACAACTTCAAAAGAAAAAAAAATCATGCTCTTAAGATTGATTTTAACATCACAGAGACTGTACTTTTATGTGATGTTAGAAATAAGTTTGGCAGTGGAAACACTTACAGCTATAAAATCATGTTTTTGTCTCATTACTTTGCACGATTTGATGGCTTTCTTCCCAGAAGGATACAAAATCCTATCTCTGCTTTACCAAAATCATCACAGCTTTGAAATCATGTTGTGTCATGTGACTATGCAAAGTATCTAGGATTATGTTCAACTGGATACAAAATCTTATATCTCTAATTTCTTCAATCATGATACTTTGAAAAGAATGAACCCATCGACTACTGACTTTGTTCCTTACAATAAATACAATACAGGAAGTACCCTGGGGTGTTTCACAAAGAACATTTTTAGTAGACTTAAAATTGCACTTTAAGCGCGTGCTATATTTAACATGCAATATCATTGGTAAACTTCACAAGTGTGCGCATTCCCTGAGAATGATCTGACCAATGAGGTGATGCGTAATATATGCATGCTTCTAGGACTCTATGTTTACTAAAACTGTTTTTGAAACATCCCCAGTTCCTATTACTGCGGTGAAAATAACGCCTTTTCATTCCTGTGTGAATAGTAAAATTCAAACACTGCAGCTATAAATGTTAGAATGGGACATACAAGTACCTTATTCCTTGAATCCCCAAATACTCTGACGTCATCCCAGAATAGCGACCTCTTTCATTCCGCATCTATCTCACCAAACCTAGGCCTTGGAGTGATGCGTGAATCTAAGGGTGTGTTCAATGTCCATTTTCAAATTTTAAACGCCAACATGAATCATGATACAAAACACAAACGCGATCAGCGGTGCACCGTTCAGTGTCGAAAATTTATAACTGATTATACGTTGATTGTCTTTAAATTCCCCCCTCTCAAAAATTCACTTGCACTGGAAGCTTCCACTGCCAGAGCACATTCAAAGACGTTTGAAAACGCAATTGCGTTCAGTGTCGCATTTCGTTGCATTCGCAAAGCTGAAGGTCATAAAATAAAAGCTGATCGTGTTTCTTCCGAAACGAGATCTGAAAGACGTTTACATTTACAACAAGGAATGGGGACAACGAACACACACTTTGTTTCTCTTTATTTCAGCATTTTGTAATTGCGTTTTGTATCATGATTCATGTTGGAGTTTAATTGTGAAAATCAACATTGAACACACCCTAAATAGTTGGTAGCTAAAGCATACAACCCTGGCTCGACCACGCATAATATTACGGTAAGCAGAGTAAAGCGAATAGTCGGTGGCGGAGCGGGATTTTGCAGCTAAATATTGACCAAACTCTCGAGTGGCTGAAATTTTGGGAGGATGTGATTGCTAATGGAGGAGTAGTCGCTTGTGACCTGTCATCAGCTTAAGTAGATGATGCCTAGGGGGTCATGAAAAAAAATGATGGGGGGGGGCGTGGGGGGCTTGTGGAGGGGTTGCTTGTAAATTTGCTATGAATATTTATATTTTATGAATATGCATGTCATGTGACAGCCTCGATATTTAACACATATCAAAAATCAGTTTTACACTATCATAAAGTTAAATGTGTCTTATTTGATTATATTGTTTGAGATACAGACTTGAATTTGTTCTGTAGTCTAAAAGAAATGGGGGCTTGTCTGGGAAATAAATGCAGGACCTCTATTATCCAAATCCATCATTGGCTTTAATAGATGAAATAGGAAAAAAGAGGAGAGAGCGGTTTCTGGCTTTAAGCATTAATTGAGAATGGGGTTAGCGTGCTTTGACCTAGTTTTTAAACGTGTATTAGAATATGAAATATTGGTACATTAATTTGCAGTGATTTTATATGATTTCTATTGATTAATTTTTTAAGGTAGAAAGAATCACCATTACTATTTAAAAATTCAAACGTTTTATTATGTGGTTTGGGCAACTTCTGTTGTTCCCCCATCCTTTTTGTCATCCCTCGGAATTGAATATTCCCTTCAAACTGAAATTGAATTCCAAGGGTAAATCTCCATCAGGTTGATGTTGTTTATAACATACCTGAAAGCAGGAGCACTTGACTGTTACGAAATCCCCTCTCTTCAATTGGTGTCTAATGAAAAACACAAGTCATGTACCACTTTACCTCGCCAGACAGTTCAAATCGGGGATAAAATACACCATTTGCGTAAGTGCTTTTATATTGGGAATCCCCCAGTATGTCATGTATTGCATAGATCTGTTTTTATTGCTGACGATAGAGCGCAATCAGAGATCCACAGATTTGTAGAAATAATGCCCTGGTCATAACTGGTTGTGTGTCAGTTTTCATCCTCTCCACATTTGGTGCAAGTCGGATTTCACATAACTGGTCTGTGGGATTCCATGAAAATTGCTCCTCTCGAAATTCCATACACTAATGGAATGGCTTACTTCATCCCTGGCCTTAACACTATAGGCCTACCCTACCCTAAACCAAATCCTGAACCTAACCTAAAGCTCTATTGCAACCCTTACCCTAATCCTTTATCTTAGACAAAATAAAGATCTGTGGGATTCCATGACATTTGCTGCGGAAACAATTGCTCCTCTCGAAATTTGATATATGGCTAACTTCAACCTTGGACACTATACCCTACCCTAAACCCAACCCTAATCCTAACATAGAAACCTATCGTAAACCAAACTCTAACCCTACATCGGACATGAAATAAAGCGTGGAGCAATTTTCGCAGGAGCAAATGTCGTGTCACCGTCTTCATCCTCTCTGCATTTTGTGCAAGTCAGATTTCACAGAAAACCCTTGAGTCGGACTCAGTGGCCAGGATTCTCAGAGGTGGTTTTCAAAACCATGGACCGAAATCATGGATTATTTAAAATTTTGTGTAATAATTACGCTTAATTCAGCATGGACACTGAGAAAGGTCCGATATGAATGCATGCTTTTGTCACAGGGCGTAGTTGTTGAGTGGATCAGTTTGAAATACAACCGTTTTCATAAAATTTAAAGGATATATCCTGAGAAAGAAAGGATTTGTGAATAAATATGAAGACTTTGATGAAGATCAAAATTTTAACTTGCTTTCATAACATCATCGGACAATACCTGTCCCGTCATGCACTGCGTAAAGAAAGAACTATAAATGCATGCATTGTCTCCGGAGCAGCGCATGCACGACCAGTTGTGACCAATATATTAAGGACAAGCAATGAAGAAGACGAGATTGATTGCAATATTGCTACCAATGTTCGAGAGAGCTGTTTCTCTTGGTTGAACAGATTTCCATTTGATCTACTTGTAATTCCAAGATATGATGCAATAGTGCATGATCTGTTTACGACCATGTGTGAGGTTTAATGCAAGACCTGAAATCAGTTGATATATATGAAATATCATTGCAAAATATTGCTGCTGTTCATACTCTATTCTATCTTTTGTTTCATTAATTGCATTGCATACAAACTTTGATTTTGAATAAAATATTTGTTTCTAAATTATGATTACTGCAAGGTAAATCTGCAGACTGGATTTAGGTTGCAGATTTCGGGGAAGGGTTATTTCTCTAAACTATATTAGTGTAAAAATTTACACCAATCTCTTCTAACAGTATTCAATTCAAGAAATGGGTTATTGCATATATAAAAATAAATACATGATTTACAACTGGCAGGCTAGTATTAAGATGTTTATAATAAAAAATATATAATGGTCATTTACAGGTAGAAATAATGAGCCCATAAAGTAAGAATTTATAACATGCTAAAGTAAGTTATAAAAATTGTATTTTTGGAGGTTTCAATTTCGTAAAATATCATTTGTAAACATATATTTTCAAGCAAAATGTGATTTGTTGATAGGCAAATTGAAGTCAACAGCTATACTTGAACAGAATGTTAAACATTCCCCTAGCTTCTGGCCAGACGATACATAAACCGTTCCGACTTGTTTACAATTCTGCCTTCTTGACTTCATGCACTCAAAATAAAAACATGCCATCACATTGCATCCACATAGCTACATTTCTCCATGCTCACAAACATATTGCTCGCGGTCACATGAAATTATTTAGCCAAAGAGAGGGAGAGAAAAAGGCTAAATTTGATTTTCATGAAGCGTCGCCGCTGTCCCTGATAAATTTCAATTTGCATAGTAGGGCAAATCAATTTGTTCAGCAAGCCATGCCATGGCCTGACATTTAGGATTTTTCGCGGTCGGATTCAAGGTGAAATTTGGCACATCATTATGAGTACCTTCAATCTGTGCATGATGACGCAATGGAATGGAGATGAGATGAGAGGATGGGGTTGATGAGAGGAAGATAAAAAGAATATGATGGAGATAATTGGAAGATGATGGAGAAAAAGAAGAGTGGGGAAATAGAAGGAGGAAAAGATGAATAGTGTGATAGAAAGTAGAGAAGCGGAAGGGATGAAACTGTAAGATTGCAAAAGAAATACTACTTCAATGTGATGAAATGGTATATATTTCGTGATGAGATGCTATCAGAAAAGCAAAAGAAATGCTAAAACATGTAGAAATATTTATCATGAAAACATTCATTGTAATGTTGAACATTTACACTATAAAAAGGGTTACAATTCATTTTCTTTTTATTGAGCTTTCATTGATAATGTAGTTATTTAACTCTTTACACGCTGAATATATTCTGAAGGAAAAATAATGACAATTATTACCCTTATAAGACATCTGAACCGGGCTATTGCAAATTCATACCGACCGCAGTTTTGATATGATATCGATATATGAAGCGATCATGGGGTATATTGGCCATATTGACCGGAATAAAAAAAATCCCATTGAAAAAACACGCATTGACGTAAGGCTGCCTTTTTACAATGTTGACCGGCTGGTCGGGGGTCCTACGCGTAATTTTAACGATGCGCGTTTACAAAGAGTAGTAAGACAATGGATACGCACAGAAGCATTATTGCGTCACAATGGTTCAACTCAGAATGCTGAAGAAACAAAGAAAAGAAAAAAAATTCCACGACAAATGCCCAGTTTAAATCAGTTTTTCGGTTTTTGGTAACGTTATATCCTGAGAAAGCAAACTTTTATGACTCGTTGAATGACACATTCTGCAAATTATACCGAGGCATGATGTTTCGAGGGGAATTGATTCCTTGATATTTTAATATTGATGAAGACAGTGGAACATTTTGGATTCAAACATACATGACTGTACTGTAGCAGTTGTACCAGACCAGCTAGGATATGTGGTAAGTAGACTACACTGTGTGTTTTCAATGTCCTATGTTGGAGATAGGTAGTTGAAGGATAATAATAAAAATATTGACTGTTTTTTTTTTTGGGCAATATGGCATATAGTGCCCTTACTAGCACCATATTGCCCTCGTCTTCGACTCGGGGCAATATTATGCTAGTTCAGGCACTATATGCCATATTGCCCTCAAGGGCAGTCAATATTATTTAATTGTTGTTGAGATATTATCTCAGAATTCTGCTTTTCAAATGACAATATTGATACTGTTTGCTTTACTACAGACGTTGCATGTGATCAGCAGCTTTTTTTTACTTTCTCTTGTACAAAAATAGCTGAGAAAAACAATTATTGCGATTGTTAAATTTAATTCTATGATTGTGCACAGATGCCTCTTTAGCGTGCCAAGGGTTAGTGTATTTAATGTTTTAGGGTACTCAGAGGATTGATCGATGTGATGAAACATAAACTTGAAAATACTTTTGACCTTCCTAAGCTTTACATCTAATAATTTGGATGAGTCACTCCGTACACTCTAGAATTAATTTTCATTTAATGCGTGCCAATCTAATCTACGTATTGGATCTTAATCAATAAGGTATAACATTCTTGTTTTTCATAGATACATTGTCATAACCAATATTATGAATGTACTCGTATGTTTACAACTGAATGGATGTATGTAACTAATTTTGGTTGAAAAGGGAGAGATTGGACCTTCTGTCACTGGAATAGTTTATGACGGCGGCTTTATGAATGTACATTCATATATACTGCTGTATGGATGAATGTAACTAGCTTTGGTTAAAAAGTGAGAGACGGGACCTTCTGTAACTAGAATACTTTATGACGGCAGTATTATGAATGTACTTTCATATATACTGCTGAATGGATGAATGTAACTAGCTTTGGTTGAAAAGTGAGAGATGGGACCTTATGTCGCTAGAGTACTTTACGACGGCAGCTTTATGAATGTACTTTCATATATACTGCTGAATGGATGAATGTAACTAGCTTTGGTTGAAAAGTGAGAGATGGGACCTTTTGTCACTAGAATACTTTATGACGGCAGTATTATGAATGTACTATATACTGCTGAATGGATGAATGTAACTAGCTTTGGTTGAAAAGTGAGAGATGGGACCTTTTGTCGCTAGAGTACTTTACGACGGCAGCTTTATGAATGTACTTGTTCCATGAGATGGATCGTCATGTTTTTCTTTGATTGTCAAAACCAAGAACATAGCAACTCAATGATGTCTTGACCTTTTAAATTCAATCTCCCTGGTGTACCCCTGATATTAATCTCTCTTTCTCTCTTGACTCATATATATATATATATATATATATGTCTGGGTATTATACAATGTTCGACCTATCGCCTATGTATTATATTCATATATTCTAAGCATTTTGGGGGTCTTTTTTTTTTCTTTATACATTCCTTTATGTTACAAGTTATTGTGATTGTTTTATAAATCTTAGAATCATTAGCCTCATTTAAAGCTCTCTCCCTCTCTCTCTCCTTCTGTCCATTTCATCTCTTATCTCTTTCTCCTTCTCCCTTATTCAATGTCTTTATATATCTCTCTCTCTTTTCGTCTGCCCTTCCCCTTCATCCCTCGATCTATTATCCTCTCTCTCTTCCTCTTTCTTCCTGCCTCTATATCTCTCCATCCCTCTCTCTTCTCTCTAAATCTCTTCATTTCTATCCCAATCCCTTTCTCTTTCTATCTCTTTCCAGACTACTATTTCCCATATCTATTGCCCCCTCTCTTTCTTTCTCTTCTCTCTGTCTTTCCTCTTGTCTCTACCCTTTTTTCTCTTTCTCTCCCCTCTATCTCTCAATTCCTTCTTGCACCCTCTTTTCCTCTCTTCCAATTCACCACCCCATCCTTTTTATCTTTCTCCATCTCCTTCTCATAACTGCATATCATAGGACGATTCTCTAAATCCTCTCATCCTACCACCATCAATTGTAAACACTATTTGTGCATCTGTATCAACACAAAGCAATGACCGTTCAATTAAAAGAGAATAACGATACCCGTATGATCGATAACAGCCGCAGAATAATGCCATCCATTCAACTCTTGGATGGTCCCTTCACACCAATCATATTCTCACCAAGTTCTGAAAATATGTGCACGATATTAATGTTGCTACCTATACCCTGTTCACATTAATGCTTTAGAAAGCTTAGAAAGATTGAAGATTGTAAAAAAAAAGGTTTCCCTTATTTTTTTCTCCTCACATGATGCCTTTTTTCTGTTCACACAAGTACAAATTAATTAGGTCATTAATAGCTTTCTTCTTCTTCTTTTTTCTTTAAAAAAACTCAACTGAGATGGCGTAAATATTCATATTATGAATGATGGATAATGAAAACCTGAAACAACAAGATCAAGATTCACAGGAGTCTCATTCTGATGTAGGATTTAGTTTTTTTTTTTATAGATTTACCTTGATTTTGGGCATTGCATAATAATGATAATAACATATTCTTTATTATGCCCTTGCAAATGAATTTACTCAAGGCGCTTCACATGAAAAGAAAAACAAGAGTAAGAATGGGTGACTTGCTCTCCAATTTAGTATTCAAGTAGATCATAACACGTACCTAACATCAAATGGTGTAAAAACAGCTGAACTAGAATAAAGTGGAATGTCTGAGCCTTATCAACGAAGTAGCTGTTGTCAAATAATGCAAACACTTGACGATATTGATTTTCATATCGTGGGGTTGTATGATAGAGCAATTAGGTAATTGATCTGCTAGCGCTACATATCCACTGGCTGTGTGTGGTCTCTCAATAAACGTATATCCTTCAGAAACATAATGTTTTTGTGTGATGACTCTATACAATGTTTCCATATGTTGACCTCCCGACATCCCAGTCATGGGTAAGAGTTAGGTGGTTAGGGTAGGGGTGCCAGGGCCTGATTCGGGCTTTAAAAAAAAAATCATTCAAATTCTTTGAAATGCTATACGTGTACTGTATATTGCGGAAAAATAGACAACAAAAAAATTACAGCATTTTTTGTTTGCTAGGAACAAAGATTCCAATTCTTGATCTATATTAAATCCACCTATACATTATATACAGTAAATAAAAGATTGTTAGTTAAACTTTTTTGTTTTTAGTTTCTGTAGTAAGGTTGTTATATTGTATTACGCACAATATGAATGTTATCTTTATTATCATAACTATTGTGCAGTAGACTTGAAAAGATGTATGGGAAATCCTTATTAAATATTAACATGCCTTGGCCTTTTCAACCCTTAGTGTCTTATCATTGATGCTATTTCTATTTTATTTATTATTTTTTTCATTTTGAGTAAATTATTTTTAAAAGTTTTTACTAACAAATATTTGATATTTTTTGTTTATTTTACGATGGGTAAATTATTTTTTGAAGTGCTTGCAAACTTATCAATATCCTTACGCAAAATTGTGGGAAATTATCACGTTTCATTGCAATTTAATACAAATATAATATTGATATCTAGAATTAGTTATCGGTCTGATTGATACCAACTATAATCAAAATAGACATGTGTTATTAATGCCATGTCATCAATAGCAAATGTTTTTCCATTAGTCGCTTTATTGCAGTAGAGTGACTCGTAAATATTTTGGTATCACTTTATTTTTATTTTTTTTTATTGTATATTCTTTTAATGGGTGGATTATTTTTCAAAAGGTTTAGAAAGTCATGTTTTAGCGCAATTTTTAAGAGCCAGAAATAAAGAATAAGCCATGCTTTTATTGAATAAATTCACAACTTTAATTTGTTTATAAATATCAATAACAAGTATCTCAACAATTTGATACCAAAACTATCATCAAAATGAAGAAAAAAAAGCTTTTAATGTTTGTCATTTGCTTTTTACATCAGGTACTGTGTTGCAGTAGAATTGCTCATGAAGATGTTATGGAATGTCTCATAAACTGCATGATCTCTTCATATGTATAATTTCATCATGTTGCTATTGATTACTATTTTGTATTTTGTGATGGATGAAGTTTTTTAAGTGTGTAGAAAGAAATAAACTATTGTGTATTTTATTATGAGTAAATTATTTGTTAAGTGCTCAGAAACTTTTGTATTGAGAGCTGTCAACAGGTGATATAGTTTTATTATTACAATGGAAAATTGTGAGTCACACTTTAATGCATGTATGCACAATGATTTTTTATATTAACTAAGTCAACCTTATTAACAGTCAATATGTCACTTAGATGAGATATTACATTTAAATATATACTTTTGTCATTAATAACAATCGTATTTCCATCCTAGTAAGGGACGCCTTGTCTATGTCTGTAGGGGAAAATGACATTCTCTGATGACAATTTGTAGACGGAAAGCTCTATTTGACATATAACGAAGGCGGCTTTACGATGGCCCGCTCCGCATTTGATGACATTTTTAATTTTTATAAGCGCTTCAAGTCTCCCAGTCACCTTGTGCATTATTGATTATACTTTGCCGCATTATTTATGTTTAATTTGGTTTTTGATACTCCTTTATTAGGTGATACGAGATGCATGGATATTTAAGAGTGTGACTAGTTTTCTTTCCAGCCTTTGTTTGTGATATTTAATATGCTAGGAGTATTATGTAGGGAGGCCTTCTGCAAATGAAATAATCAATTTCTTTGTAGTTGTTTTAATCCCTTGTCTCTGACATAATTTTAACCTTTACCAGTAATGATTAGTACTTTCGTTAAATTGATTTATCATTAGTACGTAGCTTGTGTACTTGATACATGTACTTGAGTAATCAAATATGATAACAGATTATCCATGTCAAAATAACTCTAATGATCACCCACTGTGCAAGACGAACTGGTATTAAACTCCTATTCACACTTTTCAATAACCCATAGGATTTTCAAAGGTCCAAATGGATCATGTTTTTGCTCAGGACTCCGATATACACCAAATGTCGTCGGCAGAGAACCAGAAGGGCACTATTACAGATCAGAGATGTTCCATTGAGAACCAGAAGGGCGCTATTACCATTAACTTTGTACAGCAATAGTGCCCTTCTGGTTCTCAACGGAACATCGTTAAGGTGCAATAACGCCCTTCTGGCTCCCAACAGACGATGTATAAATGTCAACTTCTCAAGTCCCCTCTGTAGGATAATTTTGTACCTAAGTCTTGGAACCTTGATTTCAGTCAATGGTCATATAGGAAACCAATTACACCAGACCAGCAATACACGATTATAGGACAACTACCCCTCCCCAACATAACAACTACTCCCCCCCCCCCTTGTTACTCAGACTTTGACATAAAAAATGAACCAATTAGAATGGTTGACTCAAATTTGCAATTGTGTTTAGCATTAAGCATTGAAAAGTTAATGGGATTCAGGGACAAATATCAGCATGGGTTTGTCATAGCTCAGCTGGTAGAGTGCCTGTCTAGTAATTAGGAGGTCTAAGGTTCAAATCCCGATGGAACCCCATTTTCTTTGCTCATTTTTTCATATCATATGTTATAGGGTACAGGAGTCTGTAGAGCCGTGTGGCTGACTGTAGGAGCCTAGGTAATTAAGTAATTGATCAGTCCCACTCATAGCATTGATCTGTATTTAATCTCCTACAGGTCATTCCATTCAAAGTGCATCAAGGGCAGGTGGTTTGTGGGTTCCTGAGCTATGAGTTCGGCCTATAAAATAGAAAGAGAGGAAGAGAGAGCGAAAGAGAGAGAGGGAGAGGGGGGGGGGTTAGATGCACTCCGTAGCTACAGAATTCTGCGTGTTGGAGAAGAAGAGAGATAAAGAGGAGGTAGGAGAGATCGAGAGAGAGAAAGAGAGAAGGGGGAGAGGGAGAGATGAGAGGGATGGTGCAAAGGGAAAATCATGTAGTGGGGGCAGAGAAAAAAGGAGAGAGAGAGATAGAAATGGGGACGGGGCAAAGTAATAAGAGCGGGCGAGACCAGAGTAAAAATGAGAAAAGAAAACAAAAAGACGGGGTACAGGAGAAAGTGGAAAGATTACCCAAAAAATGAAGGAAATGAAGAAGTATCAGACAAGGAACAAAAGGTTGGAGTGAAAAGGAGAGAGGGAGGGCAGGGTGGGTAACGTGGAGAATTCCAATTTCCCCGCTATCAAAATGTGCCTGCTGACACCCATGATAGAAAGGGGAGCGACAAAGAGAAACTAAATTGTAACGGAGAGATAGATAATCCAAATAAAATTAATAAAGGATCAAAAAAATTCTCAATTATACTCGTCGAAGCACAAAGAACCGTTGTGAGGTGATACCCATGGTGCATGTATCTCCATCAATGTTTAATATGAATGAATTGTCTATCTCGTTGGAATGAAAAGATTATCCCTTTAGGGGCATTGAAAGATCCGGCCAGACTTACCCTCCAGGCAATATAGAGCTCTGTGGTGATACATGAACCCCCTGTGGCCTGTCTAGTTTATTAGATGTCTGTGGTGCTGGAAGGATGCTGCTGCTGCATAATACTTGTGGGGGAAAAAATAGTTGATCATGAGATGCTAGCTACATCATGTAGTTTGTAGGCATAAACCTTCCTAAAAGTTCTGAATTTTAAGAATATGTCTATATCTATATTTATTTCTCTCCCTTCTCAGCTCTTTCTCTCCTTAACTGTTTGCATCGCACTTGTCGCGACAGTTAATTCATATTTTGTCGATCATGCTTTTTCAGAAATCATATTTTGAAAGCATCCTTAATAAGCACGATAAAGCCATTTGTGCAAGTTATTTCACATTTATTGCCACTTTGGTTCAGGCCATAATACTGGATAAGTGGTTATTTATGCTATGGTTTTATTTTTGCAAGTCCATCTGTACAAAAATTTCCACTTCAAAATGAGGCTATTTAGAGTAATGAAAACATCACAAAATTTGTGAAATTATCCTAGTAAATTTCCCAAATAAGGACAAAATCATGAAAATATTGCCTTATAACGTAGCCTCTATTGCAGTTTTATAGCATTGTCTGATTTAGGAGTATGTACGAAGAGTCTACATTTTTTTTAGACCTCTAATATGAACACATCCACAGTTCAAATATGGATTCATATATTGAGTTACAAAGATGAGGCAAGCCTGAAGGCATGCAGTGTGCTTTGATTTTCAGAATCGTTTTTGAAATATTGATGTTTATGGGAAAATTTTATCACATTTATATAAAAAAAAAACAAGAGTTCCGTTTCCTCAATATTTTCCTATTCTTTGGAGGTTCAGGTCATAATAATTTCTTACATAATCTTACATCATTGTGAAGTTTGGACGAAGAGTCTATGTTTTCTAGACCGATGTTAACACACCCACAGTTCAAATATGGATTTGTGTATTGCGTTACCAAGATGAAGCAAGCCTGCAGGTATCCAATGTGGTCTGCTGTCTGAGATTTTGGGCCCAAATAGGCTAATGATTCATGGTTTAAATGTAGAGTAAAACTTTTAAAGAAGGGCTGTTTCCTCTTTCTCTTCCCCTCTTCTTGACTATGTTTGTATCTCACTTGTGAAGGCAATTAACAGATGATGCATTTTCAGAAATCACATTTTGAAAGCATGATAAAGTCATGTGGGCAAATAATTTAACATTTGTTTGTAATTGTATTTGAGTTCAGGTCATTATATATTCCACTTTGTAGTCTTAAATTACGCTTTGTAGACTGGTGTTAACACATCATCATTTCAAATATGGATTCATATATTGCGTTACCAAGATGAAGCAAGCCTGCAGGTATCCAATGTGGTCTGCTGTCTGACATGGTGCCCAATAGGCTAGTATTCACTATAGAAAAAGGGTTAAATTGTAAAATTTGTGGTCTAAATCAGGGTTAAACCTCTCATATTGACTCAAACTTTTTAAGAAGCATATATGAGGGGTTGTTTTTCTCTTTTCTTTTCATTGCACTTTGTCATGACAATCAATGTGTACACATGTTTGGTGATGCATTTTGAGAAATTATTTTTGAAAATATCATTAATATTTAATAACCATGCTAAAGCCATTGGGCAATGGGCAAATTATTTTGAATCCCTGTTAAAAAAAAAAGAAGAGAGTTTCATTTCCTGGATATTATACTATTCTTTGCAGGTTCAGGTCATAATAATCCCTTATGTGGTAGTCTAATATAGAAGTATTGATAAAGAATCTGCGTTTAATATGAACGCACCCATAGTTCAAATATGGATTCATGGATTGCGTTACTGAGATGAGGCAAGCCTGCAGGTATCCAATGTGCTTTGATTGTCTGGGATGTTGTATGCTAGCCATGACGGATCGACAAGAAATTTCATCTCGAATCGCAAGATGAATCATAATGAACGCTTCAAGGAAGGAGTTAAGATGGCCGACAAATAATGTGTGTGGGGGAATGACCAGAAGATGCATTTTGTTGACTGCAAATTTCACCATTTTATGGTTTAGAATCATAATTTTGCATTGATGTCACCAAAATATACAAAATGCAACTAGTATTACAGAAAGAGAATTTGGGATGCTGTGTGCTACCTATGACGGTTCGACAAGAAATTTCATCTTGGATTTCAAGATGAATCATAATGAATGCTTCAAGGAAGGAGTTAAGATGGTCGACAAATAATGTGTGTGAAGGGGATTGAACAGACTATGCATTTTGTTAACCATGCATAAATCTCTCCATTTTATGGTTTAGAATCAAACACAACTAGTATTACAGAAAAAGAATTTGTTCATATCAGGACAACCATCCCCTGGACAATTACCCCCGCAGGACAACTACCCCACCCCGTAGAAATAGGGTTAGGTGTAGAGTTAGGGGGTAGATTTTTGGTAGGGGTAGTTGTCTAGGGGGTAATTGTTGAGGGGTAGTTGTCCTAGAACTGAATTTGGGATGTCTTGTGCTTCCCATGATGGATCGACAAAAAATTTCATGTCGATTGCAAGACGAATCATAATGAACACTCAAAGGAACGAGTTAAGATGGCCAACAAAAAATGTGTGTAGGAAAATAAACAGACAATGCATTTTGTCAACCAAAAATTTCACCATTTTATCATGATTTATAATCATAATTTTCGGATGTACACTCTAAATATACAACATGCTTTGCTTATGAAAGGAGAATTTGTTTTGAATTACCAAGGGGGCGGGGGGGGGGGGTGGTCAGCCAGGACATAAAAAGGAAGATTTACATCTGATGACAGTCATTTTGACATTTTGTATTACATGTTTATTGTACCTAGCAGCAGGTTTGTCTTCATAAAGCAACAGATGTTCAACGCCTGCTAGAACCCTACGATGGGAAGATGACATAGAATTGTCACTGATCGTAATGGGATCTGTCATTTATACCACCACCCTGGGGCTCCTCCCCTTGACCTCATGCGACCCCCAACTCTGCCCTAGGCTAACTTGTCAGACCAAAATAAGATTTTGTGCAATTTGAATTAAAGATGCAAGAAATGAGATAGTAACATATATTATATGCATTGCACGAATGAAAAACCAACTATGAACATTTGGGTGAGAATTTTACAACTACCCAATTGTTATAAATTTATTGCATTGGAATAATGATGGGCTTGCATTACACTCAAAGCATGTATTTATGATTTTTCTATCGAAGTTGTGCATGTTAGCCTACTATTTTCAATTCAAAATAAACAATTTTTTGGTTTATTAAAATATTCTTGAGGTTTAGATCTTTCTAACTACTATTTTCAACTTCTGATATTTATCTACACAGCTAGCTAGCTATATGTAGGTCCCAAGTATAGAATCAACAAAAGGGGAGATAATGAAAGTAGTGACTGTATTTTGAGACTAGTTGTTTGCTACAGTAGATATGCCAACCAGCCAGTTCTCCGTGTAAGCTATTGGGGTCATCATTGCATTTGTCTTATTGTCGACATGAAGCCTGTATTTGGATGGTTGCTTTAATTTTGCTTGAAGTATATCTTAAAATTTATCATACCCAGACAAAGTACATGTAGGCTTACACATATTCTATTCTTGTAAAAACGTAGCATCATCTTCTCGTACACATAGATGGCCTTTAGCACAAGTGAACTCTGTTTTTGATGGGTAAGTTTAAAATGTCTTTCTCTTGAAACTCATTTTTCTTGGGTGGATATTCCATGATTACCTGATCTGCATGTATCTGATTAGAGAGTCAATATTGTAACCTACATATTTTCACCAGGTATTTTTGGCAGGTATGACAATACCTTAATGGTTCTGCTTTTGGGATTTATCTTTTCTTTAACCTGACATTGCATACTGAGAACTTTTCAAAAATCCAAATGAATCGTGATTGTCAAGCATGCTTGCAAGAAATTCTTTTCATTTACAGATGAAACAAAGACAGCTAATAAATAGATCAATGTCAGATAATTTAAATTATATAAGGTCTTTATATGTTTATGCAATAATGAGTGAAATAAATGGTCGACAAGAGGGATGTTTTATGTTTCTTCAGCCCGCATATATGCGGGCTTAGTATACAACAGGTTAATATTTCATGTGTGTGATGATCAATGTCCTGTGAATGGATACCATTCTTAAATCTTTTAATGTCATTGTGTTTAAAGTACATATTCTAACTTATATTTAATCTGCTTAGCATCAGGAGACAGAAACAAACTTCTGTCCTGAAAGAAAGCATCTTTTGTTTAAAACATGGATCTTTATTCTCAGAGCATGTTAACTGCTAATTAGAACCTTGAACACAAAAACATACTTCTGTCTTGAAAGAAAATAAATTTTGTTTAAAACTTTGATGTTTATTCTTGTAGCATGTTAGACCTTATAATATAATATAACAAAAAGAAATCATTAATTTTTGAAATATCTGAATGTTTTGTGCAGTATCAGGACAACTACCCCCTGGATAATTACCCTCTTGACAATTACCCCCCCCCCCCAAAAAAAAAAATAATAAAATAAAATAGGGTTAGGGTTAGGTGGTAGAGTTTTTGTGGGAGGTAGTTGTCTAGGGGTAATTGTCTAGGGGGTAGTTGTGCTAGAACCTAATTGTGTGCATGGGCAAATCCTGAGGAAGATTTTTCCCTTTTGTATGGCACCTGGAAGGCCCACACATTGCAACGAGAATAAGATAGTGTAGTTTAATTAAGTGTTGATCAGTTGTTTTTGCCGAATAGTGACACGCGGATTGATCTGTATGCAGCGGGACGAGTAACACGATCCTGCAAGCTATAGCAGGCTATCTTCTGTTAAGAATACTAATCCTTCCTGCTCGAGACAATGCTAGCAAGAAGAAAGATGTGTGCGATTATCCCCTCCCCCATCTTACTACTAACCCTCCCTGATACTGATGTATACAAATAACATTTTAGTGGTAGAAATAAGAGGGAAGGGTGAAAGTTATCCCCCCCCGCCCCTATACCCGCCCCTTCCTGACTGTTGAATAAAAATAGTAATTTTTCTTTTGTACGAGTAGATATAAGAGCACTCTACAGAGTCGATACGTGCGCAATACAAATCACATTATTATTATTATTATTATTATTATTATTATTATATAAGGTGGTTTACAGGACCTGCAACAAGTTAAAAGTTGTATCAATATGAGACTTTTTTTTAATGACGATGTGCAGTTGTTGAATCTAAAAAGCACCCATTACCTTGTATTTTTATGAAAGAGAGAAAAATATATGAGAGTGCTCTTAAAATTTTGGAAGACGAAAGAGGATAGAGTCAGAGAAAGAGAAATAGAGAGAGAGAAAGGGAGAGAGGGGAAAGAAAGTAAATGCAAATAGAAAGAGAGAGAGAGAGAGCAAGACAGACTGACAGAGATGGATGGAATGAAAGCTGAAAAGAGGGAGAGAGAGAGAGAGAGAAGGAGAGGGAGAGAGACAGAGACAGAGCTTGATGGAACAAAAGAGCTGAAAAAGAGAGAAAATGACACAGATTCAGAGAAACAGACATATACAGAAAGGCAATCTGTATTAGATGTGGACTTATTGTTGAAAAATACATGAATTTTTTTTTTTATGTACAGACAAGTTTCTCATGAAATCCCTTTCTTAGACAACCTTTAAGCATTCCTTCTTTTAATACCTTTACCACAGTAAAAGGCTTTACATTTCAGTGACAATCTTCAATTTGTAATATAGTCAACTTGAATTCCTGCACCTGTCTTTAGCTTGTGCCGTTCTGCTTATTCCTAGAAAATGTGATCCTTTGATGAAGCTTTTCACAATTGTGGAAAGAATGGATTGGAAATGTTTGATGTAACATTGATTTTTCATCCTAGAGGATTAAAATATGATAAAATTAAAGGATACAGGGGGAATCTTTGAATGCTGATTTTTTCTTTTCTTTTCTTTTCTTTTAATGCAGGACTTGTTGCATAAACATAAATTTTTCGATCAAATATTAGTGTTGTTAATTATTATTTGGAACCACTCTTGACTGTTATCTTCTATTATGTCTTGCCCATCCCTAGGAAACTGTTTTTCTCTTTAGCCACTTTTCCCTACTCCCCCCCCCCAAAAAAAAAATAATAATAAAAAATTCCTTTCAAGAATCCTCTTGATCAGAAGCGATGGATTACGTTTTTCATTAATGTAGGAGGTATAATATTGAGAGGCCTAACTTACAATGTATGTTGTAATGAGTTATAGCTAATTCTTATTCCAAGAAAACAAAATCCTTTTCGCATTTGCAGATAGAATTTCATGAAGGATCAAAAAGCTTTTACAAAACAACAGCGATTGCCATCAGGCAACATCATGCATGCTCAAACTTATTATCAGCCTTTGTCGTTTCATTCCAAGAAAACATGTTCCTCTTTAAATTTTTGTCATGATTACAAAATGGCTGTGTAGTAAGGATTTACATTGCAATGACAACTGTCATTTTGGGAGAGAAAATGAATGTTCACATTAGCTAAGTTCCAAGGGAACATGTTCCTTTTGACATTTTTGTCATGATTACGAAGTAGATGTATGGGAATAATGTTTGATGTAAAACCATTTACATCGATTTTGTATCCGTGAGGATTTGAATCTGATACCGATGGTGGCGGTAAAGCTATGAATGCTGATTATTTCTGTGTTTTGATAAGATGGTCTGGTTAGCTAAACACTCGTCACCTGAGAGATGCGTTCGTGTTTTTGGATATTCATGACACGGGTTCAACATCCGAGAGGTTATCGCAGGAGTATTGGGAGCTGAGATAGCAAAGCAAGCTCATATGCTGTCACTGTGAAAGAGACTATGGAGGCAGGTTGGGGATGGGATTGGGGGTGTGCAGGATGGCACACTTTGTGGGGGAATAGGACAAATGGGGAGAGGAAAGATGGCACAGGGAGTGCAGAAGGGGGGCACATGGGGGTGGGGAAGACAGGAGGGCAGAATTCATGGGGTTATGGGAGAGAGGGCATAGGGGTAGCGTATTAAGGAGGGTTGCAAGGGTATGCACACAATTTGTTGAGGAGGAGGGCATTAGGGTAGGAGAAAGAGGGTACTAGGCATGGGCTAGCTGCTTTCCAGCTAAATATACCTAATGGATTCATGATAGAGAAATACATTATTTGATATATAAAGAATATCACAAAGAATAGGTAGACAGATAAGGAAAGTGAAAAAAATAAGCAAGAGGAGAAAAACAAGGACGAGTAGGAGAACTTAAAAAAAGAACAAAACATGACCGCAAAAGGAGCTGGATATCGGTGAGGTAATAATCTCATCCGTCGGTCATCACTTGAAACGTAAGAGCGTCCATCGAGGGGACTGATGGGACGTACACCTCTGCAAACATGAGATGGCCAATCTATACTAACCCTCTGGATTCATGGATAAGATTTCGAGTTGAAGCCCTCCATGTGTCAAGTTCCGCCAATCTGTGCCTTGTTCCTGCCGGCATGCGTAATCCATAGGCTTTGCAACCCTGACACTGGAACTTCTGTATAGTGTCAGAAGGACGTAATATTCTTTTAACGCCCTTCTGGATCTGACATTGTTATTTTCCACTCCATATGTGCCTTGTTCCTGCCCGCATGCATAATTCATAGGCTTTGCAGCCCTTACAGTGGACCTGAGTTCTGTTCAGTTTCAGAAGGCCATAATATCCCTTTTAACGCCTTTCTGCCTTTGAAAATGTGGTATTTTCCATGCCTATTTGTGCTTTGTTCCTGCCGGCCTATGTAATCCATAGGCTTTGCAACCCTGACAGTGGACCTGAGTGAAAGTAACTTCTGTTCAGTTTCAGAAGGCCATAGTATGCTTGTAATGCCTTTCTGGCTGTAACGCCTTTATGGATTTGACAAGGTGGTATTTTCCAATCCTATTTGTGCCTTGTTCCTGCCAGCATATGTAATCCATAGGCTTTGCAACCCTGACAGTAGAGTTGTGTTCAGTGTCAGAAGGCCATAATATGCTTCTAACGCCCTTATGGAACTTAAGGTGTTATTTTCTACTCTTTGTTCCTGCCGGCATACGTAATCCATAGGCTGTACAGCCTTGACACTGCACCTGCGTTCAGTTTCAGAATATGCTTTTAATGCTGTTATGGAACTCCCAAAATATAATTATTTTTGCTGAACATATTTTCTTTTTTTCTCCCTCTTGTTCTTAAATCCTTGTCCTTGACATTAGATGTGGAGAAATATGTTGAAAATATACAGCTCTTAAAAAAATTATTAGACCAAGCTCTTCTTCATTGAGGGTTTCAGTGTGTGTTTCTTGCTTTGTGTGGTAAGAAAACATATTATACACAGACTCTAATTCTATACATTCTTCAGTGTCAATTATATCATGTCATGTGATAGTAGACCTTTCCTTACTAATGCAAATGGGGATCTTGTCCCAGAACAGATAATGAGCTTGGGTTAACAGTTTTTGCCCGGACTGTATATATGAGGTCCTTATAAAACTTTGTTGAATTACTCTGTATTTATTTTCATAGTGTTAATCTTATCCTTCTCTTTATACATTGCTTCAGGTCATTAATTCAAGCACAGAAGATAAAGCAGCGATCAGAATCCAGTCGTTTTACAGAGGACACTTGGGACGTAAAGAATATCTGCAACTCTTACTTCAACAGTTTAACAAGGTAAATTCAGTCTGCTATGTTCAGTCTTTAGTAGATATTGGATTTTTTTCTTTCTTTTGTGATCGTCTTTTTGATATATTTTTATTTCTCTCTCTCCCTCTCTTTCTCTTTCTTAACAAAGGAAACAATCACTTAGCGATAGAGGACTTTCAATAAAAAGAGAGGGTATGGAGAGTTTCTGTACAGATTTTGAAACAAGACTCTTATGATGTGAGCTACCTTTTTCAGAGTTCAGTAAAAACTCTATAACAAGTTCCTTAGGACTGGGGAAATTGTGCCTGTTATATCAGTTGTCAATCAACAATAATAGAAATTGATTTCATTTTGACAGGGAAAAAAGCTTGTTATGAAGATATTTATTTCATATCAAAACTATTTCTATCATGCTTCCACTGTAACACGGATGAATGAAAATTCGCCTGTTTTGCAGACTTAAGGGCCTGCATGTCCCACAGGCGGCGATCGTTGTGGCGACAACCTGATAATTTCATAATCAAAAGGAGTTCATCTTTAAAAAGGTGATTATAAACCTACATACGACTCTATCTAAGCTAGGCTACAACAACAACTTGCTACCACACTCACAACAGCAAGATCACCAGTTGTCGCGACAACGATCGCCTCCAGTGGGACAGCCCCTTTACACTGGCACTCAACTTGTGTAGCCAGCTAACTCGTGCTATATGTTGTGCATGCATGTGTTATCTCAAGGGTGTATGTAACTATATAGGTTGCTTTGTCTTAATGTCATTGCATCTGCCCTTGCCTTACATAGCATCAAGAAATAAAGATGACCTTCCTTGCACTCTAAGTATGTGTGACCTTCTATTGTTCATTAGTTGGGAACTGAAATACAACACCAATTGCCTTGTTTGGAAGTGGTATAAATAATGTGCCTTACGAATAAAATCATATACATGTATAGAGATAAACGGAATGTGAAGAAGGTGGGGGGAAAAGAAATAACTCACATGCTATTAACTCACATGTGTTGAGAACATAGGTATCACATGATGCAGACTGTAATTTTAATTTATTTATTTTTTGTAAGGAGAGTGAGAAGAGACCATACAAAATACTTATTATATTTTGTAAGACATTTGAAATACTGAAGTTCAATTCAGCTTAATCTATTTTTGTTGGCTTAAGTAATATTTAGTTATTTATTTGTACATGTTTTCTTCTTTTTCAATATTATCTGAATGGAAAAATATATAAGATGAACTGTACCTTTACACTCACATGACAAATTGTCTGATGAACTGAGAGTGCATTTACAAAACCAAATAATCTTCTTAAGCATCATAAGGTTTTGCCTTTTATTTGCTCTATTGCCGTGACCTCACTGAAGAGGGAATTATGAAAGGTGACAAGTACATAACTCGACCACTGGGACGGCACGTCACATGTCAGACCCTCGCTGAGATGAAGTGGTCATTAGAACATGCAAATAGGCCAATTTGAGGAGCGCAAATAGGATGAAGGATTTCCCCGTGGCGTTGAGTTTGATTATTCATACCTGGGATTGTCTCCCAATGGAACTCGTTGATAGCCATCAAGAAGATCGTGACGTAGCTTTACCTGCAAAGTTCATATCGATGTTCATACAGAACAGCATATTCTAAAGGTTTGAAACACAAATCGTATTTCCCCCTTTAAAGTGGCATCTCAATTATTTTCTGATTTGTCTCTCATCCCTCTTTTAATCAGTGAACATTTCAGAGTGCATCAAATACAAAATTGCCCATTTGTGCATGAAAATTTAGATTTTTTAGATTTTTGTGTTGCCAATTTAAAGATTTTAATGATTATTCTAATTCAAACTCACGGTAAAATGAAGTGGTCATTAAAACATGCAAATAGGCCAATTTGAGGAGTGAAAATAGGATGAAGGATTTCCCCGTGGCATAGCGTTTAATTATTCATACCTGGGATTGTCTCCCAATGGAACTCGTTGATAGCCATCAAGAAGATTGTGACGTAGCTTTACCTGCAAAGTTCATATCAGTGTTCATACAGTACAGCATACTATTCATTTTTTAGTCATCAAATCGGCATCATTTATATTTTTAATCCCTCCCATTTATAAAATGAAATCCATCTTTTAATCTGAAGATTACAAAGTGCGTCTAATGAAACTTTTTGCCAATTTATACATGGAAATTTTTATTTTTACATATTTCTGTGTTGCCATTTTAGAGATTTTAAGGATTATTTTTTTATAACCTCACCGCAGGATGAAGTGATAATTAGAACACAAAAATAGGATAAAGGATCTCTGCCCTGGGAGGTTGCGTTTGATTATTCATACCTGGAATTGTGTCCCTCTGGAACTCATTGATAGCTATCGAGAAGATCATGACGTAGCACGTAAAGTTCATAGCAATGTTCATACATTTTGGCATAGCGTTGAATAGAAAGAAATGGCATAAGAATGGTGTGGAAGAGAGAATCATATCTTTGTTTGTTTTGTTTTTATCTTCGCCTTGAATATTTTGATGAAAATGTGATGAAATGTTGCAGATTATCTTCGACTGCATCTCTTCATAAGCCTCTCTCTCCCCCTGAAGTTTCCTAGCTTGCATAACTTTTTTTCTCTCTAACCTTCCATTTGTCTAGAGCTCTGTCTCTCATTTCTGCACATTTTCCAAGTTAGAGAACAAGCGCAAATTCATTTATCATCATGTAAAACATTTTCCTATCAAACATTTTATTTGTGCCAAAAATGTCAAAATATGCAAATTTAATGATATGTGACTATGTGGCCCGAACCCTGCAATCACAGAAATTAAACATTAAACATTCACTCTTGAAACAAATATTTTGACCTTCTAGCTTCTCAGCAGACAAAAACAATTCCATCTAATCTCGTCCTATGAGATCAGTCCCACTTGTATCTTTCTGTGTCCTGTCCGACTTGTCATCCTAAAATAAAACTCTAGTGCCTCTACAGTCTGCATATAGGTCTCCTAGTCCCCTTTCATGCGAGTGCTTGAAGCGATAGAATCTCCAGTAAGCGGGGAATCTTGTTGAGGGGATTGGGACAGAGATAGGAGATGATCAAATAATGTGTCTGCACTGTCTTATCTTCTAGAAAACTAAACTAACTTGGAGAGTGATGGTTTTTTTATAAGAAATTGTATATGTTGTGTAGATTGTGGAGCAGAGAAAGAGAAGGGGTCAAATGCTGTATCTGCACTAAAGATAAATCGTAGAAAAATAAGATTAAAAAACTTACTTTGCAAGAGGTTTGTGGAGATTGTGGCAGAGGAATTAAGAGAAAGAGAGAGAAAAAATTCAGAGTGGAATAAAATGATCTGTCTGCTTAAACGTCTTTAAGGTTCATCAAAATCATCAGTGTGAATGCAAAGATGAGATGAGGGATAGAAGGATATTTCTGGTTTCTGACAGGTCATGATGAAGGAAATTCTAAGTTCTAGAAAACTAAAAGCCTGGTAGATTGGTGCATTGTAACTAGAATCTTCTTTAGTGTGGATGCAATGTTACGAGGATCAGGTTAGGATGATATTTCTGGTTTGTGGCTGGCAGGCAGAAGAAGAAGTGATGATGAATGAAAAAAAAGTTCCAGAAAACTTAAATGTCTTTAAGGTTCATCAATTCATCAGTGTGAATGCAGATGAACTAGATTTTGGAGGATATTTCTGAATTCTGGATGGTCATGATGAAGGAAATTCTAAGTTCTAGAAAACTAAAAGCCTGTAAGATTGGTACATTGTAACTAGAACCTACTTAGGCATGGATGCGATGATAATAAGATCAGGTTTGGAGGATATTTCTGGTTTGTGGCTGGCAGGCAGAAGGAGAAGTGATGATGAATGAATACAAAAGTTCCAGAAAACTTAAACATCTTTATGGTTCATCGAATCATGCAGTGCGGACGCAAAGATGAGACAAGGGGTAAAAGGATATTTCTGGTTTCTGGCTGGTCATGATGAAGGAAATTCTAAGTTCTAGAAAACTAAAGCCAGGAAGATTGGTACATTGTAACTAGGACCTACTTAAGCATGGATGCGATGATAATAAGATCAAGTTTGGAGGATATTTCTGGTTTCTGGCTGGCAGACAGAAGGGGAAGTGGTGATGAATGAAAAAAAAGTTCCAGAAAACGTCTTTAAGGTTCATCAATTCATCAGTGTGAACACAGATGAAACAAGAGTTAGGAGGTTATTTCTGGTTTCTGGATGGTCATGATGAAGAAAATTCTAAATTCTAGAAAACTAAAAGCCTGTAAGATTGGTACATTATAACTAGAATCTTCTTTGGTGTGGATGCAATGATAACAAGATCGGGTTTGGAGGATATTTCTGGTTTCCCAGTGATGATGAAGGAAGAAAAAAAATGGTCCTGAAAACTTAAATGTCTTTAAGGTTCATCAATTCATTAGTGTGAACACAGATGAAACGAGAGTTAGGAGGATACTTCTGGTATTCTAATGGTCAGGTTGAGGGAGATTCTAAGTTCTAGAAACTAACATCTCGGTAACAACTTGGTACCTAGAATCTTCCTTAGTGTGGACGCGATGATAATAAGATCAGGTTTGGAAGATATTTCTGGTTTCTGGCTGGCAGGCAGGAGGGGAAGTGATGATGAATGAAGTCTAGACTTGAAGATGAGCTGGGGTATTAGCCGGTATCGCTCTCCTCATAATTGCATTGTGTCGGAGCGAAAGAAGCGCCTTCGGACACTGAGAACGTGCTGGGAAAGATGCTAGTCCATTCAGAGCCAGACAGACGTTAATGTCATGCAGGAGTATATAAGCTAACGTCCTTTTGGCGTTTTTGGCAGCATGGGAATGAGATTGAACCGTGAGCTACGCCCTATCTTTCCTCAACCTGAATCATGTATGCATAGGACATTAAAGAGGTTGCTGAGTACGTTCTTGGTGAAATTACAATTTTTTAGGAAACTGGAAGAAAGCGTCGGATGAGAACTAGGAGGGCATTTGAATTTTGTAAAGAGTAAAACTTAGAGTCTTCTGGCTTTGTAGCAGTAGGGGAATAAGATTGAACCGTGAGCCCAGCCCTATCTTTCCTCAGCGTGAATCATGTAGGCCCCTATGCATTAAAACATTTCAAGATGTTGTTGAGTTCTCAGGGGAACTGGAAGAAAGTTTGGGTGAGGCAATGCTTTATAAGGGACAGAAGATGGTTTAGAGGAAAGGTCTAGACAAGTTTCAGATACATCATGTAATTTACCAATATAACATATTAACAAATACAAGTTGCCATAATTATTTGACATTTAGGCCTATATTGGGAGTCTAAAGTAAAGAAAGAAAATAGAAAAGGAATGCTTTGTTAAAATCTAATAGGATGTTGATATTGATGCACAAACAGTATGTTATGTTCTCTATACCTAGGAGATAATCAACGCATGACCAAGACAGAAAGATCATGGGCTGAAATCATCCGCTTTAGTGCCAGAGGGCTTTTACTCTTTTAAATTATCATCCAGTTACCGACTGTTTGCATCTCAGGAAATGAAATCATCTCCACTTAATACATGACCTCATTTTGCCCTGTAGCCTCAATAGAAACCTATACATTGTAATGTCATAACGGGTCACCTCTGTATAGATATTTGAATTGCATACTGTCTGGGCAATCATCACAACTCGCATGCCATCGATCAAAAGTACAACATACATATCAATGACTTCTTGTTGCCTCAATTATTTGGCATTTAATTAAATATATATATTATAAATCTAAAGTATAGAAAAAAGATAAAAGGAATGCATTGTTGAAATCTAAAAGGACCTTGATATGGATAAACATACCATATGTTCTTATTGCTTTAGGAGATAATTAATATAATTATAAACAAGACCCAAACGGAAAGAAACAGAAAGATCATGGGCTGAAATCATCTGCTCTAGCTCCAGAGGGCTTAAATTCCTTTTGATTATCAAATATAGGTGTACCGTTACAGGTATTTTGCTTTAATATAAAGGTGGTATCTCACTTCATGGAGACATCTCTGAGACATCTCCATAATGGAAGAAAAAACATAAATCTAACCATCAGTAAGTTTCTCCCGTGACTCAAGAGATGTTGCAAAGACTCCTAAAACATCCACAAGACTTCTCCGGGACTGTCTCAAACCCGTCCTAAATTTGCCTCATGTCTGTCTTATGGCAGGTGAGATACCACCATTAGGACATGAAATAATCTTCATGCATTGTGACCTCATTTTGCCCCGGAGCATCAATAGAATCGTATAATGTCATAACGGGTCACCTCTGTACAGATATTTGAATTAGGTACGTCTGTGCAATCATCATTACTTGCATGCCATCAAACTTGAGTCTGACAGTAATGATAAGGTACATTGTATATATACATTACAATGCACATGAGGCGTTAAAAGCAGACATATGCCTGCCGTGTATTTTAGGTTCAAGTGTGTCTAGTCCTATCAGTCTTCTTCAGAGTTTTTCCTCTCATTGTTTTGTTTGATTGTATCATTATATCTGTTTACATTTGAAAGATTGTAATTTACGTTTATGTTTCTTAGAGGAATTAGAATCTTAATCCGACTCTACCCATTGAATACTGAACACAGGCAATCCCATTAGGCAAAAGAGTAGTAAAAACAGATTAGGAACAGGGGTTAGGCAGAAGAGGGCATTGGAGAAGGTGACACATGGTCTCCTCCTCTCCACATTCACATACTGGCCATCCTTTCAGTGATAATCTGTATCTTGGGCATGTGTCCTGTGCTCTGTGACATACAGCTTAAAATCACAATGACCAATCAAGATTATTGTTGCATGTTTTATGTTGAAAACACAGACAATTTTTAACCAATTATTTTTTTTCCTGCTTTATTAAAATCGACTGAACTTTAGAAGCTTTTTTTTTAGTTTGTTATTCCTTTTCTTTTGCAACATTTGTTAAAATAATTCATTTTTATAATGAATTAGATACAGATTTTAAACAGACAATATACATGTACTTGTATAATAATAAACCTCAAGTGGGTTTTTTTCTTCTTAATTCCTTTATTGTACCAAAGTGGGTTAGTGCGTCACAATTGATCTCTGTAGGCCTGACATTTGATGTTGACATTTCAATGTAAAGCTAAGACCCCTCTGAATAATTCATTTGGTAATTCTAGCTTCCAACATGTTACCCCACGCACAACATGAAAAAAGAGATTGAAGTTTGATTTAACATCGGAAGACCAATGTTCTGTGGGTTTAGTTTTGTTAGAATTACTGTTAGATTGTATTAGGGCAACTACCCCCTGGACAACTACCCCAGACAACTAACACCCCCCCCCCCCCTCCCAAAAAAAAAAAAAAAAAAAAAAAAAAAAGAGGGTAAAGTGTGGGGTTAGGTTAAGGTAGTTTTGGGGGGTAATTGTCAAGGGGGTAGTTGTCCTAGAAACTTGGTAGATAAATGCCAATTGCATCAATGTGCTAACATCTTGAAATCTATTTTATTCTGACAAGAATGTAGTCAGTTTAATTCAAGGACAAAGAAAATAATACATGAATCTGATCCAAGAAATTAATGCAAATATTTTTTTTTGTATTTGTTTGTTTTTTTAATAAAATAAATATAAAAAAAACAAGGAAGTGTTATTATGTTATATTTTTAAGGTCACCTTATTGTAATATTCACTTTGGGAACAGACTGCAGACACAATATTTTGGCCAAATACATGAACAATGTTACATTCAGTCATGTTATATACATATTTTAACAGGCGTTTCCTTTTTTCACCGATCAAAAATAAACTATTTTATTTTATTATATTTTTCTTTTCAATATTAGGATGAAGAACAGAGGAGAAAACACATGTTAAAACAGGTTGAAGAAGGAGAGCTACTATTAGAAAAGTAAGTGATTGATTTTATTTATTTGTTTTTATTTACTCAGGTTAGCCTGTTCAGTTATTAAAATCACCATTCTCAACCAGGGACCTGCAATGAAGTTTTTCCAAACTATCCTTTTTAATTGATAAAAGAAAATAAATTTAGAAGTACAATATATTTTGGTCACCTAGAAAATCTGATACTTGTGATGGACAGTATCTTTCAAAGCTGGCTCTGAAATTTTTCACTCTGTTGGAATTTCATGATGAGTTTAAATGTTGTTTTTACCCTTCCAGGTTTATAGGGAATATTATCCTTTCAGTGGAACCCTAATGATTTAGATTTGAAACCTGTATGGTTTAAGGGCAGCTGGCGAAGTGCAGATTAAGTCACCAAAGTAAATCTATCAAATATTTTTAGCCTATCAATTTAACATAATAAATTGTATCTTGATCAGTTTTCTCTGATAAAAGGTCATGATCACTGTTGTTCTTTGCAATGCACTTTGATATCCATGTTTATGAACTTGCGAAGATTGGTTTTTCAGTGAAAGCTTAATGATTTAGATTTGAAATCTGTATGCTCCCCGGCCAGCTGGCTAGGTGCAAATCCAATCTTCTTTATTACAGTGCGTCCCAGAAAAAACGAAACCGAGATCGATCGATGTTTTATCATAACTTCTGCACTTTGTTGAATGAAATTATTGAATGCAGGCACTATTTCAATAGAACATAACTTTCTTATTTCTGAAGCATTTTTATTGGTTGTGATGTCATATGAAAGGGCAGGAAATAGACTTTTTGAATATGTAGATTTTAAAGAAAATTTCAGATACCGCCCCCCCCCCCAACGACTTTTTTGATCCCTCTCTTCAAATGGTTCTTACTCACTCACGCATGACATATGGGTCATAAAGAGTTTGTCAAATGAAAGAAGAGACTCTAAGCTTTAAATTGATGGGTCATTTCTGAAATTCAGTTAATATAAAGTTATGATAAAACGTCAATCAATCTCGGTTTCGTTTTTTCTGGGACGCACTGTATAGCGCGGCGGCTGCGGTACAAAAATCACTTGTTATGACGCTGTACCGGGTCTCAAATTGCCCTGCATCCAAAAGCGTCAGACAAACATACTTGTATGGGGAGAGGGCGACAGAGGAGCATGCACAGACGTCATCATTTTCAATTGTGGCAAACTCTAAAGTATTGCTTAGACACGTCGGGGAGTGGTGAGGATTAAAGAGGGGAAGAATTGATTGGTATTTTTAGCTCAGGATAGTACAAGTTGTAAAGGATGTGTAGGGGAGATATTGCTCTGTGAGTGCTCTAAAGGAGACATACTTTTGAAAATGAACTGTAAAAGCTAAAATTGAACAAATTTGTTCTGTAATGTTCTCGCCTTGTACATGGGTTTTGTAATGTTCTCAGAAATCAATTTGACGTAAGCTTACTTTATTTGGGAGGGGGAATACTATATTTTTGTAGAAAGCTGCTAAAGTTCCCATTTATATGGTCTGTTTAGGATTTTAGTAGAATTATAAGGGTTTTCACCTTAAATAAACAAAGAAAATATTGCATAGATTGTTATTCAAGCAATTTACCCTCACCGCCACCACCGCAATCAGATGTGTTTGATAATTCTAATTATAATATGTGTCGGAATAATATACCCAGTGGCCGTTTACTACGTAAATAGTTGTTACAAATTACATAATAATGATATCCCCAATGGAATATGACGAAATCAGGTTCAAATGTTCTTGTCTGGTTAAAATGTCTCGTGAATGACATGTCTCCCCTTTGTAAACATTGATGAAGCATAAAATAGAAATACATTGCTATAAAACCCATGCCCGAATAAACATACTTCATACTGGCATACAACAAAATCAAACACTGCTGTCGGGTGCAGATATGAAACTAGTAAAGAAAGAACATTACAGCAAAAGCTTTTTGCTTGCAAAATGAAGCCCATTATTTTAAATATGATAACAATCAAGCATTAATAATATCAATCAAGCATTTTTAAAGTGTTTTTAAACCAGATTGTTTTCATCCATAGACTGCAATGCTTCTTTGAGAGTCCCTTGGTATGCTTTATATTCCTTCATCAAAATCTCGACAATCAAACGACTGATTGTCTTGAAAATCTCAGGCAATTCTTGTCTGACCCAAAAGTTTGCAATTATGATTACAGCGTTAGCTGGAAGTGTGATTTATTTGTTAGATCTTAAACAAACTCTTGAAATTACAAAGATGAATTGCCATTTGCACAAGAATAGAGCTCAAACTCCCTGTATTTCATAACAAAAATCTATGAATCACAGACTATGACATGAGGTTTACTGCCAAAGATAATGTTTATATTGATAAACTGCAGTCAAATAGAGACAGGCAATAAATTATGCCCAAGGCGTCTTCTCCAATCAAAAGGCGTCAGTTTCCCGCAGCTTCCTGGTAAAGATTCGGCTTTCAGCTTTTAACATGTTTAACGTGTTTAAGCCGTATTAAGACTTCGGGATTCTATTCAAAAGCTGATAAATCGTCTTTTTGAACAAAAGCAGCGGGAAACTGATGCCTTTTGATTGGAGAAGACGCCTAATCATTGTTTCTTTATTATCTGTGATACAAAGTATTTAAGGCAGTAGTACCTGTATAATTATAAATTTCTTCGGCGTTCATCGGAACCGTCGTATCAGTCAGTTTCGGGTCAAAAACTTGATTTTTAGATTTTTGTGGAAAATGAAAGTGGACATCCTCTTCTATGTGTGCCGAAAATTCTATCTTGTAATTTTTTTAGTTTGCAAGATATAGAATGATTTTCAATGCAATGACACATATTTTAAAATGGAAAACGTATACTAAAGCAAAGCAATGAACAACTGCGCGCATTTAATATGCAAGTTTGTGTATGTACAGTAAACCGTGCATATCTGTGTCTGATTGACTGTGGACAAACGGTGGCAATTTAGGGTTAAGTTTAAACTCAATTTTCTCGAAATATGTGATATGACGGTTCAGATGGACACCATATGTCTCAGTCCTGACCTACCTGTATTGTCAATTTTCATTTCACAGAATGCAATATTTGGATTGCCTCATTTGATATGCCCACCTGAGTAATTACAGATTTAAAACGTTCTCAAATATTACAAATTAACAAAAGGATTACTTTGTGTTTACAACATCCCTTTATTTCCCCTTACTAATTGTTAACACTACAATCTACTAATCAAACACATTTCCAGTAAGCAGTTCAATCGCAGCTGCGAATCAAGAGGGGGCGCATATGGCAACTTTTTAAAAAGAGGGGTGGTCGTGGAAGCCAATTTTCTTACATATAATCTTATTGACATGTATGCTCAATGTGTGATTCTGAAAATATAAAGGGGGTGTGTGCCTCTTGTGCGCCCCCGCTTGGATCCACCACTGCATCAGGTTGGCCATGTGTATGCTTAACATATGACAGAAATATTTAGAATTTTAATGACACTTGGCATTAACTCCAAAAACATATCTTTCTTTGTGCTTTGATAAATATGACATTGTAAATCAGTATTTTAAGTATTTAATTTGCCTCCTTCCATTAAATTACCTTTGTGTTAATGAATTGACATTCTGAGAAATCTATTATTGGGCTTATGATTAATCTCTTGATTGACAATTGCACAAGAAACTCACTCTGATGAATTTGTTGACAAGATTGTAAATATTTTGTCCAATATCCTGCAAGCTCATGTATTGCATTGCTCAGCAATTGAAGTGGATTTAGTCCCTTTTGCATGTAAGCTCTTATTGTTTGTCTCTACTTGATCTTGTAATAACTCATGTCTTTGAGTCTGTTCATTTCCGGCTTGAAATGAACAACATGAAATGAATTCTAAGAATCCAAGACATTTAAGCTGAGCACAGCATGCTAGTCAAATGAACATGTCAGTTGGCATCTTACCCAGCATGCTTTAGCAACTGCACCGATCCTAGTCTACTCTTTCAAACTTGTTTTGACTTCACATTGAAAACCTTTGAGGCAAAATCATGTGCTGATCGACCTAAAGGGAGGTTTTACAATGGACAGAATGTCGAAATCGAACAGTTGTTTTTGATGCAGCAGAATCTCTTTTATGTGGCAAAAAATCAAAAGACTTCACTTTGACTGCGCAATTCTGTCCTTCGCAAAACATTTGCAAGCCAATTGAAAACCCACTTTTAGGGTAGAGACTGACCAGTTTCATTTATTCAACTTTCTTTCATCTCATATTGTACATCTCATCTCAAAGAAGCTGGTTCTTTTGGCAAAGAATATATCAACAACTTGAATTGCAAATATTGAATTATTGAATAGGGAACTCAAAACCTCCACAGATATCGTTATTTAGATTAAATATTGTGAAAGAATAAATGATGAAACTCTTGCTTCCGTTAGCCAAGTGTGAGTGTTAAGGTGTGTGGTATTGAGTTATATGAATAAAGAAGCAAGGTTTACCTTGAAAATTGTCACCATCATGGATCTGGTGAGTGAACGATATAATGATTAGGTCTGACATGAGAGACTACTATGAAATTAGAGGTAACTCCTGTAAACTAGCCAGTAATCTGGTAAAGCTGCATCTTCCATCAAAGTCAAGTCTATCGTACTATCTCTGTTTCCCTCTTCCACATTAAGTCTCCCTCGCTTTCATCATCTTCTCTCTCTCTCTCTCTCCCTTTCTCTCTCTCTCTCTCTATATTTTGTTCTTCATATTTTGATTTTGAATTCTCTCTTTATATTGCTCTAGCTCTCTCTCTCTATCACTCACTCGCTATTTCTCTTATAGTATCTGATATAATAATAATAATAATAATAAGGCATTTGTATAGCGCCATCTGTCTAGTTAAACTATTCTGAGGCGCATTGTAAAACAAGATGAAAGTGTTGTACAACATACATCATACATTTAGTTACAAACACATTCTCTTCATAAAAACAGAAAAGAGGGACAGCCTGTGAGGCGCACACTCCAAATCTAATAGTATCTAATATAGAATCATAATTTAAAAACAGATGTCTACAGTAAGCGATGTTGACATTTCTAATTTTTTTTTTATACATAAACAATTCTCTACAATCCTCTACTCACACAAGGACAGGAACCCAATCAACAAGCAACCAGGTGTTTACCGCATTCCCTGTGAATGCGGTAAAGTGTACATCGGGGAAACAGGCCGCAACTGCGACACCAGACTCAAGGAACACAAAAACTGCCAACGACTCAGCGACTGGGACAAATCCGCCATTGTCAAGCAAGCCCAACAAGAGAACCACCGCATCAACTGGGACAACAGCCACCTCATCACGACCATCCGCCACTGGAACTCAAGAAGGATTAGGGAAGCTATCGAAATCCATCGCCATAACACCGTACCCCAAGACACAGGACTCTACATCAATAGCATCTGGAACCCAATTCTCCACAACGAACCAACCCCACCTCGACCGTCTTCGTCTACCAGCGCCACCTCTGCTCCAACTTCGCTGACCGACACCCAACATCCAGTCACCTCACCGCCACGCCGACAGCTACGCCGACTCAATCCAACAACGCCCACGACACGACTCTTCGACCACAATAGGACACCGCCTCCACGCCAGCACCAACGTCCGCATTCGACACCCGACTTTCCCGCCAACCAGCCACCCACGCAGCTACAACAATAGAGCTCCACCCACGCCGACCGTCCGGCGTCGATGCTACTCCCACGTCCGCACATCAGCTATACTTCCCGCGCATCTTCTACCACTCTTCACTCCTGAAGACGGACAGTCAACCTGTCCGAAACGTCGAGCACTCTCTACTACTACTCAAGCCTTCCTCGCATCTCGTCTTCTCAACTGGTTTACAGTCCTTTTCAGGACTAAATCACGAAAGATTACCTCTAATTCTACTCTTTACTCTCTATCTCGCCTATCAATTTTCTACTTTCTGTAACTCTTCATTTCCTCTTCTACTTTCTCAAACAGTCCTTTTTTAGGACTAACCACATGGTGAACCGTAAACCTCATCATCATAAACAATTGCTCATGATTAATAATAATAATAATAATAATAGTACGGTTCTTATAAAGCGCGTATCACTTCCAATTTTAGGCGTCTCTATGCGCTTTTACGAAAAGAAGAGGGAAAGAAAAGGGAAGAAAAGACTGGGAAATTGGCCAAACTGTGATTCACAAGAAATGATCATGTTGTTTTTACTCTTGAATTTATTTTGTTTGTTCTCATTTATCAGTCACAGATTGGAAGTTGAATTCGAGGACAACAAATGTGTGAGGAGAAATCGCCTTCAGAGATATGAATCCAAAATTATAACGTAAGTCATATCTTTTTGTTTCTGTTTATCAATATTTTATAAGATTATCACTCATCTACCAATTATACAATTATATTTTATCAAGCTGTCCAATGGTGACTTGAATATGTCTTTTATCTAAATACACTGTATGCACCAGAAACTGGAATTGTCATTGTCATGGTACTTGTATTCCCTTGCGGTAACTGTAAAGATACACAGGAGTACAAACCAAAGAGAAAAGAGAGCGAAAGATAAAGAAAAAGTAATCCCCTACGCAAAACAAGACAAAGTCTTTAAAAAATTAGAAAAAAAAAAAAATTTAACCCAAATACTTCATATCAATACATGAATGAAATATGGATATGAAGACAATGAAAAACAAACACGAATAGATATTAAATCATTGCGTATAATAAAAGAAAAGAGAAGAGTAAAGAAATAGAAAGACAAAGGGGTGAAAGATAAATTAAATAACATGAATAATAAAAGAGAAGGAAAAGTATGAAATAGTAAGAAAGGGAGAGAAAGAAAAGAAATCACAAAATAGAAAGAAAGCAGGGTGAAGAGTAGAGGGGAGTCAGGTTTGAACAAGTTCAACGCCTATGAGTTAGTCTAGATATGCTACATATTAACACCTATCTGCCACAACTCCTATTCTATTAATACAAGGTGTGTTTAATGCTGTGAAGTCAACCTCTTTATTTCCAATTGTTTTTCAAATGAATGTCAGTGAAATAGGCCAACTGACAAGTCTGGGTGCAAATAGCTAGGAGGGTGCTAACTTATTTCATCTAACCCATATAGACGTACAAGATATCCGAGAGTCTAAATAAGTCACAGTCTGATCCTCAAATTGGCACCGATTGTAGTTTTATTTCACTCTTACAATCTTAAAAAAATAAATTTTGTACTCCAGAGTTATTGGATAAGGAATGGCCATTTAAAACATACATATTTATTTTACAGGAAGCACTCAAAAACATGTCTGTCATTTTCTTCTCTTTCCTTTCCCAGCTCTAGTTCCTTCGCTAATTATGCCTTTTTTAGTGTATGATATGTGATCCATCATATCAAAATGAGAAACAAGTTGCCAAGGAAAGAATTGAAGAAATCAGCTTAATTAGTCATTTTTAAATACTTTACCTTTATTGTTTTCACTATTTTCTTTTACAGAGCACACATGAAACTTACGATTCAGAAAACAAACCAAAAAAAAAAATCCCCCAAATTTGATATTCTTGATTATTTTGCTGATTTCCTCAACTCAAAATGGTGTTTGCTTGGTGGTTGTGTTTCATTTTGATATGATTGAATCAGATATATCAAACTCATTGAGCAGCAATTTTTCATTTGACATTAATGTAAGCCTGCCAGGCTCAGGTAGGATGATACTACATCTTACATCCTAATACTGCAGTCACACGGGCAAACAGATGTCGGACCGACTCCTAATCGATTGCTAACTGGCCATTAGTGATAGGTTCGGTCTTGTATCGGTTTTGAGTCGGTATCTTGGGTGCGACTGGGGAATAGAGGATTGTGTAGGGGAAAACCCTCTTTTCATTGCTTGGAATAAGAGACTCTAGAGCTTTAGACATCATTAATTTCATGAGCTTATGCTTCATGTTACATCTCATTGCATTTGATTGTTCGGAAAGTCCTTTGAATTTATTTAGAAGGTTGGTATATGCTTTCAGAAGAGTGTGAGTTCCGTACCTTTCGCACATGTATATGACTTGTCATCGAATGTGATTATTCCTGAATTCCTTTTGGAATTGTGAGAGTTTTTTAACCTGAATTTATCAGACTTCAAAAACTGTCCATAGAATGATCCAGGAAAGTGATATATCATTTACATGTAGCACATCTTAATAATATCAGTAGATCTGCATTAATTATTAACATACCTATTCTTAAGATGTAGGAAATGTCTTCTTTTTTTAAATTCATGGATAAATATGAATACAACTCTTGCCTCGAGGGTGAAGATCAGGGGGGCATGTCATCAAAGGACTTGCTCTCAGCCAATCAGATGCAAGCATTTCAGTAGCATATAACAGTTTGTCAGATAAAACGTCCGACAAGTCCTTTCATGAAATGCCCCTCAGACCTATAGACTAGAATTCAATGCTTAGTAAGTTCTCAATCAATGATTACAAACTTACAATAAACTTGTAAATTTCATTACAAGTTTGGTAATATAAATTGTGATTTGAATATTGTAAGAATATAGATGATAAATTTGTTCTTACTTCAGTAAAATTGCACATATTACAAGAACATATATGTGATCTTTAAGTTACATTCTATGTGAGGGCAATCAAATAGTTCCAAGACTCAGAGCGATGCTACATGCATACAGGGGTGCTGGGTTATGGTGTCTTTGAAATGTAAATTTCCTGAGTGAATTCGGGCAAGTGAATCTCAGTGCGTAATTGTGATGGCCTGTATTACCGCTTCCATTTAGCTACCCTTAAAGAGGTCCTCTTCAGCACTGCTTGACCTGGTTGCAGATAGACAAATGGGAACATTAAAACAGAGAGAAAGAAAGAGGAAGAGAGAGGGGGAGATAGGGAAGTACAGACCTGTGTACCTGCATCATTGTGTCTTGTCTTAATTCTAATGTCTTTTTCTATTTCTTTGTCTCTTATTCCCCTTGCTTTGGATTTATATGTCCATCTCACTCTCTCTCTCTCTCTCTCTTTCTCTCTCGCTCTCTCTCCCTCTCAGTCATTTTTATTTGTTTGTCTGTCTCTTTCCCTTCTCTCTCTCTCTTTCTTCAGTCAGTATGCTTGTTTGTCTGTATTTCTTAGTTATTTTGATTCTTTCTTTCTCTCTCTCTCTCTCTCTCTCTATCTCTCTTTCTGTCTATCTCGGTGATTTATCTTGTTTCTTTAGCTGTCTCTCACATTCTGTACTGTTTTCTAAATATCACCATTCTCAACCTGATGTTATTTCTCTCTTTTTATTTCCTTTAAAACTCTAATGTGGATTTAGCAGACTAAATCAGAATGCATTGTAAATCTAATCTAGCAAACAACCCCCCCCCCCCTCCTCCCCCCCCTGTACGAAAAAACAACAACAAGTTTCAGATTCAGATGAGGGAAATGTATACAAAAGTGTAAGGTCTGTTTTTTAAAACATTCATCACCGAATCACTTAAATGCTCCATGAGGAAAAAAAGTGTATGCTATCAGCTGTAGATGTGAAACTATCACACAGTGACATGTACATTGAATATCACGGTACCCCAAGGTTGTCTGTTAGGTCCTTGTCTTTTCATTGCTTTCATGAATTCAGGTGCTCATCAATAGCATGTATCGTCGGCTTGGAGCCAGAAGGGCGCTATTGCAGATCAAGGATGTTCCGTTTGGAGCCAGAAGGGCGCTAGTACCATTGACTTTGTACAGTAATAGCGCCCTTATGGCTCTCAACGGAACATCTATAAGATGCAATAACGCCCTTATGGCTCCTAACAGACGGTATAATGTAAAACAAAATGTATAACAAACAAGTTGTATATATTTTGATTGTTTGATATGCTATATTTTCTTCAGTTTAAGGGAAGATGAATTACAAGTTCAAGGTTTACGGAAATACATTATTTGGGAAGACAAGTAGAAACTCTAGAAAAATTGAAAATATTAGAAGTTATAGGGGAAATAATCATTGATAATCATAGGTGAAAAGAAAGTCAGTACAGAACCTAATTATCTTTTATGAGTGGGTTGTGATTGACTAATTTTAATTTTTTTAAATCCAAACTTTAATATATGATCTCAAAGAGGGAGTTAAGAACTGAAGTATTGTTGCAGATTTTTTTTCTTCATAAATTTCTCTGTATGAAGTTTAATTAATAGAGAAGTGGTGGGGGAGAGATGTTATGGAACGTATACATATAGGAGGAATGAGTGTGTGATAAATAAAGATCCAGAGAGGCGGGAAGAGTACAGAACGAAAGTATGTCGGGGTTTATGATGAATTATTGTGCATCCTAACTGTATGTGTGTGAGAGAGAGAGAGCGAGAGGAGCAGATAAAGACAGAGTACAGAACGGAAGTATTGTGGAGGAATTTGATATATTACTGTGTATCGTAAAGTGTGAGGATCATGTCCAGCGCCTTTATTTCCCCTGGGATGCCTGGCTGTCAGTCTACTAAGAAGCTGTTCACACAGTCCTCAATCAAAATAAGCTCTCTTCAAATTTAGACCACATCTTTCTTTGCACCAAATTCTGAAAAAAGCCTTCTGTCATTTGCTCTTTTTTGAAGACTTCCGATGTGCTTTTGGAAGCTTTCAATCTGCTCAGTAGCTGTTCACACTAGTATATACAATTAAAGTATCTCTGTACATTTCAGCCATGTCTTTCTTTGCCCAAAATTTACTAAGAAAGCTTCTTGCAATTTGTTCTTTTTGAATACTTCCGATGTGCTTTTGAAAGCTTTCAATACCAAGGTCTTTTCAATTCTCTTCAAATTTGAACCATACATGTATCTTTCTATGCACTATGTTTGATCAAAATCTCATGCAATTTGTTCTTTTTGAAGACTTCCGAGCCATGTTATTCAAGAGTTTAGATGTTATAGTTACTTTTATAAAATATTTCTGTCCTTAGCTGTTAACACAGTATTTAGTCAAATAAATCCAGGCTCTCTTTATATCTAAACCATATTGATCTGTGGACTAAATACTGCACTTTGATTGGCTGTTGAGCAACATTACATGGTCCAGAAGCCAAAACAGGTGATAGGAAGTATGCAGGGTTACATCATGATATGATTATAAATATCCAAGAAACTAGGTCTTGCCCAGTCTTGGCCTACGTTACCTGGTTAAGCTCTATGAAGTAGCAGAGTATCTGGAGCTTCAGGGCAAGGATTCACCTGTACTCTTTGGCCGATTGTCTGTTGGGTGCGCGCGTTGTCCAGAAGACCTAAGTTGCAGAGTATCTGGAGCTCTAGGGCAAAGGTTGACCTGCACTTTTGGGCTGATTCTCTTGGAGGGTTGTTCAGAAGACCTGTCATGCTGCTACAATTAGCAGCGGCTGGTAGATTTGCATCTCCAGACAGCTGTATATGGCCACAGGTAACTAGAGCGTGGCCAGTTCTGGCCTAGTATACTTTGTAAAGCCAGTTGAAGGGGCAGATATGTTGCAGTTGTTAAGATGTGGATGGGGTTGACTTGGCAATTCAACTTGAGGGGGCATACAGGGGGGCATTTCATCAAGGGACTCGTCGGACATTTTATCCGACAAATTTGCTCTTAGCCAATCAGATGCAAGCATTTCAGTAGCTTATAACAGTTTGTCGGATAAAACGTCCGACAAGTCCTTTTATGAAACACCCCCAGGAGTCTTGTCGTACAATTAGAGGAAGGTGGTGGTGGGGATCAGTTGCATCAGGAATTAGACACCTTCTCCTGGCAATACAGATAACGTATAGTTTTGGAAAGAAAGATTCCTTTATTATTCAGGTATAAAGTTACATTTTAAAACTGGGTAAAACATTAGGGAAGCTCGGGAACACAATTGGCACTTACTAACCACGAAGTCATAGCTTTAGGTAATCCAAATATTTTGAACAATTGCAGTTGTTTTTCTTGAGAAGTGACATTGTGTATTGATTCTTTTTGTTGTTGTTTTTTTTTAGAAATGATATTTTTCTCTGTCACATCAATGTTGATATAGCCTTTTCAGAACATTGACTTTAGATCAAGGTCCCAGTAACTTTATATTTTTGTGTGCACATGCAGTTGTGTAATATCTGACATGATTTCTTTTTGTATGATTGCAATAGAACTGATTTTCCTTGCACAGAAACACCTGAGACACAACTATAGCACTGCATATATAATAATAGTATTTATAAAAGCGCCTTTTCCAAAGCTAGATTACAAAGAACTGTTATTATTATCTGGATTAAGTCTATATACCCCGTATAAGGTGCTAAGCTAGAAATATTATTGTATCGGTATTACCTCACATGGGTCAAGTGTAGCAGTTAGAGATTAATTGCTTACCAAAGGAAGATTCGTGAAGAGCCTGTGATTTGAACCATGGACCTTGTGATCGATAGTCCACTCCTTGTCAACTAGACCAAACCTCCTCGTGAGAGTAAAACAAGACGCTACCAAGAGGACTGCACTTCGATCTTGAAAAAGAATTGTTCTTCAAGATTTTTCTTAGGATCCGATTAACAGTATCTTACGATTCTCCTTTTTAGTGGATTCCCAGAGTGGACAAGTTGGTTTGAATTTCTCCCCTTTTTCGGCTCTTGAAGTTTTGCTTGAGGCTGACGTTGGATGTGCGGAAGGGGTGTAGGTGGAAGGAGGACCTCTAAAAGGGGGCTATAAAAATACAGGACTGTTTATTATCATGGAGTGAAATAAGCCCACAGGGTCCATGAAGGTTTGTCAGAGGAAAAACGTGCAAAACGCATAATATTTTCTTTTACTCTTTCTCTTTTTATGTTTGCTCCGTGTTTGTTCTCTTCCTACTTTCTCTCTTTCTCTCTCTCTTTTTTTCATCCATCTTAAGCAGATAAAGTGCATGAAGGTTGATCAGAGAAAAGGTCCAAAATACAAGACATTTTCCACTTTGTTTTGCTCTGTTCCATCACCCTCTCTCCTCTTTTTCTTTCCAACTCTTTCTCTTTCTTTACATGAAGCCCATGGGATGCCATTTCTCTCTTTCTATCCTTTCTTCTCACTATCTTCATTTTTGCTTCCATCTGTGTTTCTTTCTCTCTCTCTCTCTCTCTCTCTCTCTCTCTCTCTCTCTCTCTCTCTCTCTCTCTCTCCACTTCACCTTATGAAGGACTGGTAGAAAGATGATGAAACAAGGCCTTTTTTAATCTATCTCTCTCTCTCTTCACCTCAGGTAAGAAAGGTAGAAAAAGGATGAGACAGAATGATGAAAAGGAAGAAGTATTTCCTCCATCTCTCTCTCTTTCTCTTCCTCTCTCTTGCTTGAAGACAGGTGGAGGCCTAGTGAATCACCGCTGCTTACCTTTCATGCTCCTCACCTCAGTATGCAGGTGATTTGCATCAGATGCGCCTGCCGCTGCGCCACTCAATGAGGTGCATTATGGGTTCCAAGAGAACCCTGTCCCAAAACAGTAGTGTTTGCACAAACTCATAAGGGGGAATGGAGTTTGGATGCATTTCTATTGCACTAGCTGGCCTAGCATTGGGGTACAGTATGTGAATGCTAATGAAGTTCTTTCAAAATGCAGCCCTTATTCATACTGAAGAAACATACTCAAACTGTTTATTACTATGTGAATGGTGTTTAGTAAATGGTATCTACAAATATTCGTATTATGGATGACAGCACTGTAAAAACTAAAAACAACAACAACATGGTAAGAGGTGAATGTTCACTTGATTTATGATAGGGTAACAGACGATATGATAATTTAATGAAGTATTTTTCTGAGTAGCAAAGTTGTTTACAATTGAGTACTGTACATTATGTGCATTTATAACCTAAGAAAGGAACAGGTATATTACAAATGAAGTTCTTTCAATGGACAGTTGCGACCGGTTGGCTCAAAACTACCAAAAACTCTCCAGAATTCATATTAGGGTTTTATGAATCTTCTGAAACTAGACATTCCAAGCTTTCCAAGGATACCAAATACATGTACTTGTAACAAAGTTAACAAATTTAAGAAAAACTAAAACAAAGTTAACAAAGGTAAATATCCATTAGCAGAAGAGCTGTCAATGGAATAGATGCAGAAAATCTACATCTCTTGCCATTTGCTCCCTTGTTTATATTGCTACTTATTGGTGGGATAATTATAGCAGTACATGCTCGCTAAAGCATCATACTCTGCATAAAATTATACACCAAGGAAACATTGGCATTTCATTGGGAGTACATGCATACCGCATACCCCCTACTGTGGACCCCACGCATATACTTCAGGTGCGTCATACAAGTCGAATAATGAATATAGTCCCTCGAGAGTTTGCGGTAAGATTCCAGGATCTTAAAAACTGAAGTAACCGCTCGTATATATAGACTGTGGCCTACTCCATGGCGTATTGGCTGTTGATTTCTCTGGATGTATGTGGGAGCTAAGATGTTTGTCTTTTCCAAAGAAAAATAATGGAAGTCGGGAGAAAATAAGAAGAAAGGGCTCAGGAATATGTTCGTGTAGTGTAGAGAAGAAGGGATGAGGATATAGTCACAATTACACTGGTATAGAGTGTATTAGAAGACAAATCTTGGTAACATTTTAATAACAGGAATTGTTTTGAGGTATTTAATCAGTTTTTCTTCTGCAAATTGGCGATAATGTTAATTTCAATTTAGGGCTCATATGTTTAACAAAAAAAAGACACTAAGACATTAAACTATGTTTAAAATTATTACAATTGCCAAATTTAGGATGCTTATTTCCTTTGTTTAATTCCTGATGCCAAACCCTGTTGCAAAAGTGATCTAATATTTTGTTAAATCTTCTGAAAATCCTTCAGTTGCTTCATACAAGTAGAACAATAAGCATAGTCCCTTAAGAGTTTGCGGTAAGATTCTAGGATCTTAAAAACTGAAGTAACCTCTCGTATATATATATATAGACTGTACTCGATGGCATTTTGGCTGGTGATTTTTCGGGGTGTATGCAGGAGCTAAGATGTTTGTCTTTTCCAAAGAAAAATAATGGAAGTCGGGAGAAAATAAGAAGAAAGGGCTCAGGAATATGTTCGTGATTACTCAGGCTGGGAAGTTGATTTCCAGAAATGGACACAAGCACTATCAAGAGGTAGAAAACTTGCAAATTATAACGGAAAGTTAGTGTTTGTGAAATTTTCAGTTTCCATCCAATTCAAAGGATAAAGAAGCCCTAAAGAACCTGTTAAAAATTATTTTTAAAAAAACAACAACAACAACAACAAGAGACAACTTAAAGAAACAGATCAATAGAAGTTTTAGTAAAAAAAATTATAATAAGACACTCATGAGCATCTGAATGTTGATATCACCGATGCTATAGATGGAGATCCTCCAATCGGAAATGGGACCAAAAATGTGTGTGATGTCATACATGGACAACTTCCCCTTTACTTTTGGACATATTTTCACAATTTATTTATTTATTTTGTTTTATTAACTAGATCTGTAGATGATGTGTTCTTTTCAGGGGCGGATCCAGAGACGGTTTTTAACGGGGTGCAAAAAGGTAGCTAAAAAATTGTCCACGTCACGTTGGCAGGCTGATAAGCGGGGGGGGGGTGTTGAAAATTTTTTGGCCTTTGGCGTTAAAAAATACCAAACATCACATATAGGGGTAGGGTCAGGTCAGTGTTCCGTTCCGAACAACTGACAAGCAAAAAAAAAAAAAAAAAAAAAAAAAAGGTTATTACCATTTGACGGGGTGCGTTAAAAAGGTCTATGTACAATAATGTATGCTGATTTCCCAATCGTACGGGTGGCTCTAGCACCTTTAGCCCCCCCCCCCTGGATCCGCGCCTGTAAAAAGTATGGGAGAACATGTCCTACAAGTTTCACGAAATATGATCATGGATCAAGAGTCTGTACTATCATTGGCATGAGAAAAAAATGAGATGTTTTTCATATTGGTGGTGTCTTTTTTGTACTCATTCAGCACAGGTATAACTTTACAATATGTATAAACATTTCAATATGGGGCTATCGTATTTTTGTGTGCATTTTTATGGGATGCACTGCAATTAAGGCTTACATCTGTGCAACTTGGATCTGTGGGAAAAAAACGTCATCATGGGACATTTGATAATGAATGAAGGCAGTATAATAATGCACTCACTAATTTATGATCCATCAGAGGTTCCATGAGTGCATAGATCTTGAGAGAAATTACTAACAATCCGACATTAATGGCGTGTGACCGGCTTCCATTCTGGGAAATTCAATCCGATGACTTCCTCAGACCAAGACGCAGACTTTAAAGGGGCTTCACCAACATTTTCCATCTATTACTAGAAAATTATGGAATCACATTTTCATTATATTCATGTCAAAATGGGTCCATGAGTGCATAGATCTTGAGTGATATTACTACCAACCCGACATTAATCGTGTGTGACCCTTTTTCTTCTGAGGAAGTCAATCTGATAGCTTCCTCAGGTCCAGAAAGGGACTTTAACCCATTGTATACCAAGCCCGCATATATGCGGTGTGAAGAAACATAGAACATCCCTCGTTTATTTCACTCATGATTGCATAAACATATAAAGACCTTATATAATTTAAATTATCTGACATTGATCTATTTAAAGCTCTCTTTGTTTCACCTTTAAATGAAAAGAATTTCTTGCAAGCATGCGTAACAATCATGATTCATTTGGCTTTGTAAAAAGTTCTCAGTATGCAACGGGTTAAAGGAGGTGTTTTGTTTAAAAAATGGAAACCAATATTTTCTTACACTTACGAAAATGATTGGATAAATTCTCATTTTTCATTTCAAAGATTATTTCATACTATCCATCAGAGAGGATTTTAGGTTCATAGATCTTGAGAGAAATTACTAACAATTCAACATTAATGACGTGTGGCCGGCTTCTTCCCTGCGAAACTCAATCTGATAGCTTCCTCAAACCGAGAAGCAGACTTTAAATGGGCTTCATGGTGTTTCCTCAAGAAAGGAAACCAATATTTCCTATCAATTAGTAGAAAATGACCAATGTATTTGGGAGATTTTGCAACCTGTGTGGCTAGATCTCTTGTCAGATTTGCTACTGTAAAGGGTTTTTGGGGTTGCCATTGCAACCAGACCACTGTTAAATTTGAGACCTGTTGTGAAATAAAAGTGAATTCCAAAATAAAAGATGTTAAACTGAAGGGAACAAAAACAAACTACATGATGTAAATGGGTCCAGAGAATATTGTTCTCATATAGAAAATATCAATGCCTTATTTTACCTTCAGTATTATATTGTATTTAATCGTGATTAATGATTATGTCATTTAATACTTTATCATTTTTTCTAGAATCCAGCATGTTTCGAGAAACTATAAACAAAGGAAAGGTGCATGCATTAAGAAATCAAGAACTGCTGTCAGAAAATGATGATGATAATGATTATTAGACCATGATGATAATTTCAATAGACAATAATTTTTTTAAATATGTTTTTCTATCTAGAATCCAACGTGCATGGAGAAACTATAAACGGAGGAAAGAGCACGCATCAATAAATCAAGAACTACTCTCAGAAAATGATGATGATGATGATTTAGATAATGATCACGATGACGACATCGACAGTGAGCATAACGATGTAGAGGAGGATGATGATGACAATGATGATGGTTTATCAAACGATATCAACGGAAATCACCAGTTACCAAGTGAGAGTGATATAAGTTCTTCAGAACCTGACCTGGAGAGGGAGACAAACAAAAGCGTGGAGGGAGAAAAAGATACCCAGAAATCAGACTCGTCATCTTCAGGTATGGTGAATTTAAACAGAAAACAGAATTCTTACGCAAAGTTTTTCATCAATCTTTGTTATAAATGATGTGTTTTAATTGTTATAAAGATACGTTTTAAGACTCATCATTTTTAAAGTACAATGTATTTTTTAATGACATAAGTACAACATGTATTTAATGCAGAATTATCCGTAGTTATTATATTCTTTTATTGTTATAAAGTTACTTAGAGCACAAACTGAAAATATTCCTGAATTAATCAAAAGATACTCAGATTTATAATTTATACTAACATATATTATGTGTATAATCGCAACTATTTTTGCAAGAGGGCCCAGAACTGCACAAACTTTAGGCCTACTCTAAACATAACAGAAACTCCATTGTAACATTAAATGAAATAAACCTGGGGAGCCTTTCATGAAAGGACTTGTCGGACGTTTTATCTGACAAACTGTTATAAGCTACTGAAATGCTTGCATCTGATTGGCTGAGAGCAAATTAGTCGGATAAAACATCTGAAAGTCTTTTCATGAAATGCTCCTCAGGAGCAATTATCACTGAAGAAAAATTTGCCACACCAGTAATGCCTGAATACTGTTGATACACATTGGGTGCCATCAATATTATTGCTACATGTTGTTTCTTTACGGAAATTCATTGCATGTGTGATTCGATTTTGAGCAGAAAGTGGTAATTTCAAACATGATGTTTGTGTCTTTGCCTCCTGTAATAACCTATGTCTCCAGACAGTCTGGATAGTTCATCATATCCAACCAAATATATATACAACAATATCAAATATCGCTGAAATCATGATCAGCACGAGATGATGATAAAGGAATATATTCAATAACATTTCTGCATTGATTTCTCCCCAAGTCACCCCTCGCTTTGTCAATACATCGCCTAAGGACATGACATAGAAAAAACAAAGGAGATTTATCCAAGCGGCATAGGGTGCGTTCACGGTTGAAAACAAAATTAAAAACAGGAAGTATAAATCATGATACAGAATGCAATAACAAAACACAGATATAATAGAGAAACAAGGTTGCGTTCCATAGTTCCAATTTCTGGTCGTAAATAGAATGTCTTTCAGATCTCCAATCAGAAAAGTTAAACGCCGAAAAAGATGTGTTTTGAAAGATGATCAGCTATTATGACCATCATGACCTTGAGCATTGTGAATGCACTTAGCTGCGCAGAGGGTGTAGAATTTAAAGACAATCCATATATGTGATGCGTCACGTCGAAATGAGAGACTAGTCGCGATTTTTGAAATCCATTTTATTTGATATTAATGATCCCTGATTCATTGCCTTGAATTTGATATATAAC
>CALNVZ010000674.1:19056828-19080570 GCA_940671915.1 Paracentrotus lividus
AAAATTTTGAGTTTTTTATTAGTTTGTCGATTTACTCGGATCTTTGATCTGCGACTTCTCTCTCATTTCGACAAGACGTATCACATGTATTTAGCTTTAGTTTTCAACCATGAATAGTTCACCTCTGATCGTGAGTGTGTTATGGAGCACGATCCATGTTCCTGTTTAAATTTTGTTTTGACCATGAATGTACCCATAGTCCCTGGCTGATATGACAGTGATGATTGCAACTTGAAATTGAAATTGATTTCTGTCCAGATTAATCAACTTTTGTGAGAAGTAGATCCAATTAATTTGAGCACAATATGAGTGATTTTGCTCTTACGATTAGAGGGGATGACATGATTTGTATCCATTTGGTTCAACAGCAGTTTGTCTGTCACATGGGCTGAACCCATTTGGTCTACTAACATTTTGGTCTAATTTACAATTTTCACTTGGTCTAATAACCTTTTGGTCTTATTGCCAATGTGTCATATTGTCTAATTCCCATTTCATCGAATGTCCACTTGGTCACTTTGAGTAACAAACTGATAATAGACCAAATATTCATTTGGGCATTAGACCAAAATGCAATATTAGACAATTTGGCTGTTACACAAATTGGCAAGTGAGAATTGGACAAATTATATATTAGACCAATTGTAAATTAAACCAAATTGTTAATAGACCAAAAAATTGAAGCCTATGTGATAAGACAAACAGGGAATTAGACCAACTGCTGTTAGACTAATTGGATATAAACCTCTCTATCTTACTCAGCCTATTATTCATGATATTTTTGTGGTGATCTTGTATGATTAGGAATTGTTGTGAGATGATTGCTGCTGGTTGTTTTTATTTTGTGTGAACCCATAGAAGTACAGATTGTTCTAAAATTGAAATGGATCAGCTTCACTCCTCAAATTGGCAATAGTTACATTTTATTTTTCCCTCCAGATATTCGGACAATAATTTACACTTTATGAATAAATGTTGAAATACAAACAAAAAGAATTATCACTGATTATTTGATTGAAAAAAGTGTGTATAAATACCTCTTTGCATTAAACCTTAAACATTAATAATCACGTACAGTGTGTAAGATCTTGGGTCGAGGTTTGGAATCTATTCGCATGGACGGTATGAAATTGATTAACGAACAAATTTCTTTTTCATTTTTTTTTTGGGGGGGGGGAAATATTCTGTTAATATGATCATATTTATCCTTTATTTAGCAAATTTTCATTTCATTATTTTTTTTAAAATTCTATTATATGATGTTCATTTATATATTTCTTTACATTCATTCTGGTCTGTCATCAAGCTATTTTATTCAGAGAGAATAATATTGTTCAGAACTTATCTTGTCTGTGAGATAATAGTTAGAACACAATTGGGATGAACTAGAAATCACTCTTTATATTCTTGATTTATATGCAGGTGGTGAGAGCCAGTCCGACCCTGTTGCCATGACGTCAGCGGGTAGGTCTAAGAAGGGCATCGCCATGCTGCATGACCTAGGAAGCAGTGTTGAACTGGACGACAAGGCCTGCTACGAGACATCACCAGAGACACCTAGCAGACGACGCCAGGGAATCAACCGCCTTAGCCTCGCCGAGGAGCTGGCGGCCATGGAGGAACGAGTCATGGAAGACTCCCTCGACTTTGACTCGCAGAACGAGGAAAGCGATTATTATGCAAGCTCCAGTTGTGTGACGTCACCTGAGGGGGAGGGTGGGGACGGGAACGAACACATCAGCAAGAGACCCGTGGTCTCCTTGTCGAGGAATATAGGTGGGAAAAAAACTCCAAGCCCAAGTGGCGATATAAGGACTACAGAGGGCTCCCCTAGAATTGAGTCGTTTGACCAGAATAAAAACACAAATGATTTCAACGCAAATGCCTCGTCATGCTTGATGGAGGAAACCGAACTAACGGAGGCGCTGGCCAAACTGAAAACTAAGTTAGGTACGGCTTTCATGGACAACCAGAACACGACGAGCAATCTTCATGGAGGGGGATTATTGAACCAAAGGAGAGAAAACAGGTTAGGGGAAACGACCCAAAATGAAACTAATCAAGTGACGCATTCAATGACTTCCTCCCTACGCTGCGACTCCCCAACAACAGCACTGACTCACGATCGACTCTCGTCCAGTCCTTCCCACAGTGCAACTGAAACAGTCGCTGCGACAACCACGACAACATGCAATCGGGGCACGAACACGCAGACCCGTGTCACAAACACCTCCACCACCACTGCACCTTGCACGAACTCTGACCCCTCCTCCTCCTCCTCTACCCTCGGGAAGAGACCGATTAGGGAGGGTGGGGCGCCCCCTAGTGTTGGGGTATGTAAGAGTCTTGCTGGCCTAGATACAGCATTGCCCGTTCTCGATTGGGACTCTCTTGAGAAACACCTTGCAAAAATGGAGAAGGAAGAGGAACAACAACAAAGTGCTAAACAGGTGTGTATTGAACACTTTCATGACATTATTATTTGATTATTTATTTGGTCAGCTTTTTCTTCTTCAAATTGGCAGCACTATAGTACATTTGATTCATTGCTATATGCTTTAACAAAAAGTAATTATTTGAAATTGCACTGCATGTTTTAAGACATTGACTATTTTTAAGACTATTATGATTGTCAATATATATATGGTAAAGCACTGATTTTAATCATGTAAAAACGTTGTCAATTTAAGAATCTTGATTAGTATTTACCTTCTTTTTAGTACAGACACTGAACCTCAAGTGCTAACACTACAAACATGAACATAGTGTGTACAGAAAATTTTGCTCTTTTCTCTGATGCATCTGGTATATTTAAGGCTTTGAGTCGAAGGTTGTTTAGTTAAATAAATGTGGGTAATTGTCTTAATTTAGTGTTTTTTATTTTAATAATTTAATTCTAATGTTTAAGATTAATGTCTTAACATTTTACATATTTCATACATTTATTTATTTATATATTCAGTTAATATATCATTATTTTCAGGGCATCAATAAAATTGGAAATTGTAAACCAAGAGGGCTTTAATTGCTCTGTTGTCAGGTTACTTAAGTTTTGTAAAGGTAATTGAAAACATTGAGGAAGGAAGTATAAGTACAAGGTTGAGACTAAATCTAGGGTATTCCTGTTTGAGACAAGTTCAAGTCTGTTCTATTGTACAAGGAGTTACTGCTTGTTGTTTCCATTGAAGATTGCATTATTGGTGCTCACTCTGAAGATTCAGATTCAGATTCAGAATCAAAGTTTTAATGGTCATGCTATACATTTGTAGCTTTTGCTAAATGTACCTTAGCCTGTACAAGATTGTATAAAATTATGGTAAGTAAATGAATTGTGGGAGCAATCAGCTTTGTCTTTGTTTTACATGTACTGCTTGGGAAATAATGATTAGACCAAATATTATGGGAACCAAATATGATTTGGTTTAATAATTATCTCTCAAGCTGTATGTGTATACGGTATTTGAAACATTAATAATATTTGATTTAACATTCATATTGAGTATCAAATGAATATATCAATGTGCTCTAAATGTTATTATGACCCTCTGTCAATGGATGTGAAATCTGCTCATTAATGTGCACCAGCTCTACTCCTCAAAGAATAGTCTTACCATAATTTGCAGTGTTCACATGCAGGCATATAATGGCAATTAGCGATTACGCTTTGTTTTCAGCAATTCTTTAAAAGGGATGATATAAGATTTCCTCTTTTAGTCATTGTATGTTGATTTATGTTTTAAACAACTTATATTCAGCTTCAAATATGATGGCCTTCAAAATATTGATAAAGAAATGCACTTTTTGAATTTTTAGTAAAATCAAATTCACTGAATATTTGTTTTTGTCCTTTGATGGAAAGAGGAGGGACGTGTACTTTAAATAACAGTCAATTCAAATATAGACAACTACCTTAAGATGCTGATAAATAATTGGCTTGCTTTATCACTCTTTACCGATCAGACGCAGAAGAATTCCCGTCAGGAGATCTTGCGGAAGCTCGCCATGGGCGCCGACGAGGAAGCAGAGGGCGACATTTACGGCAAGGGGCGTGACAAGCTCTCCGCTCGGCTCCAGGGCGGCATGAACTTACAAATATGCTTCGTCAACGAGAATCTCGACTCTGACGACGATGAGGGGGCAAAGGTCGTTGCCATGGCATCTACCAGCACGATACCTGGACCGATCGTTGGCAATCGAGACAGTAGGTACCTCTTCAGCAGAGAATGCAGTGCAAGTAGCACAGGAAGTGCGGCATCACCTAAGGTACAGTTCAAGCAAAATTATTCTTTTGGTCATGAGATTGAAATGCGGAAGACACTGTTTAAAAGTGCTTTGGAAAGAATGATAGTAATTCACCTAAGCATTACCGTTTGCTGTGAGGTTATGGAACCGCCAAAATGATTAAGAAATTAACCCCATTCTGCTTAGAGTGACATGAATTATATGCACAAAGAATACAGGACTACACAAATGTTCGGCCCAAACATTTCAGCTGCTTTGGGTACATACTGGATCCTATTAAGACAATAGCTAGGACAATTAAAGATCATCCCCTCCAAATAACAGTGCAACAGAGGTCAACTATGTTGCTTATAGAAAAACATTTTTTGTATGCTTATCAGCTTTATTATAATATTACAAATTTGCTGATCATCAATAAAAAAAGAATTTTTAACCGAATAATAAAATAAAAATGGGTTTTCCTGAAGGTGACTATTATGGTTCTGATTTTTTTTTTTCAGGCACCATCAGTAACCTTTGAGGACATTGAAGATTTTGAATCCAAGAAAGCACAACTCCAGGAAGAAGCAAGGATAGCATGGGCGAAGGCAGAACCACTCGCTAAACTGCAGATGGAACTAGAGAGGCAACAGAGAAAGACCTCACCTAGATCTGACTTGGTAAGAATCAGCCAAAAAATATTCCAGTAAATATTCAGGCTTATCCTTCTGTCAAAGATATTGAGGAGGTTTCCAAAGGAGTTTTTGTTTTTTGATGAGTTTCCTTTTTCTTTGGGATCTTTAGAAACGTACAGTTTGATAATTTAAAAAAGAACAAAGAAGGATGAATGCTTTTGGATATCTATATTTCATGTGCAGTTGCAAACAATAGCCACTTCAGGAATCAAGAGCTTATTGTTTACTATTGGTTATGTCAGCAAAACTGTTGGGAAAGTCCCTAATAGGCTATATACAAAACTCACCGGACTACTACCCCCCAACTATTTTCCAAGACAATTATTAAATTACTACTATAAGGATTACCAGGAAAAGATTTCAAAGGACTCTTTGTGTAAGTTTGGCTTTCTAGAAAAATGCAAATTTACTTTTATGAAGCTATTCTCCATGTTTCTTTCCCTTCACAGTGTCGCCTATCAGTTATTGGAGATCTGCCGATCAGTCTACTTGGTAAACGGTCCCTGTATAAAACCTAAGCTATTCTCTGTGTTTCTTTATGCTTTACAGTGTCGCCTATCAGGTATTGGAGATCTACCGATCAGTCTACTTGGTAAACGGTTCCTGTATAAAACCTAAGCTATTCTCTGTGTTTCTTTATGCTTTACAGTGTCGCCTATCAGGTATTGGAGATCTACCGATCAGTCTACTTGGTAAACGGTTCCAGTATAAAACCTAAGCTATTCTCTGTGTCTCTTTATCATTCACAGTGTCGCCTATCAGGTATTGGAGATCTGCCGATCAGTCTACTTGGGAAACGGTTCCAGTATAAAACCTTGAGCAGAATGTCTGTTAGCAAACTCCAGATTATCCTCAATGATCTTCATACACAGATTGAGAGTAAGTTATTATATTTATTTACAAATAGACACAGTTTCCAACATATTATTGATAATAATAATACTACAATGCATATTTTACCATTTATACTGTTGTAAGAAACATTTTGAAACATGGGATATAGGCTTGTCAAAAATTGTGTTCAACCATAATGACATTTAGTTGTTGTTTGCTTTTGTAAAAAGAGAAAATTTTAAAGCTAATAAGTGAGATTACCAAAGATTGGCTAATGATTGTCAGGATTTATGTTTTTAGTTTGAGAATACTCAACAAGTTATAAAAAAAATATGCAGGATATTTATGTGAAGATCTAATTTCTGAATAGACAAGCTTCTATTATATCTTTATCACCTCTTTCATGTATAGATATACTCAAAGTAATTAAAACTGTCATGAAAATTTTTTACCACCCATATATATGATACCATGGAGGGCCTGCTGGTAAAATAGTTATCATAACTAGCTACCCTGCGTAAATAGAACAAAATTATTTCTATTATTATTTTAAAAACATGTATCATGAATGCAGATTAATCAAGACTCGATCTGTTGGTGTCAATGTGCTAAATAAGTAAGCCATAAGTCATCTTTTTCATCTTTCCTTTGCAGGGTTGAATGAGGAGCTGGTGCAGTGTCTGTTGGCACGGGACTCCTATAAGAGAGAACAGGAGTCAAGACTCATTGACATAGAGGATCTGAACAGGTGGATTAGAATGAGTGAGTCAGGGTCCCAATTAGGTTGCATCTAAGTTGAACTTTGAACTGCAATGAGGTCGTATATGTTGACCTTTGCCGCAAAACCATGCAAATAAACAAAAATCTCCCAAAATTGGCCTGTGAGAGTAAAATAAATAGACACATGGGGAAACCACAATTAGTGGTATGTAAAAATCAAATCTTGGTCTGATTGATTGATACTCGATACTTGGTGCAAATAAAGTAGATGATGGACTCTTGCAAAATTATAAAAAATAAACACAAATCTATGAAACTGTCTGTTGTTTGAACATTTTACTATGCAAAACAGGTTAATAGACAAATTTTATGAATTGATATTTTAGTTATTGACAATTTGTCACATCACCCACTCCTTTTTCATTTTAAAAAAAAACTTTTTTGGAAGGCACCTACAGGGAAAGTGAAAAATTAGATTAGTCAATAGTAGCAGAGGGTTTAAAAGGGAGGAGTATCAGAAATCATGATTTAGAAAGTGACATCTTTGTGATTGAATTTCTCCAAACTGCATGGTATTCTGGGAATAATTAAATTCCTTATTAACACTCTTAACTCATTTGAATTACTAAAGCAGGATTGCACATCGCCGACTTAGTTAGTAAATCTGTAGTCTACAATACCATATACAGAGAGAGTTTAGTCAACTCTGTTTCTGTACCAGTATGGAACATGTTGTACTATGCATGCCTAACATAGCATTACAAAAGAACATGATACCTACTGTTAACAGAGTGGGGCTGATGCAATCGAAATACTGTACAGAATTGCCGTCTAAGTTGGTGATGTTTGAATACAGCTTTATACTTTCATGAAAACAAAATTGACAAAGGACATGTGATTTGTTCACCATATAACTGATATGAGAATGCTCCTAACACACGCATGGTCATTATATCTGTATATTATTATGGAGATTCAGTTATGTGAAATGTATATCGTTGCTGGGGTGCAATATTCAGGGAAAACAAAATTGAACACTCTTATAAAACAAAGTTTGGCCGTCAAAGAAATAAGGAAAAAAAAGACCAAAACCAAAAGACCAAAACCCCAAAAACAAATGTTTTGCAATGTTTTGCAACCCCAGCAACAATATGGAATATGGTTCATTAAAACCTTTGTAATGTTATTGTATCTACATTTTTATATCATTGTTTGTTACTGTGTTGAGTATGATGTGTTTGCTATTGAATATGTTCTGTTGTTTGAATTATTCATGTTTTCTTTTAATGAAATGGCCTTCGTGCTTATCTGCATGTTTGACTGAACAAGGTCATTTAACACCATTAATCATTAATGCACTTTACATGTATGTATTTGTTTAATCTGTTCATACACACATAAGCATGTTGTGTGTAAACATGTAACATTTCATTGATGTGCTTATATTTTATTTGTATTCCATACTTTCTAACAGTTGCTTGTTTTAACCAACTAATTTCTGTATTTTTTCCCCATTATCTTCTGCCTCTGTTTCATATATGGTTGGTCTAATCAATTCAAAATACATCTTTTAAATATAAATTGGGCCTGGTTTGAATATGGGCAAAATCATAATCTACTTCTTATATTAACTAATGGGATATTTGGTTTTCTAAAACACTTCACATATTCTATTTTAATTTCCTGCTTTATTTGGGTCTGGGTACGTTGCTTTGGTCTTGTATTGCCATGGAGATGTTGTTATCCTTTCGTAGGATTTGACTTGGAGATGTAAATGTTTGGCTGCTCTCTGAAAACTAATTTAGCTGGTTTCTAAAAGGTCAGATTGCTTATAGCTTTGATATTGATACACTTGATTATAAGTGTGGGTATGTGGATTCAGCTTTACAATGATATTTTATGTAGTAGGCTTATTTATGACTACCGGTAATTTGATAAAATTATTTTTTTCTTTCTCTTTCAAAGTGGGGCTTTTTATGTTATAATTGACATACATATCATCCCTCCTCTCACTATGTATTTCTCTTTTTCTTTTATTTACTTTCACTGTGTATGTACATGTACCTCCATGTCTTTCTATATATTATATCTACCTCTCACTCTCTTTCTCTCTCTGTATTGATAACCATCTGCAAGATGCATGCTACTATATTGAATAAAGTTTTCATAACCAATGCATCAAAGAATGAAATCTAATACAAAGATGACTCACAGAAAAGGGGACCAATTTTGACAAAAGAAAAAGGCTACCAGTATATTTTCTTAATTTAACTTTTAAAAATTCAGGTTCGGTTCTAGGTTCTCTTTAGATTAAACAAGTGTGATAGAATATCAGAAAGAATATGGGAATAATTTTATGAAAAGAGAGAGTCCTTTTCCTCTTTCTTTTTAAGAAAAATGTTACTTTTGATGGTTTCATGAAGTCAAATCAAAATAGGATACAACATTGCTGTAGTACCACTATTTCCCTTTTCCGCCTCTATCTTCTGCCGTTTTGTTTTCTCTTTTTGCGAAAATAAAGTTGATTGCCAAAGGTTCCTTTGATGCACCCTAGTTGGTCACCCTGCTCATTATCATGACCCAGGTCAGGTCAAAGGTTAATCAAGGTCATCCATCCTTGTTGCCAGTCGCACATTATCATTTTGAAAAATAAAATAGTCTAATTAAGTTCAGATTTTATATATCCTCTCTGATGTATGGCTTTTAGGATTTAGAACTTTTACCTTTTAGAAAATCACTGTAATCCAAACTCCCTTGAAATAGATATGATTATTTCTCTCCCAAAAAACAACCCCAATTAATAATAAGCAAGTATGTTTAATAATAATGAAAAAAAAGGTGTATTATTTTTTATGAAGCGCTTTTCCATTTGTTATAAAGTACTTGAAAATGGATGTAAATGATCTTTAAACCTTTGACCTGGCTTGGTATTTTGTTCTATATGAATTGTCTGGTGAGAGCCTGAAGGGAGTTTAGCCATACACTTCCAGTTGCCCATCCAGCATCGACTCTTACAAAAGATTGTATAACAGTGCACACTCCGCCATCCTCCTCATTTGGTTCCTGACGGGACGTTGAGGAGTATCCAGAAGAAGCATCGGCCCATGCCCAATCATAATAGAGGCTCCATTGGCCCCAGACAATTGGGCTGACTAAATCCTTTTTCAGGAGAGCATTTCATCAAAGGACTTGTCGGACGTTTTATCCGACAAACTGTTAAAAGCTACTGAAATGCTTGCATCTGATTGGCTGAGAGCATATTTGTCGGATAAAATGTCTGACAAGTGCTTTGATGAAATGCCCCCCAGAGCTGATGCTGGATCCGTACCTAACTTCGATATGGAGTTAACACCCTTTTGTCTCTCAACAGTTTTGACCTTTGACCTTTTTCATTTGATGTTTGTCATTAATGTCTTTCTATTAGCTCAAGCAATTTTTAGATGTGGTGTTCTCAACGAGCAGTCTTCTCATTTCTGTTGTCAGGTTTTGCTTTTTCTATCTCTCATGCAAGTAGATTATTATCATTTCATTAAAAAAAAAATGCTCAAGAATCACTTTTCATTTACTATCATGCAGCAACGCTGCTTAAATTTAGTTTAAATACATGTTATATTGACATAGAATATATGTTTTGGTTTGATAAATATATTTCTTTGGCATTCATGCAGCTATAGCTGGTAAATGGAAGATATTTTTACCCTTAATTTATTTTTCGAGAAATGTTTTTCAGAAATTCACACAGGCTAGTGATATGATGACTATAAATTTAGGTATTCAAACTACTGCATTTCATATATTTACAGCCAAGACTCTTTTTTCAAGGTATTTGTTGCACAAAAAATACTTGTGTTGTTGATTTAATTTGCTTAATTACATGTAGATTTCCTGAATATTTGTTTTATGTATCATCTAGCATTGATTTTACATGTTACAATTTGTTCTCCTGAGTCGTTATTTTGTGTCTGTTGTTCTTGTCAATCGTTCCATATGGTGGAAATAGATTTGTGTGGTGTTCTTGATTTTGTGCAGCATTTCATAGTTATGTCATATTTGTCTGTCAGTTTGAATTGATGTGACTAAAGTCGCTGTTTAAATCATGTGTTTGTTTCGATCAATTTGTCATGACTTTTTTTGTCTTGTCTTTCAGCAGACTTACAGCAGAACAACAACAGCACTCTCATCAGCAAAGAATCTCTCGGGGAAGACGGCCGTAAACAGCGCCACCAGTACGAGGCCCTCCTCCGTCTCCTAGGCAACACGCTGCCCGCATCCGGCAAGAAGTGTTTCTGCGGGGTAAGCCGAAGCTCCTCCGTCGTCTCCAATCGTTCTGCTTCCAGTCCTGAGCCCGACTCCATTGGGGGTATAAGACCTGCTCCGCTTAGTCCCATCAGCCCCGGGAGCTGCAGGTCCGAGTCGACTGTTAATAGTCTGACGGAAAGCCACGCATCGAGTCCGGAGATGACGTGGGTTCGGCAAGCCATCGTACGCTACTGGCATAATTGACCCCGAATCTATCTCTCCCTCCCTCCGCCCCCTTTCATTGTTCATCAACTGCACTCCGATAGCTCTTTAAGTTCCAGTGTGTGTATGGACAGTTAATAGGAGACTTAACCCTACGTCTCCCATTGATATCATTCTGCAGTGACAGTGAGTCCAGGGCCCTATAATTGCAAATTTGAAATAGCTACTCTGATTGGTTGCTGGTGAGTCTTTTGAACCAAAAGTTTGTGCAACAACGATCATATTTAGGAGCATAAGTCGGCTCACCAGGATTTATGTAAACGCCTTTGGGGATAATCATCATTTTAGCCCATTACATGAGGGAACCCGTTTGTTTCTGTACAAATCCAGTTTATTCCAGTTTTTAAAGCTGTTTGCTCCTGAATCAAACTGGTTTGTTAGTGTATTAAATCAGTTTGATACTGTATGAAACCTTGGTTTATCACTATTTTACCATGTTTTCCAGGATTCTTTCCTGTAAAACCAGTTTAAAAAGCCAGTTTATTCCAGTATCATACTGGTTTCACTGTATTAAACCGGTTAGTTCCTGTATTTGATATTGTGAAATAACAGTATTCATTTAATAGTCAAAATTGTTAAGGACTTTGTAATTTAGCATTCATTTGAAGAAATCCAATTTCAAAAGCAATTCTCGATACTAGTATATCCTGGAGGGAGAGATACTGTACCTAATGCTACATTTATTTCATATCCTGTCATTCAGACAATACTTTAGCTTTGAAAATACAATCTCTATATTCATACAAAATGCATTTATTTGTAAAAAAAAATCATATTTATTACATAATGTTGTACAGATGAATATTGAGATAAATCGTCTTCATCATGACTTTGATAAATTGGTATTGTTTTTGAATCAGCACGAAATGATTCAATGTTTTGATAGAAATGAAATGCTGCATGGGAGTCTGTCTATTATGTAGTATAATCTCATCTCAGTGAGTCAAATGTGTGCTCGCCAAATAGTAGACAGAACTTTGGATTTTATCTCTGATGGGACATTGCATAACCCATAGCAGCACAATGTTAGTTACTTTTTAATAATGATGGCTTCTTTAAAAGTGCTGGTACATAAAATATATTTGTCAGTTGCTCATGCATTTGGCTTTGAAAATATGTCTCACACAATTCAATATTATCATGAGCAAATTAAAGGAGCAGTGCTGTTCGTGAAGAACCATGCTTTGAATTATCTTATTTTCTAAATCATTTGACATTTTTGCCTAACAATTAATCAACAATTCATCTGTACACACTTTAGGTTATACTAACACAGAGCTAATATCATGTTCGCTATTAAATCTGATATTTTATGATTAACATATTATTGCAAATTGCTGAAAACATGTTATTTTTGTAAATTCTATCAATTACGGCAGCAATCATTTCAGTGCATATAAGATATTATTTTGAATGAGATGTAATTGCACTTCAATTTGTAAATACACAAATGTAAGGTGTTATATTTCTCTTTATATGTGTATAAGCTTTATTTTTTGCAGAAAAAAAAAAGTAATATGATTTAAGATGGTAATAACCTACATGTATGGTAAAACAGCAATAATTTGTGTGCTCCTAAACGTCATGGGCATTTTTATCCTTTCTTTTGGCATTATTATTTTGAGAGCAAAAAGGATGTAACATGTGGAATTCATAATGCCCTTTTGCTTTTAAGGCAACATGCATATGAGTATTGAAGTTTATTGGGAAGTTGAGTGGACTAGTAGAGTGGTCATTAAACCAGAAGGTTCTTGGTTCAAAACCAAGTTGGTGTCTATCAAATTACATTCAAATAATCATTTACCTTTTCCTGAAGATAAAAGAGTGTTTCTTATTCATTTGGAGGCACACCCAAACTTCATATTGTACAATGTCTTCAAAAGAAAGGATAAATATGGCTCCCTTTTTTCTCTTTTCTCTTTTTTTTTTTTGTGTGTGTGCTTTTTTTTTAAAACAATATAATTTGCTTTCTGATTTGCTTGTACTTGCTTTCATTTTTTATGATATTGATAATTGAAATATTTTTGTTACCATTAATATGTTATAATATTCCAAGCTTTCAATCATAGTTTTTGTATTTAATTGAATGATTCTTTAATCATTCTCCGTACTGGCAGCAATTGATATCTAATTAATATTCATTGTATTGTTGGTGTTAAAGTAAAACACTTCTCAAACTCCTGATCGGAAATGTTGTTGGTTATTGTTATTTTCATGGAAAATGTAATCAGCAAATTTGTTATGCTAGATTGTTCAATTGGAGCATCAACCATGATGAATGCTAAATAAAAACCCTCAATTTATTATTCTTTGTAATAATATTAGTTTAAACTCATTACTATAAATTATTTGTAATGCCTATAGATTTGGCTGTTTAAAACTGCCTCCAGCCCTGAAAGGGTTGATTTTATCTTGTACTTGCAGTGTATTAAAGAATAATGAATTATAAACAAAAATATATTGGAAAATATCATTTTAATGACCATCCTCTTGTAAGGTTATAAAATATGTACATATACATTAGGTTGGATTTCATTAAAGTTTCAGAAGAAGGCCATATTATTTTGCTAATTCTTAAAGATTCCATTCTGATATATTGTATACTGTAAGATTGATTTGCTAGACTTCTACTTAAAGGTTGAATTTTTTTGTTTTAATTTGCTGATGCATTTGTCTTCCAGGCTGAAACTATATTTTGTTGATTCCCAGTTTGCCAATAAATGTCTCACCAGGCACTGTTTCATCAGCCTATAAGCTAGTCGACCAATAGTCCAATTCAAGGTGTATCGGTGAAAAGCCCAAAGTCAGCCAAATTGTGAATTTGCTGCTTCACTAATACCAGCTTAGTCCAGAATCAAATAATTGGTTCTGTTTCACTTATTCTTCACAGATCGCAACTGCCCGTAGCAATTCTTGGAGATCGCGCCATCAGTAGGAATAAGTGAAACAATATAAATTGTCCAATTCAGGACTAGTACAAGCTAAATCCATTACCCCTGTTACAATGCTGAGACCTTTGATGCACAGTTGGCAGCATGTATTTACAGCAGCTTTAGATTACTGTTTAGTAACCTTAAAACAAATAAGTCAATGACGATATGGGGTTACATTTCGTACAATTGTACCACGCTAATTTAGAAGAAAAGCTTGATATTCTATGGTCTGGCCAATTCACAGGATTTGAAATAGTGGGCTATGTCTCAACTTCAGGCCAGTGAAGCAGTGCCTAGAGAGTAAGACATGGACAGAATTGTTTATATGTACATTTACAACCATGTATAAGGTTTCCCTTGCATAGCGATGAAGACTACTTTTGTAAATTGTAGTTTGATGATGCGTTTTGTGAATACGCCATCGACTATATTGTACAAGCTTTCATTATCTTTAATTATACCTGTACATTCTAATTCATATTGCAACAAATTATATGGAGGACATCCATTTGTTATTATAAATCTAATGGTTGTTTCTTTAATTGTTTACCATGACCTTGGATGTTATAACTAACATAAAATGGTAGACAACATACACATTAAGTTTCAAGACCTAATTCAAGTAAATATTTTATAACAGCCAGAAATTTGTTCAAATGATACCATGTAACAATAAACTGTTACATATTCTTGCACAACTTTAATTGGTAGAAGCAAACAGAAAGCTCTGAGTGTTATAATGTTTGCTGAATTTAATGCCGAGGTCCTATCCCCCTTATGATGTAGGGATATTGTGTGATATATTTTATAGCAATACCAGTATGCTTATGACTCTTAACACTATGTTTGATTATATTTTATGACACAAATTGTGTGTAAACACATAGATTAGGAAGAAATTTGTATTGCATTTTTTTCCCCCTTCAATTCAAACAATTTCAGATAGGACATTTACATGTATGAATGAAGTCTGGTCCACATTTTCAGTAGCACTAAAATTTCTGAAGTCAATTTGAAAGAAACTAATTTTGAAGTGATGAAAATCTGCTTGAAATCATATTTACTAGTGACACTATTATTGCCCAACTTTCCTCGGTAATGTAGTTTAGTTGTATTCTTTGATGAAAATAGTTATGTAATTACCTGAAAAAAAAATCAATATTATAGAAGGTTCACATGTTTGAGTTGAATTTGGTTATGGATATACGTATTCTGGTAGAGTATATTAAAATCACAAATGGTACATACAGGTATGGGCAAAATAATTCGTGTTACATTTAATCTTTGACTCTGTATTCAAAATTTGAAGCTGGTATAAATTATTCAAATCAGTTTCTGCCTCACTAATTCATAAAGATGTTATGAAATATGTAAGACTCTATAAAGGCCATAATTTCTCTAAATTATGAAACACACACAATGCTAAATTAAATTTGTTTGTTTTCAAATTATTCAACCAGTAATATGAAATCAATCGGTGAAAAATCTGTTTGATTGAGAATGTGCTTTGTGATGGAAACTTCTGTGTAAATAGAGTCAAATTATGAAGACTTGTGTTTTTATTTTTCTAATTTCAAAGAAATAAAAGCTTCTTGTATATTTGGCTGCTCTATATTGTAGATTCCCTCCCTATAACAGATGGATGGTAAATTGTAATGTGTATATTAATAATACTATAAGATATGGATTATGATGAAGAAATATGATTAATCATTTTATAAATGTTGATGTAATTATATATGTTGTATCATTAAAGGAATAACTAAAAGTGACTTTAAATTTGGAGTATTACCGTGTGTTATTCATTGTCATTGTTCAATTCACAAATTTATAAATTTGAAATTTTTATCTGGTTTTCTATTCAGTTCAGTTTCTCTCTCTGTATCTACCAAGTCAGTATGGCATTTCATGCTCCGTTTCCATCTCTTTCTATTATTCAACCCCCCCCCCCCCCCCCCTCTGTCCATCTCTCTATTCTATATCTTTCAACCATTACCATATCTACTTTCTATTCAGCTCTCATCTTCTTGTTTAAGTCTTTATCACACTAGTTTCTATTCTGTTAATGCTGACCCAATTTCACCCCCCCCCCTCCTCTCTCTCTCTCTCTCTCTCTCTCTCTCTCTTTACATGTTTCTCTTTGAAAAATCATCTTTCTATTCAGCTCTCTTTCTCCTTTCTCTTAACCCTAAAAGGCCTGGGGGGGGGCGGATTCCGCCCCCCCCTCGACGTTTCGCGTAAGATCTCGGTAACGCATAAAGCTCTCGACACGCTGTTTCATGACTTTTTTCTTTCAAGTCTCGCGCAACTTTTAAGACCAAATTTGCGACGTCCAGGTACGCAGTTCTTAAGTTACGCAACATTTTGTACATGCTCGTCAGACCGAAAATGGCTCAAAACGTGATTTTGTGTACAAATCCAATACAAAGGTATTTATTCATAAATGTATGATTATTTTTGCTTTTACTGCTTCAAATTAATTAGTTTTTGGTTCTTTGTGGTCGTGATAATGTCGCCGACAATTCCCATTGAAAAAACAATAGAAAACAAAAAGTAAAAAAACAAAGAAATACATAAGAAATTAATAAAACAATGAAATACATAAGAAATGAAATTTGATACAGAATTTTTTTGAAAATCCATTTCATCAGAATCTCACAAAGAGCTTATAAATAAAAAATTAGCGAATTTGAAGCATTATTTAATGAATTAGAGCAACATGTAAATTTATGCATAAATTAGCATAATTAATTAATACCGAAAAATTTTCGGAACAATTGACGATGCAATTTTGGAGATTACGTCCTATGTGACGCGCATGGCGATTTTCATCGCGATCGCGCGGTCGACAGCCGAGATCTCAGGGGGGGGCGGAATCAGCCCCCCCCCAGTCATGAGATGACCAAAAAAACCCAGGCCTTTTAGGGTTAAGTCTTTATCACACTAGTTTCTATTCAGTTCATGCTGACCATCTCTCTCTCTCTTTCTCTCTCTCACACACACACACACCACACACACACACTCACTCTTTTTGTATTCACCTATTATCATTCTAAGATACTGATAAATCATTAGCTTAAAACTATTTTAGACATTTTATTGCATTTTCTTATTTTGGAACATTTTATTTTTAAAGAATAAAGGAAAATTTTATTTGTATTTGATTTCTGATTTTAGAGAAAAATGTAACATAAACTATCAACAATTTATATGGTAACTAGGTTGGCTATCATTTCTAAGGTTAAAATTTCAAATCCAGAAATCTAGGTGTTAAATATGATAAGATTCTGTTATAAACAGGAAATTGGCTTAGTCCTGATGAGAGTTGAATGCACTTAGCATACACAATGTGACTCAATCTTCTTCCTAGTTCTTTCGAAATATTCATTTTGTACTTTTTGGCCTTGAAAACGTCCCCTGGGTTTGCAATTGAGGTGTCTTGCTGCTCAAAAGGACTGCCAATATTTCATGCTACATCATTCTATCCTTCCTCGATGAATGGTGAAACTTCGCCATTAGCCTCAAGTTGGTCCTTAGCACATCATAATGGGAGTGGACTGCTTCAAGACGATCCTAACTATATACAGAGAAGACATTAGGTGCCTTGAGTAACTTTTTTTCTCTATCATACCGATGTGATCAATTTTTGTCTCAATGGAAAGGATCGGTACTGATGTGGATGTCTTTGGTCCTTCCCTCTGGATTTACTCTTAAGGTGTTCCTCCTGCCGAATGGATCAATACAAATCATTGATGCTGTCCATTCTCAATGAATGGTGACAATCCCCATTTATTTATACAGTAAAGACCATCATTGCCCTGTGTTATTTCTTTCCCTCTATCATGATAATATGGTAGCCATGCTTTGTCTTGACCGGAGGGTCAGTATAGATGGGTTTTGCGGTGGTGCTGGGCTGGAGAGCAAACGCTGCATCCTGGAACGGTCCGACCATGGAGCCTCTCGTCATCCAACCAAGGTCACCCTGGGGTCAAAGATCAAAGGTCAAAACATGATGCAGTATAATACTAATAATGATAATGCATATTTTTATAGTGCCATTCCTATTATGCATATTGCCAAAGGTGTTCTGAAATACTAAGAAAAAATAATAATAGCTGATAAGAAAATTGATGTATTTCAAACACGACACAAAGGATATTTCATGTCATGTCATTTAGCTACAGAGAATATTAGCCCTGGTTGTCATCAATGGAAAAATGTGCCTGATAAATGAATGTTTTGGAATCATTCAAACAATTGTTTTTCAATGAGCAAATCTCTATATTTGCAAGGTAGAATTGAGATTTGGACACGGGTGATGCAAGCAGATGACACACAGCATTTTTTCCTATTCAAGTCACATTATTTTGGATGATAGGCCTACGGTATATTTGTATTGTGCTCCTATTTCACTTTTTATTTTCCACTTTTTTCGATGGTCACGATTTTGAAAACATGTTTATGCCCATGGACCTATTGCTTAGCTATTTAAAAAGCATGGTGTTGAAAATCTGAAAGGGTTTCTCTAAAAATTGGAATAACAGTTATACTATTTACACACACTGTGTGTTGTCTGATCGTTTGTCCAACCCTGTCCAAATTTTGGCTACGTATATTAACGGGTCCCGAAATTGGCCAATTGCATGTCTGTACATTTTGTACGTACCCCTTGCCTTGCCTTGTCTTCACTGTATTTCTCTGCTACTGAATTGAATCTCTCTCCAGCTTTGATCTTCTCAAGAGCCTCCATTACCTTAGAATGCTTCTCACACAAGATGTGCCTGACCTGTAGTAGAAGTAGGACAGAATAGGCAAGTTACTTTCTGCCAAAGGGTTAAATGACTTGAGGAGGAAGAAGTCAGTGAGGTTTATATGCACTTGGTCTAACAACAATTGGTCTAATTCTCCATTTAAATAATACCACATGGGCTGAACCCATTTGATCTACTAACAATTTGGTTTAATTTTCAATTGGTCTAATATATACTTGGTCTAATTCTCCCATTGTATAATGACCAATTCGTCTAATTGCCAATTTGTCTAATAGCCAAATGGTCTAATTGCATTTTCGTCTAATGCCCAAATGAATATTTGGTCTAATACCAATTTGTTACTGGAATAGACCAAGTGGTGTTAGGCCAATTGGACATTAGATGAAATGATAAATAGGCAAAGTACTACTTAGACCAAAAGGTAATTAGACGAACTGGTTATAGACAAAATGGAATTAGACCATGTGGGATGAGACGAAATGGAAGTAGTCAAAGTAGGTTTATACCAAATGGCAATTACCATCAGTGCCCCTGCAGTCACTACCTTCAAAACGAGACTGGATCAGATATGGGTGAAAAGAGTATACTCAGTAATATACTCATTAGCGAGAACACAGAGCCAGTACAAGGAGCAAGATTTAACACTAAAAGAAAGGAGGACTACATGTCCTCAACCCAAATACTAGAAGAAGGATGAAGCTACAAGCTTGAAGTTGAACTGGAAGTCTAACTGCCACTTGAGACTACAGCATTCTTCCAGAATCTTGGTTTAACGGAAAAAGGTAAAATATCAGAAAATGAAGCAGAAATTGGGATACTGAATTAAAATAATTTTTAAGAGTGAAATTAATTGAGTGATAAATTGTAATGCCATTTACTTTTGTAGTAATAGTGAAGATATCAAAAATGACAGTAGATAAAGGAAAGTTAAGTTATTTTTGATGATAGAAGTGTTGTGTAGGACAGCTGTTGTCTTTTAGACAAAGAAAGTTTTGAGGTTAGCAGTTCTATCATATGAAAACATACTTTCTTTTCATTCTCTTTAATACTTCATTTGGGATAGATGGGAAGAAATAAAATAAAATATAAAATGTTTTAATACAAAACATCAAAAATACAGGAAGTATTTCATCCAAAACAAATTTAAAAATACAAATCAAGTACAATTCAAAAACATATAAAAAAGGTAGAAAGACCATTGAGTTTATTGGGAAAAATAGGGGGGTCTTGTAAATTGATTCTTAAAGGGGAAGTTCACCCTGGGTTTAAATTGGATTCTAAAAATGCAGAAAAATAAAAGAAAAATATGAGTGAACTTTTGAAGAAAATCGACCCAAAAATAACGAAGTTATGGATGTTTAAAATTTTGGTTCTGTGACGTCATATGCGAGCTGCTCTCGTATGTGTTATGTAATGTAAATTCCATAAAGTGTCATTTTCTAAAAAATATTTATATCAGTTGGGTGGTTGATATATATCATCCAAAAATATGTTCATATACATGCCTCATCGATTCAACCCATCCTTTTATCAAAAACCATGAAAAAAGACAAGTTTATGGAACATCCATACACAACATTATGGGAGAGCTGCTCGCATGTGAAGTCTCATAATCAAAACTTTGAATATTCATAACTTCACTATTTTTGGGTCGATTTTCTTCAAACTTTCACTCATATTTTTATTTTATTTTTCTGTATTTTTTAGAACCACTAAATTTCCAGGGTGAACTTCCCCTTTAAATATCAGCTGAATATTATAACTTGGGTAGTCTACTTTGATGAAATTCATATTGATTTCAAAATTCAATGGAAACAAATTGGTTGAAAATGATGACTTCAAAGGTAGGATTTGCTTATTTGATATGAATGAACAAAGTGTTTTTGATATTTCATATGCAACCTTCAGTCATGTGCAACCCATTCAAATCTACTGTTTCGATATGGAAAACACAACAAATAGAATGCTGCTAACCGTTTTCTAAGCGAAGGAGAGAGAGAGAGAGAGAGAGAGACATCCCAATTCCGTTGTTTATAATAGTCTTTTTCTTACCTTAACGCTTGAGGTTCCTCCCTTCTTCTGTTTATCTCCATCATCATCTCCTCCACCTTTAAAAAGAAACATTAATAACAGGAATATTCACAAAAGTCATACATCTTATTACGCAGAAAATCATGAAAAGAAATGGAAAAATAAAATTGAGAAGATTCAACATGTTCACACATTACTACGAGGTCGATACTACGTATCGACCTCGTTAACCAAGTCCTTCGAGAAAAGTATATTTTTTTTGGACCACTTTTCTCTTTATTTTGCTATGCCTATGATGAAAAACAACTACACCAAACTATACTACACACTTTTTTTGGTACGTAATGCAAGTTTAAACGAATTTTTACTGATATAAACATAGAAAAAAGGGAGAAAACTCACCGCATTAACTGCCTTGACCTGTCCCTCATGTCCGTAGTCGATGCCTATTGCAAATGGCGCTACAGCACACAGCAATACTACATTGTTAAAAAAGTCGGCCCAAATCAACCCAATCAACTTGGCCTATTCCAAAACTCGGTATCGCCATAGAGCAGGCTCAAATTACATTCCTCGGTACCGGTGGTACTATACCCGTTTTGTGGGCGAGCTAGCCACATCACACCATATCCATAAAAAAGGGACAACTACAGACCCAGTCAATTATCGCCCGTCTCGTTGACATGTGTTGCTGCAAGTTGTGTAGAGCATATTTTGGACTCAAACCTCATGGCTCACTTAACAAATGGAACATACTTTCCGATAATCAACATGCTTCAGGAAGGCGAGATCCTGTGAGACGCAACTTATCCTGACTGTACATGATTTCACAAAGAATCTTGATCAAGGATTGACCACGGATGTAGCAATTTTGGACTTTGGCGAAGGCCTTTGACGTCATGCCCACCGATCTCTCCTCACTAAGCTTCATTTCTACGGATTAGATCAAAACTCAACAATGGATAGCATCATTTCTTACCAAAAGTCCACAGAGAGTCATGGTAAACGGGAGAAGTTCAGACTGGGTTCAAGTTCTAAGCGGAGCGCCGCAAGGTACAGTCCTTGGACCTCACCTCTTCCTGCTCCACATCAACGACATCGGAACTGGAGTAAGGAGCACAACAGACTCTTCGCGGATGATTGCTTAATCTATAACACCATAAAGTCTCCGGAAGACGAGGAACAACTCAAGAAGACCTTAACACCATGGTCGCCTGGTCAAAAAGGGAATGAACTTCACCCAAGTAAATGTACAACCATGCGAATAACTAGGAGTAGGAAGCCATCTAGACTAACTACAGAATGATGGGAGTTAACCTCGAAGAGACCATCCATAGTAAATACCTTGGAATCACCATACAGAACGACATGAGATGGTCCAAGCAGTCGATCAGTCTAGATGTAAGGCCATGAAGATCCTTAACTTCTGAAAAGGAACTTCTATCATACCTCATCCTCAACTAAGGAGAAGCTGCACTCCATGTTAGTCAAACCCCACTAGATACGCTACTGCTGCTTGGACCCCACACAGCCAAAGATTCTGCCAACCTAGAAAGAGTCCAGAACGTAGCGTGTCGATTTATCAAAAAGACTTACGGAGAGACACAAGTGTCACTGCCTTGAAGAACTCCCTAGGCTGGATGCCACTTCAGGACGAGAGACGTATCACCGCATCACCTGCCTGTACAAAATGATCCATGGGCTTATGGACATCAACTACAGACATTACATCACACCAAAGGGTGAGCGTGCAAGACGTGGTCATGACCAACAATTCCAGATGACCCGAGTTAGAACTGACATCCATGCTACTCATTCTTCCCCCGAACTGTGAAAGATTGGAATAACCTGCCCCCCTCAGTAATAAATCAACCATCCCTGAATACCTTCAAATCCTCCCTAAGTGCAATAATAGCCCCCAACTCAGCAACATAGATAGCGCCCGCTCACGACACACTCCAGTTTAAACACCTCTACGGCGTCTTCTGGAGATACCCACCAAGTACCAAGTAAAGCAAATAATTAAATAAAAAGAAGAAGAATAAGAAAAATAAACAATAAAAACATAAACAAGAAAGAAAGAAAAAAAAAAGAAAGAAAACAGAGAGAAAAAATGGGAAAGGAGGAAAAAGAGAGAGAGAGAGAAAGAAGAAAGCATGGAGAAAAAAGGAAGAGACAGAAAAAGAGAGAGAAAAAAAAAACAAGAGAGAAAAAAGGAAAGAGATAGAAAGAGAGAGAGAGAGAAAAAGAGAGATAAAAGGGAAGAGACTGAAAGAGAGAGAGAGAGAGAGAGAGAGAGAGAGAAAAAAGGAAGAAAAGCATTGAGGAAAAGGAAGAGAGGAGAAAAGAGAGCTAGAAGAGAAAAGAAAGAAAAAAAAATGGAGACCAGAAAAAAAAAGCTTTAAAAAAAAATACAGAGAGAGAGAGAGAGAGAGAGGGAAAAAGAAAGAAGAAAAGTATGATGGAGAAAAGAGGGAGAGATATATACAAAAAGAAAGAAAAAGAAGAAAAGTGAGGAGAAAAAAAAGAAGAGAGAGAGAGAGAGAGAGAAGAAAAGAAGTATGGAGAAAAAAATATATAAAAAAGAAGAAGAAGAGAAATGGGGGGGGGGACGAAGGACAAGAAACAAACATTAGGCCTGAAAATAATTTTCCAATTAGAAAAGCCAAAATAAAAAATATATAATAAAAAAAGCAGTGCAAAAATAGTTGTATCCAAATGCTTGCCATAATATCAACGCAAGAAGAAGTTAGCAATGTACTTGCTAGGCTGACATCAATTAAGATTCATTTTATCTTCAAATGTAAAGGTACTACACACGTCTAGGTAAATAATTTGAAGATAACAAGCTGTTTTCAAAATTAGGCTGACAATCCAAACAAGAGTTATCGATACTAGGCTGACTTCAATCGAGATTCACTTTATCTTTCGACAAGATCAGCATTACGTGAAGCTTCGAGTCAACTCTACCTATATTTTTTCATTCGCTGAGGTACGATGATCTGAGGAATCACA
>CALNVZ010000674.1:19081973-19099868 GCA_940671915.1 Paracentrotus lividus
ATCAAGTCACGTGAATCCGATCGTCCGCGAAAACCGACGCCATGTTGTTTTTCTCTCGCCTCCGTCACTACCGTAATGGATATGGAGACCGTGCCAGTAAAGAAGGATGCCGCTTTACATTCAAGCTGCCAATATATATTATGCTCTACCTGACGCTGCTACGCCTGAAAGATGCTCAAGTTAAAATTCCAGGTTCAGATGCACGACGTTAGATACGGTAGGATCTTGCCATTCTTAGACTTTTCCTTTACCCCGTCCCTTGATGCAGTAAAATATCAAAACAACATCAATAATGCTCTAGATTAACGAAGCTGTGTGAACATGAAAGAAATGTATTTGATTTCATCGAATTGTGCGAGAAAGCCTCAATTTGGAAGAGGATTGAACCTAAACTCTACACCCTTTCTCCAGTGTTACAAGAGTGAAACTCCCCCTATTCATCGTAGTGAATCTATTAGCAAATGACATTAGCTTAACCCTGGACCAAGTAACATTAAAAAACAAGCCTCATCACAGAACAAGAGGCCGTAAGCCCAAGTACCCCTGTGGAATGTGTGGTTATGCTGTTAAAAGCGACTGTATTCAGTGCTCTGGCGCAATGAATGGTTCCATATTGACTGTTCTGGCATTTCAAATGAAACTTTTGTAAAACATACTGAACACCCTAGTATGGTTTTGGATTTGCCCTGTATGCAATGACTTAATATCACCAACAGTTCCAGCTGCGGGTCTGTTATTGATAGCCGCCTCAGAGAATTACTTAAAACCATTATTGACACTCACGTTAGAAGATGGATCTAACGTAAATGATGATAGACCTGTACCTGAAGAGAACCCTGGCCTACCCATGGATATGTCTAGCCCTAGACGTGAACCACGTCGCACCAAGCCTAGTCTACGACAAGCAGGAAGGTTACCAAGAATAAGATGTTAGAATCTAAACAAGATAAAGTTTCCTCGAATAAAGTTAATTAAATCTTCTGTCACCGGTGTCTGGAAGGTGACCAACCGGATACGCAGACCCCGACTCAAGGTTCACTAAATATAGCTATCATAAATTGTCGCAGCATCCGAAGGAAAGCACCAATCCTGGAATTTCGTTGAAACCAACAAGTCTGACATCCTTATTGACTCGGAGTCTTGGTTGGATCAGGATGTCAGCTCAGCCGAAATTTTCCCAAGTAACTTCAACATCTTCAGAAAAGATAGAAACTCAATGGAGGAGGTGTTTTATAGCTGTCAACAAGACATTCCATGCTTCGAAAGAAAAGACCTCTCAAAGACGAGATTGAAGTCATCTGGTGCGAAGCTTACGATCACTGGACAGGCTGTTCTAATCGGAGCATTCTACAGACCACCTGATGAAAGTCTAACGCCCATCGAAAATTTTAGGTGAAAGCTTACTTAGAATAAATAACAGTATGAGAGCCCCTCACGTCATTCTTGCGGCGACTTCAATGTCCCTGGACTCACCTGGACTACTGAAGTACTTCGGGCTTGAAGGGGAATCTCCAGAAAACACTACTAGACTTCATTGATGAAACCAACTCAACCAGATGGGTGCTTCCTACAAGACATCATCAAAGTGGAACGGAAAATACACTCGACCTTTTGTTAACAACGCACCCTTCCTGTTTACAGACGTTAGAGCCAACTGCTGGGTATCAGCGACCACTGTATAGTCCAAGCGAAGTTCTCACTCTTACTGCCTCGCCAAGAAACCGCCACATAAATACCATTGTGGAAAGACATTGCACTTGAAGACTTTAAATTAAGACCAAGAACTTAAACTCAGATTATTTCCAGAGAGACCTTGAAAACAAAACTGTAGAAGAAACTGGACTTGGTTTCGAAGACACCATCAACTCAATAGTCTCCGAAACAGTTCCAACCCAAGACCGTCAAAGACAACATCCGTAAAACCATGGTTCACCACAAACCTAAGCGACTCTGTCGAAGGAAGGAGAAGGCCTACATCAGAGCTAAGAAGTCGGGCAGACAAGACGACTGGACACTTGATTCGGCTTTCTTTATTTCCACGTTAAAAAGTCATAAAACTACTCAAAATGCTACTTATAACACAAAACTAGTTAGAAAATAATTGACTCATGAAGAATACAGGTTTAAAAGTCTCGGCAAGTCCGGCTAGGTTTAATTTAAAACACGATAAAAAGAACGTCAAGGTTCGAAGTTAAAAAGCCGAAGCTGCATTCGGCAAGTGTCGGGTGTACGATGCAAGGGCGTCTCTACGTAGCTCATGAAGTCTGCCGTATCCGCTGGCGGCGATTTCGTGAGGGGACTGTTACTACGTAGCGCTCTAGAAGCCTTCCCGGATAGGAAATTTTTCTTCTTAAAATCTCGGCTTTTGAGAGTCGGAAAACCACTTTTTTGTCTAAAATCGGTCTCCAATGTCATTAATCACAAATTTCTTCGTATCAAAGTTTAAAAATGTTGAAATTTCAATGTTAAAAAGCGAAGTTAAAAAGCAAAAGTTGCAGCGACAGAAATTTGCGACCGCTCTCAACGACACTCTCTTCTATATGCTTTGACCTCAGTTGATATATCGGTCAGCGATATAATCAGAATGGAATGCAAAAGTACTCTCGGAAGTAGTACCTTTACCCTAAAATATTACCGCAAGGCGTTATTTGTGTTTTCGCCCTCTACGTTCTTTTGAAAACAGCATATGAGTTTACCTAGACGTGTGTGTCGTATCTTCAAATTCAAGATTTCAAGTGTAAATTTACTCATTTTGGAAGGAAAAACAGATGACTCAACTCTGATGCAAGTGAATCTACATAGTAAACAACGAAGTCATCTAGAAAACGGTACGTATAAGTCTTTAGTTTCAAATTTATAAACAAATTCATAAAACGCAATCGCGATTCTGTAGTGTAGGTCGTGGGCTCAGAATGTTCGGGTGCATACACTTACACTTATTGCATGGTCAATTATTATTGACCTTGCACCGCCAAGTAGCTATACACGGCGGACGCTCACCCCTGAAAAGCACGATTTTTTCGCCTTGTTTTTAAAATCATCAGACGTTTGTACTACTCAAAAAGTGTCCTATATTAAAAGTTTAGATCTAGTCTAACTCTATAATATGTAACTACTTTTTTTTAGTTTAAAAAAAATGTAAAAAAACTGGGAAAACGCTCACCGCTTTGCGTAGACGTGTTCTCCGTGTGGGATCTTGCAGGAAAGAGAATTTTTCTATAGAGGCGTTAGTCTCGTATATAGGCGTTTAATTTATCACTCAAGCAATGAGCTTGATCTTTTACTGGTATTGGATCAGGGAAATTATTTGTTTTCAAAACGAGATTTGTTTGATAAATTGGTCTGCAAATTATTTGCCCCCCCCCTCGGCAGTTTCAACTTTCTCCTCTCAATCTCATTATCCTTTCTTCTGCTTTCTTCTCCGCCCCCCTCTCTCTTTCCCTTTCCTGTTACATTTTTTTCCCCCGCCACCAATGGGCCTTCCTACATGATTGGGTGTGAAAAAAAAAACACTTTGCAGAACGTTAATGATCTCAGGCACGTATCCAGGGTGGCAAGCTGGCACTACCCCCCCCCCCCCTTTACAAAAAAAAATAAAATTAAATAAAAAATAAAAAATAAAAAAATGATGACCTTTATGATGGCAAAAAGCCGTTTTCTTTTTTTTTTTTTTTTTTTTTTTTTTTTGCCACATAAATCCCCCGCCTCCCCCCCAAAAAAAATAGAGAAAAAAAAGTTAAAGTAAAAAACGGACCAGCTCGATTTGTTTTATTTATGATCATGGGCAAAAAAATAAACATCTAACGTTACCCCCCCCCCCCTCCAAAACAAGAAAAAAAAAAGAAAAAAAAAAAAGAAAAACATGGAAAGAAAAAAAGGGGGGGCCAATATATGACAGGGTAAAAAATGGGGTGTACCAGAAGTGTATGAATTCAAATTTTGCACGCCCCCCCCCCCCTCTCTTGTGAAATACTCGATCCGCCATTGTATCTTTTGTAAAGATCAGTACCGGTTGGGACTGGTGGGACTAACTGTCACTGAATAAATTTCATTCGATAAAAAATCTTCTTTGGGCCTGGAAGAAATCTAGTCCGTTATGAGGTCAATTGAAGTTTCCGCGGGTCAATCTTGTTTACAATTTGTACAAACATCGTCAATTACCGATAGTCAATCACAAAATATTTACTCGTAAGTATCTAATGCTTTATGAATGAGTTCTGTCCTCTTTTATTCAAGTTCTTTAGCTGCAAGCCTCAACGTCGCTCAACGTATATTTAGCTGGTGCGTGCAATTCCTGATCTCATTCACTGAAGTGGCTGATAGGAAGTACAGAATACGACTGAAATGTAAGCACCTCAACAACTTTATCATCCGTACTGCTGCCCAAGACACAGAATTTTTAGTGATAGATCAGGTGAGTGTGAAATTTATTGTCAATTGTAAACAATTATTTTGATAACAGGCCAAAAAAGAGAATGGGTGGCCGATGGGGAATGCGTCAAATGCCGTGAGTCCGTTTCACGGTATGTTTGCACGCATATGTGGGGTGCATACGTGAACATGTTCAAGTTTCAATCAAATTAACTTGAATCTGCTTGAAATTCAGGCAATGAAATTATAATTCGCTCATTAATATCTTATTTTCTGGACTTAAAATGCCACGACACATACAATTCATCTCACTTTTTCGCGATAGATTAGTTTAAATATCCTCCAAAACACCAGACTGTAACGTTACATTTATGAGTAGGCCTATGACACAAACACACAAACACAAAAATAATTACATGGGACATATGTTGAAGATTTGAATAAGTTAAAGCACATTTTGGCACGACTACGTCACTCTTAATTCTTACCTTTTCCTTTACCCTTTGGTTTTGCACCTCCTTTTGCACCTCCTCCACCACCTCCTTTATTTTTAGGCATTTTCAAAAAGATTAAGAAGTTCTAAAACAAAATTAAATTCACTCGGTCGCCAGTATGTGATGGTATCGTTGAATTTTAAAGAGACAAACACGAAAAGATAAATAACATATTCAGGTTGCCCGATGAACAGAGGTCAGACGGTTTTGGAGCTGCAAAAGTGTAAATGGTGCTCAAGTTCCTGAAAAAGCTGCAAACTAACTTTTGTCATGAGGAGACGTGAAAATATGTTTTGATTTAGTTATACTAAAGTTAACCGAACACAAAAGTTACCTGGCAACCTTTTGTTTGGTTTTTGTTTGTTTTTGTTTTGCTTTTTCTCTTAAGTAACAGAATTAGAATATAGGCTACAGGACACGGCATATGTTTATATTCCGTTATAGTAATAATGATAATAATAATAACAATTAAAATAATAATAATAATAATAACGATAATAATCATGGATGATAATAATACTAATAACGATTAAAATTTGAGATCTCTTAATGACATGCAGATCATCCCATGACAATGAGAATATGCAAAACAATATCATTACAACCGATTTTGTTTTTGTAACCTAAGAGTCAGCAACAAATAATATTTCAAAATTTACCCCACCTCGTATTGCTTGCAATTACTCTAAGTTCATATTTGACTCATTATGATCTTATCTATAGGGCCTATAAAATAATGCAAATTACAAATGCGCTCCGAATTTTGGTTACCGTAACTTATGTTTACATTAAATATAGACATGATGTGCTTCCTATATTTCAATATTATTATGAACAAGGGCGGCGATTTCATGTCACGACTGGGGGGGGGGGGCGGAAACCCCGGAAGGGGAATTAATAATACGCTCAAGCGGAATAAAGCGTCCCAAAGATTATATTTGTATATAATAGAATGGGCTGCTTCGCATATTATGCAGAAACTAATAAAAATTTTACGAAGCGTCGGAACAAATAAAACATATTCCCTGATTACATATAGCGAACTGCCTGGGGAAGAGCATTTCACTTAATCATTGTTTTGTGTTTTGTTTGCGAGCGCGAAGCGCGAGTCGAAAATTTTGCATTATAATAACATTTGGCATATTTTTTTTTGTATTTGACATAAATTTTGCCTCGTCACCAGCTTCACTAGATGATCACTAAATTAAAAAAAATATTAAGCTTTAAAAATCGAGGGGCGATCCCCCCCTAGAAAAAATCGAGGGGACACGTCCCCTCCCCGTCCCCCCGGGATCGCCGCCAATGATCATGAACATAAACCTTTTTACCACCTTTATATAGGGACAGTCATCACAAAAGATTCACCCTTGCCACTAGTTGCCAGGCCAACTCTTTTGACGCCACATACACAAAATTTAGTGTACCAGCCTCAATGCTTGAAGAAAGAAAAATGGGGACACCCCTTTTTACGAAATACATGCAATCTTTTATAATAATTCTAATCCCTCATCGCTTTGTCGACTACTCTCTGCAAAAAATCAATATCAAAATTGGGGGCAAAGACTCCATCGATGTTATTGACATAACCTCAAAGCGCCGTGGGGTTTTTTTATTTAGCGCTTTATGGCTGCTTATGATAATAACTGCCATGACTGTGTGAGATGTATACTATTCATTATTTTCATAAATACATTCTAATCTTTGGAGAAGTTGTGATGCTTTATTCATTGTTCATTTATATCAAGCCAGAAATTATACAGTCTTTTTTTTTTTCTTTTTTTTTTCATTTTTTTTTTTCATACGGTGCCCAGGACCACATCGATGCTATTATTTATGATCATATTTGTCCTCCTATTGAATGAAGACAATCATCGCGGGAGTCTCTCGTTGAATGTTTAGAGCATTGTGATTTGATAATAAAAACTGTCTATAGTGACGTAAATAAAAAAAAAACTTTGGAGACTGAGTTTTGATGTTTTGTTGAGTTTAGTAGGCCCTATTTATAGCATCAACGCACAAGAATTGAAATATATGTTGTAAACTCTTCCAACTAAACCACTATTCGCTTTCAACATCGTTATTAATAACCGCTGATAACTTTTCAGAGAAATCGTTTTTGATACAATACACTTTCTGCGCTGTTTTAAATGCATGTCATGCATTTTGGCATTGGACTTTTGGACAGGAAATTCATTGTTTATAGTTTATCGTTTCAACAAGGATAATGCATAATGAAGCAGGATTCTTGGGACGCATACAATCATAAATAGCTGATCGTGGTATAAAACAAATCTTAGTTCCTAGAATTGAAATTAGACTGAAAATACAACCGATACAACTGAACAACAGATGATTTTAATATAGGGTAAGACCTATAGTCTGCTCTTTGTAAAGGTGTAAATTAAATTTTGTGAATTTATATTTACAAATTGCTCTTTGTAGTCATTCATATACTGCGGGTGTATTTATTTTTCTTTACAAATCTTGGCTGGAAAATAACAATGATGACACCCAAAGATTGTCTTGTTTAAGACGGTGTTGATAAGCGATATCGTAACGTTTAGGTCGATTGTAGAAAGTATGGCCACATCAGATGTTGAGGGGAAAACACCCCTCCATTCTGCTTCTGAGAAAGGAGACTTGAAAATAGTAAAACATATTTTAGGTATTAAAAGGAGCAGATATTGAGAAGTCTGATCGTAGAGGCTGGACTCCTCTTCACTATGCATCATCCTATGGCAATATTGGTGTAATGAGGTCGAATGTAGAAAGTATGACCACATCAAAATATGTTGAGGGGAAAACACTCCTCCATTCTGCTTCCGAAGCAGAAGGATCCTTGGAAATAGCAAAACATATGTTACGTGTAGGAGCTGATATTGAGGAGTCTGATCATAGAGGCTGGACTCTTCTTCACTATGCATCATCCAATGGCAATATTGGTATAGTTAAGTATCTCGTTAGTCAAGGAGCACAGATAGACAATGCTGACATTGAAGATCGAACACCTCTTCAAAAGGCAGCATACAATGGTCATCTTGAGGTAGTTGAGTATCTCATCAGTGAAGAAGCACAGATAGACAAGGGGGATAATAATGGTAGTACACCTCTTCACGAAGCATCATTCCAAGGCCATCTTAAGATAGTTAAACATCTCATCAGTACAGGAGCAAAGATAAACCTGGGTGATAAAAAAGGTCAGACACCTCTTCAGAAGGCAGCACACAATGGCCATCTTGATGTAGTTGAGTATCTCATCGGTCAACGCGCAGACTTAGACAAGGAGGGTAATGGCGGTAGTACACCTCTTCACCGCGCATCATCCGAAGGCCATCTTGAAGTGGTTAAGTGTCTTGTCAGCAAAGGAGCACAGATAGACAAGGTTAATCGTGATGGTAGTGCACCTCTCCACATTGCATCATCCAAAGGCCATCTTGAGGTAGTTAAGTATCTCGTCAGTCAAGGAGCACAGATTCAGAAGGCTGATAATAGTGGGAGGTCACCTCTCCACATTGCATCATACAATGGTCATCTTGATGTGGTTCAGTATCTCGTCAGTCAAGGAGCACAGATTGAGAAGGCTGGTAATAATGATATGACACCTCTTCACTATGCATCACTCAATGGTCGTCTTGATGTAGTTCAGTATCTCGTCAGTCAAGGAGCACAGATTCAGAAGGCTGATAATAGTGGGAGGACACCTCTTTATATTGCATCATACAATGGTCATCTTGATGTGGTTCAGTATCTCATGTGTCAAGGAGCACAAGTCGAACAAGGTATGCTACTAATTATTATTTAAAATAATGGACCTATATAATTCACGCATGAGCCATAGGGATTTTCAATAATTATCGATATATTTAATATCTTCCGGTGTATTAAATTTAAGAATATAATTGTGAAAGAGGGAGAGGAGATTTGTATGTTTTTGCAAAATAAATAACTTGATTCAGTATAATTGTATAAAAATATTTCAAAAGTAATTCATGATGGCCCATTTTAGATTGAATGAACTTTAATGATTTTATAATTGATATCATTTTGACGGAATTAGCAAACTACAATCGTGGTTTAAATATCGTGAGTCGCCGGATATCTATTTATTTCATAGATCATGTTTAACCAGGTTGCCTCACCGCATGCGCTTTTGGTTTCCCCATAGACTTGTGTAGTCCAAATGCAAAAAAGTAAAATGCCAATTACATATGGCGATTGCTCAAAAAGTATTTGAGGTAAAAGTATGAAACTTTACAGGCTTATTTATTCTAATATACCTCAAATACATGCTAAGTTTCAGAAAATTTGGTAAAATAGGGAGGGTAGATTCGCCCCCACCCTTGGTGGTGAGATGACCAAAATAACCATGCCCATTGAAGGTTAAGACTATTTTTTTTTTATTTAATGAAGACATTCCTTGTAAATGTATACTTTTAAAAGGAAATTTCATGAGCAATTCAAATATTTTGAAATATTAAGGGTCATTGGAACAATGGACTTAAATAGGGGCACTGAATTAAAAATTTGGGGCCCTTCAAAAATAATTTAAACTAGAGCTTAAAATTGTAACACGTACAATTATCGGTGGTATGTACTGATATGTAAAATTTGTAATGCGGTAAATTTACATGAATTACGTTTTACAATCAAACTGGTTGAGAATTTACTCAGCCATAGCATGAAAAGGCTTATTAAAGGGAAGGAAACACTAGGAATTCATTAAATTGTACAACAACAGGAAAATCAAAGAAGCTGATCAATGAAAATTTGAGAAAATGAATAATAAGAAAGTTATGAGCATTTGAATGTTGTGATCACTGCTGCTATGGGGATCCTCACATTGGCAACAGGCCCAAGATGTGTAATGGCATAACAACTTCCCCATTACTATTGTACATATTTCACTCAAATTGTAATTTTTTTATTAATTCCGTTAAAAGATCTGAGTATCTTTTCATGGGAGGACATGTAATACAAGTTCACAAAATATAATCATGTGTGAAGAGTTTGTACTACCATTAGAATGGAAAAAAAAGAAGAATTTTTGATATTTTTTGTATGTCATATAGGAGAGTTGTTCATGTGTGACATCACACATCTTGGGCCTGTTGCCAGTGTGAGGATTTCCATAGCGTTAGTGATCACAACATTCAAAGGCACATAACTTTCTTATTATTTATACAATTGTTCTCAAACTTTCTTTAATATGTTTCTTTGATTTTTTTTTCATACAATTCAACTGAATCCCAGGGTTTCATTCTCCTTTAAAATTTGGGAGAAAATCGACCAATATTTATTGAGATAAACTACATTTAGATTTTTTTTTTTTAAATGAATTTTTGAGTTTGCATGAGAATCTGACGATGTTCTTTCCCCTTGACCCCTAAATTTTATTGGTGAATTATATTTCCTATGTCATAAACATTGAGAAAATATAAAGAAAACCTCGGGCTTTTGACCTCTCAAACGAGCTATGGAGGATTTTAAAGACGTATGTTTTTTTTTTAAATGTTTTTACGTTATTTCCCCCATTGACGCACGCGCGGACATTGAAATTTGACGAGCGCGTGCGTCTTTATGGTCGGCTCAACATGATTCAACATAGATAAAAAAAACTCTTATGTTATGTGTCTAAAAGGCAAATCAAGAAAAAAATCCGGAGTTTTACATGATTAACGGCGTGCGCGCAAAACGCGCGCGCAGGCGCTTACGCGCGGAAATTTTCTATATGCTAGAAATGGCCTGAAACATATACTTTGTATAAATATGGGGTGATTTTGAGCTTTTTTAGATTTTGACACATCGGTTTTCGAAATTTTTCACCCTGTTAAAAACATTTATCATATAGGCCTGTCGAATTATTTTTTGTTTGGAACATGATGCTCTTTAATTTAAGACCAGCCACGACTCATTTGGCCGACAATTTTTTGACGCCAACGATTAGGTCGGCACTTAAAAAAAAAAAAAAAAAAGGGGCGGGGCAGAATTTTTATGTTACGCCAAGGTACGCATGAAAAAAAAATATGTACACTTTTTCTACAGGCACACCAATATTTCGGTTTACAGCGATCCCGTGAGGACAAGCTTTGAAATTTTGCCCCCCCCAAAAAAAAAAAAATAAATAAAATAAAATTTAAAAAAATAACAAATACAAATTTCCTTATTTTTTCTTCTAATTACAAGAAAAATGAAAAAAAAAAAAAAAATGTAGAGGAGACCGGGTTATGAACGTTACAAAATTCACATTTTGGGCCAGATAATTCTAATGAAAGAACTCACGCACTCCATATTGGGTCTGTAGTTAGCCTATTATAGTATGTTGGCTAAAACCTGAGGCATATAAAACTTGAAAACATGTAAACACTAATTAACTACAGCTTAATTAGTGAAGACATTTTTTTTGTAACAACCTACCCCATATACGGGGTAGGTTGTTACACCATACGGGGTCAATTGTTACAATATGTAAACATACAGGGTAAGTTGACTATGTGTAAATCTCTTATACCATACTTTAATTTCAACTTTCCAGTTTCTTGGTATCGTTAACAGTAGATCAAGTAGAGCTCTAGAATATACAAAAGTAATAATAGAAAAATAAAAAAATTAACACCTGAAAACTGAGACGAAATGTAATTTTACATAATTATGTAATGTAAGTGGGGTAAGTTGTTACATCAACATGGGGTAGGTTGTTGTAACAACCGACCCCATGGGTGATTTTACACACAGAAATCAACTGTCGCACAGTCATTAGGCAGAATTACAGGGCATGGCTAGGGGGTATATTAGTGACATACATGTACTATATTTACAATACCAGGCTATCATCATGTGCCTTCAGTTGTAAGAGCTATTAAAATTTTCAATTTTTATCAAAAATTTACTTTGAACTGTAAAAAATGGTTTTTGTTGATTTACTTTTTAATAAAACAACGGAGAAACCTCACGACCGGCAGTTCATCACAGCTATGTGTAGGCTGTATATAGATGCCAGTTAGCACATCCTCTCTTGTTCCATCTTAGCACACTGAGAACTGTAACAACTGACCCGTGTAACTTCCATACCCGGTCTCCCCTAAGCCACGTTTTTTTTTCCGCACAAAAGATTTTTCGATGTTACAGTATTAATCCCTTGAAATATAAATAAATATAATAAGAAATAAATAAATAAATGAATGAATAAATAAATAAAAAAGGGGGAGGGTGGCGCAGTGTAAAAGCCTATTCCTATAGCATTTTCGTCTGAGCAATTTACAATTTTTTCATAAATTTCTAAACTGTCAATGGTGGACCTGCTAGCTGCCCCGGCGCGTAGCGCCGGGTGCAGCTAATACATGTATATACATAATGTATATACACAATCCTGTGTATATTTACATGTACATTTTCTTTAGAAGAGGGGCTTTACGACAATAAACAAAATCGATTGGCCTTAGTACATTTAGGGGGCTACTAATTGACCATCCGACAAAGCTTCAGGAAAGGAAAGTCTAAACTCGGGCTTTACTGTACAGAATAACTATATCCATTATAAATTTAGTTAAGTGCCATTCTGAGGCCAAAATTGACAAAAGAGGAGGAGAACTGAAGATCCCGGAACAAAACACCACTCTGACCATCTCTTCTGGTGCACTAGAAGGGGACAAACCTAAAACTATTTCACTCACGGTTCTTCTTGTCACCCCACCTGAAATCATTCTGAGAGATGACGAGATCCTAATTGCAAAGTGCTTCGAGTGTCACCCATATAGACTTCAGTTCGCACCAGGCAAACCAGCTCAATTGAAGATACCACATTGTGCCAACCTCGATGATCCTCAGAAAATACAGGTTGTACTGTACTCATGTGGTAAGCAATTGTGGAGAGATTTAAACGGTGCTTTCAAACTAGATGCAATTACAATATACTTTTTAACGTTATATTAGGCCTACTCAAGTCTCAGATGACCGGTATGTATTTCTTTGAAGAATGACAGCGCAGTTAAAAATGAAAAAAATATTTAAAAAAAATAGAAGGGGGAATTAAAAAAAAAAGCACAACAATGTGCCTACGTATAAAAGAAAAGCAAATTAGCAAGGTAAAAAAAAAAAAAAAAAAAAAAAAAAAAAAAAAAAAAAAAAAAAAAAAAAAAAAAAAAAAAAAAAACACGATAAAATGGCTGACATTGGCTTTCTTTTTCAGAAAAGAGTGAAAAAAAAATATTGGTACTGAACAGTGTCTTTAAAAAATTGACAACGAGATTTTCAATATTTTTATTCCTGTTCATGATGAAACTATACCTTTTCCATAACAAAAATGATCTCGTCTGACGGACAATAATGTGTGCGATGATTGTGTATGATTTTTTTTTTTTAAATACAATTAGGGAAAGCTGGAAGAAAGCCGGAGCGCATTGTTCAAACATCAAAGACCTGTCGAGTTACTCCACATCATATTGAAATCTCTCTGGATTACCTCTTAGGAGGATTTCTTGCATTCATTAAAGATCGAAACATAAATGGCAAACTAATGTCATTCATGCCGTTTCTTCCACGTACGATGCCAACGTCACGAGAGATGATGTTGCAGTTTCGTATGGCCAACAAACCCCACGAAACGTCTTGGGTAAGTTGGACACCCCCTAAAGCCAATACCAAAAAGCACGTCTATAGCACCACTTCAAGTTTTCAACTGCCCAATCTGGTCCGCTTCTAATGCGGCGGTCACAACTCGCCGTACCTTCGACGTGCAACTCCCTACGATGGATTTCGTAGAAATTCGTGTAGCGGAGGTACCTCGCAGGTACAATGCATGAACGACGTACTGGAGGTTTTTACAATACCCTTACTACAGAAAAGCACGAATCGCAGAAGTTGACCCAGGACATGTGCGTGCATTGTACATGCAACGCAGGCTACGTTGATGGCACGTGCCCCGTAGCCTACGACGAGTTGTGACCGCGGCATAACCCAGAATACAATGTTAATGAGTATTTAAGTTAATGAGTGTATTTTGTTTTTAATCTTCACAACACACTTTGCTCAACCTCCTATCTTTTTTGGTATTTCAAGCTATACGGGTTCAGGAAAGGTGAACATTTTTTTAAATTATAAGAAGCCAATCTTCATTTTGTTTCGCATACTCTCTCTCTTTCACGATTTAGTTTAATTTTGTGACTCCATCACTCCATCACTATAAAAAATTACGGGTTGAGAATTTAAATAAAAAGAGAAGAAACCAAGAAATAGAAGTAGAATCAATAACGGAAATTAATAACGAGAAGGACACATAAACATTTTGAGGTGAAATTCCAGGATTGCTCTCAGCGGGAGCGGGGGGGGGCGTAAACGTCGGACGTCCAACATGTTTTAATCTTAATCTGACACGTCTTCTCGGGTTAAAGCAATACAAGATTTTGAGGGGGAGAAGAGTTGACAATAATAAGCCAAAGTCAATCAGTGCCGGACGGGATAATTCGCTTCATTGTTCATATGATCCACTTTTTCGACCCCCCCCCTTGAAAATCCTAGTTACGGGCCCGTTTCCTGAAAATGGGAGCCTGAAGCCCCCCCCCCCCCTCCATCCCCGGCTCCGCGGCTCCAGTATAGGCTCCGATAATGAATACATTATTGTAAATTACAGAGGTGTATCCACGCCATTGGAGTGGACGCAAGTCATCAACCTGCTATAGATGATGACTATGAGATGGAGGTCAAAGATGAAGATCTTAGAATCACGTGTCAACTAGACGAAAACACTCCTCTGGAAGAGGTGAGAGCACCATGCAGCAACTTTGGTGGCAACTCTCCTTCCATTTTGAATATTCTAAATCTTTGTTGTAGCTTAATTTATAGGAATTGGAATTGTACCTGGCTAGGTGTACTAAAACCTTTTGAAAACATATCTTGCTCTTCTGATTTTTTGCTTCAATTTATTCAGTTCATTTATGTTTTGGAAATTCGATAAAAATTGAAATCAACAACTAGCTAGAAATAAACACAACTTGCTTAATCGACCATATCGGTTTATGCATGAATGAACATGATTTTTAAAGTTGATTAAATCAGAGGCTATTGTCTATTCTTTGATTTGATATGTAACTTGGTTGATGTTACACGCACATATTTCGTTAAATAAAGAACTCAACTGATATTTTACATTTGAATACATGGACTCATACCATGGGGGTTTAATAAATCAGCAACAATGGCAACTGTATTATGCTAATAAATTACAGAGTATAAAGAAGAATCACGTGCGGAAAACCAAGCATGCTGTCTCATTTGACTTGGATTTTAACGGGAAAAAAGATGACTTACCGGTGAGACTGAAAGTGATTCAGTCAGAAGACGAAATGAAGATCAATTTTAGAACACCTTTTCTTGCTCCCGTCAGGCCTCCCGTCAGGCCTCCCGTCGGTGAGTTCAAACAACTCATATTCGTTTCTTCTATTTGATATGTTACTTTTGCGGTGGTCACAGCTGTTCTACGTAGCTTGCGTTATACATGCTGGTACATTTGCATGGAGCCATCGGAGGCCAAACAGTTAAAAAAAAATTTTTTTTTTTAAATCAATCTTGACGGAGTGAATTTCAGAAAGAGTGTGCATATCAATTCTAGTTGTAAACTTAAGAGATAGAGGGCGCTACCATTCTACTCAAAGCGAACGTGCCCATTGACTTTTTTTTTTTTTTTTTGGACAGTTTTTCACTTTATTTTCTTTATTGTGGCGAGCAACTACCTTTTCAAAAAATGTTCAACTTGAATAAGTACGCTAAGAGTATGAATTTTTCAAAAATAGGAATAACTTATTGCAAAGGAAAAAAAAGTCCTGTCACTTGTGTCAATTCGAAAGCCTAGTCAGATCAAATTCCTGTACAATATGGTATATTTTGCTCTCAAAATAGCTCATGCGCTGCATAGTTTTGATCCTCGATGCCGCATTATACTATTGTAGCTTATTGTTCACAGGGCAATTAAAAGCTTGAATTCTCAGCTTTCCGGAGATGGTACATTCATTTTAATTGATTAAAAAAAGTCCTGTCACTTTGAACATAATCATAAGAGGTTCTTTCCTCGACTAGTCAATATTTACGCGTATCACATGCATATCGCATAGAAACATGTGAACGGCGTGCGTCTTCGCAAGACTTGTGACAAGTTCACAATCTATGTCATTGTTTTGAGCATCAATTTATAGGAATTGCATATTCTGATTACAACTTCAGCACAATAATGTTATAAGCTTGCCCAAATGTGTATTTCCTCCATCTGGTCTGGAGAATCTATTAACTAACAACATGATAAAAGTTCATCAATTTCTTTCATCTCCACGAGTAGATTGCTCAACCGAACGGACAATACCATTCTATCACTGCAGGGAAGTCTTCTTACGCGAGTTTTTGTGAGCTAATTTATTATTGCAGCCAGCTGTATAGATTTCTGCGCTTCTCAGCCGTATTTCCAACGTCACTCTGTTGCGTCTGGCCTCTTAGATAATGGACGCACCTTGTTTAATTACGATATAATGCCGCACATTGGTATACGTTAACTTTACATTTTACCATCATTTGCAAAAGTTTAAGACCACCCTAAATTTTGGGGGTATTATGTTCAATGAGCATTATTCTTTTGTTCCATTGAAATATTATGTAACATGTTTTCCTGTCATGGTTCATGGGATGAGATTAATGGTTTAAGCTCATTTCCATGAATGTCTTTGCCTCAGAAGGTCTTCATCTGGCACTTTGTCTCTTATCCAGGATGGGAAAAAAACAGAGTCTAAGTCAGGTTCAGAGGGTTAAAATAGTAACCCTTTTCCAAGAAGGCTACTCTGAACGCAAGATTAGTGAGGACACTGGGTGTAGCAAGACTGTCGTCCACAATGCCATTCACAAATTTCGAAACGATGGCTCATTTTCCGACCGGAAGAGGAGTGGTCGTCCAAGAAAAACAACGCGTTGCGAGGACAACATGATGAAGAGGAGTGTTGGAAGAGATTGTTCCATTTCCTGTCGTGACATCAAGGCCGAGCTGCAGTCTACTGGTATTACAGTCAGTAAGAGTACGATTTCTCGCCGTTTGAGCAAGGAATTTGGGCTAAAAGAATAATGCTCATTGAACATAATACCCCCAAAATTGAGGGTGGTCTTAAACTTTTGCAAATGATGGTACATAGAGTAGAATTGATATGAATTGAAATTGAAATTCGAATGAAGTTGGAGTGAAAATACATATTTCCACTCCATTTTCACTCATTTTTGAATGACCTCAGGGATTTACTCGGAGATCTCGTGTGAGCCCCACTCTAGAATGAGGGAAAATGTAGTGAAATGTATGTTTCCATTCTGAATTCATTTGAATTACGCTCTAATTCACTTCTGATAATCAATCCTTCAAGAGTGAACATTTTCATTTGTTTTGCTTTTTTACTTATTTATTTATCTGTTTTTTTTTCCTCTTTCTTTCTTTTTCTTTTCTTTTTTTTTTTTTTTCTCCCTCTCTTTTGCTGCACGTACGGCCTGTTGTGATCACCGCATATTTCAGCTGTATTATCATGCTATAGAACAGCCGAAAAACAACCGAAGACATCATGTCCGCCCGGCCCTCTCCAGTATTATAGTTCGGAATCATTTGCATTTACGAAATACACAGCTGATAAACTTAATTATAGCATAAACTGACAACCGGAGTAGAATGTGGAGTACGTATCGGTCAAGGGTCACTCAGGTCAACTTATAAAACTCTAATTCAAAAATTGCATTGCAATAACCAATCACAATCATTGTTGCATGTGCTCTTTGTTCAAAAGAATGATCAGTGACTTTCATTCGAATTTGGAATTGATCGCTAACATTTGTGTTATAGGGCCCTGGTGTCATGATCAAGGGTTTTTTTTATTCAACCGTTTTTGTTTTTTTTAATTAATAATGGGGTGTTTCAAACTTGAATCGCTGAGTTGGAGTAAGGAATTTGACCGTATCTGCGCCATTCAGGGTATGTTTTCGGTGTGAAGTCGAAAAGGGGCGCAAATTTAACTTCGTGAAA
>CALNVZ010000674.1:19111200-19243534 GCA_940671915.1 Paracentrotus lividus
AAATAACAAAACTCATATTAATATAATCATACCTCTCTTTTATTACGTGTTTCCTTTTTAACTCTCACATGAAGAAGACAACTGTTCAAGGTAAATGCCATTCAGAGGGAATCTTTGACCATACGGGAGGAGAGCTAACCATTCCATCTCAAGAGTCATCCTGACCATCCCTCTGGAGCATTGGACAAGGGCACTACTAAGGCGATCTCACTTGACGTTCTAACAGACATCCCACCTGAAATCACTCTAAGAGATGACGAGATAATTGTTACCGATGGATTCCAGTGTCTTCCGTCAGGACTTCACTTTGCTGCAGGGAAACAGTTTAGATTGAAATGCCACATTGTGCTAACCTCATCGATCCTCAGAAGGTCGGGCTGTCATGTACTCCTGGAATCATGGTAAGCAAGTTCACACAATGCTTGTTACCGTAGTTTGTAAAAGATGGTACATTTTTCGAGTTATCTTTTTATGAACGAAACTCAAAATAGAGCAGCAAACATTTAAAAGAGCAAACAAAAGGCGGAATGGTGTTAAGGGGGCCGTTCACACTGAGGTCGTTCTATAACGTTCCATAACGTTCTTGCCCGTTTCTTTTAAAAAATTGCTGAACGGGCTTTGGTCGGGTGGAACTTATAACTTTGAAAAATAATTTCTTGAATACGATACTAGGCAGTTCATAAAACAGTTCTCGTTACGTCAATGCCGTCTTTATTCGCGTCCGCAATTACGTTGTTAACCATTTCAGGACCGAGTAAACGGCTCGTTCACTCTATACCGTTCGTAGCACGGTCCAAACCGTCACTAAAAGTGCCTATGCGCAGCATGATAAAAGTTAGGTAAAGGTGTTCGTAGTACGCCTTCTCGTTCAGAGTAAGTCCTACCCGTTTAAGAACGTTGTCACTACGTTTAATTTTAGAACTTGAAGCCAGTATGATTTTTTAACATGTCAAAAAAATCGGAATGCCTTTCCGTTCTCTCCGTTCGGGCCCGTTCGCCAAGTTCGTAAACAGATTGTAAACGGTCTGTACTAGATTCTAAAAGGTCTGCCACTATACTTCAGTCGTGTGTAAACAGATTGAGCCCGTTCACCAAGAACTACCTAGAACGCCAGTTGAGAACTAGCTCAGTGTGACGGGAATTATGACATGCCGTTCTGTTTAAAATTGGAAACGTATGTTCGTTGTACTCCTTCTCGTTCAGAGTAAGTCCCTACCCGTTTAAGGAACGTTTGTCACTACGTTTAATTTTAGAACTTGAATAATTAATATACAATGCTCGTTTGTATGACGTCCTAGCACATCTTTAGAACGATTTAAGTCCGGCAATTTCGTTTGTAGTACGTCCATCTCGTTTCAGGTACGTTGTAACCCCGTTAAATTTTAGGACGAGATGGGCGCCCGATTTTTTTGAACACTTTTTTGGAAATCCGACCGAGCTAGTCCGTGAAGTTCATAAACAGATCGTAAGAAGTATTTACTACGTCCACTCAGTTTACACACAGACTATGCCCGTTCGGCAAAATTTGCAAGGACGTAGTAGGAACGAGCTCAGTGTGACGGGGGTATAATCTATCAAACTGGGACGATTTAATCTCAACTTTAACAATTGTTCACATATCTGATTGAATCTAACCAAGATAAAGATATATTATAATGATACAGGTTACTACATTTGTTTGTTTGTTTGTTGTTTTTTTTTGGTTTTTTTTAATAGAGCTCTTGTTTTTTTGCTATTTACATATTAATTACCTTTTTCGTGTACTAAACGTAACATGTATTTGCATTGTATATGACCTTATTTATGTATTATATAATTTGTTTTGTCTTTGTTATTTTGTTTTGTTATTTTACAGAAGAGAACGAAGATGAGAAGCCCAAGCGCATTATACTAACATCAAGAACATGTCAGGTTACTCATCATCACATTGAAGTCTTATTGGAACATTTCACCTTCATATTGTTTGCCATCATCAAAGATTGGTTAAACCTGAGCAGTGAACAAATGTCCTTTATGCCGTTTCTTCCAAAAGAAATACCGCCTTCGGGACCTGTAACTTTGGAAATTCGTATGGTCAACAAGCCTTATGATACAGAATGGGTATGTCCTGAATATGATATCAGCAGTTTTATAATCAGACTACATTTTTTAATAAATTAAGATCTTTGCACTTATCAGCTAAACTATACACAAAAAGAAAGTTCCCCCTATTTTATATATCAATAATTTTTGAACCAGGAGGAATTTTAAAAATCTGATTATATGTCCATTACAATGTGAACGAATTTTAGAAAAAATCAATAAGTCATGCTTCAGTGAGTAATGGTTGAATGCAAAAATGTCATATTTAAAAGTTCGCAAGCCTAAAATGGCAACTTTGATTCAATGATAACGGACCCATTTTCAGATATTAAACATTTTACACGTCAGAATGTATGCAAAACGTGCTTTCCCAATATACGAAAACGAAATTTGCGTCAAATTTCACGGATGAGTGAGCATGCAGCAAAAATTGCCCAAACTGCCATTTTTGCTTCTTTGCCATGGTATTTTGATCAAATTTGATGGAATTCCTGTTTTGGAAGTGTAAGCAACGAATATCCATTCATTCATTCTTTGGGCACGTGTCAATGATCCTATGGCATTTATTTACAAATTCATGCTTCAGTGAGCACGTCGGACTGGAAAAGCCCTTTTCTCACGTACGGACTTAAATTCAAATTCTTACTTTGATGGAATATAACAATTCATTTCGGGGAGTACCTTTCATTTTATTTTCATAAAAATCCCGATGTTTCACGCCTCAGTGGGCACAAGATACAAAAGTCACGAAAATCATGAAAATGAGAAGAAAGTTTGGGGGTTCTTCATGGTTCAGTGACTTTTCGAATACGTAATTTGTATAAAGATCATGTTACTAAGAGACTAGTTGAAGCTATGTGCAAAGTTTCCTTAAATGATTCACAGTCAAATGGACAAAAACTGACAATAAAAATATGCCAAATTTCACTTTTGTTAAACTTTTGTTAAACCTCAAGTCAATGGATGAGGAAATCAATACCTGACAAATGTGAAATTCGGCCAATTTAATGAATGATTATTGTTAATTCTACCGTGAGTTATGTCACGAAACTTGGCACACAGCTTCAACTGATCTCGAATTAACATGATCTTGATTCAAATAACGTAAAAGTCACTGAACCATGACAAAGCCCCAAATTTTTTCCTCATTTCCATGATTTTCGTGTATCTTGAATGAATGGATATTGGTTGCATACAATTCCAAAACAGGAATTCCCTCATGTTTGTTTGTTCGATTATACCATGGCAAAGAAGTAAAATGGCAGTTTTGGCAAATTTTGCAGCATGCTCACTCAACCGTAAAATTTGACGCAAATTTTGTTTCCGTATATTGGGAAGCACGTTTTGCATACATTCTGACGTGTAAAATGTTTAAAATCTGAAAATGGTTCCGTTATCATTGAATCTAAGTTGCCATTTTAGGCTTGCGAACTTCAAAAAATGACTTTTTTGCATTCAACCATTGCTCACTGAAGCATGACTTGATGATTTTTCCTAAAATTCGCTCCCATTGTTGCTAATTTAATTCCCTACATGGACATATTATTAGATTTTTAAAATTCCTCCTAGTTAAAAAATTATTGATATCTGAAATAGGGGGAACTTTCTTTTTTTGTTGTGTTTATATGTATTTGATAGTTTCATGAATTTCTTGAGTATGAGCTGTTTTGTTCTTTGTTCACAAAATTTATGGTGGAGCCATTTTTGGTACGACAAGAAAGATTTATTGTCTGTTCTTGCTTTTTGTTGTTGTTGTTGTTGTTGAAAATGGCCTCAAAAGTTGCGCGTCATCACATCATAATCGAGAAAAAAAAATATCATAAAATTACAGAGTAGTATTCCCATGCGTTTCAGAATAATTCTTGCGCGAAATGTTGAGGCGGGAATGCTTTTTTTTGGGGTTAATTGGATGTCACTTTCTCTGTTATAGAGAGATGTTCATGATATTGGTAATAACGCCAGATATCAACCAGCTAAAGATGTTGATGACGAGATGACTGTTGAAGATGAAGACCTTAAAATCACTTGCCAACTAAATGACGAAAATCTACAGGAAGAGGTAAGGGAGTTAATGAACGAAGTGTAGTCAAATGTAGCTAATCAACTTTAAATTGGCTTTTGATGAATAAAGCCAAAGTGAATTTGGAGGGGGGGGGGAAATAAAAAAGAAAATAAATGATTTAAAAAAAAATAATGTTGCAATGGTTACAACGTCTCACAGAATTCTACAAAATTTTTACTGAAATATAAGTGACTCTAGTACCTCTAGTACAGAAAGGACATTCACCTTACCCACCGATTGGTCACCTACATATCCATAGGACTGGTGTTGAGAAGCGTCTGCTACAGCTCAACCCTTCAAAGGCCAGTGGACCTGATGATCTTCCGCCCAAGCTCCTGAAACTGATAGCCAGTGAGATTGCTTCTCCACTCTCGTTCCTGTTCCAGCAGAGCTACAACATCGGGATTATCCCAGTCCAGTGGAAACAGGCACTTGTTACTCCCATCCACAAGTCTGGAGAAAAGTGTGGACCCTCTAACTACAGGCCTATCTCCCTCACATGCATATGTTGTAATAAAGTTATGGAACATATCATCTTAAGTCACATCTCCAAGCATCTAGCAGTAAACAACATTCTCACTGATGCGCAACACGGGTTCAGGCCGGGACTTTCAAATCAACAACTACCCAACTGACATCAAGTGTTCATGACTGGTTTCCTGTCCTCTAACGACGAATTCAAGTGGAAATTGTCTTCTTAGACTTTCAGAAGGCTTTTGATCGAGTTCTTTATCATCTACTCTCTACTAAACTTGAATTCTATGGAATAAGTGGTGACTCGCTTCTATGGATAATGTCACTACTCACTGATAGGCGGCAGGCGGTCTTGGTAGATGGATCCAAATCAACACTCCGGGATGGAATATCTGGTGTCCCCCAGGGCAGGGATCAGTCATCGGCCCGACCCTTTTCCTGTTGTATATCAACGGCAATATTCAGTCCACAATGCCACTCTACGCAGACAACAGCACTCTTTATCGTGAGATCAAGCATATGCATGCAGATGGCCAACATATCCTGACAAATGATCTCCAGCTAAGTGGTCTGAAGACTGCATGATGAATTTCAACGTTGGAAAATGTGACATTCTCACAATAACGAGTAAACGAACTCCCAGCATACAGCAATACAAGTTATTCAGTGGACTTAACCCAAGAGTTGAACATTACAAGTATCTAGGAGTAACGGTTTATTCTGGCCTTCGTTGGAACAAGTATTGCCAGTCCATCCGGAATAAAGCAAGCCGTACCCTTAGTCTACTCCGCAGGACCCCATCCTCTTGCAGCAGAGATGTAAAGTCCAAAGCCTACATGGCATTAGTGCGCCCTCAGTTGGAGTATTGTTCTGAGGCGTGGAACCCACACAGCATCACAGTAACAAAAATGCTCGAGCAAGTACAAAGAGCACAAGCTCGCTTTGTATACTGTGACTACAGATACACCGCATCATCATCATCTGCTCTCGTATCAGCCCTTCAATGGGACACCCTTCACACACTCCGTATTCTTGACCAATGCACCCTCTTCCACAAGATTCATCACAAGCTTATCTTTATGCCTTTTCCCCACATTGTCATCCCTGCTACCTACTTTAGAAGACATGACCACAACTTGAAGTATGTCATCCCACAAGCATCGATCGACTCATTCAAATACTCATGTTATCCAAGAACGATACGGATCAGGAATAGCCTAGCCAGCTCAGCAGTAAATGCTACCGGAACTATCAATTTCAAGGAGGCCTTAACCTTCATCAGAACATTGCAGCCTCCTGTTGGCTCTCACATACTGGGGTTGTTTTTACTCGCACTGGACATACCATATTTTACTGTACATATATAAAGTTCGTTGTCCACCCACCAACCCACTTCATGGCACCCCTTGTGACAATTCACCTTGTCGATCATCCCAGTATAGCATCCTTAGTGACCTGCCAGAGGGATTACCACATCAAGTATCAAGTATCAACCATTTATGTAAAAAATCCCCCCCCAAAAAAAAAACAAACAAACAAAAACAAAACAAACAAAAAAAAAACACAAAAAAAAAACAAAAAAAAACATTTATCAATGATAAGTGTGATCTAATACAGATTTGAAAGGCTATACACAGGCTTTGCTGGTGTTAGTTTTGTTGCACCTGACTTCCAGGAGGCTTTCGAAAGCTTGTTTGAACTTTGCTCCTTGAAACAACCAATAATGATTAACATATTTCGATTTGCAATTCCAATTACCATGTTCTTGCTAACGTTGTATTTTTGATTTGTCATATACAATCATAGGTGGTCAAAAAACGCCTTTTCCAGAAGACGAGAAATGTTGTGTACTTTGTCTTGGATTTGAAAGAGAATGAAAAACTTCAGCAGGTGGTGAAGATTAAATTAATACAGTTAGACCTTGAGAAGCCAATCATATTTACATTTAGAAGAGAGGTTCTTCCTTCTGTTGGTAAGTTCAAAATCTTAATTAGACCTAGATGTAGGCCCTTCTTCCTAAAGTTAAGAATAATTTTGTCTTAATATATTCACAGTGGTGGATCCAGGATTTCAGAATATGGGGAGGGGCGCCGCTGAAATTTTCTGATTTTAACATGTACAGTCAATGATGTATGCTTCAGTTCTACGAAAAGGCCGTATTCATGGGAATGAAAATATTTCACGTATCATATCAATTCTACTCTATGTAAAATGTAAAGTTAACGTATACCAATGTGCGGCATTATATCGTAATTAAACAAGGCGCGTCCATTATCTAAGAGGTCAGACGCAACGAAGCGACGTTGGAAATACGACTGACAAGCGTAGAAATCTATACAGCTGGCTGCAATAATAAATTAGCTCACAAAAACTCACTTAAGAAGACTTCCCTGCAGCTGGAATGGTATTATCCGTTCGGTTCAGCAATCTACTCGTACATGGAGATGAAAGAAATTAATGAACTTTTATCATGTTGTTAGTTAATAGATTCTCCAGACCAGATGGAGGAAATACACATTTGGGCAAGCTTATAACATTATTGTGATGAAGTTGTAATCAGAATCTTTATTTCACATAGATTGATGTTCCAAACGATTATTGATATAAGTAGTGATCTTGTCACCTCTTGCGAAGACGCCGTCCACGTGCGATATGCATGTGATATGCGGAAATATCGACCCATCGAGTAAAAATTCTATTGTGATAATGTTGAAAGTGACAGGACCTTTTCTTAACCAATCGAAATGAATTTACCATCTCTGGAAAGGTGAGAATTCAAGCTTTTAAAAACGGCTTGATCATTAAGCTGTAATATAATTATGCGTTATCCAGGAAGATAATTATGTAGCGTATGAGCTATTTTGAGAGCAAAATTGGCCATATTGTACAGGAATTTGATCTGATTAGGATTTCGAATTGACACAAGTGACAGGACTTTTTTTCCCATTTGCAGTAAGTTATTCCTATTTTTGAAAAAAAAAAGACTCTTAGCGTACTTATTCAAGTTGATCATTTCTTTGAAAAGGTAGTTGCTCGCCATAATCAAGAAAACAAAGTGAAAAAACTGTGCAAAATACAAAATGTCTATGGCAGCGTTTGATTTGCGTAGAGTGATAGCGCCCTCTTCCTCTTAAGTTTACAACTAGAATTGATATGTCCCAAAAACTTAAGTAAAATTACGAGTAGGTTATTTTCTATCCATTCGTATTCTTTTGTTAACTCTTCTTTTATGATTGGCCGACGTTTTTTTTTGTTTTTTGTTTTTTTTGAGGGGGGTCAATCTTGGCATGTATGTTTACAGTACAAATGGTAGGCACATAGTGCATAATCTAAACATGTTGTGTTAATACTTTAAAATCTTATATAAATTATTCATTTTTCCCACCTGAAATACAATGTGAAGGATTACTCAGGACATTCACAAAAAGTTGATGGACTCGAGGTTTAAGCCTGTGATTGGAGAGCCTTCCACCAAAACAGATTTCGGGCGCTACGAACGTAGACACTTCGGCCCATATTCTACTAAATAGTTTAGATTTGTACGACAATAAACAATAGGATCCAACAATAGCACTGTACAACAAAAAAACTCCCAGCATGAAAAAAAGACTTCCAATCTTGTACAACTTACGTACGGCTGGAAGTTTCTAGTGCACTGGAACGCACAAGATTAAACCGGAAATCCATTGAAATAATGACGCAACAATCTTTTATTTGTAGCCGCTTTACAATTTTGCTATCCATTGACTACCGAGTGTTGTTGTATTGTTTCAAAGGCGCTTGTCATGCAGTTTCAAATATCACGTCCTATTCATTAATGATTCAGTGGCCTGGGAACAATTATTAAAAGGCCTGAAAATTTTCAGCTGAAAAAGGACAATAGTTTTATTCCCTCTGAGTAAATTATTTACTTTAATTGCCTGAATGAACTACTCGTATAGTAGTTTGACCCCAATTTGGATATTTTAGTTGTTATTATGTCTGACAAACACGTTTCTTATCTGACATAGCAACACACAAATATATGCAAAAAAGGAAATCGGGTAGGCCTATTTTTTGTCAAGTGCCATTGATAATTGAGTAGTCTTGGAGCAAACATTACATGAGCTTAAATTTTCAGTTGAAAAGGACAATGGTGTTTTTTTCCTGTGAAGTAATTGTGGCCTTAAGGGTGGTAACTGACATCGCGGAGACGTTTCTGTGACTCAAACACTCGGAGACATCCCCGATAATTTTTGTCTGTCTTAGAGATGTCTTAGAGATGTCTCAGAGACCACTGAGATTTTCCCATGACTAGGATCAAAACCGCATCAAACCCGTCCCAAACTAGTCTCAAATCCGTGTCATGACAAGTACCCTGAGATAACACCATAGAGGTGGTATCTCATTTCGCGGCGACGTCTCCGTGACTCGGACACTCCAGGACGTATCCGATAATTTTTTCTTTTCTGTCGCGGAAATATCTCGGAGACGTCTGTGCCACCAAAAACAGTCATGTGATTTAAACATTTTCTATTTTTGTCATGAGACATCGTGGAAACTTAGCTTATACCGTCAGACGTCTTTGTGACGTGTCCACCACTATTTCACATTTCAAATTAGTCTCAAACTAGTTAAAAATCCGTCTTATCCCTTCTCATGACAAGACTTGCCACTAAAAGTTTATCATTGGTTTTCGCGTCAGTTGTCCTTTTGAATTTAATGTTAGACCAAACTAACACGTCAATCGGGTTGGAAAATGTCATTTTTATGATATATATATGCAATTAATCGAATCGTTGTAGATAATTCAATAATGCACCTCATTTTTAAGCAAATTTTGAACAACCTTTAGCTTCAAGTTAACGAGAAATAAATAAATTAGCTTCCTCCGACATAAAACTCGCAAAGCCATATAAAATTTTAAACCTCCTGTACCCCTGGTTTAGAATTCTTAATGTTCGTGCAGATCTGGTCTCGAATGACGTCATCCGAAACTACATTCGTACAGTTAGACGAACGCTTCACTGACGCTTCATAGAGAAGCGTGCAAACCAGCGTTGCATTCTCGTTTCAAAATCCGTAATTGGTGCGGCAGCACAAGTCTAGACTCCTTTAAGTTAGTAGAATACGGGCCTTCGGGTCGATCGAATGCGTCGATATTGAGTTCTTCAGGCAACTTGAAACCCCATTTATGAGATCCTTGTGGAAGGGTAGAGAGTACATTTGTATTGTATAATCGAGTTTAGTCTCGAGAGATAATTTTCTGGTCTCCCATATTTTGTTCAGCTGGTTAAATGGCCCTGACGCTTATCCGATTCTGCAGTTATTTTAATATAAAATATACTCCTTGGTCGTTTATCAAACTGCCTGGGTAAGCGCAATTTTCTACAATCTTTATTTTCTGTCGGTCAATAAAGACATTTTATGGAGGTTGATGAGCTCATGACATCATGTCCTTTGTCTTCTTTTGGCTAATAATCCAACCGTCCTCCATTATCACTTACTGTATCCACTAGTTTTTGGTAGGATATACATGTAGTAGCTAGTGCTGCAATATCATAGGCAGGCGCGTATCCAGGATTTTGCACCCCGGGGGGCCCGACGTTATTTTGGCGCCCCTGTGTACTTTTCTAAAAATGGCGCCCCCCCCCCCCCCCCCCCCCCCCCCCACCGAGCAAACATAGGCTAATGGCTTAAATCCATGTTGAGGGATTTTAAGAAGAATTTATTCAAAGTTGTTTTTTCTTTCTAAATATATATATATATATATATTATACTAATAATTTTAAATACGAGCGCGAAGCGCGATCGGATTTTTTTCTCTTCTTTACAACCAGAAAGCATTGAAACTTAGGGCTTTCAGTTTTGTTTAGCTCCTATCAGAATATTATATGAACCGAAATTATAATTTGTCCATCAAAACGATTTGAAAGCAAGTCATTAAAAATTATTCGAAATTTGACCATCAAGTAATGTGTAAGCGAACCAATGTAAATTAATGTTTTGCTGGTCATAATCGAGCGGAAATTTGATGTACCGGGATGATCTGAAAGCGGAACATGTTATGCGTTCCTCAGGAACACAATGTAATACTACTCCTGGAAAAATGAAGCGAGCGCGAAGCGCGAGCGAAAATTTTGCTCTAAGTATAGAGACCAGAAGTTTAGGACCGATGTGGCCTCCATAATTTAAAGGCCAATTTGTTGCCCAGTAAGTTTACATGTGAAAGAAAGATGAATTTGTATATGAAGAGTTTGTTTCCAAAAGGGACTAAATCCACCGGATTTTGTACAGGCGTCTATGGAAAATTGAAATTAAAAGTTGCAATTTCTGGATGTTGCAATCAAAATTTAAGTAAGTTATTTTGCTCACAGATGGGTACGTACCTGAACGATGTCCTGATCATATCAATAACTTAATTTTCATCAGAAGAGGATTTAGTCCCTTTTGGAAACAAGCTCTTCATATAATTATGCCTCCCTCCCTAAATTTGTCACTCCTAAGTTTAAGCTCAATTTGGCGCCATACATGTATATTTTAGGTCAATTTGATGTCCCTTTGTTTAAAATCAATTTGGTGGCCCTTAGTTTCAGGTTAATGTGAAATGCAAAAAAATGTAATGTGTAATTAAAAAAATGTTTAATGTATTGATGGTATCCCATAATGTAAATTCTCTAAAGAGGAAAAACAACAGTGAGCGCGAAGCGCGAGCGGAAATTCTGATCCATTCGATTAGAAAACATGAAATTGTATGCGTCCCTCAGGAACGCAATGTAATAACACATTGGAAAAAATAATGCGACCGTGAAGCACGGGTGAAAATTTTGCAATGTAAATACAGACCAGGAGGCATCGAATTTTTAAATTTTGCTCTATCGACTATATTTTAAAGAATTGCAATTTGTTGCCCCCGTAGTTTCAGGCAAATTCGGCACACTTCCACAAGTCTAGTAGGATATAGTTGGAGCCCCTATAAGTTAAAGATAATTTTGGCGCCCCTACATTTGAGCTCAAGCTTTTTTCATTGGAAAAAAATAATGCGAGTGCGAGGCGCGAGCGAAAATTTTGCAATGTAAATACAGACCAGGAGGCATGGAATTTTTAAATTTTGCTCTATCTACCATATTTTAAAGAATTGCAATTTGTTGCCCCCGTAGTTTCAGGCAAATTCGGCACACTTCCACAAGTCTAGTAGGATATAGTTGGAGCCCCTATAAGTTAAAGATAATTTTGGCGCCCCTACATTTGAGCTCAAGCTTTTTTCATTGGAAAAAATAATGCGAGTGCGAAGCGCGAGCGAAAATTTTGCAATGTAAATACAGACCAGGAGGCACCGAATTTTAAAATTTTGCTCTATCTACCATATTTTAAAGAATTGCAATTTGTTGCCCCCGTAGTTTCAGGCAAATTCGGCACACAAGTCTAAGATATAGTTGGAGCCCCCTATGTTTCAGATCATCTTGGCGCCCCTAGGTTTAATATTAATTTGGCGCTCCTTAAGTTTCAGGTCAATTTGAAATGCAAAAACAAATGTAACGTGAAATCAAATAAATTCAAATGTTTTGATGGTTAGAATCCCATAAATTATAAAAATGTAAATTCCGGTAAGAGGAAAAACAAAGGTGAGAGCGAGGAGCGAACGGACATTTTGAAGTATTTGAATGAATAGAAAACAGAACAGTTTATGCGTTCCTCAAGAACACTGTAATAACTCAATAATAAAAAAATATGCGAGCGCAAAGCGCGAGCGAAAATTTTGCTACATGGAAGTTTAAAACTTTGCTCTTTCTTCATAGAGAATATTTTAAAGACCCCTTCTGTTTCCCCCCCCCCTTAGTTTCTGGTAAATTCGGCACCCTCCCTAAGCTACATTTAAGCTCAATCTGACGTCCCTAAGTCTAAGATCAATTTGGCGCCCCCTTAACTTCAGGTCAATTCGGCGCTTATAAGTTTTCTCTAGATCAATTTTGGCGCCCTACTATTTGAGCTAAATTTGGCCCCCTAATGTTAACGGTCGATTCGGCACCCCTCTAAGTTAAGTTCGATTTGGCGCCCCAGTTTGAGGTCGATTTGGCCCCTTCTAAATCAAGGTGATTTGGCGCCCCTAAAATTTAAGGTCGATTTGGCGCCCCTAAAATAAAGGTCGATATAGCGCCCCTAGTTTAAGGTCGATTTGGCGCCCCTGGGTTTAAGGTTCGGTTTTGTCCCTTTAAGTTTAAGTTCGGAATTGGCGCCCCTAATTTGGTCTATTTAGTGCCCTAAATTATGGTCTATGTAGTGCCCCTAAGTTCTATTTTGCGCCCCTAATTAAGGTCGATATAGCCGCCCTAAGTTTAAGGTCGATTTGGCGCCCCTAAATTTAGGTCGATTATGCCGCCCTAGTTTAAGGTCGATTTGGCGCCCCACCTATGTTTCAGGTCAATTTGGCACCCCCTCAGCTTCAGGTCATTTGGCGCCCCATGCTAAGCTCATTTTGGCGCCCCTCTTATAAATTTAAGTTCGATTTGGCGCCCTTTAATTTAGTGCGCTAGTTTAAGGTCGATTTGGCGCCCCTTCTTTCTAAATCTAGGTCGATTCGGCGCCCCCCTATGTTGCAGGTCATTTGGTACCATATGTTTAAGGTGCAATTTGGCGCCCTTACTTAGTCAAGGTCGTTTCGGCGCCCTAAGTTTAAAATTAAATTAGGCGCCCCCTCAGCTTCAGGTCATTTGGCGCCCCCACCTAAATTTCGGGTCAATTGCGCCCCTACGTTCAGCTCAATTGGGCGCCCCCGTAGTTTAATGTCGATTTTTTGGCGCCCCCTAAAATTTAAAGGTCGATTTGGCGCCCACCTAAATTTAAGGTGATTTGGCGCCCCTAATTTTTTTAAAGGGCGCCCTTCCCCCCCCCCCTGCCCTTTCCCTCCCCCCCCCCCCCTCTCTCTCTCTCTCTTTCTTCTCCTTCTCTTTTCCCCTTTTTTCCTTTCTCTTTTTTGTCTCTTTTTCTTCTTTCTTCTTTTTTCCTTTCCTTTCCTCCCTTTTCCTCCTCTTTTCGGCGCCCCCCTGTGCGCCACCCGGGGGGGGGGGGGCGGCCCGTAAAGCCCCCCCCAGAATACGCGCGCATGATAGGCCAAAATTTAAATCCTGATATCTTCATGTCTTCCAGCCAATCAATTCCTTTTTGTTGACATGTGCCCCCTTCATGGCCCAATCAATAATTGCTATGGAAAAAAAATGTGAAAGTATGCACCCTTGACGCACTTCTGTAAGTTGCTGGAACCAGCCACTCAAACCATCTTCAGTTCTTATGCAACATCTTGGAGACCATCTTGATGGCATGGATCACAGTTTCTGGGAGCTAGACCATACGAAGTACCACCTTCGAAAGTGACGGATGTTGTATGCTGTCAAAAGCCGTACCAAAATCAATAAACCTGATAGCAAGGAGGACCTGATATTATTGGAACTTTTCGATTATTCGGCGAAAAGTGAATATTTGCTCAGCACATGATTTCTTTGGCCGAATAAGGGGCCTGCTTGAACATGCATATTTCTGAGACCGTTGAAATAATTGTCAAGTTTCGGGGAATAAGAAACTAAATTTGCAAATAGGCCTACCATAACGTATTCTGATGTTAATTAGATGTGTGATAGCAAGGTTCCGCGTATTTTTTTTTTCACAATGTGATTATAAAATTTTCTAAATTATGCATGTATACGTTGCACATTTATAGGCCAGCATCAAGCATGTGAGTCAACTGTTTCATCTCCAACGGCTGCTAAGCAAGAAGTAGACAACAATAACACGATTAGGTGAGCTTATTTCCGAGTCAGTGCCGTGGTTACAACCGGTCGTGGACCTCCGTGTGTCTGGTCGACATCCTTGTGCTGGATGCAAGCACACAGCAAGACATAGGAAGTAAAGCCTAGGCCAAAGTCACATAATGCTATTCGTCCGGTGGGGCGTTGCGTCCAGAAAGCTCACAGATATTAAGGCCTTCTTGCAGATACTGCCAGCTGCAAAGTCACCACGACCTTTTCAATATTTAAACCTCATGAAACCATAATAAACCTGGTTTGTTAAGTACTTCCTAAGAGGGGCGTGACAGCTCAGCCCGTGGTGGCCAATATTAAGTTATTCTGAGGTATAGGGGTGTGTTTCTTGAGGGTTTTTTCACTCGGCCCTAGCACAATTTTCCAGGGTAGTATGGAAATGCGGTATACGTCATCATAAAGGATATATTATACGGTTTATCGGCATGTAATTTCATCAAAAGTGGGTTCAGTAGTTTTGATGCTAGGCCCGATTAAGTGCAGCAATGTCGTAACAGAATTTCACGGACCATTTTGTGATTCATTTTACATGCAAAAAAAATCACCAAAACAGATTGTGAGTTTATTCACAAATGTGGTCATTGCACAAACAAATGCTTATTTTCAATTGCTCGAGGAAAAAAATGTGATTGGGGAATTAATTTCCTTGAGAAAACTGAAAGTTCGATTGGATTTCGCCTTGTAGTTTTTACAGGGTGGCCCTAACTACACTGTCCGTACGTCATAAAGGTGGAATATTTTTTTGCCGCTATAGCGAAATGATTTTGCTCTGGCTTTAATTTCTTGAATCTGTTTGTTCCTGCTTTTACTTTTCGGGACCCTGGCTATATTTTGGACATTCTCCCAATCCTTTACGTGGACCTTTTTCCAAAAAAGTTTTGTCAACCCCATGATGCCCATTTTTGTCATTTTTTCTCATTTTGGGGCCCTTTTTGTTTTCCTGGCCGATCAAGCCATCTCAGTCCTACCCCCAGGAAACGCGTCTGAGGTGTACTGTTTATATTGTTCTTTAAGTTAAATCTAGATTTCTGGGGACAAGCTTAGGTCTTTGGTCTAGGGGAGTGGTTGAAGCAAAAAGCGAGATTGGTGAAAATTCGGAATATTTTATTCCATCTTTTTGCTGAAAACAAAAGAAATTAAAAACAACCCTTAACCCTTGAATATAATCCTTTCCCCCTTAAATTGTCTTTAGCCTTGATGACAAGGCTGTAAATGGTAATTATTGATAATATTTTATTTAGATTTATGTTTGGTTGAGATTTTACAATACAATTTAGGGAAGATAGAAATTTCCATGGTGTAAAAATGAATAAAATCAATGTCGAGCCCCAATCAAAGTAAATTTTGACCCCTCCCCTGGACAAAAGAGTCGAACCTGTAACCATAAATCTAGATTTAATTTAAAGAACAATAACAAACCTACACCTCAGACGTGTTTCCTTGGGGTAGGACTGAGAGGGCCTTGGTGGGTCGCTAAGCATAAAGGGGCCCAAAAAATAAGGAAAAAATGACGAAAATGGCCATCTGTGGGGGTGACAAACTTTTTTGAAGAAAAATCCCCGGGAAAGGTTAAGGGAACGTCCAAGATATACCCAGGATCCTGGTAAGTGAAAACGGCGACAACACATTCAAGAAATTAAAACCGGAGCAACATAATGTCGCTTGAGCCAGTAAAAAAAATCCACCTTTATGACGAACAGTGTAGTTAACTTGCTATACCTTCAACACGGTGGGCCGTGTAGAGGTCACACGTCAATTGGAGTGACTTTAAAAAAAAAATGCAAAATGGGCTTTGTATTTCTTTGTGTGTGTGTGTGTGTGTGTGTGTGTGTGTGTGTGTGTGTGTGTGGTGTGTGTGTGTGTGTGTGTGTGTGTGTGTGTGTGTGTGTGTGTGTGTGTGTGTGTGTGGGGTGTGTGTGTGTGTTGTGTGTGTGAAAAGGGTCAGGGTTTTTTTGGGGGGCGTCTTTTTTATTTTTTGAAAAAGTGAGTGAACTGAAGGCAAAAAGGAGCGAAAAAGTGGAATATCACACTAAAATAGTATTAATAGCAGGATATATAAATCGTGAACACATCACGACTTCTACCAGCTTTTCAAAACAGAAATGGTCCAAATGGAGAAAAATATAAAGCCGAAAACAATCACATGATTTGAATAAACTAATGAATTGTACATATTTCAACTGAATATTATGCAACTCAATAAACTTGTACTACTTTCATATACATATTTTTAATACAGGACGAGCTCCTGCCCCAAAGACGCTGACGAAACCTTGGAAGCCATAAGTGATGAAATACAGAGCTTCCACATCATTGACTTTGACGACATCTTGAAAGCCATAGCCAGGGAACTACACAAAGGATCAGACATCGATGATCTTGGGAAAGCCTTAGGGTTTGAACCAGCAGACATTGGTCGGTACTGTGATGAAAACCGTAGAGGTGGTGATCACATGGGTACAGTAAATATGCTCCGAAAGTGGCGAAAAGGGCAAACAGAGCCTACGGAAAGGACAGCTTTCAGGACGGCACTATTAGCAGCAGACTTTAAAAGGATGGCAAATAAATATCTTAAAGCCCATGCGAACCAGCACCCTTGAATAGCAGTTTTCAACAACTCAATTCTGCCCTGATTCCTAACCCATAATGGAATATCCTCATTGGTGAATTCTCCTGGTGAATTCAGGCCATTTAAATGATATCACATTTTTAAAGTTCACTCATTAGATTTAATAATGTCGTCAAGTAGCAAAACAAATACTTTTCACATCAAAACATTGTAGTTTCCCAATACAAATTAAATTATATGTTAATTTATTTACTGTAATTTTAATATTTATCTCAAAATTTATATTTTAAGACCAGCTATTTATAACACACATTCAGTTCGTTGTCGCTTTAACACATCTTCTTCTTCTTCTTCCAGTAGTGTGCATAAACTTCCATGGAGTATCATCGCACAACAGTTGGTTGGCTGTCAGCTGATTATTAACGCGTTGCATGTAGCAAAGCTTCATACGAAAATTACCAAAAAAATGTCCAAAAAGGGGACGTAGGCCTATATAGGGGAGACCGGGTATGGACGTTACAAAATTCACATTTTGGGCCAGATAATTCTAATGAAAGTACTCACACACTCCATTTTGGGTCTGTAGTTAGCCTATTATGTTGGCTAAAACCTGAGGCACATAAAACTTGAAAACATGTAAACACTAATTAACTACAGCTTAATTAATAAAGACATTTTTTTGTAACAACCTACCCCGTATACGGGGTAGGTTGTTACACCATACGGGGTAAATTGTTACTATGTAACATACGGGGTAATTTGTTAAAATGTGTAAATCTCTTATACCATATTTTTGTTTCAACTTTCCAGTTTATTGGTATCGTTAACAGTAGATCAAGTAGAGCTCTAGCATAGATTAAAGTAATAATAGAAATATCAAAATATTAACCAATGAAAATTGAAACAAAATTACTTTACATGTGTAATGTAATTGGGGTAGGTTGTTACATCGACATGAGGTAGGTAGTTGTAACAACCATACCCATGGGTGATTTTACAAATAAAATCAACTGTAGCAAAGCCATTAGGCAGAATTACAGGGCAGGGCTCAGGGGTATATTAGTGACATACATGTACTATATTCACAATACCAGACTATCATCATGTGCCTTCAGTTGTAAGAACTATTACAAATATTAATTTTTGTCAAAAATTCACTTGGAACTGTAAAAAATGGTTTTTGTTGATTTACTTTTTAATAAAACAACGGAGAAACCTCACGACCGGCAATTCATCACAGCTATGTGTAGGCTGTATATAGATGCCAGTTAGCACGAACTCTCTTGTTCCCACTTAGCACACTGAGAACTGTAACAACTGACCCGTGTAACTTCCATACCCGGTCTCCCCTACACTATATACAATATGTTCTCATAATTATCATGAGTTCATGTAGGTTGACATTTCCAACCAAAATTTTTTCACAGTATTTCCTTTTTAGCAGTGTAAACCAAGTTGAATCCACTCATCACATTCATTTACCATACTGGCTTAAATTGACAACATGTATTCCCGCATGGATTGTACTCGATAAATATATAATTGTCAAATTAGCAGCAAAAGCAGCCTTTAATTGGCTTTTGGGTTTTGTATATGACAGGGGTCATAATTCCATCCATTCATTATGTTAAAACTATTTATAGATATATTATTTGTTTCCACTTTGATTAAGTCCGAATTATTTGTATATATTACTATATTCATGAATAGTTGTAAATCAATTATGTCAATATGATTATAATGATTCTGTTAAAACTATACTTGTATATATACTACATCCATTAATTATTATAATTATTTTTTTCCACTCTGATTATGTTCAAAATGTTGACAAAATACCAGTAGCATGTTACTGGTGAAGTCAAATAAATTCAATTCAATTCACATTCATTCAAATATGCAGCACACCTGACACAATGAGATGTGGCACACTTGTGTGTTGATGCACACACTGTATGTTAATCTGCTACAGAGTCTATTCTTTGCATGTGAATTCATGTTCTTCCAATCTCAGGATTTGTTTTGTTTCGTGATTGCTATATATATATATATGTGTGTGTGTGTGTGTGTGTGTGTGTGTGTGTGTGTGTGTGTGTGTGTGTGTGTGTGTAGTGTGTGTGTGTGTGGGGTGTGTTGTGTGTGTGTGAGTGCGTGCGTGTGCGTCGTGTGGCGTCGTGTGTGTGTGTGTGTGTGTGTGTGTGTGTGGTGTGTGAGTGAGAGAGTGTGTGAGTGTGAATTTTGCAAGCTCAGCCTCCCCCTTCCCCCATGATCAGCCTTATGGATCAGCCTCTTCTCTGACAAAACACTTTACGGCCCCCTCCCAAGTTTTATTTTCCTACCGAACCTAACATTCCTAATTGTATACAGTTATTCGAATGTGATGCCCCAAAAACGAATTTTACAACGGACGAATTTGAGCGAACATTGACGAATGCGACTGCTCACAACAGGAAATTCATCGGCGCACTTTTTGCAATTGGATAGAACGGTGTTTGATTTTTGCTACTCATAAACGAATTTCATTGCAGATTTGTAATCGCGATCACATTCCGGATGAAAGCGCTCGAAAGAAATGTCAAATTGATCGGAGATTGTATGTTTAAAACTGACCGGAGAAAACTTATGTTAAAGAAAAACAAACACAAATGTATATTATCATTATAAATTACCATTTGTACAATTTTAACTTAATAAGACTGTATTTCAAATTGCACGATATGTGAACTCTGTGCATGAACAATTCAATTTCTATGATTGGATATGTCTAAAATGGGAAATTGTGGCCTTTTGGTCCGCCTCACATAAGTAAAAAAATATTGATAGTTTGGCCAATCCCAGTGAAAAGACTTACCCCCCCCCCCCGCCCCACCCGAGAGCAATTTCGCCAGCGTAACCGGGGGGGGGGGAGAGAGAGAGAAGAATACGGAATGAGAGTAATTGGGAGAGAAAAAAAGAGAAGGAGAGTGAGAAAGAGAAACTGAGGCAATTGAATTGAGCAGTCACATTAACATTATATCATTTGAAGTAATTAAAGTCCCAGACCGGACCGACAATGAATATGCAAAAACGAAAGCTAATATGCATATATATACAAATTCCAAATTAAGGCGTTTTTATTGTCCATCTAGAAAGTATTTAATCAAAAAGATGACCGAACCTCAACCAGGCCACCCTCCCGAAATACTTGTAAAATTACCCCTAATTTAAAAGTGCGAGTGATGACGTCAAAAAATGTTATGGAATGCTACAGCAGTCCTGTGGCCAGCATGATTGACTTGCCCTTTCATTTCATAACATAGAATTCTAGCTCACAGGGCGTCTATTGTCCTGACATAGCAATACAAACGTGTTTTTCTAAAGGCGAAACGCAATCATGCTTAGCCGCAGGACTGTGTAGCATTCCATTAACATTTTTTGACGTCATCACTCGCACTTTTAAATTAGGGTAATTTTACAAGTATTCGGTAGGGTGGCCTGGTTGAGGTTCGGTCTCTTTTTAATAAAATACTTTCTAATGGACATAAAAAGCGCCTTAATTTGGAATTGTTGTATTATATAGCATATTAGCTTTCGTTTTTGGCTATTTCATTTGCCGGTCCGGTCTAGGACTTTAAGTATGTTAACGAAAATTCATGCCCTCTCAATTTCAGACAAAGCAAGTGTTTTAAGAATCTTGGGAAGATATGAGAACTGTGAGATTATTGCACCTTGCTAATCGATGATTAGGAAATTTTAGAAATTATATGAAAAAAAAGGAAATTATAGAAAATCAATTTCGCTTTATCAATAAGGGATTGACTGAGAAAAAGATAGATAATTATCGACGGAGGAAATTATTCCAGTCTGAAAATGTAATGTTTTTTGCAAAAGAGGGCGTCCTATCAGATTAAAATGGGTTGGGCATTTTCTCATCGATACTTGCACGTGTGGCTCGTACACAATTCAGTATGGAATTCGGAAATATGTGTGTGAGCTGTGTGTACATTATCAGTTTCAGAGCTAGAGCTAGAGCTAGAGGAAAGGCGGAAAGCTGTGAAATAAAACGTAGCAGACGACTTTAAGATGGCAGAAATCGCTGAAGTTGAGAGTAAGTCGAACATATTTTGATTAACCTGAGATGTAAAATCAATGTAGCTGATATTAATGAAACCATAAATATCAGTGATTTGATTACGGTGTAGTTTGAAACCCGAATATATGAGATGATAAATAACTTTCTCTTGACTATTAGTTGGAGATGATGCTAGCCGCATCGAGTGTGTGGATCGCCGATTGTTCGGCTGTGCATGCACACGCGAACGATCAGTACAAAGAAACCGAAACTGAGTGAAAATGAGTGAGAGATGAAATTAAAGAATGAATCTGGTAAGATTTATGTTAAAATAACGACTGTCAAACTCATTATTAAGATGAATGCCTGTGAAAAAGAAATTAATTGAAAATTAACCAAATTTTTAACAAGTTCCAAATCCTTTTCTGTTTTTAATTATGATTAAAGTTAGAACTTGGTTGATATGGCCCCCAGATTTGCAGGAGCTAACAGTTTTATAGAAGAAGGGTAAAAATTTTCTCTGACATTAATTTTTTTATTTCATGAGGGTGTTCTTGTTGACCTGGTAATAATGTAGATATGGAGGTTTACACCACAGTTAAACCAAAATATTACTTAGAGCAATTATTGTTTCGAGAAGAAATTACAATTTGTGTATTACTTACTTATAGAAAATCTACTTAGAAATTGAATTTGACAGTTTGTGCTCATATTTTGCATAGAGATTTTATATTATGTTTCTCAACATATTATATACATGTAGTAGGTGGTTAAGCAAGTAACATTTTAAATTTTCCTTTCAGCAACAAAATTAATTGTGAAATGTAAGTATTAAAACAGATTTGTACTTAATTAAAAATCCCAACAACAATATAAGCGTAACAAACATACAAATAGACCTAGAGTCTATATGAAAAATAATTTCTAAGTGAAACATGTTTTTGAGTTACTGAAAGATCAAACCTATTAATTTTCCTAACCTAAAGGCGGAGTACCTGTATATTTCCGAGTAGATTTCTACTTGATGTACTTCATGCCCTTTGCGAAGCTATCCAATTTATCCCATGCAGTGGTCCTTCCATGTAGTTGCACGCACAAGTGTCATCTGATATCTTTAACCTGTAGGAAATATTTGCTCAATGCTGGTATCCCTGCTTTATGGTGACAGTTATTGTTGAAACTTGAAAAGGGAATTTAACATCCATGGGTGTACATGCAAGCTAAGGCCAAAAATAAATTGTTATGTTGGCGTAATGGGTCACTGATATGAAGGTTAGGTAGGGTAGGCTTTGTTTTGCTTTTCCATCATGCATATATATACATTGTACAATTGACCAAACAAGGGTTATTTGATGATGCTCAGAATATAAAGGAAAAGTGTTCAGCTGTCGAAAACTCTGCGCGGCTAAAATGGACAATTTATTACATGTATATATCGATTAATTACAAAACAATATAATGCAATCACAATCTGATTTTTACAAAAAAAAAAAAAAGGTTTTGGGTAGGCACTATGTTGGGGGTCGGTTGGGTTACCCCAAGATCAAAATTTTTGTTTTAAAGTCTAACTTAGCCATTTGGACAACTCGTTTCAGGTTTATAATTAGGGTTGGGGTCTTAAATGTTTAGAATTAAAGGGCCAAGTTAGCCTGGATCCATGAGTTAAACATTTGTAGATTCAACTATTTAAGCAAGCAAGTATACCCCATTTTCTGTGAGGTTGTCCTTAAAGGGATTGGGTAACTTTCAAAAACAAGAGCAATTAGATCAAGATTAATAAAATTATATTGTTCCAACAGTAAAAACAAACTACTGAAAGTTTCAGATCAAATGGCAGTCATTTACTACCTTAAAACAGTGTAACAAACAATGCAAAGCATACAGCCGAACACCAGTACCCTCTGTTGCTGGCTCACCAGGCCGCTAGGGACGGGGACTATACAACAGGAAATGGGTGTATGTTGTGCTATGTGGAAAAGCACATGGTTTTGTAAACCATCCGGGGTTGGTTTATAAAATTTGAGTATGAAATCATTGATATCTTAAAAGGTAAAACAAGCAATTAGCTTGCAATTTTGAAGAGATACCAGACTGACCAAAGTGTTTATAATTATGTTGGCAAAATAACATGTAAATCGAATAAACTGTGATTTGAATATCATTCAATGTTACTGCATCGCTTTAACTTTTCAGTGAATAATTAGCTTTCCAAAATTATTGTATTCCTTTGTAATTTATCATTGAAGGAACCATTTTTCTCCTCTCCTCATGATGTGTGAAACGTTGGATTATCAATCACAAACAAGAGATTACATTATAAACTGACACCACATCACAGAGTCAATTCACTTAAATCCCCATAAAAATAATCCCCCTTTCTACTCCTTGTAATTTTTCATCAGTAACGACAAGAATTCCTTTGCAGGAAACTTTGACTTCCTGTTAAAACAGACACTCTTCAAAGAGGTTTGTTCCTTTGTATGCATCATCTTTTTTTTCTGTTGGAAACAACTGTTTCTTGAGCAATTGTCATGATTCGAATGGAATGGCAAAATTCCAGTTTCCTTTTCCTATTTAAGTCTGTGTAGACGTAAACAATGTTATCTCATTCTCAAAGTGTGTGTCATAAGCACTTCCTCTCATTTGTGTTAACTCTGTTTCCCCTTCCCCTTTGATGTATTGTGAGGGGTAGAAGGCGTGACATAGGATGTGTTCAATGTCCATTTTCAAATTTAAACGCCAACATGAATCATGATACAAAACGCAATTACAAAACACAGAACACAAACGCGATCAGCGGTACACCGTTCAGTGTCGAAAATTTAAAGCTGATTATACGTTCATCGTCTTTAAATTCCCTGCTCTCAAAAACAAACTTCTGCACCATTTTTAACTTGCACCGGAAGCTTCCACTGTGAGAGCACAGTTAAAGACGTTTGGAAACTGTTGTGTTTAGTGTTGCATTTTGTTCCATTCGCGATGCTCAAGGTCGTAAAATGGAAGTTGCTTGTGATTCTACATGTAAATGCATCTTTTTCAGCGTCTTAATTTTCCCCCGAATGGAGATCTGAAACACATTTACTTTTAGGACCGGGAATGGGGACAATGAACACCCACTTTGTTTCTCTTTATCAGCGTTTTGTAATTGCATTTTGTATCATGATTCATGTTCACGTTTAAAATTTGAAAATGGACATTGAACACACCCCAACAAGTCAATACAAGGTGATAATCTGTTGCTGTAAGGCTTAAAGATAATCCTTTACAATGATGTGCTTGATTGATTCACAGTGGGCATTATTCAGGCTAGGGTTACAAGAAAATCTTTATTGATTGAATGGTGATTCAGAAGTCAAGAAAGGATTTCTGTCTATGTTCGGTTTTCAAGAGAGCTTTTATGGTGTTGACAAGTCTACACAATGATCACTTGTAATAAAATGTTGAAGAAAGAAATAAAAAGTATGGGGGATGATTCAATGAATAGTAATTCAGACAGTAATTCAGAAACTGAGAAAGGTTTTAAGGTATGAGAGTGTGTAGGTTTTAAAGAGAGCTTTTATGGTATTGACAAGTCTTCACAATGATCATTTGTAATCTATAGAAAGAATGAAATTAATTTATAAAATGTGTGAGACATCCTAAAGCAGTAAACTTACAATAAAGTCTTGAAAAAAGCATGAAATAACATGGGAGGATTATTCATTGTTCAAATAAAAATCTATGGTGCTTCGGAAGCTCAGAAAGGATTTGTGTGTGGGTTTTTCAAGAAAGCTATTATGGTGTTAACAAGTCTACACAATGATCACTTGTAATAGAATATTGAAGAAAGAATTTTAAGTCATTCTAAAAAAAAAACATGGGATATTTATTCAATGCATACAATTCAGAAGCAGAGAAAGGATTTGCAACAATGTTTGTGTGTTTATTGAGAAAACTTTTTTAGTGTTAACAAGTCTGCACAATAATCTCTTGTAATTTTATAAATCGAATAAAGAAATTCATTATACAGCATGTGTAAAGACACCCCAAAAAGCTGTAAGTATAATGAAATCTTGTGATAGAATAAAATGCTGGATATGACAAGGGAGAATAATTCAATGATTACAAATTTATGGTGATTTGGAAGCTCAGAAAGGGTTTGTGTGTATGTGTTTGAGAAGAGATGTATGGTGTTGATAAGTCTACACGATGATCACTTGAACAGTGTAACAGAATAGAATAAAAGAAATTAATCATAAAATGTGTAAGACATCTTTAAAAAAGCAGGATACATACAATGGAGACTTGTAATACTGCACAACATGCTGGTTAGAATGATGAATACATGTTGATTCAGAAACTGCTATTTATTAAAGGATACATGTACATTTTATGTACATTTGTAATTGTATTTAGTATTTTGAAATTTGTAAATTGTGTATATTTTCATTGACGGTACATTACTTTCTGAATGAAATACAGTATCAGGACAACTACCCCCTCATCAGTTACCTCCATGACAACTACACCCAAGAAATAGGGCAAGGTTTAGGTGTGAGTTAGGGGATTGATTTTTTTGTAGGGGATACTATCTGGGGGTACTTGTCCATGTTAACCCCTTGTATACTGACAACTTTTTATAAAGCCAAATGATCGTGATTATCAAGCATTCTTGCAAGAAATTCTTTTCAATTAAAGGTGAAACAAAGACAGCTATAAATAGATCAATATCAGATAATTTAAATTATATAAGGTCTTTATATGTTTATGCAATCATGAGTTAAATAAACGGTCGACAAGAGGGATGTTTTATGTTTCTTCAGCCCGCATATATGCGGGCTTAGTATACAACGGGTTAATTTGTCCTAGAACCTGAAATAACAATATGATTGAGGAGGTAAAATGGACTCATGATTTTTGAAAAATATACCAAATACTGTTTTAAAGGTAGTATCAGCCTTTTGCAGTATATAAAAATGTATATAAAAATATTACATTTCTAGTTTTTGAGAGGATATAGTAGTATATCAATGAGTATCTTCCCACAACATGATAAAGCTCAAATGTGTATGTTTGTCATTATATTGCGATTATCAAAATGCATTCCTATTTTTTTTTAACCTCGAAAAATATACCGTACGGTGCGAACCTTTGACCGTTAGCGCAGAGAATAATGCACGCTGATGCGCCGTGTGTATATTGCTGTGTGTGGTCCGTGCTGCACGCGCTGTAATATCAACAATGTTGATGGAGAGCTGGTCTATATCTAATTGGTAGTCTGATTTTCGTTTCATATTGCTGATCTAGGCAACCTCTAACAGTAAGATTGAATAGACAGTATAGGTTGATCATATTCTAAAGTTATGCCAAGTTGCATTAGTTTTCGCAATTTGTGAAAAAGGATGACACTACCTTTAATCATTGAAAATTTTAATGCAATTAAGATAACCTGGCGACATTTCCTCAACTGTCTGCATGTAACACTAATAATAGGCATTTAAGTATGATGCTGGTACCGTTTAGGATCTGTTACGGCACTATAAAGTATACAGGTTGTCGTATTGTTTATGGGACAAATTAATGCCTTTTTTATAATTGTCCTCGATACAATTAGCCAGCAAAAAAAAAATGCCTATTAAGTGCATTCTAACAAGTCGATGCAATGGTAATGTTTTGAGTGGGGAGTTCGCAATAATACTTACATGTTATTGGATTTTAGTTGGTTCTTTTCTTTTTTAATTTGTACATTGTGGGTGAGCATCAACTGCTTATATGAAATGGTCATCTTGATGATTGTTTGTTTGATTGATTGATTGATTTTTATTCATTTGCTTTATAAGTATATGATAAAACATGTTATTTGACAAAATATTGCCCTAGACATTGATAAGGAATGTGTTTTTACCACTGGAGAAGGCAAGAACATGCCTCATTTGTAAACAAAAACAAAAAACAAAAACAACAGAAAATGGATCTTTTGTAAAAATTAATTTGTACAATAATGTACAATGTAGGCAATCACTTCAATACTGTGTGTATTACCTTTATCTTCACCTTTTCCGCAAATACTATGTCTATTAATCTTTTAAAAAATAATACACTTTTTATGAAATATATATATCCTAGCGAGACTTAGTACAATCTCTGTACAATTGCAGATGAAGAACAAATCCAACCACAGTAAAATACATTTTGGTTTCGAGATGGAATTAGATGACAGTACACATGTACAGTATCCATCTGTATGTCATTTTCCTTTATTAAATTGCATTCCCATACCACTCGTCACACCCATTGTAACGTGAAACTTTCACTTTCAATCTAAGTACTTTAAAATGGATCGGAGTTTGAGTAGAATAGATACTAGTGTAACAATTGTATTTAAATTCAAGGTATAATTAAAGCCACTATCTGATCATGTTCTTTAACATGTATATATGTACATGTACATATATATTTTTTGCTGTCATAATCAACTACATGTAATAGCCCTATGTATCAGTTATTTATTAAACACGGTAATTATACATGTAGCTACATTTATAGTCCCCTTCAATGTTTTAATTAAATTTGATTTGCTTCTGCTGAAATTTATCAATTATTTTGTGGTATTCTACTGAAGAACAATCTTTACAAGATTTTAAATGAGCAATAAATTATTTTAGTTAAATATTCAACCAGGAAATGGGAAAATGCAGAATAGTACATAATAATACCGAGTGAGTCAAAAAAAAACTTTACACCTAGAAAAATGTCAATAAAAAGAAAAACCAATTTATAACCCTAAATTATTTTACATAATTCCGAAAGAGTAAACTCCTCCCGCATCTTCTGGTACGCATTTTTGTGTGGTATGTCTTTACGCTTAGATGAATATGACGCATTGTTTGCAAACATGCAAAATTTCGAAATGTGCCAGGGTGTGGATGAAATTGAAACAACAAACGCTGACTACATTTTGTAGAAAATTAGATTGACTCGTTAAAGTAATGCATGAATGAGTAAACATCAAGAGTAAATTGCTAATGACAGACCTAAAAAGGCCTCCTAAAACTTTTAAAAAGATATTATTTGTCTTTGAATGTTGCTCACTCATGCCTGACTCTACAGATTTATCTCATTTGCATACAGAATGTAGTCAATATGTGTAACAACACCCCTTGCCAAGTATTTAAGCGGAAGACATTTTCGTTTAAAAAGTTATGCTATTTTATTCATAATGGAGTTGCTTTTTGTGAGCTTTTGTTGTTTCAATTTCATCCCCACCCTGCACAATTTCGAAATTGCATTTCGCAACAATGCGACGTGTTCATCCAACCGTATTAAAGGGACATACCATACAAAAATGTACCTGAAGATGCGGGATGAGTTACTCTTTCAGAATATGTAAAATAATTTAGGGATTATAAATTGGTTCTCTTTTTATTGACATTTCTCTAGGTGTAAAGTTTTTTTTGACTCACTCGGTAGAGCATACATGTAGATGTCTACAAAAAGGTATTTCCGAAGTACTTTAGAAACAAAATAGTATACAGATATATCACTTTCATTATAATGTGGGCCATTATTGGCCATAAGTATCTCAAACAATTTTAGAAATGCACAGTTCATTTCTTAAATTGTTTGAGATACTTATTTTGCTTTATTATAATAGAATAGAATATAGTCTAGTGGTCTTATCACTTGACTGAGAAAGCAAGGACCCTGGGTTCCATCCCCAGTATGGCACTTACGTCGTAAGGCATGGGCGTTTTGTCTACAATGCTCCTCCCCACCCATGTGCAAAATGGGTACATGGTAGGAATGGAACGATTGCGCCCTAATGGCTGCCATGATTCGAAATGATCTCTTGGGATTGGACAGACAGACTTACTTGTATAAGCATCTAATGACCAGAGTAATAATAATTGTAAAGCGCTTAGAGATGAAATGAATATAGATAATGCATGGTTTAATACCAAAACGTAATTTGGGATAATAAAAACAATATGATTTTGTTTCAATTTTTACCTGAGCAGTCAAAAATTCATGGAAGGTACATGTATTTTAAGTTTTCGAAACTATTCAAACTTTATGGGCAACAATAATTGTGTACTTTGTGCTCTCCATGGGGTAAGACCATAAATTAGAAGAAGTACAAGATATGCCAAACCACAATTTTTTGGTAACCTTTTTTGTCATAATTTATTGACGAGTTTTAACATGCCAGTGAGCTCATTAAAAGTTATGACCACTTTTTAAACCCCAAAAATGTGGAACACATACATCTGTACAATGTATAGTTTTGTCACTATTTCTCTATGCAGTTGCATGCTACATGTACGGGGAAAAAAATGGCAGCATTTAAAGATTTTTCTGAAATACCGAAGTAGATAATATATGCAGAAAATATATACATCTTTCTCCTTTTTTGGGGTTGATTTATTGATTTTTTTAAAAACTGAATTGCTTGAAAGTAAATATTTTCCTACACAACTTTGCAACCGTTAGGCCCATGCTCAATTAATTAAGATAATGATTTTTTTTTTTAATTTCAAGTTTAAATATAGCCTACATTAAATGTTCATGGCAAATTTTACTCAAATGCATTTCATTATTTTTTTTCAGTCACTGCTTTCCATTAATCTACTATGATTATCGTAACTTTTCAAGCCAAATTTTAAATTTTAGTAATGTACAAATGTATGTATGCAAAGAGATATATCAGGCAAGCTGTCAAGTGTAGTATATGTAGGCTTGTACATTAACGTATGTATGAATGTGGACCTCTAGGAAGAACAGAGCCATTGTTCATTATGGTTGGTTGTTTGGTTGCTGGTTTCATTTCCATAAAATAAAAAAACATGAAAAAAAAAAAAAATGCATTTATATATTCAAAGATAAATATATGGCTGGTAGTCTATTTCAACTGCAACTTACAAATGTGGGGCCTATAATGTTGCTGCTGGTCTTTCAAAGATTCTGAATAGAGTGTTCCCTCAATATAGACAGTCCTAAGTATCTGTATGATGTCATATTACTTTGTATCATACATCTCATGGTTTATTTTATATGGAAAATAACACCATACCCTACCATGTAGGCCCCTATACAGTGTAGATGTAGTTTTGACTAGAAAGGAAATATCATTGTTTGGGGTACTGCATGATGCATGTATTAGTATCTTTGCACCTGACGTTGACCCCATTTGACCTCTATGATTGAGCTGAGTTTTAGGTCACACAGGTTTCAGGTGTCAGTCACACACAAGAATGTCCATAGTCTTTCTTGGGGGCATTCTCAACAATTTTATTACCGGTCATGTTCACACGACAAAGTCAAGTTGAAGTTTTAAACTACGAGCTGCTATTAAATAAGGAGTAAGGTTCATGAGAAGTGTAATCTTTAAGAATGAAAATCTTGGAGCTCACTTAGTGGTTATATTTACATTTGTAGGCTCCCTAACTGAAAGTTGATGTTTGAAAATTCAAGTAATTATATTAAGATTGTTCAATATATGTTCAAGATTACCCTACATGTGTAAGTGAGACCTGCAAAATTACTTGATGTTTGTGAGTGTTAGTTGAGACCATCTGGTTCTTCTCAAGGCTAAAGAATGGTTTGAAACTTCAAGTAACCTTAAACTTCAAGTAAATATTAAAGCCAAGCTAGAGTTCTTACAGCCAAAATAATTTGAGACAAATCTCTTATATGTCCTCACATTGTTCCATTAACATATACATACATGTATGCCTGCACAAGATTATATTCACGTTTCTATAATGATTTCAGAAGAAATGTTGAAAAAATATCGAAAGAGTCCGTCAAGTTGAGACTTGGAGTAGACCGCTATATTGCCACAAGTCACGGCACAACATACACACACAGATCCGGTGCGAATCGCGTGCACATGATATACCCGTAGACTTTCCACGTGGCCGTGTTAAACATGCATGTGCTTGGACGGGACGTCCAGATACAGAAATTATGCTTATTTTGCTCTTTTCTCAGTAAATATGCAATTTTCTGTAAATTCCTTTGGTGTGTAGTATTTATTTCCTATGCTTGAGATTCTGGTATGAACAAGAATGTTTTGATTTATTTCATCATGACTACTACTCTAGATTATCTTTAACTTCAGATATTAAAATACATAGGCTAATCCTGAAGGATTAAACCTTCAAGATAACTTGAGGTTTCTAGATACATATTGTGTGAACATACCCTCATGAAAAATGACTACTCTATCCATCACTTATAGTCTCTGCACTGTCATAAATCTTTAATCTTCTTTATCCACTCATAGTGACAGCCTGAAGTAGATCACATGCAATCATGTGAGAATTGTCAATTAATATAAATACATATAATTGCCAAATGATCTAGAAACTACATTGTTTTAATTATACAGTTTGTATTTTTTTAAATAGTACAAGCTGGGGAGAAAATAATTTAGGTACAATGTATAAAATCTTCTCAGATGTTATGTGTATATGGTATCATATTAAAACGAAAAGATCTTTCTTGCTTTTTTTATGTACTCTTTATTTTTAATAATTTGCTTCTGTAAAACAAATGTTCTGCTCAATTTTGTGCGACAACAAGCAACTCGAAATTATACAAACTATTGTTTGCATCAAGGTCATTATGGCTTATATTCAAATCCTATACAAAGGCATGGCACTGTATGTGCAAAATTGATTTTTCTTGATTTTAGAAAATTCAAGATCTACAGCAACCGAATGAGATGAAAAAATTGCATAGGAAAGTCCGTTTTTCCTGCTTTGTGGTAATTCCAAACAATCCCAGGTTCTGATACAGGAAACTACCATCAAATATACTGTATTCACTGTGCAACAGAGTTGCCAGTAATTTACTGTAAAAGCTACAGCAATTTTTAACAGTGTAGGCCTGTGAAGGTTTTATGAATATGAGCCCAGGAGTATAAAATGGAAAACGAAGTATCCAAAAGGGAAATTCTCTGATTCTTTTTTCTGAAACTTTCTAATAAATACACACAATTGCTGGCACTGCCATTCAATCCAAGTTGATTTATTTGCAAACAAACTTTTCAGAAATGGAAACTCTAAAAGAGAGTTGCTATGATGTCCATTTAGAGGGAAAAAATGTATGCATCTATTAAAAGGTTTCGTAATCTAAGTAGAAAATTGGCTTTAATTACCTATAAGACTGATTTATAGGAAATTAATGGCCTTAGTTAATATTGCCTTGTCAATATACATCAATTAACATTGTGGCATTTAGTCAAATAAATTAGGGAAATATGTCAGAACATATTACTGCGGAGTCCTGTAATTGATCTTAATCTCTCTTGAAATGGCTCTTAATTATAATTAGAAGCTTATATAAACTTTAAGTGGGCAACCTTTGATTAAATGAAGAGATTCTTTTCCCTGGGTTTAGGTAAAAAGAAATAATTTGTTCTACAGATATAATTTACATGTAGGTTTAAACCTGGATCCTACTAGTTGAGTTAGCTGATAATAGTTTTGACTAGCTGAAAGTTTTTAGATCATACCGTAATTGGTTTAATCCAAAATATTATTTGTCTTAGGATACATGTATACTGAGTATGTTATTCAAACATTTGTATGTCTTTTTATACAAATTATAAGCTATCATGATAGTTTAAAACATAAATGTCTTTGTGGATACATATTCAAATTACTTTTTGTTAACATATCAAGTACTAAATTGTTTTTTAAAAAAAGCAGTGATGCTAATTTGCAGATGGAAAGCTGATCAAGCCCCCTAAATAATTTCTGTCATGAAAGGGTTTAAAAAAAACATAATACTGAAGGACGTTTTGGGGAATTGGATGAAGTTTTGGCAATGAGGAAACAGGAAGTCTCAAAATAATTATGAAGTTGTAACGGAATCTGATGCCCTTAATATTCCAATCCTTACCACACTTCTATCTGTCATATCAAAAGTTTTATTCCAAGAGGAAGTAAATCGACTTTTGTAAATACAGAAAAAAGTGTGTATCTTTACCAGATTTTGTACTATTGTTAATGGAAATGTGATATTAAAAGGTGCATATAGTTATTGTTTAGGTTAATATACTTTTTATTCTATTATGAAGGGCCTACATGTAGGCCTACATGTACAATGGTTTGATTTGTCAATTACTCAATTTTTATCGAAGGTGGATTTAGTCCCTTTTGGAATGAAACTCTTCATATACTGATCAATAATAATATCCTATTGTTTTATACTTGAGTCTAGTGGTTCCGCAACATGACTCGCCCGACACCCCAACTTCCCTAAACCATAAACCTCGTTTATATATAACCCTTACAGACCTGCTACTCGGTAGGTCTATTGATTTTTAGTATTTGATACTGGAAACTGAAGAATTATACTGATGGTTATATGCAAAATACTTATTTCCAAAATTACAGTTTTGTGTTGTCCTATGGTATTTCTTAAAATACTGGTTTTTCTCAACAAAATACAGATTTTCAACTCTTTAAGTTACTGAAATGTTGTGGGGCATGGTGGCAGCTCTACCCTAACATTAAATGTAATCATGAATCTAAACTTTACCCTTATCCTAATCCTAATGCTAATCCAACCACTTATCCTAAATCCAAGATTAAGGGGGTCAGATGTGTCAGGATGTGGAGAGACCCACTTGAACCCATTGATTACAACAGCCTTGATGAAGAGGAAAGATATGAAACTAGCCTTGCCCATATACACTTCAGATTCTCTCGATTCTCCAATGAAACCTGAATAAGAACATAGCATATAGCCTACAATGTATTCCTACAATATACAACCATATATATAGTATATACATGTAAATAGTGTTAAATCTATTGCGCAATATACTTGATTATAAGTACGACAAATTATCCCGAGTACAGATTTATTTCTCCGAGGCCGCAGGCCGAGGTGAAATAGATCTGCACGAGGGATAATTTTAATAGTATTTGAAGTTCATATATTCCAGTAATGTTGCAAGATGGAGCGTTCACTATTTATTATAGTAAACAGACCCCTAGATGTTTGACCTTGCGTAATCGGATATTTTTGGTGCTAATTAAGCTATTGTGACGTATATTGTTGCTCCGCGTACCCATTGTTATTAACTGTTGTTCGCACCATTTTACTGTTATTACGCCCTAGCGCAGCAAGGCAGTTGATAGAATCGATGCTCTCCCCTTTCATTTAACACGGGTTTTACCCTCCAAAAACCGAAAGTTATATTGTACATATGCATAGCTGCCAACTGTTACGAAAAATTCGTAATTATTACGAATTTTTACCCTTTATACGAAAATACGAATGCACCTTTAAAAATTACGAATATGAGCGCCATTATACATGTATTATATTATGACCACTCACGCACGTGTTATATGCATGTTCTATGTAGTTCTACTACGGCGCGCGCGTACGTACGTACGTGCACATGAAAGCAACACACGAAAACAGCGCATTCGTAGTGAAGGCGGAAGGCCATTCAAAGTACATGCACGTTGATCTTAGTGCATACACACAGCGAAAGACGAAAACAGCGCATTCGCATGAACATGCATGTTGACGTTATGTTATTAGTGCACGTGTGTATTGTGTGTGATGCAGTTGTGATGTCGCTAGCGAACGTCGACCGTATTTTGTCTCCTCTTCTTCTCTAGTTTTGGACCATAAATGGTGGAAAATGGAGCGTAAAAAGGGACAATGTTACAACAGCAAATATGGAACAGAGTTTGACTTCATCACCAAATCGGGAAAAAGCAAACAACATGCATTTTGTACAATATGTCGAAGGGATATCTCCATCGCTCATGGCGGCCGTAGTGACATTGTTTTGCATACCAAATCAAAACTAACATCGGGAATTTTGAATCTGAATCTTCATCCACACCCAAGATAACTTTATGGATGTCAACTTCGCAGGATTTAAATAGCAAATAGGATAGGATAAAATAGGATTTTAAAAGCATCAGCTACATAGACCTCTTAACTGTGGTAAGGTTTTTTTTTTTTTTTTTTTTTTCTTGAATAATAATCCAAATGTATTGATACTATGTAAGTGATATTGTGAATGCTCATATTTCATTGAGTTATTCATTCATCTTCAGATTCATGAAAAAATTTTGGCAATAATTTTCTCAAACCTAAGCTCCACCCTAAAAACAACAGAAAAAAAAAAGGTTTAAATGCTCCAAAATAGGGCTCAGATTGCACCAGAGAGCGTCTAGAACCCCAGAGCTTCCAGGGCCCTTAGGCGGGCCCTGGACCCCGGCCGCAAGGGACTTCGCGCTTCGCGCTCGTGATGTGCGCTTCGCGCACATGTTGATGTGCACTACGCGCACATTTCTGTGTTTTTTATCGGATCATTACTAATTTGAAATTTCAAATGTTGGCAGCTATGCATATGTACAATATAACAAATTGAAGGTGGGTCACATGGTACTGACCTAACCAATCGCAACGTGTAATTTTCTAACACTATTTACTATATACTATGTATATCTTTCTTTTTTAAGTACGCATAGGACTACACAAGTTTTTTTAATGGGATATCTCACTGAGCGGCAAATAGTAAATTGCAAACAATTTTGAACTTTTCCTTTGGTATCAGCTTGCATACATAGCAAATTTGGGAGGCAGAAGGTCCAGGGACCCCCACTTCAATGTGAACAAAAATGTGACCATCTCTCTTATTAGTTTTTGCATAATCAGCCCCCAACCCCACTTTCTAAAGAAATTGATAAAGATTTTTAAGACCCTCCCCATTTTTTCAGTAAGCATGCACAAAAATTTGAAAATGACCATCTACATGCAGGGCTACTTGTTAGTTTTGCCATAATCAGCCCCTCCCCCCACTTTCTGAAGATATTGATACAGATTTTTAAGACCATGGATCTCCTGAAAAGTTGTAAAGTTTGTTTGGTATTGAGTAGATGAATAGTGTATAAAACTGATGCCCTAGGGAATTGTTATACCAGAAGAGCGCTATTGCTGTACAAAGTCAATGGTAATAGCGCCCTTATGGTTCTCAATGGAACATCTTTGATCTTTAATACCGCCCTTCTGGTTCTCAGCCGACGAAGTATAATGTGTATAGTCCATCCCTATTCTAAAGAGCTCCACATGTTTCATAATTTTGAAAAAAAAAACTTCCAAGAAATTCTATTTTGTGCTGTAATAGGATTTAAAAGTGAAATAAAAATACAATGCGCAACACTTTCAAGAATCAAAGCTGACCCATTCCACCTAATCACCCCTGGAAAATATTTTAACTCTTATAGAAAAACAGTTTATTGTACGTCTACGATTGTGATGCGAGCTGCCATTTCACAGCATTCAATTCAGATGGAGTTTGAATCGGAAAACGAAAGCGGGGCCCAAGGAGTTGCGATTCAACAAAGAGACCATGTATGTTCTATGTGACTCACGAGGTCAAAGGTCATTTGCAGGAACCTCAATCGTTTTGAAATTGGTCTAATGCCAAATGGAGGTACCCTTTCTTTCCAGTACCATACAATGTAATTGCTGCATGTACTACTATTAAAGGGATGCACAATGTACACTTTCCATCTCAGAAAATAAAGCTGTTAATGAAATTTGTTCATGTTGCCTTTGTTATCGAAAAATGACGCCTACGTGCAATGTACATGTACATGTACGTATGTACTACATGTATTGAAAATGGCTACCATTGTTTCGGAATTGGTCTTCTGCCAACCAATGATTTCTTTCCATCCACTGTGTTAGAAGTGCGTTAAAATTGTAAGACTCCAGCCCTACAGATATCCGAGATTCATGTACTGTAAACAATTTTATTTTGCAATTTAATAATTATCTGTATCAAAACAATGCCTTGCAGCCATTGGCTGTATTGCATATATGTTTACAATCATCTCAAGTATACATTTGATTTTACATTACATCAATAACAAAAGCACCATATGCTGTACTTTGGCTAAAAAGATTAATGTTCAAATTTAAAAGTACATGATGTCATATTGATTTGTTTTCTAGGATTACAGTTAAAATTTGAGACTAAGAAATATTGCCTTTGGTTCTTTTAATATTTATTAAAAACCTCTAATATTTAAAGAAACATAATATAGACAGAGCTCTTTGGATGGAGGTGCCTTAAAGCAAACACATAAAATGCAATTGATTTCTAGACTGTACAAAATATTAATTAAACTGATAAAGCAAGAAATATGTCATGAAAAAGCATTGGAATACTGGCAAAATATGTCATGAAATTAAATCTGCTTGAAGAGAATTTGTTTTCTCATAGTTTTGCTGTTAAAGATAGTGTGGCAAAAAAAAAACAAACTTTCTTCACTTTATTTAGTGAAACATGTAAAAACTGCCATCCTATAATATTGATTGAGTTCCTGAAATGTTCCTTCGTGAAGGATGCAAGTTTCAATATGCATTTAAAAAAAAACAAGTTTGGAAATTCCCAATTTTAATCAAATAACTTCTCTTTGTCAAACTTCCTACATGTAGCCTGACATGAAACTTGAAACTTTTGATAACTTTGAAGTGTTGCATCCTGTGGGCATGCCAGTTTGAAGCACATTTTGAAAAACAATGCCTCACTTAGTACTTCATCACATAAATTTTGACAAACTTGCTCAAACTTCCCCTGGAAACAAGAAACTTCCAAAGTTAAATTTAGAGGAAGTTTGTTTCCTGAAATTGTTCTTTGCAGAGGTGTTGCCAATATGATGCATATTTTGTAAGCAATTGGAAGTTTATGAAATATGATTGGCTCTTCGTTTACAGCGAGATGCATACTGTTTCATTTTGAAATGGAAGCATGGACAGAAGGAATTGAAAATCATCTTTTTTGTAATTGATATTGTTTGTTTACTCAAGTCAAGGGGTAGGCCTACTTTAAGTGCATCCCAAATAAAAGTAAACCCAGCTTTGAGAGCCTCACATTAATATTTAAACGTACATGTATGTGTCATTAACTTTTATATCATGACAAAGAGTAACTATTGTATCCAGTAATACCAAAATTATACCTGTACTGTCATAGATGACTGAGCACTCGAGTTTTTAAAAACTTTGGTCAAAAACACCTTGTACCAAATTTGTTAAAAGCAACCCTGGCTTTCTGATCATTCATTCATTGTTTGACAATGAATTACTTGGACTATTGAAATGCAAGGGTTGCTTTTGCCCAAAGTTGGTACAACATATTTTTTATGCTTGTTTTTTAAAGCCCAAGTGCTCAGTCATCTGTTACAACACAAGTATAAGTTTGGTATCATTGAATAGAATATGAGTTACTCTTTATTATGAAATGAATTTCAAGGTCAAACAATCTATTCAATTTTAATATGAGGCTCTCAAAGTTGGGTTTACTTTTTTTTCTGGGATGCATTGTACAGGTGATTAAACCTTGTGGATACCCCCTCTCTATGACTGTACCATCAAACTCAGAAGAGGTGCTCTGTTAATTTGATTCATAATTTAATACATGAATACGTGAAAACCAAAATTTGTAATGAAAACTCTTCCTATCCTACAAAGCAATGTTTCAAGTACTTAATCATAGATTTAAACTTGGAGAAATATCAGATTTTAATTCTCATAATCCATTCATACACTACATGTAGATGTAAATATAGCAATGTTGTTTAATTTGTAAAATGATACAGTATATAAATTCCTTCTGCAATTATTGAATATGTTCATTAAAATTGAATATATATTCATTATAATATTGAATATATTCATTATAATAACATCAACATTTATTTAGCAGTATAAAAATATCAATTGAAAAGGCCTCTTGATAAAATTAATACAGGAAATGGAAAGAAGCCTCCATAGCCAATAAAATAAACACTCTTTTGGCTTGAACCCAGATATTGAAAGCTGAGGCATTGTTTGTTTGTTTGACATTCATAGAAAGTAGGTCATAATGAAGTTTTCAACCTATATACATTTCAGAAGTAGACTATACATTTGTAGTTTGCAGGCACAAACCCAAGGTGTTTGCCAAGCAGAGTCTGAGTACAAGACTAGATTCAATTATTTGCTGAAGACATATAGTGGGTTTGGAGGCTAGACTCCACCCTAGACGGTAATTTGCTAAAGTGTCAAATTTGAGTCTGTGCTCGCAGACGTAGACTAGAAGGAGACTTCCCTCATAGAAAGTTGTGCTACATTGTGCATTTGTGAATCCAGACTTTAAAGCTCAATTTTAACTACAATTTTTATTATTGTATAGATTCTCCAGTTTAAATGGTTGAATTTTCCCACTTGCAAGTATATCTGTCAATTATTACAAAACATAGTAAATAACAATTAAATTGAAATTTAATACTTCCAACTATTTTATTATTCTATCTCATATTCTCAATTCCAGGAGTTTTGGTGACTGGTGCTTCAGGCTACATTGCAGCCAACATAGTACAGCAGTTGCAGCAGGCCGGTTATGCAGTGCATAGTTCAGTAAGGAGCCTGGGGAACAAGGTTAAGATACAAAATGTATAGCATCTCATGGAGCTGTTGTCTAAATTTATGCCATTTCTTAACCTCAATTACAGGAGTTTTGGTGACCGGTGCATCAGGCTACATTGCAGCCCACATAGTACAGCAGTTGCAGCAAGCTGGTTATGCAGTGCGTGGTACAGTGAGGAGCCTGGGGAACGAGGCTAAGTATCAACATCTCAAGGAGCTGTGCCCCGATGCTGCTCATGAGCTGGAGCTGGTGGAGGCAGAGCTGGAGAATGAAGAATCATGGAAGAGGTAATTTGGAACTTATAGGGATCATTTCATGAAACAAATATTCACTGATTCTCACTGACAACTGTTATAAGCTACAGAAATGTTTGCACCTGTTGGCTATTAAAGAGCAAATTTGTCGGATAAAACGTCTGACAAGTTTTTCATGAAACGCCCCCCAGGCTTTATTTTGGCTAAAATGTACATAGGTTTAGAGTTAGCATTGCATATGTATGTTAGGTTTGGGTAAACTGATTATAGGTGACGTTTTACATTTCTTAGTCTAGGTTTGTGTTTAGACATTTCGCTAATATTAGGGATTGACAATGGAACATTTGTCACCAGAGCTTATTGGAAAAATTGTTGTCACTATGATATGGAGTTGGTCAAATGATATTTTGGGATTTGGAGGACAACACATACATGTATGCTAACCACTAACTTATAAAATTAAGTTATTCAAACATTACAGTTAGTACTTTTGTTCTAAAGGTATATTTGAGAGAAGACTTTGTAAATCTTAAGTGTTGAGTGGTCCTTGTCAGACCTGTCATGGGGATCATGTGAAGTGTGTGTTCATGTCAAGAGCTTGCCCTTGTATGTTGAGAGCTATGCACTTTAAATAGTCCTTCAATACTTCAATAGCGGGTTCAGGATTTGGTTTAAAAAAAAGTGGGCAGCAGACTCATGATTTCAAGACATTTTTTCACAAGATGAATTGTAAAAAAAACAAACAAACAAAACAAACACAGAGGGTAGATGGATATCAAATTTATCAGGATACATGAACATTTTGGTTTTTAGCTCATCCGGCCTGGGGGCCGGATGAGCTTATGCCGTGGTGTGGCATCTGTTATCCATCGTCCATTGTCTATTGTCTGTCTGAAAATTGGGAGTCGTGAAAACCTTGATATATGTTTTTATTTTAGTGTTGTTGTGTTTTGCTGGGGCAAAAATGTTTAAGGAATCTTCTCATTTTTGTTATATTGATTGATTCATCTTCTCTCCCTCTCCCCTTTTAGTTCAAATCCAAATTTGGTAATGTTTCCAACAACCTCCATGACAGCAACACGTGAAATATGAAGTCCTTTGTATTTAGGGGCAGAAAGCTATAGGCCTAATCTCTATGTTAAAAATAAAAACCATCTACTCATCTGACACTCAATGAGATGGTATATCAAGTGCATTTTCAAGATCATCTTACATTTCTTTCTCTCTCAATGTTGAGGGAGAGTGTAACTTGATTCAAAGGGAATTTCATGTTGAGATGTAAATAGACAAGTGAATTCTCTACTATTGCTGGTATCAATATATACTGTGTTTACACTGTGACTCGGCTCGGGGGTTTGTCACAACAATTTTATGGCATGTAAACATGATCAGTGTGATCCGCGACCAGAGTTCAACACGCCTTTCTTGCTCTGCCCAAAGTGCAGGTTTCGATCCAGGAGGCGAGTTTTACACAGCAATTTTTCTGTGTGTAAACAAAAAAGCCAATCTTGAGCTTGTTGACCTTGAGGTCAGTGGTGGAATTCTACTATACATCCCAACTCATGTCCCTCTACTTCCGGTTGTGATCTGTGAGCCTATTGAACTCACCTTTTTTGTTACATTGTATGTATAAATATGATCAACGGGTTTACTCTTTGCAGTATTGGACCATTCCTGGGGATTTGACACGAGAACCGAGTCACTGTGTAAACGCGGTAATAGTCAATAGCCTTGTACAATGTATAGCTTGTATTAAATGATTTACCTTGTGTTGCTGGTATTAATTTCAATATGACTTTGTCTCAACATTGTCTGAATATTGTGTTTCTCTTGATCAGAGTTTGAATATGCTGGGCCACATTGTGAATGTTAACAGGGGTTCAACCTACAGTCTGTGTCAAAAAAAATGGTACAGTCGGAAAAAAATTATTTAGGTGTGAAATATTTTCAAATAATCTGTGTATGTGGTACCAAAATAAAGCCAAAATATTTTCTTTGCTAATGCGCTTTATTCTGTATAATTTGCTTTTGAGCGACGAGGAACAATTCGAAATTGAGCACTTCATGGCCATTATGCGAAATCTATACACAAAGGCATGGGAAGGCGTGCGAAAAATTGATTTTTCTTGATTGTAGAAAACTAGTCATATTTTAAAAATTACAACACCAAATTTGATGAAAAAAATTGCAGGTGAAAGTCTTATCTTCCTGCTTCATGAAAATACCAAACAACAGTAGGCTGTGATTAATCTTCATATACTATAAAAAAAAATGTTTTCCACTTGTACCATTTTATTTGACACAGACTGTATAATATGTTTATTCGACATAGAAAGATAACATTGTATATAAAAAAAAGTTTTCCACCCCATCTGATTATTTTAAAATGTAATTCATCTTTTGTTTTTAACTTGTTGCATGTCACAGTTGACTTTAGAGAGCCAATTGTACAAATTAATTGCAACCATAATAATGCCCTTTTCTCTATGTGATGGTGCTACAAGATTTGAAAGCAGTGATAATACTTGTAATGTGCACTCTTCATGATACCAAGTAAAGAGTCTCATCTAATTAGGAAGATGACATTATTGAAATGCAGTCTACTATTATTATAATGAGCATAGAAACAAGATTTGCCATAATGAGGTGACACTCCCATTTTCCAATTTCAAACATGTTATAGGAGATTGGCTTGGTTACAAGAACCTCGTTATAACAGGGGTGGACTGTGTGATTCCTGTAGACTCAATGAAGAAATACCTTGCACTTTTCAGTAACTTTTCACCTATCAAAACAAAAAAAGGTGTGTTTTGCACTGATGATCTTCAAAAATTATGGCCTTTACATGTATTTGGGAGCGAAGACTGAGTTTGTATGAGTTGCAAGTTCATGTGAAACTAATGTTGAATAATGCTTCAGACAAAAGGATCGCACAATGGGTCTGCACAAAATCAAGACTCGTACAAACTCGGTCTTCGGTTCAGAATATGGGCCATTGTGTGTGTATAGCGACCTAAATTTCTACATCTGCTAATTTTCTACAGCTGCAAAAATTTGTTATTTCATCCATCAATACAATTTAGGAAAATAAGAAAATATGTGTTAAATTTAAGAGTTTTAGATATGTGTAGCTGTAAATACAAAATAGCTGCAAGATCCCAGACGAGTAAATAAAATTTATTTAAAAACCTATTACCTTTTTCCTCTATTTTCAGTGCTGTGGACGGTTGCACATATGTTTTGCATACAGCCAGCCCATTCCCCCTGGCAATCCCGAATGATGAAAATGATATCATCAATCCAGCAGTAGAGGGCGTGAAGAATGTTTTGAAAGCTGTCGCAGCCAATGGAAAAGTCAAGAGAGTGGTTATGACGAGTGCTGGGTTAGCCATCTGTGGTATGTACATGTATCTTCCTATTATGGCTTCGTTTCAAAAGGTGTATTTTCATGAAAATAAGGTTATTACATTAATTACCATTATTTAGATAGATACAAATGTACCTTTCTTTGCATGAAATTTTGAACTTGACATTCTTTTAAGTACTAGATATTTACATATTATATCCTTTGTGAAAATATAGAACCTACTTACCGGTAATTGAATAATCTACTGTATAAACCAATATTTTCGCGATTTTGGACTATTTGGGGAAATTCGCGAGAGCAAAATTTTGCGATTTTGGTGATGACGCCATTACTATAAATAGAATTGCACTGAAGTGGAAATTTTGCCTTATTCGGTCATCGCGAAAATAATTCACTGCGAAAATAACCACTTTATATACAGTATTCTTGAGGCAGTTCTTACCTTTGTAAAGAAACTACAGTGTGGGAGGATATGTTCTCTGTTTTTCTGATACCACATAAGCTAAGCTAATTTGGTCTAACTTGCCCTTGGTATCGTATATGCTTATCAATGTTCATTTGGTCTAATGACCACTTGGTCTAATTGCCGATTTGTTGAATAGCCAAATGGTGTAATTGTATGTTCATCATCTAATTCCAAAATGAATATTTGGTTTATTACCTTAGGGTACTGGAATACTGGAATTGACCATTTGATGTTAGACGAAGTAGACATTAGACAAAATGATAAATCAGCGAAGTGGCAATTGGACCAAAAGGGAAATAGGCAAACTGGTTGTAGACAAAATGGAATTAAACCATGTGGGATGTGACCAAACAAGCATTAGTAATAGTGGGTTTAGACCAAGTGGCCATTTACCTACTTTACATATTTCTCAGAATTTACAAAAGCGGATTTAGCTCCTTTTTGAATCATCTCTTTATATACACAAATGACTGATTTTCTTTCCCCCCCCCCAGGTAACTTATCAACCAATGAATACTCTGAGAAGGACTGGCCCGATGACGTTGATAGCTTACTACCGTACCCTAAAAGCAAGACATTGGCAGAGAAGGCTGCTTGGGACTTTGTGGAAAATCTCAAAGGTGAGAAATACGTATCCAAAGTAACAATTTGTAATATCAATAACATCAAATCCGTTTTAAAAATGAACAAAGAAAATGGGATTCCGTAAGGATTCAAATCCAAAACCTCCGGTTTACTAGACAGGTGCTCTACCAACTGAGCTATGGCCAATTGATATGTCGATGTTCGTTCCAGAGAACCCCTGAACTTTCAATGCTTGAGTGATCAGAAGCTTTAGAACCTGGCATTACCTGAAGGATATAAATCAACTTAGGGATAAATTCAAGGGATCACAGTGAAATGATACAGTATTTCTAATCCAATATATCGTCTGTTGAGAGCTAGAAGAGCTAGAAGGGCGTTATTGCATCTTAAAGATGTTCCGTTAAGAACCAGAAGGGCGCTATTGCTGTACGAAGTCAATGGTAATAGTGCCCTTCTGGCTCCCAACGGAACATCCTTGATCTGCAATAGCGCCCTTCTGGCTCCAATATGTTCTATAGCTTCTTGAACAGAAATGTGCTTTCAGTTTGGAAGTATGCATTGACGTACATATATTAGACATAAATGTAGAAGTAGTGGAAACAGTAACTGATAGTACATTGTAAATTATTATGAATCTCGCAATTAAAACCTGTCTCACACTGTGGGATTTGCTGCGATGCGATTTTTTAGAAAACTTTTATATTATTTGATATGGACATTCTTGGTATTCCTGTGAAAAATAAAATTGTAATTCACGGCTATTATGAACCCCCTTCTCTGTATAAAATCAAATCGTTTCTATATCGCAGTGATGTCAAAGCGATCTTGCGATTTTAAGCTAATTTGACATTTACTCCCAATTAACGAATCGCATTGGGAAAAAAAAAGACATTTTCTGCATCTCATAAGATCATTTTGAGTGTTGGAATATGTCACATTTAAGGAAAATTGTCATTTGTTCCAAAAATCGAATTGCAGCAAATCGCACAGTGTGAGGCGGGCTTAAAGAATAAACATACATGTATGCCTTACCATGTGTCTTCCACAGAAGATGAGAAATTTGAGCTGGTGGTTGTGCACCCTGTCGGAGTCGTTGGTCCTATCCTTAGCAAGAATGAATCAACGAGTACAGAGATCATGAAACGCCTCCTTCTCCGCAATCCTTTCCTCCTCCCCAAGGTAAAAAATAAAGCACCCTCTACAAGTTTTGTGTAAGCTTTATTGTTCATATTGATGACGTATTTTTGGCCTAATTGGCCAAATTTAGTTAATCATTGAAATATGTTCCTTGCTGCTTCACTGTCATAGTCAAATATAATATTTTTGGAAAAATACAAAAATATTTACTTTTGATGGTTCTGACCAATGTTTATTCAAAATGTCACCTGAATAGAGGGCAGTTCCAAGCAAAACAGGACATGGAGCTGAAATTTTAATGTGCCGCTGTGCCTTTGAAAATGCAAATTAGGATCTGAAATTACCACAGAGGCTTCTTTACAATACAACCAATCATTTAAGTTTTAAAAATTTGCGATTCAGTATTCTTGCGCTGAATAATTGATCAAACCAAAATTTGCACGTATGGGACTATGGGGCTTTAAATGCCTCTAATTCTTATGTCTCGTCACTTTTTGCTAATTTTTTTGGCTTAGTGTAATTGTCATGGTCTACTCCAGCAAACTTTGGTATTAATATTTCTTTATAATGCATTTCTCCTCACCAAAAAGGCCGGGAAACCAGATGTCACTCCGTAACCGTCACTCCGTAACCGGACAAGGGTTCAAGTTTTAAGTCATAATTAACAAAATATTCAACCAATTTTTTTATGCAAGGTGGCATATTATACCTATAATAACATAGAATCCAATCAATAACTCAAAATTGTGATAGCCATTTAAATTTCACAGAGTTTAAGCAAAATGTTTTCTGCTCAAATATGCATGTTCATTATGCGTCACTCCGTAACCATGATTATGAATATTCATATTTCATTAATCAAGAGGATCACTAAAAAAAAAATTATCATTTTGAAAAGAGGGTACCATCAGCTTTGGTCATGAACCATTTCTTTGTACATAAAGATTAAAGTATGGATGATAAACTTGTTTGAATGTTGAAATGTTGCTTCTGAATGTCACTCTGTTACCTTGGAACTGCCCTAGAACAATTTGAGGACATATTTATAGGATTCTAGGACATTTGCATTGGCACTAATTGCTCAGTTACAAATTCCATACACTAATGGAACTACTAATTCGACCCTGGACTTAACAATAATACATGTACCCTACCCTAAACCTTACATAAAACCCTATTGCAACCCTAACCCTAACCATATATCTTAGACGAATCAAAAACTGGAGAAATTTTTACCGGAGCTAATTTCTGTCATCTATTCATATGATTCCTTCTAATTCACTTTTGGTTAAAACAACTCAAGTGGAGCTTCCATAAATCTTGAATTTTTTAATTGAAAGGTGAATCTACCTACCCCTGGTGGACGTGCGTGATGTAGCGGCAGGTCTCATCTCAGCCAAATATGTATTTATTTCTAGTGTAGTACATAAAAAAGTTTTTGAATAAGAAAAGTTTGAATAAAAATAATCATTAAAATCTCTAACATGGCAATGTGAAGAAAAATGTAAAATCGTTATTATCATGCACAAATTGGCAATTTTTTAATGCATTTGGTAAATTTCGTCAACAAAGTGTAATTTGATTTTTAAGGCTGTAGGAGGGACATGAAAATATAAATGGTGCCAATTTGAGGATCAGAAAGTGATCGTTTAGACCTTTGGAAATCTTGTACGTCGATAGGCCTGAATAAACCTTGATTTTTTTTAATTGAAAGGTGAATCTACCCCTGGTGGACGTGCGTGATGTAGCGGCAGGTCACATCTCAGCCATGACATGCCCTGAGGCTGCTGGTGAGTACGGGAGTGCTGTTACCATGGAAACGTGCAACAATGGTTGAGCTTGCTCTTCTTAGGGATGGAGGGGGAGATTAGATGAAGATTAGTAAATATTTTTATTGGAGGGAGGCCAAAGTCTTTCAAGACTCTTCGTTGAAATGTGATGTAATGGATGTGAGATGTTTTGTTTTATTTAACATCACTTTTTCTGGATTTAACAATATGAAATATCAATATGGCCATGGGCAATATTGAATTTCATAAATTTGTTATTTCTTCTTGTTTATGAGGGTTTTATGACGCATTCATACTTTCACTAATCAAAAAACCCAGCTTCATGTAGTTGAGCTAAAATAAAGAACTCAAAACTTATGTTGGAACCAGCAGGGTAAATCCTACATATTTTTTTTTCTCAGAATTTTCCCCTTCTACTTACAGATGTAAGATTACAGATTAAAGTAAATTTCTTTTGAGATTTGGAGGAAGTTCATAAGATATGCTTATCCTTTTATATAACTGGTATTTTTAAAACAAATATTAATTAGTCCATTTGTTACATAGACAAGGATATCCATTTTAGAAAAGTCTTTGTAAATCACACAATTATGAGCTTTATCTATCTTTTAAAATTTATTATTATTCTATTCTATAGGTTATCCCAGTCAATTACCTTGATTGCTCAAAAACGAATCTAAATGCTTAAAAACGAAATTGCTTGCTGTTTGTGTTAAATTGAATGACTGATAGACCCACTTTGAGAGCTACGTTCAAATGGAACGAACATTAGCAAATTTGATTGCAAAGAGTTTAAAATTGACCTACATGTAGAAGACCTGTGTTATTCGCCGAGAGTCATGAAACTATGATTATGTGCTACATGCTATGTAAAAATGTTACAAAATGTTATTATTCATATAATTCTTCTAATTTCTATCAGGTAACAGACATATTTTGTGCGGAGGTAACATCTGGTGGAATGAGATGGGTGCTGTACTTAGACAGGAATTCAAATCACAAGGTAGGAGCTAGTTACAGGGATTCAGTAACTTTATGTAGGCTTAATTTCATGAATTATGGAAGTTTGACGTTTTTGTTGCATGAAAATGTGCAGAAGGATAAATAGACAACCAGGGTTTCATAAAATATGTTATTGTCAAGATATCTATAACTGAATACTGCATAAGCCAATATTTTTGCGTCCGCAATTTTGGACTAGTTGGGGAAATTCGCGAGAGCAAAATTTCACAATTTTGGTGATGACTTCATTAATTCAGTAGCCTTGTATTGAAGTGGAAATTTTCACGATGACCGACTCTCGAAATTCGCGAAAATAACCATTTATACAGTACTGCCATTTGCTAAACGATATCTGGGTGCACATTAGTCTAAATGGCATTCCATAGAGTACTATATAAGTGGTTATTTTCGCGGTGACTTTATTTTCGCGAATTTTGCGAGTCAGTCATCACGAAAATTTTCACTTCAATACAAGGCTATTTATGGTAATGAAATCATCACCAAAATCGCGAAATTTTGCTCCCTTGAATTTCCCCAGCTGGTCAAAAATTGTGAAAATATCTGTACGCGGAAATATTGGCTTATACAGTAAATACAATCTTCACCACACTAATCTACTACTGCCACACTCGACCCAGGTGAGATAAAGGATACTGGTTGCAAAATATTCCTATTAAGCTTGAGCACTTTGTCAGTAGGTTTTTATAGCTGAGTCACTCCAGTGAGACTGCCTCCAAATTGACCACTGGCATGCCATTTGGTATTATATAAATAGTTCATGCTCTACCATGCAACATACTAGATTATGTGCACGACAAATACCAAATTATCCTGAGGGCACATTTATTTCACCGAGGCCGTAGGCCGATGTGAAACAGATGTGCACGAGGGATAATTTAGTATTTGGAGTTCACATAGTAATGTTACATTAATAGAGCATGCACTATTTATTATATTAAATAGACCCCTAGATATTTGACCTTGCCTAATCTGGTTTTATCTTTGCCAACTTTTGGTGCTAATTAAGCTATTGTGACGTATATTGTTGTTCCGCGTATCTATTTTTGTGCGCACCATTTTACTGTTATTACGCCCTAGCACAACAAAGCAATCGATTTCACCATTCATTTTAACACAGGATTTAAACTGTGCAACATAAAAAAAAAACGTTCAACATAACAAAAAATCGTGCAACATGCCAGAATGTTGCACGACACGTTACACCCTTTCAACCAATCACAGCTCGTAAAATATGACCACTATTTACTATAATGTAATGTTTAGTGTTGGTTCGAGGTTGGTGTCACTGGTATGACTCCTCTATTAGCTATGTTAAAACCTGGTAAGAATAGCAGCGCTTTATTATCATTTATGGAAAAGGGGCTTTATATATGGACTGTTATTGTTATCATATTGCCATCACAATCAATCAATTTTTCTTTCTTTCCCATTCTGTTAGGATACAATGTTCCAACAAAGTTGGTACCAAAGATCCTCATCCGTATGGCAAGCCCATTCATGAGAGAAACCAAAATGATCCTTCCTATTTGGAATAAGGTCTCGAGATTTGATAACACAAGGGTAGGTAACATATCATGATGAGTTTAATTCCAAAAGGTATTAAATTCACTTTTGTAAATTTAGAGAAAAGAAGCTTTTGTTCACCAGATTTTTTTAAGGCATTAGAGAAATGAAAACGATTCTTCTGATTTGGAATAAGGTCTCAAGATTTGACAACACAAGAGTAGCATGACATCAAATAAAACTTTAATGAATTTCATTTAAAAGAAAATGAAAAGAATCTATTTTTTTGTAAATTTAGCGAAAGAAGGTATATATTTGTAAAATTTTGTTCTGTCATGTATAAAGAGTGATATTAAAATGTGCTTCAATGTGTATATTTCCTCTGAACATTTAGACTTGCATTTGTTACTTTTGATACAGGCACCACCTTTAATTTTCATCAAAGTGTATTTAGTCCCTTTTAGGTGTACAAGACTAAAAAGCATACTCTAACACCAATGTTGAGAGTTTGTAATGGAATAATTTTTTAAAGAGAAACCGGATAAATCCTGTTCGTACATTTCTATTGTACACCAAATTGCTTGTTTGTTTGAACTGATGTAATATATTTAAACTCATCATTGTAAATAAAAACCACAACACTAATTTCCATGAAAAGACTACACCCTTGATTCTGGAACTTTTGTGCTCATAATTCAGCTAATATACAGTGCTTAGAAAGAAAAAAAAAATGGTAATCCCATATTTAGAGGGGCCATATTCAGAGCTCATCTATTTTGGCTATTAATATGTATCAAATAATTGAAAACAAACTCCTCAACTTTGCAATGATACCTTTCTTGATTCATAAATGTACTGGTAATGCATATTCAAGTAAATTTGCAAATGAAAGTGACAGGTACAAAATTCATTATTTGCAACTTTTTGTCAAATGATGAAAGACTGAGTGAAATCTTTCACTGATGTCACACATCATGGCACACAATCCTATTTAACGCCATGGGACAGTAGGAAAAACATTCACTCAAGTATCATTTTTTCAAAACTTGCAAAAAATAGATTCAGTACCTGACACCTGCATTTGCATGTTGCTTGCTTATAGATAAGATAGCCAAAATAGAGGAGATTTGAATATGACCCCTTTGAAATTTGATTACCTTTGAGAGAATTATCATGCGCTATATAAAAATGACTTAATTATTTATTATTATTATACACAATTTATATGTTATTTTTTCAAAATTCTGTTCAGATGAAAGAAGTCTTGAAGATTGAGCCAAGAGAGCTGAAGACGTCCCTAATTGACATGGCATACAGCATGATAGAAGCTGGTATCGTCAAGAAGACACCCAAGTACAGAGGACCAGGATGGGCGGAGCCTGTTGCTAATGGTGATGGGGAAGTCCCAACTACCAATGGTCCTACCACAGATGAGGAAGGAAAACCAGAGGATACCAAAACAGAAGGTACGTGTGAGGATGATAATTATTATAGTAATATTCTGGATTATTAAAGTACCTAATACATACTGTAATTCGGCTACATCTCTAAGTATTTTACAGACATATTATTAGTCTGGTCATCGGATTCGAGCTTGCCCGCACACAATGTGTGCACATTCTCCACTCCCTCAGGAGCATTCCAGCCTGGCACCATCAACTGAGGTGCTGATCGAACCACAATGAAGTTTGCATCCTACATTGTACCCATTTACACCTCGGTTTTACTGTGTTGGGCTTCTTTCAACAGAAAATCCTGATAAGAAGGAGGAAGGAACCAAGGACGAATCAAAGTCAGAGGAACCAGCAGAAAGCACAGCTGAGACCAATGCACCGGCAGAGAAGACAGAAGAGACACCGGCCGATGAATCGGCACCATCTGAGGCAGCAGCAGAAACGCCGGCAGAGACAGCAGCGGAGGAGACGCCAGCTGAAGCGGCAGCAGAAACGCCGGCAGCGGCGCCAGCAGAAGACAGTGATAAGGCACAGGAGAAGCCGGCAGAGAAGGAAGGAGAAGCGGAGCCTGCAGCTGAGGAGAACAGACAAACGGGTGAGTTTGATATGTTGGCTTGCTGTCCCAAATGACCCCCTTTACCCCCAAATGTCCAGATTATGGACAAAGGAACAACTGCTCTTATGCTGTTATTTATCAGAAATCTGTAACCTTCAAGATCTATCTAAAAAACGAAGTCACATTTCCTGCACTGGATGGATGCTGTGCACCCAGTGGACCCAGTAAGAAGAAGATACTTACCATATTCCCATAAAGCTTTATAAAGCAATTTGTAACTTAGCTTCTTCTTTCATGGTTCTACTTTTTCATTTAAATCCAATGTGTCTGTCTAGTTCTTACCAACCCTATCCAAAGTAAATATTTACTCCTTTAATACTATGTAACGAGTCATGAGTGGCACCCTACTTTTTGCCAACTTAATCTCAAATGTCTGTCTTCTTTCTTTAATTTTATCTGTAGATGATGCAAAGGGCGACACTGAGGCAGCAGAATAGACTCCGAAGACACTGTCCAGAGTCGAGGGCTCCAGTAAGACCACCATCATCAACTTAGATTGTATGTTGATGCAACAACGGGAGCAGCTTTGCATGATACTAATTATCACTTCAATGCCATCGCTCACTTACGTACATATATATCCTTTGACTATCTTGGCAGCTAGCTTGATCAAATTGCACAGCACTGAATCACTTCTTGAAGTTTATTAAATTCTAAACCTGTTTTAGCCAACTAATGGAACAAATGTCAACTGTCAAATTTTCCAAATGTAGGACGCCGATGGTACATATTATGTTTCAAAACAAATGATGGTAGTCTCTGGCTTCATTTTGTAGTAAATATATTTGGATGCATTTTATTGTAGACATATGAAAATGGGAATTAAGCATCTTATAGGCACCAAGGGTCTTATAATTTTATTGTCTTGACTAATTGAAATTAATGCAAGTTTACATTGAAAATGAATGCATTGTACATTATGCATCACCACTAGCAGTCGCTGTGACAGAAAACTCATTAAGTATTGATTATATTATGCATGTATAACTTCCGTTTTATCTATACGGAGTGGTTTCTATACAGGGTGGTTTCTTTACTAGGCTATAAAAATATAAAATAAATTAGAAAGCACCAGCTGATACCTCTTATAGTAATGATGACTGGTAGTTCATGAACTAATATTTATACTGGTATTCTACTTGTGGTTAGTGAAGTGAGCTTACATTTGAAGGGTTTTTGCTGAGGAATGTGTAACAGCATTTTTGTGATTAAAAGGGTGGAATTCCCCTTTAAATGCAATCTATCTGTATAAAACTAATGTGAACCCTAATAAACTAGATGTTGTAAAACAGATAGTTTACCACTAGTATGAACCCCAATGATGTTGGAGATGTTGTAAAGGAGAAAGTTCATAACTAATATGATCTCAATCACCTTTGATATTGTAAAAGAGTTAGTGCATAATAAATGTAAACCCTGTCAAACATCAGATGGTTTAAATTTGTTACTTCACAACTTATATGAACCCCTATAACCTTATATGTTGTCAACAAGGAGAGGTCCCACTATTAGTGTTTTTATGTTTTAGGATAGTCACTCCCAAATTGATGACAGGGCCCCTTGAATACTCTTTCTTGTCTTTTGAATTTATGATACACTTATATTGTTGTTAGTGATATATGGTTTGTATCATTATTTTTCTGAAATTAACAATTTATCATGTATTATTTTTCATCAGAAGAGTTTTAATTGATATTGTAAACATCTGAAATCATTGCATTTGGAAAGTTATTCCAAACTTTTACTGGTCTAACAAAGTACATGTTAATGTATCCAGGTAAAAGAATCTTAGAAAAGTTTATTTTTTAGTTAAAGAGCATTAGCTTTAAGCGCCTTGGAACATAGGATAGTCTACAATTTGAGGTTGAAGTTCTTAGATCCAAAAACAAGGCAACATTCCCCTTTTTTTCCCCCGTTCTATGAACATTTTAAGAAATTAAGGTGCTGAATTTTACCTTGTTGCACTTTTTCTCTTATGCTGTTGATATATTTCTTGCCTTAAGAATTCAAATGTGAAGTTTATACAGTTTTTACAGTAAAACTGGTGCTATTTTTATGTCATGTCAGCCCTTCGTAGGCTTTTATATACATTTTTAAGGACAAGTAATTTGAATTGGGGTAAATGTGTGTTTTAAAGGAAAGAAATGTTCATCATATTTTGCTGAAAGATGTGTTTTAAAGGATAATATTAAAAACATCATCCTGTTGTATTTCTCTACCAGAACTTTATTAATAAAGACCAATAGTTATTTCATTCCTATACAATCTTTTATGAGGAGGATGCCGTCAAGGCAGTACACATATTTCTTTTTTATGAGCTCTGATTTTCTGATCAACTTTCTCCTCTTTTTGAAGGAAATGACACCATTTATTTTGTCCATCTATCTATGGCTGAATAGGAAAATCCTCGATATACATTTTTTTTTTATAAAGCATGAATCAAAAAGTTAGGGAGAGGGTTTGACATAAAATTTATGCATAGGTTGACGAGTATGTTTTGGGCCCTGTAACAGAAAGTTTTGCAATCATTTGCTAAATGGCAATAGCCAATCAAGATCGTTGTTGCACACAGTTTTGGTTCAAAAGCCTGACCAGCAACCAATCAGAGTAGTTCTTTCAAATTGTTAATTGATGACAAACCTTTGTGTTAATTGGCCCAGGTTTCTATTTGTATGAGATTTGACCAAATAGACAATGAATAATTTTTTAGCCATTTCATTTACTTGTATATCCAGTATTCAAGGTGTCCCATTGGTCTGTTTCAATGTATCTTGCTTATTATTATGAATATTTAAGTATTATTTCATGTTTGTCTATTACACTACTCCAGTATTGCTTTTAAAAAGAAATATTCAGTACAATGTATTTATTGTTTTTATTACGTATTCAAGTCAAACTTTGCATGAACATGAATATTAAAGTATTGTGGCTTGTTTGTATTATGCTTGCATATTTTGTATACTATTTTGCATCAATGTTTGTTAATTTAATGATTTTATTTCCTGGAATTCGATCAATTTGGTTGCTGATACGGTCTTCCAATACTTCAGTTTATGATTTATATTTTCTTCCATTTTTATATAAAATTAGTTAAATGAAATATTAAAATCAAATTAATTTATTGATTATTGTCAGTAATTTGATTGATTGATTGATTTAGCTTATTTCTTCTTGTAACCTTTTATAACAGGTTTAGGAGCATAAAATTGAATAGTTTTCTCACTGACAATGTAGCATTGTTTTAAAATCATGATATATTGATGTAATGATTTGATTAATACATTTGCCTTCCTTATTTACATATTTGTGCAAATTTATATAAACACTTGCTTGCTGAATAATGTGCTATAAATGGACAGGGAACAGAAATATGTGCAAAAAAACACACAGTATTTGAACAAAGTTGTCATTAAATATTCTTGCCTCTTCCATGAAGTTAATAATTCCAGCAGTGAACAACAATCTGCGTGATTCATTTTATAAACTTGTTGATACCAGTTTATGTTAACTATCTAGAACAAAATATAAGAAGACTAAATTTGGGGTTTATGTTTTGAAGTGATTTAATTATTAACTTTGCTATTAAAGCATTGTTTGGAAACATCAATTGTCAGAAATGTACTTGGGTAGTTTGTTTAACTACAACAATCTGTTTGCATGCATAAATCACGTCTTTAAACAAAATTATGTAACGTTGATTTTGTCTTACATGTAAATATGTATTTCAAATTTTAGTGGAAACGTAGGCTTTTAGATAGCTAGTACATGTAGGATGTTGTTTGTTTGTAGTTGTACAAAAATATACATGCTGCAGTACTGAAAAAGTTTAATTAAAAACAAGTTCATTATTGTCCCCCTTTTTCCTTGTATATGTAGACAAAATTCACTTGCATGCATTGTCTTAAGAAATCTGTAATTCCAGACATGGGGAAGGAATTTACCTTCAGTAGTTTCAAGAATTTTTTTCTTCTTCTCAATATGCTGAGATATCAACTGTTGATTTTCTGTTGTATATTGTACTTTTTTGGGGGACAAAAATATTGATAGTTTGATACTGTGTTCAGCCCAAATTAATTTGCAACGCTTGTCTATTGGTGAAATGTAATAATACTGTTTTGGGGTGTCTCGATATACTGCAGTATTGTTTAGAAGGGTGGCAAGGGATATGCACTGTTATATGATTTGGACATAACTTTAGTTGAAAAGAAAGCAAGTTTAACTAGATGTAGATAGACATGGCAAAATTAAAATATTGTTGAATATTAATATTATTTTATAATGAAAGTATTTAGAAATAAAGCATTGTTGCATAAAACAATGATTATAATTATGATGGGGGTTATTTGGGGAGGAATCAAACTGCTGTAGAATTTGCAATGATAAGATGCTTTTGTAGTAATAATTTATTTAGATGTCACGTAGATGGTATAGAATTAAGACCTCAATCTTGCATAATCAATGTTACATGTATGTGCTCTGCTTTGAATATATCTATAGTGTCCAGGGGCGTATCCAGGATTTCCCAATAGGGGGGGCGCAAGGAAATTTTTATCGCCGTCAGGGGAAGGGGGAGGGAGTTCTTCTAATTCATATTGTACATGAAATTCCACATTTTTTTTCAATTATCACAAAAGTTACATAGTTTCTATACCCTAAGACAATGTATGTTGCGTAGAAACCTATTTATGTGTGCATTATATACCCTTCTGAATTGGAATCTGCGAGCGCGAAACGAGAGTCGAAAATGTTGAGGTTTTTAAAGTTATATGAAATAAATAAAGGGGCATTTTCTAGTACTAGAAAATGGTAGATTATTGTGTATAATAGACCCAATTTAGTATCCGCGAGCGCGAAGCGCGAGCTGAAAATTTTTAAAGGTAAAAATAATTGGAGTTATTATTAGTGCATTATGATTTGGTATCAGCGAGCGCGAAGCGCGAGCCGAAAATTTGGGGTTTAAAATTTTGTTAAGGTAAAATTTAGAAACTTATTATTGTGCATTTGATTTGGTGTCCAGCGAGCGCGAAGCGCGAGCCGAAAATTTGGGGTTTAGAATTATTTTAAGGTAAAATTTAGAGTTATTATTGTGCATTTGATTTGGCATCAGCGAGCGCGAAGCGCGAGCCAAAATTTGGGGTTTCAAAAAGTATTTTGAATTAATAAGGGGTACTTTCTAATAAAACTGAGGCCAACTATTTTCCCAGGAGGCCGAAGGCCCAGGAGGCAAGAGGTCCAGAGGCCTCTTTTCTTTGTGAAATTTTGAAACTTTAGTTTTAAATATTTTACTTTTGTCACTAATGTATTTCTTTTCTTAAAAAAAGGGCGTTTGAAGCAATTATTGCAAAATACAATATGAGAAAAGTCGCCTCGTGGCCCTCCCCACATTAAATGCCTTAGTTATGGTCGTTTAGAACCAAATAAAGCCTATTTCGGCTTTTAATTGAATAAAGTTGGGCGAAAATTGTACAAGCATCGAGCCTTATTCCCTTCTTCTTTCTTTTTCTTCTTTTCTTTCCCTTTTTCCTTCTTTCTCCCTTTTTCCTCCTCCTTTTTTTTTTTTTTTTAGTCGGCCAATAGGGGGGCGCGCGCCTGTTGCGCCCCCCCCTGTGGATACGCCCCTGGTGTCGGTGTAGTTCTAGAAAATTTGGAGGCATTTTTGCTTGTAAAAATTGCCTTTGCACATTGTATTATTGCTATTATTACTTATCTATTTAAGATCACCATATGTACATTTTCGTAATATTCCAATACATGTATGAACACGAAGGACCAATATTTTATATACATGTAATTTCATTGCTTGGTAAGGACTTTTGTATTTTACTTATTGTGCATAAATTATGGATGGCAAGCTGTTGTATTATTGGCTGAATTATTTCATGTGGATGTAAAACTTGTAAAATTTATGTTTTGTCTCATTTTTAAGGAAATTAAAATATTTGGCAATACTTCTTCTTTTCGTATTTGTGTTAATCCTTGCATTGGTTCTGCAAATTTGAAGTGCTTTCCATATGACATTATTTCTTTTTGTGGAACTAATCACCTCTTGAATTAATACTTCTGTCTATTAAAATTAATTTTTGAGAAAGAATTGGAGAGCTAACCATAAAGTGTAGAAGGATAAATAGGGTGTAATGTTAGGGCAAAGAAAAAAAATTGAGCAGAGTATAAGAGAGGAAATTCAAGATTAGTGTGTTTGTAAATTGAGAGGGGGAGAGATTGGCCATGGAGTAAAAAAAATAATAATAACGAAAATGTATACAAAATACATCCAAAAGGAGAGTAAAATAAAGTGTAGCCTATATACACACGAGGGGGATAAAATTTAACAAGGCGAAATCCTTTGCTGAAAAGAGATGGAAATCAGAGATGAATATGATGAAATTAGAAGCGGGCAGAACAAGAGAGGTGAGAAAGTTAAATGCAAATGTTTATTTTTTGTATATTACCAGGAACATTTGAGTTTTGACTTCTGGTATAATATCAATTTTTTCAGGTCAATTCGGCGCCCCTCATTTTGAGATCGATTTGGTGCTCTTAGTTTAAAGGAGGACTCCGGGCTGAAATTAAAAAGTTTTGTAAAGTAAAGTAAAATTTAATAAGCACAACACAGAAAATTTCATCAAAATCGGATGAAAAGTAACAAAGTTATGCATTTTTTAGGTATTGGTTTTTTTGTAAAACGGTTCTTGGCATTGTCTCGTCTCAAATATTCAAATGAGCAAACTGATGATGTCACATTCCCCCTACTTCTTGTGTATTCTATTATATGAAATCCTATTTATCTCATTTTTAAATATATTGCGTATACAGAAAATCTATCCCTTATACTGAAATAAGTAAAAATACTTATGACCTTGAACATTCCATAAGGATTAATCCCTGTTTTTATGTCCTTGTTGCAGAAAATCTTGATAATTGGTATTTCGTACAATAAAATAGGGGACGGTGGGGCATAACGGACCACGTAACTTCAAGTGGCTTCTGTGACGTCACAGATAGGAGCAAGACTATAAAAATGATATTTCCTTGACGAGTTCTTATTGAAGTTTGATAAACAATCGATCAATAATTCTCATCTCTTTCATACTTCCGGCAAAATGAAGCTGAAAAAATATCGGAAAAGGTCCGTTTTGCCCCACTAGTGGGGCAAAATTGACTCCGTGCATATTTTGTTGGGGGAAAATGGTACCCTATTATGGGGTACCGTTTTGCCCCGTAAGAAATAATCAACTCCTGGGGACTGATTTGTCAAAATTTGTTCAAGTTGGCAAAATAAATGTACTTTTGGAAGTCTCCAGAAGGGATGCGAGCACACCAAATTCTCCCCAGGGTCAGCCAAATTATGGTCCTTTTTGCCCCACACCATTGGGTTCCATTTTGCCCCAAGCAGAAATACCCTACATCAGAGGGGTACAAATTTTTGAATGGCACCCCCCTCTGTAGGTATTGATTTTTTTTCGATGAAACTTCAGTGGTAAATTGGTGCAGCAATGCCTCATTTACTGCAATACATTTTATAGAAAGAAATACTTTTGATGTCAAGCTATGAGAAAGTTCCGTTTTGCCCCTAGGGTCCGTTATGCCCCACCTTCAAGTAGGGGGACTGAGACATCATCAATTTGCCAATTTGAATATGGTTAGAACTGTTTCCTAATAAAAAATCAAAACCTAAAAAAAATAATAACTCTGCTATTTCTTATCCGATTTTGATGAAATTTTCAGTGTTGTGCTTTTTAGACTTTACTTTATTTTTCCTAATAATGCAAACTCCAGCGGCCCGGAGGAGTTCTTAAGATCAATTTGGCGTCCCCTATAGGTTTAAGATTTATATTACGCCCCTAAGTTTAAGGTAGATTTGGCTCCCCTCCCTGCCCTTTTTATTTCCCCTCTTTTTCTTCCCCCCCTCACCCCCATCCCTTCTGCTCTTCTCCTTTCCTTATTTCTTTTCCCCCCCTCCTCCCCCCATCCCTTCTGCCTTCGTCTCTCTTCCTTATTTTCTTCCCCCTTTCTATCGTTTTCCCTTTTCCCTTTTTCTTCTTCCCCCCCCCCTCCGTTTGCCTTTCGTTTTCTCTTCCTTTTCTTTCTCCCTTATTTCTCATGCCTAGTTTTGGCGCCCCTTCACGCCTACCCCGGGGCCATGTCCCCAAGGGCCCCCAGAATAACGATGTTGTCCTATACTTTTTAAGTCTTTAGGGCAAGATTCGGTAACCTTGCAAGATACAACTTTATTTTCGTTTACTTTTGTTTAAAGAAAAAAGGGGGAAAGGGGGAAAAGGAAAAATAGGGATAGTCGAATTTTACTGGTGGGTGTAACTCACACCCCGGCAAGTACAAGGGCCGTTCCTGTCCCCCAATTTTTTTTTCCCAGACGGTAAGTCTAAATAATTTTGATATATTATTAGTAGAAAAACATTAGTATCTAAATGTATGACAAATAAATGTTAGAGGCAAGGTCACGAGCCCGCTGATCAAAACAGCTCCATCTTTGATCGAATCAAACAATTTTTAAATTACGATATATGGTACTGAACTAAGTTTGCTTATATTATATTTTAAATATGATATTTTTGTCTATGTTGAATGTTTACAGGCCTATCTTTATGTCTCTTAACGGAGAAAAGGATGAATAGGCCTCCAGCAGTCTAGTAGGCCTAACGAGGAAAAATCATGCCAAATCAATCTCATACATTTGAAAGATAAATTTGGAAATGTATAAACTCAAAATTCCACTCTGTCGAACATTCAAGGAGAAAAAAAAAAAAAGACACGCCCTAAACTTCTGGATGAGAGGAGAGTTACCAAGAACAGCCCCCTCCAAGAATACGCCCTTGGCGGAAACTCGGAGGGTGGGGCATCAATTTTTGATGCGATTGTAAACAAGTCACAAACATATTTTTTGGGCGTGCCTCGTACGTACGCCCGCCGCAAGCTGCGCTATAGTATACTTGCGCTGTAGAGTATATTTCCGTTATATCCAAGATTCTAGTAGCGCGGTTTACTAACATTCGCATGTACGTACACAAAGCATACGTTGTGCGCGCGCGTATGTATGCAAGATATATATAATTGGCTCGCGATAGCTAATCAATCAACCAAGGACAACATACAGGTATGAGAATCACCCTTAATATTCATTATATTTTGTAAAACATAACCTGATTCTTATGCTAATTTGATATCGATTTGTGTGGTACATCTCTTTGTAATCTAGTTTTACAATTTTAAGTTAATTTTAATGTTGTTGTCGTCCGTCGCGATCGCAGATGCCACTGCACTGGCACTGGTCGCACCCCGGTCTCGGCCGCCCACTAATTGGGCGTGCACCCGGTCTGCCCGACGAGTATGTGGGTGTGAATGTATGACTGAGGTGGTCGTTATGGTCCAAATAATGACTAGCTTATAATTTACCTTGGTCAAATAAAGCAAGAATACGTTTGATTAATGTCAGTGAGAATATTTTTAAATCAGGAAATGATGATTGTTTAATCCCATGCGATAATTACTGTTGATTCTAACGTTAGATCTAACTTTTTAGAATCTAACTAGTAACTTTTTTAGAGTTAGACCACGTCAAAAATTTCTTTTATACCTTGTAGTAGTTGTACCTTGTACATTCTTAATCTGATCTTGATGGCAGCTTGTCATACAGCTAAACTGGGATGTATGTGCAATGTGTTGGCATGGTGGCAGTTCACAAAATAATGCTTTTATTTACAATAAAATGGTGAGTGTGCGAGTAAAAACCGACATGGAAACTAGTACAGAGTAGCTTGGATTGACGTTGTCTAACGTTAGTTCTAGATTAATTAAACTTTAAGTTTGTTACATGGACCTCAGGCCTTGGGGCTTTTTAAATGAATAGTATTTCTTGTCTATTATAAAGATGTATGATGTAGGCCAGATTAAACTCTATGACATGATACACTTCAAAACTTGTTGTAGTCTACATAGTAAGAATTTGAAATGACTGTGTGTTAATGTTATTAAGTCACACTACATTTTTTCCCATTTCTGCAGGAACTCCAATAAGGAAATCATGGCACGTAAGTAAAAACAATCTGTTTAACTTTGAAAATTTGAAACCATACTTTCTTTATATTTTAAGATACTGTTAAGGATAAGAGTTGGGGTTGGGAACAAGTTGAAGTGTGACTTTATTATGTTAGGCCTTAGCGTGTCATATACTATCTAGGGTAAAAGAATGGAATTCCACTAACATTTTAAAGAAGTAAAAGAAATTTACTCTAAAGGCAAATCATTCGTCACTGGTGCATGTTCTATTCTTATATTTAGTTTACAAGTGCAAGTGCAAATGTAATTTGTTTTGCAACAAAGATCAGTAGGAACAAACAGTCACTAAATATTTCTAATCTCTTCTGTTGAAGGTCTTTCTTTCGAATAAGAAAATGGTCAATAAAAATAATCATTAAATATCCAAATTGTTAACACAAAGTTGGAAAATATCTTTTCTATAATTCTCATTACAATATGGTTTAAAAACTATACTATTGAATTAAAGAGGAATAAAATATAATTATTGCCAAAGTAATTAGGATAAGCTGATTTATTCACCTTTGAAAAAAGTGCTCCTAAATGATTGTATACTTATGTACAGTCTCCAAGTTTGGCTATTTTGAATTTCTCATTAAATACACTTTTTGCCCCCCACAGAAGAACAACAACCCCTTGCTTACCCACCACCCCAGCCAGGCGGACCGGCTGCCCCACCAGGAGCCTACCCACCAGGAGCCGTTGGTGCTCCACCAGGTGCCCCTGGCGCCCCTGGAGCTCCAGGTCAGTGGATGCAGGCCCCTGCCCCACCTAGCAACTGCCCTCCAGGTCTGGAGTACCTGACTCAGATTGACCAACTTCTGGTCCATCAGAAGACAGAGCTTCTAGAAGGTATGGAATATCATTTTATTTTCATTTCATTTATTTTTAAATACAAGTACATGGATAATTGGTGTAATCACAAATTACTTCAGCTCATCATTTGAAAATACATGGTAATAAAATAGAAATGTCTTGGTAAACACTCACCCCCCCCCCCCTATTTCCTTTGTCTGTGCCATTAAAGCTAGAAGTCCAACACGATCTTCATTTACAAACCGATATGAGCATTTATCACAGGAAATATACATACTGTGGTAAAGCTGGACGTTTTTTCTGTTAGTAGGGAGGGGGGGGGGGGGGGGGGGGGGGCTGGAATGATTAATATATCATCCATTCATCATTTCCCACTGCCAAAAGAAATTAAACATATTGTGGGTTGTCTTGAGTTTGTATGAGTCTGCTGTAGTAGGTGTGTAATTTAGAACAACACTTCTCAATTTAAAACATAAAGAGAGCAAATACATATTTTTAATTTGACATTGTTTTCTAATTGTGTTTGAAATGCACATGTATTAAATAATAACATTAAAAGTCTTGGAGATTTAACAATAATCAAGAAATATTTAATGTATGTTTTTCATCTTAGTATTTAGACCATTACATGTAGATTTGGTTGCCATTCAACAGATTTTTTTGTGATTTGATGTTTCCAGTCAAATGCTTACAAATCTGTGACTGTGAAAGAATTGGGTTCAGTGATTCTTTCCAAGTCAGCAATGGATTTATCATTGATCAAATACTGTTTATGGGTTTGTCCGTACTAAATGTACCATGTCCATAAATTGATTTGAGCTTGTGAGGTAGTCTATGATCATAATATATTGGGAGTTTTTACAATTTTTTTATCAAGATTGATATGAAGTCCATGCTGACTGCAGTCTGGTTTTGATGTACAGTGAGGATCTTGACTCGTCTCCCCTCAGCCATGTACATACTGTTCAAAATTTGATCATTATTTAGATCTCCATTGTGTTCACATGTTCATGTACACCTTTCAAACATTGATTTTCGTAATTAGTCCAAACTGATTGCCTCTTTTTCTGCATTTGAGAATGGAAATCTAAAAGACATTACATTTACAATAAAAAATGCAACCATGTTTTCAACTACAAGTAAAATAGCATTATAAAACCATGTTTAACACCCCCCCCCCATCTGCCCAAATTGTTTTTTATTGAATGTGCACTTTACGGAGAAGTTCTTTGCAAAGAACATGTACAACTTAAACACTCACAGTGTAATTGTTATAGAGTATGACCTTGAATTGATCATCTGGTATAAAGTACTGTACAACTGTCCATAGTGTACATTTCATTATTCTACAGGAGATTTATTTACTGGTAGTTAAGCATACTGGTAATCAATGAGTTATGGGCTCTTAATTCAATATTTAGTCAACTGAAGAACACTAACATACTTGAGTTCCATTGTGTCTATTATTTGCCTTTTCTACAGGATTGGAGTGCCATGTTTAGTGTTGGGCATACATGTAGGCCCCTTGTTTGAATTGAATAAAGAAAAACAAGATTAATGTGCAAATTTTTATGGCTTATAATGAGTTACATTTAAGAACCATCCCAGTATTTTCCATTTTAATTTTAGTGGAACACTCACAATTTACAAACTTCATTATACAGTGCGTCCCAAAAAGAACTATACACTTTGTGAATAGCTACCAAATAGAAAAATATATGATTCTTGGGGGAAAGATTTATATGTATATAAGGCTCATATCCTCAACTATCATTATGACACAAAAAATTCCGAAAATAACCCATGCTTCAGTGAGTAATGCCCACTTTTGTAAAGGACATAAAAATTAGCCTGGGCAGGAATTCACTATTCATTTTGCACCTTGTTATGGAACGCCATGAAGGAGTCAAAATTAATGATGGAATCGATCGGCCAACAAAGACAAAAATAAATTGAAGTCAAAGCATAAATCAATGATATGAAAACAAATGGTGAAACGTAACATTTTTGCTTAATATTAATTGTTTTTTCTGACTTTTTGTTTATCTTTGACTCTGTTGGCTTATTTATTCCATCGTTAATTTTGACTCATTCATGGCGTTCCATAACCAGGTGCAAAATGAAAAGTGAATTCCTGCGCAGGCTATTTTTTGTGTCCTTTACAAAAGTGGGCATTACTCACTGAAACATGCGTTGTTTTCAGAATTTTTGGTGTCATAATGATAGTTGAGGATATGAGCCTTAAACCTTTTATTCAAGAATCTTATATTTTTTATTTGGTAGCCATTTCAAAAGTGTGTAGTTCTTTTTGGGACGCACTGTAGTAGAACACCCTGTGTACATGTACGATGTAAATATCACTTATTTCGTCAGTGATTTTACGAACCGTCCTACACCTCGCCGAGTTCCCAAAACCAGCTTTTGAGATAATCGCGTTCAAAGTTTGGATGTTCTTCAGACGCTCATAACTTCGCGCTTTGAAGGAAACCAGGGCAATTAATTATATCAATGTACAGCATAAATTCTATAATTTTTCAATATGAAAGAAATTATTTGCAATCGGGGTTTGAATTTTAAATATTTAGAATATAATGGAAGGTAGTTTTTTAGAAACTGATTATTTTTACAACAAACTGGGGGTTAAGGTCACTTCGTAAAATCATGCGTATCACGCGCATGTTTTTTAGCGTCCTAAACCACGAGATAGAACGGTTCGTAAAATCATTCAATGCATACGCGCACCGTTCACCCATATGTAGGTCGGGTTGCGCGCCATGCGACTGCTATATTGTAGAAACAATGGTTTAGGACACTTCGTAAAATCACTGGAAGCGATGTGTCGTTTTGAACGAAATTTGAATCTTCTCTTATTTTAAAAATAATTGAGATTTCGACCTGAAATTTGGTATTTCGGTAGAGTTGAATACAGGCTTTAAGAATATCGAAAAAACTCAATTTTGAAAATTTGACCAAAAATTCGGTTTATGACGGTTCGTAAAAACAGCGACGATTTAATTGTTTTCAGTAAACCCTTGATGCTCACTTGCATCTGAGGCGCATGCCCCTTGTAAAGTTTAGAATTACACATTGAACGCACCTTTATAATATAACAACAAAATTGCAGTTTGCACCCTCTCTATTTTCAAATTTGTTGTCGACACTCACTCTTTTTCCAAATCCCGGATCTATAGTTGAATGTGTCAAGTATAAATGAAAATCATGGTAAAGAGTCGTCCGTCTTCTTGGAAAACGTCGAGGAAAAAGGAGGAAGGATTGTATGTTTCGTGCAGAAATAGAATTAAATTTCAAGGAGTGCCTTGTACTTCAAATTTCGATACCCTTCCTTCCTGTGCAAACGCAGCCATCCATAGGCTTCATGTACATGTATATAGTGGTTGTCACCAGCAACCTTTGTGTGTAAATTTATACAATGCATATAGTATGATGACAGATCTGAATAGGTATGATGTATGGTCATGTACATGCATCTTTTTAAATTACCAAAACCACAAAGATAGTTTCTGGCTCTTGCCAACATAGTCATGAGGTACATGTATTCATAAAAGTACATGTACCTCATGACTATTGTGTAAAATAAAGCATGAAAATGAAATTACTTTTTTATTCATTGCCTTAGAACATAAAGTGTTAGGATCAATTGGAATTTGAACAACCATTGGTCACAGTCAGACTTTTATACAAGAAGTTCATGAAATGAGGACCCTAATTGGTTACTATAGATTTGCATTTGATTGCAACTTCACTTGTTACAGAGCCCTGTTCAGACTCGGTTTACTTGGCTTATTGTATTTCCTATACAGTCTGTGTCAAATAAAATGGTACAAGTGATAAACATATTTTTTTATAGTATGAAGATTCATCACAGCCTGCTATTGTTTGGTATGTTAAAAAAGCATGAAGATCAGGCTTTCACCTGCAATTTTTGTCATCACATTTGGTGTTGTAATTTTTAAAATATGACTAGTTTTCTACAATCAAGAAAAATCCATTTTTTGCACGCCGTCCCATGCCTTTGTGTATAGGCTTCGCATAATTGCCATGAAATGCTCAATTTCCATTTGTTCCTCGTCGCACAAAATTTGGCGTAACTTTTGTTTTACGAAAGCAAATTATACATAACAAAGCGCATCAGCAAGGAAAATTATTTGGCTTTATTTTGGTACCACATACACACATTATTTGAAAATATTTCACACCTAAATATTTTTTTCCGACTGTTCCATTTTTTTTTACACAGACTGTATAAAGCACCCAAGGATTACATATAAATTTGTTTGTACCTAACATTTCATTATTGTTTACTGCTGCCCTGATTTAGAGTAGGGATCCACTGACTATGAACATGACCCCAAACTGAATTTACTGTGGTTGCATGCATGGATGACTCAGTTATGTCCTTTCTTAACGAGAGATGGGTGATGTCAATGCATGTAAAGCTACCACTTTTAAGCAAAATAGTTTTATACCAATTGTGTTTGTTGTTAACCTGGGTTGTTCCATATTATTTGACACACTGACTACCTAAAACTGGTGTACTATCAGGGTGTTTTAGTTTTAGAATGTTGAATCTTTGTGAAAATATGAATATGATCATTAAAGCAAATCTGGTGCCCTCTATTGGCATAAATTTATATTATTTCACTTGAAAAATAGACTTCTGGATGATCATTTAAAGGTTGAGCAAAAAGGTTTACAAATATATATATTTTTTTATATTTGTGTCTGTAAAGTTACTTTTATATCCTACGTCTTAAAATTGTCTAAATAGGATTGGTCGAGAACGTCTCACGTGACTAAATTAGTTTCACCATAAAACAACAAAGAAGATTCGTGACGTTAATCTCGGAATAGTTTTTGCCCGGGCAAAATTCTGACGTCATTATTCAAGAAAACTGGATATTTTGCTATCGATATTCGATAAGGAGACTGAGCGCATCGATATCGATCGTAAACATCGACAACAATGGCTGCCTCCATTGCACGAACGGAGAAAGTGATGAGATGAAATTTAATCTCGTTGAAGACGGGGATTTAGAGGATATTATTTCCTTGGACAGATTCGGAAAATACAAAGGAACAGATCAAATATGGGTTAGCAATTTTCAACTAATACGGCACCATTATCGACGTTAATTACGCAACTTCAAGTTCATTCTTATTGACGGTTGCATCGTTGCCGTTGCCGTTGCGTTTTCTTGTGTGTTGACTAGGCCTAGGGCTAGGGCGCGGGCAGCAAGCACAAAATGAGCAAATGCGGCATTGCCTTGACAAGTTGACTTTTTAAAGTCAATTTTTGTGTGCATTTTCTCCCTTGTAATCTTAGTAGGATATAAATCAAATATGCCATGCACTCTTTTCGAATTTCCAGCTAAAATTATGGATTCCTCGGTGACAGAAATGGCACTATTTTTTTCGGGGCTGCGCCCCTCAAAAAATAGTGCCATTCCTGCCACCTTGGAATCCATAATATTTTCACTGGAAATCCTCAATGCATGGTATATTTGATTATTATATATTACAAAAAAAGCAAATGCAGCCATTTTAACAGCACCCCTACATTTTTATAGTACTATTATATGCACATATTAAAAAGATTTTTAGATTTCATTTTTCAAATGATACACGTTTTTATCATTTTGACTTTTATTTGACACACTGTACATGTATCTCAAAGTAAGTTACTAAACATTTGAAAGATTGTATTTTGAGATTTACCAAAACTACATTGTACATGTACAGTGTAGGTAAGGAGTGGTTCAATTTGACGCACAATGTACAGTTTTGAGGCTTTTAAGTTGTAGAGTTCTGCTAATTTGTTTGAACATAAAAGATTACTAATCTCAGAACTGGGCTTGGGTGTGAGATTATTGTATACTTTGTACTTCAGAAGGGAGTTAACCCATTTTGACCAACAGAGATTGCAAAAAGGAAAATGAAACCAGGAAAATCTACTGACATTGTACATTGGTGTTACAACATAAAATAAAAGTCATGAAGGCCCCTAGACAAAACGTATAATTTAAAGCTAATCTAGTGTTGTAGTCATGAGATTAAATCGAGGAAGAAACTGTCTCAAAGTGATGGGAAAGATTGATAACAATGCAACTAAGAATTGTTTATTGATGTAAGGTTTTGGAATCAACAAAATGATAAGAAATTTACCAAAGTTTTCTAAGAGTAACATGCACCGCACTCAAAAATGCGTGTATGGGACTACATGTTCTCATGCTCACATGTTCGGGACCCCAACAATCCAGCTTTTTAGGTCATATCATCATTATGAGGGCATTTAAAGACCAATCCTTTTCAGTGGAACTTTCTACAATAAAATTCTTCCTAAATACCTTGAAATTAAATTAAAAGCTCACAATTATTTTCTTCACCCGTGGTTCACCTTTCCCACTACACTAGATACTCTTTAAGTTTAAATGTGAATTTTGAACAACTCTCGCTTTGACATTAAAAAGTAAATTTTAAATTTTGATGTTTAATAGGCTGTACAAATGATGTCAAGATCACAAGTTCACACATTATTTTTATGCCTCCGCCACCGAAGGTGGTGCCGGAGGCATCATGTTTTCGGGTTGTCCGTCCGTCCGTACGTCCCGTTTGCTCGTTATCGCGATATCTCAATAACCACTTGAGATATCAACTTCAAACTTGAGGATAGTATGTATCACCATAGGAAGGTGATCTGATTAGATTTTGGAGTATGTGGGTCAAAGGTCAAGGGTCCCAGGTCAAATGGTGAAATCCCATGTATTTGGTTCGTTATCGTGATATCTCAAGAACCATTTGAGGTATCAACTTCAAACTGAGGGGTAGTATGTATCACCATAGGAAGGTGATCTGATTAGATTTTGGAGTATGTGGGTCAAAGGTCAAGGGTCATATGGGTTAAATGGGAAATTCCATGTGTGGAGTTCGTTATCGCGATATCTCGAGAACCAATTGACGCATCAGCTTCAAACTAGGGGTAGTATGTATCACAATATCAAGATGGTCTGATTAGATTATGGCTTATGTAGGTCAAAGGTGAAGGGTCATGGAGGTCAAAATGTGAAATTCCATGTATTGAGTTCATTATTGAGATATCTAGGCAATTGAGATGCAAGCTTCAATCTTAAGGGTAGTAGACTATGGAGTACCTAGGTCAAAGTTCAAGGGTCACATAGCTTTAGGGTCCAAGGTCAATGTCAAGGTCAAAGATGTCTTTGTATAAAGGAAAATAAATAGTTGAATTTTTCATTTATTTCTGATCTGGCAATGGCGGAGGCATATATTTCGACCGTGTGCGGTCGAGGATTCATCTTGTTTTTTCTTGAGTACAAGTTCATGAATGTCAATACAGCAATATTGCTGACATGTACGTACAGTGTTTGTAGTATAAAGTATTTTATAGTAACCCTTTACTTGTACATGTACATGCACTACAAAATACAGTGCATGTAATACCGCAATATTGTGGTATTTACATGTATATGAAAGGGCGTATAGCCACAAATAGTAGGAGGAGCCTCAATGCTGAATGATTGACACCCGTTTATTGGCAAGTTATCCACAATATAGTTAATACTTTATCAGTAATCTAGCACATGGAGGTACCGGTATACATTTTTAAACATTGTGACTATATTTCTGTCCATTTGTAAGTATGAAGGGGGTTCATAAAGCTACGCACTTAGTTTTAGACGATTTAGAAGTAGCAGAATTTAATATATCATATTACAATTTTTATACCATCTTTTGCTACATTTTTGTGAGGATTTTTGGCGCAAAAAACATGGAATAAAACTAACAGCAATTACGAAAATCGCGGTGAGACCTAAACCCTTTCCTCCGTTGCCGTCAAAAAAGAATGGTTCATATAAAGTCTACGCACTCACTTTGCAGTTTGATTTAACACTTTTAATTACGTGTTTTCTTCCTAATTTTCATGATATATTATGAAATAGTTACCACAATTCAATAATTTGTACCTTTTTAGCACCTTGCTTCTATGTTTAGCCTAAAAAGGTGGAATTTTGAACTTTGAAATGAAACACTATTTAGCGATGACGCGTCGACGGCGCCTGTATTATGCGAGTGCATATTTTGGCCCCATTCACTTAGCGCGTATTTTCCAGTGCGTAGCTTTATGAACCGCGTAGCCTTATGAACCCCTACCATACTTGCAATAGAATGTGTGCAGTACAGTGTGTTGAGCTCTCTACAGACTTGAGATCTATTTTGGGTTGGACCCTGACTCATCTTATGAGGAGTCTGGAGACCCACAGATATATCCTGCACACAGTTAGACAAATCAGTTACCATGACAACTGTAAATCATCCATAAACAATGATGACTGCCCTTGATGCTAATGACAGCTTGGCATCTTCTAGTCCTTTTTTTTTTTTAAAGGGGACCGTCCATTTAAAAAAAAAATCCTGACTAAATATATATGAATCTGTACATGTAGTGTATATGAGTCAAAATTTTTCAGGAGTGCATATTAGGGGCCTGGAAGTTAAGTGTGAAATTCACACTTACACCTCCTAAATTGGATTTAGAGGCAAATTTTAGGGTGTATAGTCTCTAAATCTGGCATTGTTTTCATTCTGAAAGGATGGAAGTGGGATTCAAAGTGTCCATGCCCCCTTCCTTAGTGGCAGCACATGTACATGTACATGGGCAAGTCCAAGCTATTTTGCGCGGTAACAAACGGGACATTCAGAGCCAAAATTAAGGCTTGTTAGAAAAATCTTAAATTAAATCTCAATCCTTAGGTATATTCTTGAAGATAGTAAGAATCTTCAACAAGAACATAAAAAATAGTTGAAATAACTCAGTTCATAATTAATTTATGATCATTTATTCGTCGGTAAAAAACGGGACCAGAAATAAATGGTGTTTTCACATTTTGACTTTGTTCACATATAAATCTGAATTTAAAAAGTAGATCTTAACTTGCATAGTCTTATCCTAAAACATGTAATAAACATTGTAAGGACATATTTTGACGTTAATACAACTTCGAGTTTTCTGGCAAAGTCAAGTTTTATAGAATATGTCAGGTAACAAACGGGACAGGTATTATTCCCTATAATATTTTAAATTAAATAATTGGTGTAGCTAAGGCGTAGCAACATCTTTTGTTAAAAAAATCTGTCTGATAAAACAAAAGAAGCATAATACAACACACAAATGTAGTTCACTTATTTTGTTTCATTTCTAAAGGTGGGAGAGTGAGTAATAAAAATGCATGATTTTACATCAGCTCAGTAACTTTTGTGAGACTATTTCTGAGACCTGAATATTTTAAGTCTAAAAATATGGAAAGCTATGTTCTAGGTTTGTGATATTTTCACCAGAGTTAGCCAAGAAAATACAAAAACAGAAAATACATACTTTTTGATTGTACATGTATGACAAACCTCTTTTTTAAATGGTTGAAAATAACATTTTTATTGCATTTTATTATTTTTTCATGAATATTAATGAGCCTTGTGATGTCATATGACCTTGAAATGACTTTTTGACATCACTTGCATTAAGTTTTAATTTCATACTCTTTATGGTGATATATGACACATTATGTATACCTTTACAAACCCACTGACACACTTGACACAAAAATGGTCAAAAAGTCAAAAATTCACCACCTTGGGAACAAATAGCTTGGACTTGCCCACATGTAAAGTAATGCCCTATTGCAATATAGCAGACTTTAAATTTTAGTAATCTGGAAAAGTAATTTTTTTTTTCAAAGTCCAGACCAAGTTTTGGAAAAAACTGCATCAAATCAAGTTTTATTGGTGAATCCTAACATCATGAAATGTCCATCAAAATTGCATGTTGGTAATTAAAAGTGGTGTTCACCCTCCCCATATAGGTTTAAGTTATAAAAAGAAAGTGAATAATCTTTAAAATTTCATGTGATTGATAAATATGCTAAAGAAATGGAGGGGAAAAATAGAATTAAAGAAAAAAAGATATTGGATCTGAATGTCATTTTGCTCTAGTGGTGTTGTATGCAATTGTGTACAGTCGTGTACCTTTTGTAGGTGTGCCCTCGAAAGCCCCATATTGTACAGAAATCAGCAATACCAGTATACATGCATAATGTTATCTACATGTAAATGTAAACTGTATGGTGCATCAGGCGATTGATTATAATTAGTAAGAGTGCGAGGGGCTCAAAAAAGGGTCATTAGCTTACTTGCTCCCGAAAGTGCTCAGTGGATGATGTAACTGATTACAAAATCAAAACAGATTGCCTATTATGTAATTGAAATTATTAATTAGCAAGCTGGTTCTGACTTTTGATTAATCAATATAATAGTACATGTGTTCTGTACATGTTGTAAGGAAAATATGTACCACATTTTCAGACATAGTCAATATCAGTGCAAAAACAAATAAAGTAATTTTTTTTTTCCAAGGAACTGCTTGCACCAAAGTTGATAAAAACTTGTTTGAAGCTGAATGGAGAGTCCTAAACTTTCTATAGTGTTATTATGAAGGAAGACTTAAAAAAAAAAAACCCAACTAATTCTAGGATTTTTTTGTTGTTGTATATTTCTGAACTTTGCAAAGGTTGTTTGTTTGATCCCTGCACTGGCATTGTCTCTTTGGGCAAGGCATTTCATTTGTTCTTGTTTCACTTCACCCATGTGTTAAATGGGCACACTGTAGGATTCTCTCGTACATTGATGTGCATCTGTAAAATTGTCACTTGGAAATTAATCTGATTATTAAACATGCTAATATTCATATTATTACAGTGCCTTTATTATGGAGGAATTCTGATACATGTGTACAAATCCTTATCCCACTCCTTATAATAAAGTTCATGCACCACTAAACTTTTGTAGGTGTGAGCCACCCACTGCATGAATGATATAGACTTGCAATGAACACGAATAGCTATCAAAGTCAATATCATCATATAAATTTCTGCCATCTATAGACATCAGTTCATAGACTAATGATGCATCTCACACTGGGGTTTGGTGTGTACATTGTACATTTCAAATTATGATGAATGGTGATTGGTATGTACATGTACATATCAAGTACTGTTGATTGATGACAGTGAGTATAGTGAGTGAAGAATTTATACAACAGATGTGAGAATGAGTGTATATAAAGGCTTACACTGTACATACAAAAAATGTATGGTCGAAGTCTGTAGGGTGTGAACTCATTTTACATGGTTTATTTGAAAGAGAGTTTAAAGGTTAATGTGTTTCTGACTTTCAATGGACAATATTGAGCTTGCAAAAAACTTTACACAAAGAGCCATTTTTCTTGATCACTTGACACCCTAACCTCACATCAAATAAGGGTTGGATATTAGGGTTAAGTTTTGGGTTAGGGTAATGTTTAGGGATAGGGTTAAGTTTAGGGTGTAGCGACCTCATTAAGCTACACATGTACATGTACATGATCATGATGGGTAATGCATGTTCATGTACATGTACATGTACTTAACTATTGAGGCAGTTTCTGGAAACAATTAAATAATTTAGTATATTTTGCTTCATGTCACAAAAAAGACCTGAAAGTTTGGAACTTCCTTTTCTGGAAGAATATGTTTGCTCTAAACTATGTGAACTAAAAAAAAAAACAGATTAACACTTGAGAATCAAGGATGTCCTTGTTCCTGTTCCAATTTAAGAGTAGAAGGCTTTATTAGTAGCGTTCACACGGTAGGCCTTAACTCCAAGTTATCCTTAAGAACATAGTCCTTAAGGATAACTTGGAGTTAACTTAGAGTTAAGGCCCGTGTGAACGATCTTGGTGTTTATGTTCTCGAGGACAACTTGGTGTTTATGTTCTCGACAGATCTTAGGGTTAAGACTCTTAACTCCAAGTTAACTCCAAGCGGTGGGTGGTCCCCGATCGCGCGTTTGACCGTGTGGACGGGATTTCAGCTTAGAGTTAGTGTTCTCGAGGACAAGAGTGACCCCTTGCATAGGTTAAACTTCCGGCCCCACTGGAGCGACGTAGGGGGAAATGAATTGCGCGCGCTACCTACAACTTGTACTTCCGGTCATCGAGCCGCTCGCTTGTCCTCGAGGACACTGTTCTCGAGGACAAGCACCCCGTGTGAACGTAACTCGGGAACAAGCCGTCGGTGTTTAAATTCTTAAGGATACTGTTCTCGAGGACTAAAACCCCGATAGTCCCGTGTGAACATAACTATTCATATCATTTTTACAAACATGTTTACCCTTCTGGCGCTGACTGGAAGACATTGACCTTTGTGGTCATCAAGCTTCCTCATTTGTGGTACCATGGATCCTACTGTAATTGGTCAACAGTTTAAACAAGGATGTAAAAGGTCATCTAAAAACTTGTCAGGATTTCTTGGGAGGATAAAAAACATCAGATAAGCAGATCCGGGATTTAATGGGAGGCGGGGGTTGATTTTGGTAGACCTTGATTTTTTATTTTTTTTTTTTTTTTGATGGGGGGGGGGGGGAATGGGCAGAAGGCAAAGTTCCAAAGGACCCCCCCCCCTCCGCAAATCCATGCCTGATTAATATAGTAACAAGTCTGAACTACTTTGACACTTCTCTCATGATTGTGGATAGTAGGAAACTTTGTGAGAGACTTGATTGATTTATGTTATGTCCCTGATCTAGTATTATAGAGGAGATGGAAATTATCATGAGCAACCACTATGTATTGAAACAAATGCTTGCCCACTATGCACCCCTGAGTTTCTCTTTGGAGTGTTGCCAGGCAACCATAGAATGTTTCGAGCCTCGATCCTTTCATCTGAAATGATTCATCGCATATAATGCACAGAATATCAACATAATTGACATTCGCTTATTTTCATACAGTACATGTGTATGTAACATTCCTAAAGGTACATGTACCAAGGAGGTAGGAGAAAATACCTCCTTGCATGTACATGTCCAGCAACATCGCTTTGAAATTCTTTAATATCAACAGACTATTCAAACATACATGTAGAACTTTACCTTTAAAACTCCACTATAGCACTGCAAAGACCCTGGGCCATTCAATGAATATCCTTCTAGTTTTTGACTTTGTGAACCGCCTCTGAAAATATTCAATTCTTTTTATGACACTGTATGAAGGCACATGAAAAATAACGGAATAAGATTTTACAACTCGGCAAGTCTAAAAGTGGACTGTTTTTTTAATAAATTGATATTTTGTAGGTTATTTCTCAGTAATCCAGTGTTTATGCAGAGGCTAGTAAATTATGTGGGAATGTTTTATTGTTGAACTTTAAGAACAAAAATGCCAAAATACCGTGGAGGCAAATAATGTCTTCTCTCCTTCAAGGTGTCACTGAAATGAGCACATTCTGCCACACCCTTTTGTAATGCGGGCCTCTGCATTTCAGGGGATCGGCTAAATAGAGCCCATTATTCTTTTTGTCATTAAGAATGAAAAATCTGTCTTGTACAATAATGGTTTCTTGGTTGAGAAAAAAAAACATTTATGATTGTACAGATTTTATTATTATGACACGATAGCCTTATATTTTTGTCAGAATGCAAACGCAACTGAATTTCCACCCTTTTCAGAATCAAAACGTGACTGATTAGTGAGATGCTAGCTGTTTTGGTGGAAAAAAAACACAAATTATTTTGCAAAGGGTGTCGTCTGCTATAGAGTTAATTGTCTGCTATGCAATTTAAGAACCGTAGGGCATGATGACAGCTAGTGTTGTGAAGTTATAATAAATGATATGCAGCATACGAAATCAGGATGCACAATAATGTCACATGCACTGTGATTGGATAATATTTCTGAGCATTTTTTCATCTTTTTTGCAAAAATGTGAGAGTTTTATTCTTGACGACTTTTACGACTTTTATGCAGTATATTTTCTGACAATATCGTTATAAAAAAATATTTATAAATCCCATGTCTGGGTCACAGTTGGAAACGATATCAGCCATCGGCCTGGTACCTATGCAGGTGAGGTGCATGTACATGTATGTTTATTGATTAATAAACTTCTAATTGAAATGTGTATTGAATTGGTGTGCAAACAGTTTGTTTTCAGGTCATTTTGTAATTTAAAAACGGTACTGAGTTCATGTAATATTGCAATTTAGATTTTTGTTTTGTTACATAAAACCAGTCTACATGTTTTTGTTTCATTGAAGAGAAACATAAAATTGATCAGAGTATTCTGTTTTTCTCTATTATTTTCTCAGCTTTCACTGGGTTTGAGACTGCCAACAAGTATGAAGTAAAAAACACAGTTGGACAACAAGTCTACTTTGCTGCAGAAGGTAAGAAAAATATTCTATTTGAATAATTGTAATGATTTTGTGTTTATTAAATGTATCATTTTCCCCCTTTAATTTTTACAACCAAACAGAATTTTTCTGCTGGGACAACTCCTACTTGACAATTCCTTCAGAGGACATATCCCCGATGGCCAATCCCATAGAAGACAAGTTCCTAGGAAAATTTCTCACTCAAAGGATAACTCCCCAGAGGACAACTCCTCCTGTTTTCAACTCTCCTGTCCTCTGGGGTGTTGTCCTCTGAGGGAGTTGTCCTCTGAGGGAGTTGTCCTCTGAGGGAGTTGTCCTCTGAGGGAGTTGTCTTTTGGGGAGATGCCATATTTGGGATCTGTCCTAAATAAACCATAGTGTATTACATAAAGCCAAAAGAGAGTTTTAACAGAGCTTCAATTTGATTCTATTCATTTCTAAAACACCATCAAAGACAAGTCCATGGCCAATATTCTTGAAGGCAGACTAAAGTTAGTACTGTAGGCTTACTAAATACATATTTAGTAGACCTTGCTATTCTTTGAGACAAGAGCAAGTCCTACTAAATATGTATTTAGTAGGCCTACTACCTGTAGTTACCATTCAAGAATACTGACCATAATTTTTTTTTGAATATGACATTAAAATCAGATATCGCAATGGCCTGTATCACTGTAAATCTCTCTCTCTCCCTATGTTGAACAGACAGTGATTGTTGCACCAGGAATATTTGCGGTAAGACGCGTTGCTTTGACATGAAGATCTTGGATAACACACAGCGAGAAGTCATCCATGTGGAGCGCCCCCTTAGGTGTACTACCTGCTGGTGTCCATGGTAAGAAGAGCATCCAATGAAAAAAGGCCTGTGTCAAAACAGCAAAAAAGAACAATTGTAATATATTATGCTCCAAATTTTATTGTTTGAAACAAAGGTGAAATGGAAATTCTTTTTGCCCACATGTTTAAAGGCCCAGCAGCCACTGAGTAGCACCAGATCAACGTTGCTCTACCCCTTTTTTGTTGAATGCCAAACGGGGTAGCAGCAACTTCTGTTATACCAAAGGGGAAGAAAGAAAGAAATTAAAGGAAATGGGACTATTGCAAAGTTAGAAACTTGAAGCTAAAAAATGGAGGCAATATTCTGTTATTTCCATTGCAAAATTTGTCTTTAACCATGAACTGATATTGAATTTTATTTTTCTGAAGTTAGAGAAATGCATATCTTATATTATCAGATGTCAAAGTCATCCTCTGTTTCCCATGGTGAAACTGACCATGTTTTCGCATAACCCATATAGAACCATGGATTCAGCTAACACAAAATACAATATCATATTTGTATTTCATGACTGTTTTGTTACAGAAACCATTCATGTAATTATCTTTCATATTATATTACTGTAATGTTACTCATGTAGTTGTCTACAGAAGATAACACCAGGCACTGTGATCGGTTGCATCAACCAATCTTGGAGCATCTGCTTTCCCAAGTTCACCATTTGGAATGTGAACCATACATGTACATGTAAATATGTTTTGTCATTATTTTACTAGCATTTTACTATTAAGTCACCATTACATTGCCACTATGTTACCATAACATTACTATCATATTACTCTTTAGTTGTCTGCAGACGATTACAGTCAGCTCCCCACCCGGAACTGTGATTGGCTACGTCAACCAATCTTGGAGCATTTGCTTTCCAAAGTTCACTATTCAGAACGAGAACCATGAAACCATCCTGCGTATCGATGGACCCCTCTGCCAGTGGAACTGCTGCGGAGATGTGGAATTTGATGTAAGTCAAACTCTACTTAGTTTTATTAAATCTGTCTGTAGGTCCACTTTGAGACCGTACCCAGGATAAGTGGCGGTGTGTGTAAGTCAAGAACAGATCTTTGATGTAAAGTACTGTTTGGGAGGAAAAGTAAATTGTTTTGTAAGGGGGGGGGGGGGGTGCGAACAAACTTGGGTCGTGTTTCACCAAGTCGTTCATAAGTTATGAATGACTTTAAAAATGACTGGTGATCAGTTGTTGTGCTAAATTATAAAGCATGTGATTAGTTTAGCACCCAAAACATGTTCCAGTCATTCGATGCTTTAAAAACGACTTGGTGAAACTTAAACCTGGCTATAGGCCGACCTACCTTCCTTGTCTCCTTCTGAAGTTGACATGAAAGTATTCTTGATTTTTTTTTAATGCTCCGCCACCGAAGGTGGTGCCGGAGGCATTATGCTTTCGGGTTGTCCGTCGTCCGTCGTCCGTCCCGTACGTCCGTCCCGTTTTCGTTCTCGCGATAACTTAAGAACCGTTTGACGGATCACTTTCAAACTTGGATCATGTTATGCATATGGTAGGAGACATGATCTGATTAGACTTTGGGGTCATTAGGTCAAAGGTCAAAGGTCACAGAGGTCATTGTATGCATGAAATGGCTCGTTCTCGCCATAACTTAAAACCGTTTGACGGGTCAACTTCAAACTTGGGTAATGTGTGACTATGGAGGGTTAATGAACTGATTAGATTTTAGGTCATGAGGTCAAAGGTCAAAGGTCACAGATGTCATTGTATACATGAAAATGGTTGTTCTCGCATAACGTAAGAACTGTGTGACGGGTCAACTTCAAACTTAAGTAATGTGTGCATATGGGAGGGGCAATGAACTGATTAGATTTTGGGGTCAAAGGTCAAAGGTCACAGGTCATTGTGTACGTGAAAATGGCTCTCGTTCTTGTGATAACTTAAGAACCGTTTGAGGGATCACTTCAAACTTGGATCATATTTACATATGGGAGGGACAATGAACTTATCAGATTTTGGGGTCATGAGGTCAACAGGTCACAGAGGTCATTGTGTACATGAAAATGGCTTGTTCTCGCAATAAACTTAAAAACCGTTGACGATCAATTTAAAACTTGGGTCATATGTGCATATGGGACGGACAATAAACTGATTAGAATTTAGAGTCATGAGGTCAAAGTTCAAAGGCCACAGAGGACATTGTGTACGTGAAAATGGCTTGTTCTTTGCGATAACTTAAAAACTGTTTGATGGATGAACATCAAACTTGGGTCATGTGTGCATATGGTAGGGACAATGAATTTATTAATTTTGAGGTCATGAGGTCAAAGGTCAAGGGTCACAGACGTCATTGTATACATGAAAATGGCACGTTCTTGCTGTAACTTCTGAACCGTTTTATGGATCAACTTCAAACTTGGGTCATGTGGGAGGAAAGATGAACTGATTAGATTTTTGAGGTCAGGACATCAAAGGTCACTGGTTATTTATGTAATGACTCGTTTGTGCAATTTCTGAAGGACCTTTGAAAGATCAACTTAAACATGTTTATCCTTTTATTACATCGTAGCCATCTCCTGAGTTGGAAATAATTCTGATGATACAACTTTAATAGATTTGGGGTCAATATCTCAAAGATGTCATGGTATATATGGATGTAAAATACTCATCATGCGCATGCCTTTTTTTTTCCGATGTGGCAATACAGAGGCATGCCTTCCGACCGTGCGCGGTCGAAGATTCATCTAGTTTTTTTTTTTTGGGGGGGGGGGTAGATCTCCTTTATCATTTCCTCAAAAAAGCCTTCACCAATGCTGATAACTGTGGAGTCTCCTTCCTAAACAATCATTTGGTCACTCACTCCCCCTGTATGCCTGATTTGCATATCCAACCATGAACCAGAATAATGATAATCTCTTTAGTCTTGTTTTCAGGTGATGTCCGCCGATGAAGATATCCGAGCAATGGACTGGCTTCATCAAAGAAGCCTTCACAGATGCTGATAACCTATGAGTCTCCTTCTAAGAGATCATTTGGTCACTCACTCTAATTTCCTGCCTGATCCCTCATCTTCCACCAAGAACTTGAAGAATACTTATATATTTAATCTCTTGTTCTTAGGTGATGTCAGCTGACGGCAGCTCTAAGGTTGGAAAGATCTCCAAGCAATGGACTGGTTTCATCAAAGAAGCTTTCACAGATGCTGATAACTTTGGAGTCTCTTTCCCAATGGATCTGGATGTTAGAATGAAGGCTGTGACCCTGGCTGCCACCTTCCTCATCGTAAGTGAAATCTTAACCTCCTACATTTATATACTAACCTGTATTAGACTATCTGTGTATTTTGGTCTTGTCTAAAGTGGTCACCTGCATTTCCTCCCACTTTAAAGAATGTTTGTTCGAGAAGCAGCCTACAGTGATTGATCAATTTTTGTGGTTCCCTTACAAGATTTTTATAGACAGGATTGACTGTGCTGCTAACCCCTTTAGGGAAGGTCATCTGTCTATAGAGGTTATCAATATTTCCTCCTATTTGGAAGGAATTTGTGTTGCAGAACCTGCCTCCAACTCTTGGTCAAGTTTTCTGGTTCCTGTAGGTGGTCTTAGTGGACAGGTACATGTATGACTGTGCTGCTAACTCCTTTAGGGAGGGCCACTTGTGTCTGGTGGTTGACCTACACTGTGTCGTTCCAAGTATTTTGCAGACCTACAGCAGTAGGACAAGTCCACCGGTCTATAGTAGCTACTTCTTCTGTTTCCCTTGGTGGCAGTAATAAAAAGATTTAAATGTACTACTACTATGTGTCACATGACGTGCCTCCGTGATGTTCATGTACAAACTGAAATTTTTGTACTCAGTGTCATGTGAGTACAGACATTACAAGCTGAAATTTCAAGGGTTTTCTTTTCACTAATTCTGCGAGTCATTCCTTGTGAAAAATTCTACTTTCATATGAGGTCATTTATAGTATGAAATCGTTTATACCAAAATCCTGAATTTAATCCCTTACAAATTATCCATCCCACCTACATGTATCTATAGTCCAAAATCGCAAAGTACAAGCAAAAATTTTGGCTTATGTACACTACCTGTGACTCTGCCTTTAGCTTCATTGATAAGCAGTGTTGCATGAAGTTTTTCTCCCTGCTAGACTTATTTTAGTTTCCCTGTTTCGATATCTCAGCTTTGTTGTCCCGAGGCAATTCTTGATATCCTCACAACTTGCCTCTTTTGGCATTTTCCCTGTTCACAGTTTATAATTTAAATTTTAATCTCACCAGTTTATGCACATTAATGATTGATCTCCAGAGATTTTTCTTTTAACATAATAATCAAGAGTGCTCTAAGTTTTTAATCCATAATTAACGATGATATTTTGTTTTAAGACTAAATAAGTTCATTATTGCGGATTGAAATAATCGCTAGAGGGTATTCATTTGTCTCGCAATCTACTATGGTCAACAAGGAAATTCGTGATCACTCTCGCAAAAAGTGATCACTAGCTTACAAGTTCACGAGCTTTCGAGTGCCGCTGCAACTCTTTATCAAGTAACGAAAATTAACTGAAAACGTAGTCTATTTATACGAATCCCGCGGATCGCAGTGCACCAACGTGGAACAATAGGCGGGCGTTAAGCCGCTTCGTGATTGGTCAGGCGTTCACCAATCAGCGCGCCGATGGTGCGGACGGGAAACAGTATTGTAGATTGCGAGACAAATGAATACCCTCTAGCGATTATATTTTGTTTTGTTATGAAGAGTGTTTATACCCTTTTGTGTGATGTTTGCATCTTATGGAGAATAAGTTGAATGAAATGTGTGGTGTTGACCTGTGTGAAAGGGGATGATACATGTAGTTTGATTGTGTGTAATGAATGCATTGTATCTAATGGAATGTAAGTTGGTTGGATTTTTCATTTTCTGTAAGAAGTAATTGTGTTTCTTTGTTTCTTTGTCAGAAACGAACCATGAACAAAGAAGTCATTGTGTTTCTTTGTTTCTTTGTCAGAAACAAACCATGAACAAAGTAGTCATTAGGTATATTTTTTTATTTTCAATTTTGTTTGCCAAGTATACAAAAAGTTCCATCAAATATGTTCAATTGAAACCAAAGTAATCAAACAGATCTAATTTCAATTGGTATTTGTAATACATACACGTATTAGAAATTATTTGCATAAGGATATTATTGACCAGCAAATTATACCCTTTCTAGAAACCAAAGTTCTACTGTGGCAGATCCTCATGGGGGTATAGGGGACGTGCACCAATTTGAAAACCCCTCATTGAATGTACATTTTAAAATCAGAAAATGTTGTTACTCCCTCTTTTTTATACCCTCTGCTGAAACCAAAGTTCTGCAGTGGCAGATCCACAAGGGGGTTCAGCTAACTTGCACCACCTATAATTGAAAACCACTCATTGAATGTACATATTAAAATCAGAAATTTTAGCGCCCCACCTTTTTTCTTGTACATATAGGTGCCCCTCCTCCCCTTTCTATTTTCAAATCTTGGATCTGTCACTGTTCTGCATGATTGAGGAATGTTAGCCTTCTGTTTGTTTCGTATTGAAGCATTTTGCATTAATAAATATTAAATGTATGATTGCATGTGCTCTGTGTAGCCTGTGACTATGCCATTGTGGAATGTTAATAGGTACAGAATATGAATGAGGTCAATTAACTTTGTCTTATATAGTAGTTGTAATAGAGGCTTCATGATCAAAGTGATGTCATCATGATCCCAGTTTAATCTCATTCAATTATTGTTAGTCCATGTAAAATTACATTTTATGTCTTTTGTTAACAGTTTTAGGGTAAATTATGAATCAATTTGTTGATAGCTCTAATACCCTTTTATTATCTTTCTTTTAAACTGCTCAATTATACCAACAAAATATGTGCCTTATAATTAGAATATCTTGTTGTTTTATGGGTTGGAGGACAGTGGTTGGGGGCCTGAAAATAAGGGTTACAAAATTGAGGGTTTGCTTTAAATTTTTTTCCCTTTTAAAAACATCTGGTCATAAATTTAAGCAATTAGCAATTGAATCAATAAAAATATGCATTCAGAAGACAGTTCATTTGGGGTTATTTCATACATGTGATTTATTTTTTCTATTCCTGGCTTTGATTCAAAAGTTATTATACCAGACCACAACATATTGATGTCAGGATATTTTGTAAAGTTATCTAATTCATGTGGGTTTTTTGGCACCACAAGATCTACATGTTTTTATCCGGGTTTAAATGCTAATATGCTACAATATTGAATTACAAATATATGTAGTGTAGACAAATTGTTTAGTTTTACTGGTTTTGAAAAGAACTCTACAATTAATAATAATGATCATAGATATTTGTAGTTTATTACATTAAATAATAATGATTGTTGTTTTGTTAATTTCAACTGATAAAAGCACATTGTATCATTTACATTGTTCAACTCTTTGCTTGCCATACATGTAGTCCGGATTTGGTTCAATTTTCATTATCAACTATTAAAACAATCAGAATAAATCATTTCTCTGTAATTGTGGGTGGTGTTTCACCAAGTCTCTCTTAAAAATATGAACGACTTTACAAATGACTAGAACATATATTCTTGAATGCTATACTAATCACATGCCTTAAAACTAGGACTACATTGTAGGATAAAGTGCAAGAACTGATCACCAGTTGTTCGTAAAGTCATTCTTAACTTGATGAAACATAGCCCTGGAGCTAGAAGGTTTGAAAAGCAACAATACTGCTTTTATTGAGTCTGTGGAGTAATTTGCAGTATTTACATGTATGCTACCCAAGACTTTTTCATATTTAAAAAATTGAAAGAAAAATCCTTTCTTATTTGTGCTACACATTAATATGGCATGCAGAGAGTTAAATTCAGCAATTATAATATTCAAACAGTAGCTAAAATCACACCTTTATGTCCACTTTCATCCATCTTGTTTGTTTCCATTCTTTGTTCTTGTCCAATCTCTCTTTTACATTCACAGGACTTCATGTTCTTTGAGGAGTCTGGAAACAAAAAAGATCAGCACAAAACTGGATTTTTGTAAAATAATGTCATGAAAGAAAGAAAATCCCCAAAGAGCCAGCCATACTGGTTCATACCATAGCTAATTGAGAGACATACATGTAAATGTAGTTGCAACACATTGCTACTTGAGCTTAAAGTCCTGTTACATGTAAGATTGTAATAATAGAGATTATCTGATGAAAAAAGAAATATGAAAAATGAGCAAAGAAAATGGGATTCTATTGGAATTCAAACCTGAGATTGCTAGACAGGTCCTCTACCAACTGAGCTATGGCAAACCCTTAAGTTGGTGTCTGTCCCAGAGAATCCCTTGGTTCTGATGGAATTCCATTTTAAAATTTACAAAAAAGAACAGATTTCCAATTTGTTCTATTAAAGAAGACATTTTAATAAGAACTAACCAATCTAAAGCAAGCTTCTGCGATCTCTCTCAATCAGCTATGGTTTATGCATGATCTTTCAATATCCATTCACAGTACACATTCAAATGATTACATTCTTCTTATTTGAAATGTTGATTGGTTGAATGCCATTTGGTCCAATGTTTGTGACATAAATCTGTTTAAACCCAGTCAACCTCAGTGATCCAACTGGTTATATGATCATATTTTGTCTCCATCCAGTTTTTCTGTTTGTCATGATGAGAGACCTTTAAACCATGTTGGGATGTTAAAGACTCGAGCTCGAACAGGCACAAAATTTATAAAAAGTAAAAATAACATGAATATATCTTATAAACTTAATAGCGTTCTAATATAATGAGACAAATTGATGGTCTGTGATCGAACTGGAACAAATAAGCATTAATTGGACCAAATGGCATTTTACCATTTTATCTGCTTGTATAAATGTCATTATAGCTAACACGTATATCGGTGTATCATATCGGCTATTGAATGTACAGTATGCGTGTTGTGTTTGTTGGGTGATATTACAGATATAGTGCTCTGTACTCTCTCTCTCTCTGTATTTAAGTCTTTAAATAATTTCTTGTGACCATGAATCACAAAATAAAAAAGTTGTAGAATGCAGATACATGTAAACTCTGCAATGTGGGTGCTGTATTTGAAATGTATCTTTGGACTGTCGTCGCCTTTCCGCAGAAAAGCGGCTCACGTATTATGGCAATGCGTATGTATACCTTAATGGCCTTTCTGCAGTCTTTATGTTTTCAGGGGTGTATCATAATTCCAACAAATTTAAGTAAACTAAAGGCCTCGTCACACCATAAAAAATGTACCGGTTGCTGTTCCGACTAGTACGGAACAGCCCGTGTTTGTTGTGACCAGTCTCATTGCAATAGTACACGGCTGATTCATTTCGACCGTTTTTGCCCATTGTTGAACCGGACCGGACTCGGTGTGACGAGGCCTTAATAGTACTACATGTAGTGTATTTTCTTTTGTGAATTTCTTATGAATCTGGTGCCTCATGAGCCCCAAAGTTTTTTTAAAGAGACATTCTTTATGAAGTACTATATCAAATACTTCATGCATAGAATTTATTTCCTCATTTTAGCAGTTACGAACTACCCCCAAAACAGGATAAATGATCAGTATTAGAAAGGAACTTAAATGAGGCTTCTGAAAATAAGTCCAGCATTTTATTCTGAACATCATTAATACTTTTTAGTACTAGGGTTACTGTGGGCATTATGTACATTTGTAGAAACATGTAAAGATACAATTTAGATTTAACACTATGGAATTGATAAATGGAATATTGATGGTTAATGATGTGAATATTTTATGTTGCTACTTAAAGGTAGTGTCAGCCTTTTGCAGGCAAAAATATTAAATTTCTAGATTTTAGAGGATATAGTAGTATACCAATGACTATATCTTCCCACAACATGATTAAGCTCAAATGTGTATGTTTGTCATTATATTGTGTTATCAAAATTCATTCCTATTTTTTGAAACCTCGAAAAATATACCGTACGGTGCGAACCGCGACCGTTAGCGCAAGAGAATAATGCACGCTGATGCGCCGTGTGTATATTGCTGTGTACGGTCCGTGCTGCACGCGCTGTAATATCAACGATGTTGATGGAGCGGCTGGTCAAGATTGGTAGTCAGATTTTCGTTTCGTATTACTGATCTAGGCAACCTATGACAGTAAAGATTGAATAGACAGTATAGGTCGATCATTATTCTACAGTTATGCCAAGTTGCATTAGTTTTTGCAATTGTGAAAAAGGCTGATACTACCTTCAATTGAGGCACCAAGTTTAATGTACATGTACTTGTACTCTTCGATGGGTATATATGCTACACACATATTTTTTTTTTTTTTTTTGCTGAATTAACTGAGCTTTTTAATATATATTCATGGCTTGAAGTACATGTAAACTAAATATGTATTTATAAAATATTGTTTTTAAGAGTATTTTGTTTTAAAAAAGGCAGGCTGAGTATTGAGCTAGAGGAAAGGAAATTTATTGTGAATAAGATGATCTCGGTGTTCTTCAAGTAGTGTTTTAAGGCCCATTGCTGTCAAAATTGAATTGACATGAGACATTGAAACTTCATACCAGCTTTACAAAGCCGAGTAGATACTAACTCAAAGAGTGGAATTTCATGGTTGTTTTTCAATATGATTATTATTTTATGGAATTAAATAATTTAACAAAGTGGCTTCAGATATTAAAATTAATGTGAACTTTATGGAATAGGGAGAAAATGGTCTCAGATACTGAAGTTGCAGAAATATTGTTGCCAGTAGATTCTCTTTTTCAAAAACAAATATTGATGAGATGTTTGTTAATTTAGCAAACATCTTCTTGAGATAAATTTTGCATTTGTAGAATAATGCGCAAGATAAGGAAGGACAATCATTATTATTACTTTTATTATAACTCTCATCTCAGTCTTTCTTGATGTTATGTGAACTACATACACGGCCTTCAATTTGTAAAGCGACTCTTCAAAGCTGTAATCGGAAAATGAAAAGTTGTTTTTAATTGTACAGCCACATTTGACTCCTCTGGTCGGTTTTGACTAAAGAAAATAGAACATTTCTTTATGTAGCCATTAAGATCAACAGTTAAAAAAATGGCAAAATATGTGGAAATATTACTCTAGCTGCCAATTATTTTTTAAAGTTTTTTTTTTTAATTGGTAATTATACATGTATGTAATAATCTGTATATTTTATACTTACATAATGAATTGTATATAATTTAGATTCATAATTTTCTTCTGAATGTATGGAAGTTGCTTGAAACTTTCATTAATTTACGATATACAAGTCATATAGGATTAGGTGTAGTTAGCATTTAAACTAGATGTTTGCAAAAAAGTGTACAAGTATTCCATATTAGGCATTTAAACAACTTTAGTGTTAAATGTAATTGTATAAAATGGAAATATGTAAGGTTATTGTTACAATTATTAAAGCTGGTTGTTACTGAATATATTTGGGAGTGTATTTTTGTTATTAATCCATGTAAAATGTAGTTTCAAGTGTACCTTCAGTGTTCCTTGTTCTTTAAGTTTAAATAATATACACATAGCATTTGGTAGTTTCCATCTTCTACTTTCAAATAATACCAGTTAATCAATTATAATTCTGAATAGAAACAAGAATAACACATTACTCCACCTTCATGTACATGCAACCATGCAATTTTGTTTGCGCAATAAAGTCAATTTATTAATCATTAAATGGAAACTGAAAATATGTCATAAATTGTAGCACTTAACCTACACAAAACTACATGTACACATGTAGTTGAATGTGAATGTATTTTTAATGCATGTCTGAACATTGTTCTCATTGATTTGATTGATCAGATTTACATTTTATTTTGCATGTGCACCTTTGACTTAACATCACTAATTGACTCGGTGCATGATTGTTCATTTTTGTTAAGGTACATTTGAAAAACTTGTTGGATACATGTACATCAGAATTTTTTTAAGTTTTAAAGTTTTTTTAATCTTTTTATTTTATTTATTTATTTATTTTATTTTATTTATTTATTTATTCATTTATTTTATTGGGTCATTCCATCTGGATTCACCCAATGGGTTACACCCTACCGTCTCAGAATTTGCTCAAATTTGGTACACATAAAATTTAACATTACCTTTCAATGAAACAAAAAAAATTAGCGTAAACGGTCCGTCGGTTTCCGAGCTATGGCCCGCCCTTTTTGATTTGTTTTGGCAAAAGTGGGTGTGACCTTCCATTTCAACGGCACAATGCACCTAAACTGGTTGACCAATTTTTGTGAAACTGGTACCATTCAAAAGGAAATTCAAAGAGGAATTAAAAAATGGTATAAAAAATATTATTGGAGCAATTTAAAGTGCTATGACCTTTGACCTTTCCTTTAACCTTGATTTTGACCCCCAGACGAATAATATTTTTACTTGATTTTTATGTATGTTAATTGTCAGTGTAATATTAACATAGCATGTAAATATCTAGGATGATATTTTATTTCTTCACCTTTAAAAACTCTTTTAAATGTAATTTTCAAATTTACTGTTACCCCCACATAGTGATATTTGTGTTGGTAATGTGTGTACAAGTCTCCATTATAGGCTTACTTGAATACTTCCAAACTGAAGTTAAATTACATTCAATAAAAACAGGATACTAAACTTCTCAGGTAATAAAGGAAACATTAAACACAATAATAATGTATACATGTATGTAGACTCCATTTGCTTATGAATAGAGACATTTGTTCAGCCCTTTTGATTGGGGTGCAATAGGTATACATACAAATTAACAGAAATCTGTGGTTTTGACAGAAACAAAATGCTTCCTACATGTAGTCAGCTCTACTGTCCCAAACTGGATACATCCTTGAGATCTTTGAAGCATCAGAAACAGATATGGAATACTTTAATGGTATTTGATTGTAATGTTACTTCAGTTTGAAAGTATTCATGTATAATGGAGTCATGTACACACATTACCAACACAAATATCAGTATGTGGGGGTAACAGTAACTTTGAAAATTACATTTAAAAGAGTTTTTAAAGGTGAAGAAATAAAATATCATCCTAGATATTTACATGTTATGTTAATATTATACTGACAATTAAAGGGACTCGTAATTGATAAAACATGGGGAAATCACCTTATCTCGGATGAAATAATAACATTCCAATCAGAGCCTGAGGCGTGTTGCGTAATCTCCAGCGACAACCCGTCTGGAGGTAATTCGGTAATCCTTCATGGCTATAGACTAACTGACCAGAATTCAGAAGTAAATCTAACCTATGTTTTGTTTTTAAATGGAGCATTATACAAGTCCTCTCTTTGAATTTATACGAAGAGACCCGTTGAGAGTCTATTGTTGATGAATCGAGAAACCGAAGCTACTGACCCGACTGACTGACTAAATTCGGACAACTTCGTCATGTTTGTGCTGTCCGAATGTTAATCCCCATTAGTCCGACCCATGCGTAAGCCTGACTGACATTGTGTACAAGTCAATGGAGCTCAGGAAAAACGCGCATTCCCCACGATCTCCGAGTTTCGGGGGACTTTAACATACATAAAAATCAAGTAAAAATATTATTCGTCTGGCCGGGGGTCAAAATCAAGGGTAAAGGAAAGGTCAAAGGTCATAGCACTTTAAATTGCTCCAATAATATTTTTGATACCAATATTTTTGAATTCCTCTTTGAATTTCCTTTTGAATGGTACCAGTTTCACAAAAATTGATCAACCAGTTCAGGCGCATTGTGCCGTTGAAATGGAAGCTCACACCCACTTTTGCCAAAACAAATAAAAAAGGGCGGGCCATAGCTCAGAAACCGCCGGACCGTTTACGCTAATTTTTTTTGTTTCATGGAAAGGTAATGTTAAATTTTATGTGTACCAAATTTGAGCAAATTCTGAGACGGAAGGGTGCAAAATTGCACTTTCATTGGGTGAATTGGCATGGAATGACCCTATTTTATTTTTATTTTTTATTTATTATTTTATTTATTATTTTATTTATTATTTTATTTATTCATTTATTTGTTTATTATTATTATTATTTATTTATTTATTTATTCATTTATTTATTTATTTATTTTTTTTTTTTTTTGGGGGGGGGGGTTGATGATATAAGCATAGTACGTATATCATGTAGAGATGAATTCACACTGCATTGGCCGAGGACCAGAAGGGCGCTATTATCATAGATTGACTTTGTACAGCAATAGCACCCTTCTGGTTCTCAACTGAACATCTTTAAGATGCAATAACTCACTTCTGGCTCTCAACAGATGACTTGTTCTTGTTAATGTTCTTCCAGCTCTAAAATTTAGTTATACAAATGTATCACTTCATATTTCCTCTTTGCTGCATATATATTTTTTTTGTTCCCTTCGTTTTGACATGCGTTGTTAATTGTGCATGCTACTAACTAATAGATAATGCTTGATTATTAGGTGACATAGAAATGATGCTTGCACTGATTCTTGCATTCTGTTGTGAAGTACTTTCTTTTCCAATAGAATGATTGACAAACACTTTTGAGTTCTGTTGGAAGAGTAATTGTTGTGTGTAATTTGCATTTGGGTGAGGGATGAAATGCTGTATTTGGATGTTATGGATTCTGTAGTATTTGCATTGAGTGTGAGTACATGAAAGTGGTTACATGGGACTGATTGGAATTGTTTATCAACCTATTGATGTTTTCTTCCTAACTTTTCTTAATATCATTTTACAGACCCCTACACATATTGTACATATTTTCATCTTTATCCTCAAGAAATTTTTGTATTTCTGCATGCAATATCTCACTAAATTTATCTAATATTTCTTCTCCAGTTGAGGAGCACTGTTGGAATCTTCTTCTATATGTCTACTTTTTTGCTGTGACCTACTGTATATAGAGAAGAAAGATATCTTTCTTTTATTTATTTATTTAATTTAAAGAGAGAAAGATAGTGTATATGTTTGTATCCCTCACTTTCCTGTACTGAAAATGTATTTTTTACTGGACATCCTGAGCTTTGCTGTTAGTTATATGTTCATCATTGCCATTTTAATGATTTGTTTGGTCACATTAGTTCTTCAATTAATGCTTTTCTATAGATGTATAGAATTTCAGCCCTTTCATCCCCCTGCTAACATGTATAATTTTCCCTATTCAGAAATGTGTTTTTTCCGTTCTGAATTATGTTTTGTTCTTAACTTTGGTTTATACATATTTCAGTCTTATTCAATCCATACTTATGATTTTTCTTTCTGGAAAATGTTTTGTTCAGCTTCGGTCTATTATTGTATTTCATTCTTGATTCACTTTCAATTTTCAGTGCCTTTACATAAATTCCCCATCATACCACACCGATACCCAATGAATCAAATGGTCTTTTCTATTTTCAAAACTAATAATTTACTAACAAAAGAAATTTAGGTCATTATTTATCATTGTATATCAAAACCAAAAATATACTGATGAATATTATCTCCCAAACAGATATTGCATAAAAGGATTGTAAAGTTTTATTGCGAGAAATTTGAAAATAGTAAAAGTTGAAATATTTTTAATTACTTATGAAATAATTTTCTTTTGCAATCGACTTACGGCTTACCCTACTGTTTTAAGTTGCTTTAATACTATGCTTTTGTTTTGTTTGTAGCTTTCTTTCATCAACATGTATTGTACATTTTTATGCTTGTCCAACTTTCACAACAATTCATTCTTCCTCAAGCGCAAACCTTTCAAAGCGTTTAGGGAAGCTTTATTAATGCTTTATGCATATCACCTTTTGAAATCAATCATCATATTAAAAAAAAATTGTTCTTGTGTTCATATGTGTGCATGCCAATCTCATAAATATATGTTCCAAAATATCATCATGGTCGACATCTTGACCTACATGTGGTAAGTTGAACAAATTGATTTAGAATAAATAAATTTGAAAAGAAAAAATTGGGTACTATCTTGAACGCCCACTAAAAAGGTATTTAACTTTTGGTAATAAAAGAGATGAAGGATTTTGATCCATATTTATTTGAAAAATTATTATAGTAAAAGGTTTTTGGGGGCATTTGAAATAAATCTTACTGCATTCAAAACTGACCATGGAGATTGCTATAATGTTTGCAATATACTGGAAGACATAAATGTAAGCCTTGGATTAATTTTTGGTTGTTCAAAACATTTTGACACAAATCAGCAAATCCAAATAGCCTTTTATATGGCTTAGTTGGCAAATTTGACCTTTGGTATTTGTATATACCCAGTGATTATATCACAATTTCTTTTGTACTGTTAACTGACAACCACAAAATAATTTGTTGTCAGAAAATCAGTAGCAACTATTAACCTTGGAAAGGGTATTACATGTAGCAATCAGACATTGTTTATGTTTATTAGAGTATACATATATTTGTGTTAACATATTCATTTACATGAATTTCACACCATGTTGTTTCTTTCATCGTTTTCATCCCATTTTTCTCTCTAGGATTTCATGTTCTTTGAGGAGAAAGGAGACAAAAAGGATAAGGATAAGGGCAAATTCTCTGCCATTTAAATCTCATCTTCATCAAACATGTAGCTTATTCACATCACAATGTGTAAGGTGCAGTATATGCATTGCTTGTATGCATGTGACCCCCTCCCCTACTTGCCTTGTGAATAGTGGATTTTTGTAGACCTTTTGGCAGAAGAGGGTAGCATGAAAAATTTACAATATTTTTGGAAAAATATGAACAATGTTTACATTTAAATTGAATCAATGCAATAATACTTTCATCCATTTGGGATGACCCAAGGGCCCCAAATTGTTGATTCTTGGCACTTGCAGTGCTTGTATCAATGTATGCATGTGACCCCATCCCCTTGCCTTGTGAATAGTAGATTTTTGTAGACCCTAAAATTTACTTTGTCGGCCCCAAAATTTATGGAGTCGATTTCCCTCAAGCCATCCAGTTTTTTTTTTTGGTAAGCATGGACACATTTTGCAAAGAAAATTGCATTACAATAATACTTGCATGTGAACCCCTCTACTTGCCTCATGAAGAGCAGATTTTTTGTAGACCTCCAAATTCATTTTGTTGAATTCCTTGCCAAGAATGCTCGTAGTGGAAGGGGCGGTGTAAGCATGAACAATTTCCCATCAACTATCTAATATTTTTGGGGAAAGCATGAAAAAATTTGGCGTAGAAAATTGCATTGCAATAATACTTGCATGTGAACCTCCTCCACAATACCTTGTGAAAAGTATATTTTTGTAGAACCAAAAGAAATTCATCATGGGTTAGAATTTTCTTGCAGAGGTTTTTCTCAGTGGGAGGGGGGGGGGCATGAATAATTTTCAATTAGCTTTCCAAAACTTTTGGGTAAGCATGAAAAAATTTGCAGAGAAAATTGCATTACAATAATATTTTCATCATTTGGGGGGACCCAAGGTTCCTAAAGTTTTTATTTTGGCACTTTCCCCTAAATTTGGTTGTGGGTGGGGGGGGGGGGGGGGGGGGGTGGCCTGCTGTGCCCCTTACTTGAATCTGTGCCTGCATGAAGAAGGAAAAAGATAAATTTGTTTACAAATTTTAGCACATGTGCCAGGACACTAAAAAGGGACCCCCAAAAAAAAAAAAAAATAAATAAATAAATAAAAAAATCCATTGTTCCCAAGTAGAAAAATGGCCACTCCTCTTCCTACATGCTTGTACAAATAATAGTCATGTCAGCTTCCAAAACTTAATTGCCTATGCATGTACATTTATTTTGATCTTGAGTAATCTATGGTGTAAAGGAAGTGACAAACAGATTCATTTCCCCTGTGGAACCGATGGGTTTACCAGTTAACCCTCTGCATGCTACTTTTATTTATTGCACACATAAAAATGAGTCCATGTGCCATGTTACACAAAGACTTACGATGGATAAAAAGTTATTGATTGAATTCTTCTTGGTAGCCTCATGATGGACAGGATGCTCCAAAGTTGATGATCTTAATCCTAACTTAATCTTAATCATATCCTAATCTTAATCCATGACTGTACCTGCCTTCCAAATGAGGCTGCCGAGATCAAGTCAATTGTAACTTTTTATCAATCGTAAGTCTTTGTGTTACAGGGCACTGGTCACATTTTCCTGTTGTAGCAAAAAATTGGAAATGGGTAATAGTATCTATGATCTGCGTTGCATGCAGTTTCAGCTACTTCTAATCATTTTATCCTCATTTGGCTTGCCTCTAAATTGATAATGTTATTTGATATGATAACAATTCACCCATCACTTTCAAGACTCCCCCCCTCCCACAAATGATGTCTCACCATTCAAATAAGCATTCCAATTATCTTTATTGGTCAACCCTCCAAAACTCAACTCATTAGTTGTCAAATACCTCATTGCAAACATATGTGTTCATATATTTATCTTCCACCCATCTTTCTTGAGTTACCTCAAAAAAGATGAATCATGATAGGTCACTTTTTCACTATTTCAGTGTCATCATTCCAAAAAGTTGATGTTTTTTGACAAAGCATATTTTTCATTCTCTACCTAAACACCATCTTTTTCAAAAACTGAATGTTGCTTTATAGCCTTATTTACTGTTTTTTCCATTAAAGTACAAGTCATTTTTAAGTCGAAATCTATTTCACCCCCCCCCCCTCTCTCTCTCTCCCTCTCTCTCATTATGTTCCTTTCTTTATCTCTTCATTTTATTTTTCCTTTGGTTCTCTCTCTCTCCCTCTCTCACTAACACTCTTCCACCCTAGTTTCAACTCTATTTTCCCCTTCTTACTCTCCTCCTTAATACCCATTTTCCCTTTTCTCTTGGTTTAAACCCCCCCCCCCTGATCTTGTACATTTGTCTGATTTATAATAATTTTCTTTTAATTTACCATCTCTCCTTATTCAGGATTTCATGTTCTTTGAGGAATCTGGTAATAAGAATGATCAGAACAATGCTGGCTTCGTCAGAAACTAGACAAACATCACATCCAAGATGGGAACTCTGCGAGGGTTACAAACTAAATCACTATCTCAAAAAAATTGTCATCAAGTTGGCACTTCCCTGTTAAAGAACTTACTAATTTAAACTAATTCTTAATGAACAATAGCCTAATTACTTTGAAATGCTCTCATAATTTAAGTAGTCTTATGAGTAGAAGTATAAATCACTATAAATCATTATAAATCACTATTGATATATTACCTTTGATTTGGCAACATGTTATAGGTCATCTTTAACTTCCATGTACATGTGTGTAGCTGTATACATGTATATGAGAAATTTGATATAAATTTCTCAAATTGTGATGACCAAAATTAGCCTACTCTTAAACAGATGAGGATTTAGTTTTATCTTTTAGTTGTTGTGTTTTTGATATTGTTAATTTGTGATATATTCAATGAAGATATTTTAATTGTATAATGTCAACTATCATCTCATATGAATTCAATAAAAAAATAGTTAGATATTGATATTACTATACACTTTTTAGGCTGATCAAAATAATGTTTTCCTTTAGGTCTTACATTTGTTATAAATTTTAAGTATATTCAATTTGGTGAATATGATCTGTAATTCATATTTGGGCATTAGCGGGATTACATTGTAAATTATATGCCAAGTAATGGCGATATAAACACATTAAATTTAATTTGTGAAATATTTTGTTTAGAGTTACTTAGTTTGATGAAAATGTTTGTTGGGGCTAACATATTTGCATATAGACATCTGTACAGGAGTTACCATTCTTATGGGTCTAAAATGGTTATCTTACAGAATAGGGAAAAATTTGTTAAATTTTCCTTTGTTTGAACGTATTGTTCATTGTTTCTTTGCAGATGTAAAACTGACTGTTTCACAAACACTTATCATGTGCTCAAAGAAAGTTTTCTGAATTGGAGAAGAAAAAAAATTAAACATTTGCCACACAGTCAAAACTCTTTGCGAAATCTGATAAATTACCAGTGAAACATTCTCTTTTCAGTAAGATACCCCTTAGAATGGATGATTTCATTTTGAAATAAGAAGTTATAAATAGACACATGTTGTATTCATTCAGGCACAGACTAGTTTTGTAAAACTACCAAATTAAGGAAGGATATATGCGAATAGGTATCATTTTGGTTTCATTACAATTTTCACAATGCATGTATCTTGTATCTTATATGAAGTTATGGAAGTACATTTATCTTTTCCTAATATTCTTTATATAAGCTTTTGTTAAGTGTAATACCTAGATGTACCACAATCACCAGAACTGATGTTGTAATAATGTATAACATAGACAAATAATTTATTCATTTGTCTCCAACGGTAGAACCATGCATGTTGGTAGAAACACACGCAACTGCTGTGTGATCAATTTGAAACCAGACAGCTATGAAAAAAAATCATAGGCTGCCCGACCTCTGGATTGCTAGACCAGCGTCATAACCGCTAGACCACCGGAGTGCCCGTAGTGATTAAACCTGGTGTATAGTTTTGGTTTAAAAAAAAATCGGCATAAAACCGATTAAATATAGTCTCATGTTGTTCACATTGCACTAAAAGACATGTGTGAGAGATTTTGTGATATTCCTTTCACGATTTCCGGTGAATTTCAGTGAAATGTTTGAATCCAAACACAATTTGTAACGGTTTTGAGACCTTTGCTGGGTTGTCCAGTCCCCCGAACTCCTCGCATGAATGGAGCGAAGCGGTCTGTGTGTATCACCCACACAAGAGAATCCCCAATGGTTTTCCATGTGAACGCCTAGCGCACACAAAGATGTGTCGGATCCCCGACTTATCTTTTTTATACTATAATATCGTGAAATAAAGACATTAAAACGAGATTCCATGTAATATAACTTTCTTTGTTACAGTTATAGGATTCAGTCTTTCATATTATCTAACTGTGAATCCAAATTAAATTTTTCCTTCTCCCGACACTATACACCAGCTTTAAGGTTCAAACTATCCCATATACATGAAAATCAAACGTAAAGGAATTTACGCCATTGGGATGTGAAATAGACAAATAATTTATTCATTTGTCTCCATGGTTCTACTGTTGGAGACAAATGAATAAATTATTTGTCTATTTAACATCCCAACGGCGTAAATTCCTTTACGTTTAATGTATAACATTGTAGTAAAATTGTATTCAATGATTTCGGTTGCCCGCAGTTTTGATGATACAGGCATACAATGTATGTGGTATGCCCCTCAGAAATAACAGGGACCTACAACAGTGTGTATATGATGCAGTTATTGTAATATTAAACTTGGAAGTAAGAATTTATGTGTATGATGTGGCCATACAATTCTTTGTATTGTTCATGTTCATATTGTGCCAAACAGCAATGTTTTTATTTACAAATATGTACATTACAACATGGATTTTTATTTACTACTCCAACCTTTTGTTTCAAATTTAGACTGTGGGGAGATTTTACATGTAAATAATAATAAACCTTCGTAAGTCAATTAATTTTGTCTTCTTTTATGACCAAATAGACTTGTTTACAATTAAATTCCTGAGGCTGTAAGTGGATATTTTATGAACTTACATTGGTTTCATTTTAGATTTAGTATTGTTCGGCGTTTTAAAAAGAATAATTTTATCATTTGAAACTTACCTCATTTTAATGCTTTTATTTATGTAACATTTAAAAAAGATAAATTAATAAAAACATCACAAGAATACTACAGGTTTTCTGAAATTTTAACAGTTCATGTTAGCTTTTGCAATTTTACAAAAGAAATTAGGTAGTAAATATTAGAAATCAATGAAAAAAAATTAAGATAGTGTATGTGTATTCTAACATAGTTTTAATTAAAACATATATGAACTTAGTGTTTTTTATTTATAATCGTAGATGATAGATATGTATGTGTCTTTCATATCCATTTTATCCTTATTTACTATGAAAATAAAATATAAAATGCTTGCAATTTCTTGTATATTTTGTATTGTTTCATAATTTGTCTACAATCATATCAATATTTTTTATGTTACATGATTTGTCTACAAACATATTAATAACATGTAAAAGTGCCACGCGAATTTATGAGAAAGGTTTGTGGAGATTTTTTTTTTTTTTTTTTTTTTTTTTTTTTTTTTGCCATTTTTTTTTTTAATCTGTTTTCTTTTTTTTTTTTGCTAAAGAAAAAGAAAGAGAGTTACATCTTCTTCCATTGCCACATTGCATGTATATGAAATATTACAAAAATAGACCCCATAAACAAATAAGAAATTGAAACAAAATCCTTTTTACGACAGGATTTAGCAATGAAATAATCTCTCATGACCCAGAGACTCTTTATTTTGCTACAAACTTGCAAAAACCTGATGGGGCTGTATACACACAAAGACTTGCCTGCTCAAAGCAAACTTTGACAAATAAAGAGTTATTTCCAATAGGCACTAAATCCATAATCACACTAAATTTTGTAGCTTCCTAAAAAAAGCCAAGTGTTTTCCAGATGTAGTAAAGGCATCTACACAAAGATAATTCAAAAGTTTATAATTATTGTTGAAATGTTCTAAAAAATGTTATTGATAAATTTTTTTTAAAGGCAAGTAGGACCCAACAGCCCAAACAAACGCTGATATTAATGATTCAATTTTCATCAAAGTGAATATAACATCTTGGAATTAAAGGGGAATCCAACCCGAGGAGAGAATCAACCTTACAGGAAAGAGGAAAATGAGAGGAGCAATCTAAAAAAGTATCAAAAATCGGTTATTAAATAAGAAAGTTATGGAAGTTTGAAAAGTCTAGTTGTTCCTTCTATGGGATCCTCACAATGGCATCATCGGCTTCAAAATGGCCGATCTCCATGTACAACTCTCAATCACTTTGACACAAATTTTCAGATTTTCCATTTTCTTTCGAAATATATCTTTACCTCCTTCTGAGCTCAAAATATGTCATGGGAAAATATATTTCACACAACATATATTGATCAGAAGGAGGTAAGATATATTTCGAAAGAAAATGGGAAAATCTGAAATATTTGTGTACAAAGTGAATGAGAGTTGTCCATGAGATCGGCCATTTTGAAGCCGATGATGCCATTTGAGGATCCCCATAGAAGAACAACTAGACTTTTCAAACTTCCATAACTCTCTTATTTTATAACCGATTTTGATGAATTTTTTTTTAGATTGCTCCTCTCATTTTCCTCTTTCTTGTAAGGTTGATTCTCTCCTTGGGTTGGATTCCCCTTTAAGGTCTTCAAATATAACATGTGAAGTGGCATCTTGCTTCTTTAAGAACGTAACTTCATATTTTTCAGAGTTATATCTCTTTATTGTTATTAAGTGCTATATCAATATCATCAGTGGTTATTATGATGATAATGGGGTTAAAAAAAATGTGCTTTATATCCTTTGCATGTCACTAAGTAGATTTGCAGAGACTATAAATGTCTCGTACTTTGTACTTAAGGTCCAATGGTCATACATATACAGTTAACGTTGCCCAAATCGAATCTGATGGGAATGAACATATACTTTCAACTTAGACTAAATATGGAGGGTTAAAAAAAAATAGAATATGAAGACAAGACGACTTGAAAAGGCTTTTGACTTGGGCAATTATTTGACTTTATGCGAGTTCGACTTTGGCAAGGTTGACTGTATATTATTGCATCAAGGCTAGCTCGAGCAGGTGAGAGAGTGATGAAGAAAGATAAAGTAATGAGATAAAGAAGAGAGAGACAGAGGGAGAGAGAAAGGGAACGAGAGAGGGATGGAGATGATAATGATGAAGTGAGAGATGTGGCCGGATTAACCCTTTAGCACCTAAACCGCCCGAGACCGCCCCTCAGCTTACTCACTGAACCGCCCTAAACCGCCGCTGTCTTAAGCATGCTTTAGTCAAGGTTGTAGGCTATCAAAAATATATGATGAAACAGACTTCTTGTGGATTACCTATTGGATGTGTGCTGTCCGATTCTGCACAAGAAAATATGTTTTAAGAGCTATTCTTATTGGGAAAACGTGATTGAAACACAGCATAACCCTTCCCGCTAGTGAGTAAACTGACACTTTTCATGCAGTCTCTAGGTGCTAATAAAGGGTTAAGGAGAAAATACATGAGTGAATATGAGAGGGATGTAGTGACAGAAAGAGAACAAATGAGAATGGATGCATAACGGAGGGGAAGAGTGAGAGAGAGAAAGAGAAATGAAAGACTGAAGTGACACAAAGAGAAAATGGAGATAGAACAAGTGAAAGATTGAATAACAAAGAACAGCAGGAGTGAGAAAGAAAGAAAAACTCGCTAATACAGTTCATTCCTGTTCTGAGGCACTCGGTTCCAAGACAAAAATAACTCGTTATCGATGAGCAGTTTAAAAACTGAAATAATACCGAAGTATAAGAGTTTGAAATTTGCAACCACTGATGATATGGATACTAAAAAACAAGTAATTTCAGAGATCAACTCTATACAACACAAAATAAAGTTAACAATATTTCAGGTTTAATATAAAAATATATATTTCATTTTCCTCCATACTTACAAATGAGAAATCATATATCAAATCAAAATAATGCTACATTATAACAAGTTAATGAATTATAAAAAAAAAAAACAACAACTAAAGCATATCCTTAAAAAAATTAAGGCATTTTTCTATATTTTCCCATTCCACCCGTATATGGCAAGTTCAATTGTATTATGAAGTGACCTGGCTCATATCGATCACTGGCACCTGCGTCTGGGCTTCGTTGCATAATGAGTTACTATCAGGCCTTATTACAATTATAGTAGCTTTGCAATCAATGATAACTAACATAGTAAAGATGCTCAAACAGCCAATCACAATGCAGTATTTCATGAAAGTTCCTATTACTGTATAAGTGGTTTCTTTCCCGAGGGTTTTATTTTAATTTCGCGAATCGGGATGCGACCGCGAATTTAGCATCGCGCGAAAAGGTTTTTAACAGTATCGCCAATTTATCCACGCTAGAAAATGTTTTGAACTCCATGCGCTCGCGGAGCAGAGTTGTCTATGCAGTGTTATTACACAACGATACAGAGCGATGCGTGGATGACTGGTATGTAGAATTAACCAAGTCAAGACATGGCGAGTTAAGTCTTTATTCCATTTTACTGTCTTTTTATAAATATAATGTTTCATTTTTTAGATAGGAAAATATGGATTACTTGTAGTTCTAGTTACTTTTAATTCCAGATTTTACCGACCACGAATTTAGCATCGCGCGAAAATGTTGGGACCCCCGCCAACCGCGAAAATATCTGTACGCGAAAAAAACCACTTATACAGTATAGTAAATTTTTATGCAAGAGGGCACTGGTCGCATTCACAATTAACAAAATTTAGAGTACACGAGTTGACTAGTCTGTGCTCTAGGTTTATCATCTAAAAGACTTCATTTAGTACAGTACACTTAGATATCATCATGTCTTATACCCCAATAATACAATAAGTTGGAGTTACTTGAATTGACTTTTCTCATCTCTGCTGCTTTCTCCATTATTGGTAGAAGCTCTGGTCTTTCTGAACGATTTTTCTTTTTTTCTTTAACGGATCTAAAAAGTCATTACGAGATATCACATGTACATGTACATTCGCCTTTTGATGCCTGCCTTTTGTTCTTCCCTTCAGAATATTGCACCATGAAAGTCGCCCTGACTTCATGAATGTTCTGATAATTAACACCCTTTGCATGGATTTCAGAACAATCATGTGGCAGAACAAATATAGTGACAGACCCAGGACAAGGAATGATTCTTAAAAATCTATGATTTTCAAGAACAGGTCTATCACAAACGTGTCCCATCTAAACACTGGGTTCCAGATCTAAGACTAGCACACAGACAGATCTTGTTTCAACTCTTAGTACCAGGTTTTCAGACAAGCTTGTAAATGGGTCCCATACAAACAATGAGTTCCAGGTTTAAGACTAACTAGCAAACAGGTATTGTTTCAGTTCTTAGTATTAGTCTCAGACTACAATGTAGCTAGCAAACGGGTCCAAACACTGAGTTCCAGGTCTCGGACTAACCCACTTGAACATATCTGTTTGAACTCTTAGTACCAGGTCTCAGACTAGATAGCAAACGGGTCATGTTTCACATCTTAGTACCAAGTTTTAGACAAGCTAGCAAAAGGGTCCAGGTCTAAGACTGTCTTGTTTCACTTTTTAGTACCAGATCTTAGACCATGCAGGCCCCAGCTAAACACCAGGTTCAATATCTGAGACTAATTCGCAGACAGTTCTTGTTTAAACTCTTAGTGCCGGGTCTTACACAAGCTAGCAAACGGGTCCACACACTGAGTTCCAGGTCTAAGACTAACTAGCAAAATGGTCTTGTTTCAGCTCTTAGTACCGGGTCTCAGACTAGCTAGCAGACGGCTACCTCTAAGAAGACTGCACATCTCTGTAAGAAGGAAAGAAGAGAGAGAAAACATTCAGAGAATATACTCCCAGGAAATCTTGGGAAATAATAATACTATGAAACTTACATACAACTTGTTGAAATCATTTCTTCGAGTAAGATGTGTAAAAGTGTAAGATCAGAAAATTGGGGATCGATGTTGCCCTAATTTTAAAGGAATAGTTCAGGATCTGTTTGAAAGGGGGATAAGTTCTGGCCCTGTTTGAAAGGGGAAGACTTTTGTCCCTATTTGAAGGATGAATTTGTCAACCCTGTTTGACCTCTAACACTGTTGGAACATACACTGGATGAAGTCTTTGGTGATGGCATCTCTCTCAGATTTCTTGCCCTAATTTTTAAAAGGTGGTATACATTAGGTCTGGCCCCATTTGAAAAGAGAATAGATTTAGGTCCTGGACTAGTTTGAAATATACCTTCGATGAAGCTATTAGTGGTTGAATCTCTCTCAGATTTCTTTGTCTTAGAAAATGGAATGTTTGAAAGGGGAATACATTACGTCTGGCATACTTTGTAAACGGGGATAGGTCCAGGACTAGTTACCTAGGATGAATCTATTAGTGGTTGAATCTCTCTCAGATTTATTGATCTTAGAAATTGGAACCTTTGAAAGGGTAATACATTAGGTCTGGGCCCGTTTGAAAAGGGGATACATGTGGGTCCTGGACTCGTCTGAAAAGGGGAATAGGTCCTAGACTAGTTTGAAACATACCTTGGATGAAGCTATTAGTGGTTGAATCTCTCTCAGATTTCTTTGTCTTAGAAAATGGAATGTTTGAAAGGGGAATACATTACGTCTGGCATACTTTGTAAAGGGGGATAGGACCAGCACTAGTTACCTAGGATGAATCTATTAGTGGTTGAATCTCTCTCAGATTTCTTGATCTTAGAAATTGGAACCTTTGTTAGGACAATACATTAGGTCTGGGCCTGTTTGAAAAGGGGATACATGTGGGTCCTGGACTCGTCTGAAAAGGGGAATAGATCCTAGACTAGTTTGAAACATACCTTGGATGAAGCTATTAGTGGTTGAATCTCTCTCAGATTTCTTGCTCTCAAACAGAACAACAAGGTTCATCCTCCTGTCCACATGACCAATGAAGTAGGTCATCATCTGAGGCTAAAAGTTAAAATAAAAGAAAGTAATGATAATAATAGTAATCTATTTTATAGAGTGCATATTTTATTCTGATACACCACTGCATTATACAGTCCCGGTGGCAGACCCCAATTATATGCTCGTAAAGTCGTAAAAGCTTTTGAATTCGTAACGGCTACGGAAACCGTGCGCTGAGCGTAGAGCAAAAATCGTCCAAAATTCACCTGCTTATATCTCTCTTTCTTGATCACCAAAGTTCATGATACTTTCAGAGAACTTAAAGAGAACTTAAAGAGTGATGATATAAAGCACCATATCAAATATCACTGAAAATGGTTGTGTATTTTTGGAAATACGGGTATATTTCTGTTTTTCGAGAGAGGTTTCATTTTTTCCCGACACAAGTTTCATTTTTTCGTGGGGCTATAGCGGTCAAAATATGTCTACATCACGAACCACAGTGTGTGGGACCACAATGTAGCTTGATGGAGGTTTTTTTTTTTAATGACTTTGATACGGATTTTTCCCGACATAACCGTGGGACGAAATATTATGAAATGATATTTCGTACAGTATTTCGATATGATATGCTTTGTATCATATCAAAGTTTCGTTCTTGGGCAATTTCAAGAAAGGTGAAAAATTATCAACTTTTTTACCAATTTCTGGGTTTTTTTCGGGGTGCTCTCGAAAAAACCTATTTTTCATAATTTATTACTGATTTCAACCATAATTAACATCATGAGAGGTTAAAATGACTCTTTCTTGTTAAATAGTCGTTGGATTTGTTTCATTTGATGGTTTTAAAGGCGAGATATCGCAGTTCGCCCTAGACACCTTTGTAGCGGTTTTTCCGTGCCAAACTTGTTTTCTTTATGCAAATTAGGCACACCGAGCGATAGGTTTCTCAGAGTTAATTGGGGTGTGACCCCGAGACTGTATACTTCAAAAGGTCTTTAGGGTCCTGTAACATAGAGCTTACAATAAATTGCAAATCGATAGTGACAAATCAGATTTGACTTCTTGCATAAAAGTCTCACTATGAACCAATCAGAATAGTTGTTTCAAATTTGCAATTGATTGTAACTCTTGTTACAGCCTCAGGATACAAATCTGACAACTATTACCAGAACACAGCACATCCATCTCATTTCCACTTGGTCTAACATCACTTAGTCAATTCCTGTAACAAACTGGTAATAGACCAAATATTCTTTTGGAAATTTAGATGGCCTTTGATTAGATGAATTGGCAATTATTCAAAGTGGCAGTCATTAGACAAGGGAGAATGAGCGAAGTATGTATTAGAACAAGTGGAAATTAGACCAAACTGTTCATAGACCAAATAGGTTTAGCCCACATGGTATTAGATGATCACAGAATTGAAAGAACTGTTGTTAAACCATATTGATATATACTGTCAAAACATAGTGAACATATATATTACACTAAATTTTTAATACAGATAAATATAAATAAATGGGGCATTTAATACCTGTTTGTTGATCTTATCACATTCATATGTGATACTGTCCAATGCAGCTGCTTCATGTTTAGTCATGATCAACATCACAATGTTTGGCCATAGGTTGGTTGGTCGCTCCTGGAGAATATAAATAAGACAAACCTCATACAATGTCATCCAAGATACAGATAAACATGAACTTTTATAGCACATTTTTAATAAAAATTAAAAACACAACAAATACAAAATACAAACATAAACCCTTTTCATGGGCTGAAAGATATTGAAAAATACCAATGAGGAAAATTTGCTCCGCAAATTGACGTCAACCATGAAACTTTGCTTTATATTTTCTACTCGAACAATGATGTTCCTACCGGTAACCCTCTTGGCAGCTGTGAAACCTCAAAGCACACAATAATGCCTAGGTGAATTGTTACATTGTATCAACCCTTAAAAACAATTTCAATCCCATGACCAGGGGGGCATTTCATCAAAGGACTTGTCTGATGTTTTATCCGACAAACTGTTATAAGCTACTGAAATGCTTGCATCTGATTGGCTGAGAACAAATTTGTCGGATAAAGTGTCCGACAAGTCCTTTGATGAAATGCCCTCCAGGGGGTGTTTCACAAAGAGTTAAGTAGACTTAAAGTCACACTTAAATTCCTAGTTGCATGTGGTATTACACATCACCTCATTGGTCAGATGAGGCTCAGGGAATCTGCACTATTGATATATCAATCCATGAGATTGCACATAAAATACACGATGCATTTAGAATGTAAGTGCAACTTTAAAGAGAATATAGGGTTGTGGGAAAGGTGAACCATGGGTCAACAAAATAATTGTGAGCTCTCAAATCATTTTCAAGGAATTTTGGAAAATTGTTTTTCAAATGCCCTCATAGTGATGATATGACAAAAAAGGTGACATAATTGGGACCCCAACATTTGTGTGCACATACAAATGTAGTCCCATACATTCATTTTTAATTGCAGTGCATGTTACTCTCAGAAGAATTTGGTAAATTTCTTATCATTTTCTTTATTCCAAAACCTCACTGCAAAAAAAAACAAACAATTCTTAGGTGCATTGTTATCAATCTTTCCCATCACTTTGAGACCGTTTCTTCCACAATTCCATCTAATAACCAGAACAATAATTTCACTTGAATACTTACATTAGGGTAGGAGAAGATTGCAGGATAGCTATCCATACCAGTAGGAGGCCCCGTCACATCAGAAGGGAAGTGGTAGCCAAGACCCTGGAAATTAATCCCTGAAGCCTGAGTGTTGAGAACTAAAGAGATGTTATAAGCATCCGTCTTACGCTGAAAGGACACAATCCTACAGAAAAAAAGAGATGTTTATACATGTAAGTATTTGTCTTATGTTGAAACAATAAAACCCTACAGAAAAAAAAGAAAGGTATTATACGCATTTGTCTTTAATGTATCCCAGACCCTGGAAATTGATCCCTGAAGCCCGAGTGTTGAGAACTAGAGATATGTTATAAGCATCCGTCTTACGCTGAAATGACACAATCCTACAGAAAAAAAACATAGGGAGATGTTCTACTGTTTACGCTAAATATTTCACAGTGGTTTTATTTTTGCGAATTTTCTGGCTTACTGAACATAAAAATTTTCCCTTCCTGATATTTCTGATGCACATACAATAAATTCACAAAAATATTCTGTCACGGATTTTCCATCTTGAAGCAAAATCGTGAAAATATATGGACACAAAATATATGTCGTTTAAAGTAACCATCTGTCTCACACTGAAATGTTGCAATACTAAAAAAAACCCCAAAAAACAGGTAGATGCTATAAGCATCCGTCTTACGCTGAATTGACACAATTGACACAGTAAAAAAGTTAAATCTAATTTTTAATTTTGGTTAATTACAGAAAACAATGTCAAACTTGATTCGAGTTTCAATTTAGGCCAGTTTATCTTGCCTTGAAATTCTATTACCACAACTCAAGATCGGTTTCAAGGATCAATGTCATGCGGAAAACATTTATATAAAAAATCCTGCAATACATTACATATTAAACATATGGGTGCTTACTTGTTGTAGTAGTCGATAGGTAGGTTAGACAAGTGTGTTTTCATCTCTCCCGGTGGAGATTGTTTGCTCAGTGTGCTGTGGAAGTACAAGCTGAACTGTGGAAAGAAACAATTTAATTCAATATTTAGGATTCACAAATGAAATAAAAAGATATTTGGAGACATATTATTAAAAACATAGTTTGGATTTAGATAAGAGATATCATAACATAATTGAAAACCGTATGCATTTAATTACTGGTACAGTCCCACTTGAAGAATAGCAAACATGCTTTTTGGTAAATTAACCCTTTAGCACCTAAACCGCCTGAGACCGCCCCTCAGCTTACTCACTAAACCGTCCCAAAATCGCCCCTGTTTTATGCACGCTATAGTCATGATAATATAAAAAATATGTGATCAAACATGACCATTTTTGTTGTGTATTATCCATGGGATGTGTGCTATCTGATTGTGAACAAAAAAGTATGTTTTTTGGGGTATTTCTTATTAAAAACCCTGACGCAAACATAGCAAAACCCTTTCCGTTATTAGGGAGTAAGCTGACACTTTTCATGCAGTCTGTAGGTGCTAAAGGGTTAATCACAGATTCCAGTTTGAATAAGTACTATTTCATCAGAAAGTTTTTCTCAAGATTGACCACTGCTGCCAGTGTTTGAGAACTACTCATAAAATCTTTTTTAAGATCATAATTTGTAATTATTGAAAAAAAATCTTTTGATATGGGCCATACAATCATTAAGTATTATTATTCTTTAACAAAGAAATATAAAAGAAGACCTAATGTCAACCACAAACAACTTAAGGATATCAGGATTCAACAGATAAGATTCTGGGACATTCAGTAGGTGCTAGAAATCTGTCATTGACAAGAGATATTGACAGGAAGAGAGGAGTACCAAAATATGCATGAAGAGTACTATCGATGGATAATTTAAATAAATGGCTTGAAGAGAGAGGAGTAGAAGATTAATAGTCTAGAGAGTTGTTAAGCAACATGATTGCCAAAGTCTATGGAAATGGCGCCTGAATAGAATAGAATCATTACCTTGGAAATCTGAGCCCCCTGCATCTTGACCAGCCAAGTAAAGAGAGGTGGGATACCAGAGTTCTTCACCTGGACTAGGGCGTACAACTTCTTCTTAGGCTGAAATGAATGAAATAATACAAAAGTCCACTCTCATTGTAATGAGTACAAAAAGCACAATTGTTAAAATAAGTAATACAAGTGAGACAACATATTGGAAGGACTTCTTTAAACACAGGTTGCAAATTGACATGAGAACTCAAATTCCAACCCGACCCCCCCCCCCCCACCACTCCAAAAAACAAACAAACAAACAAAAAACAAACAAGCAAACTTCAAACAAGGGCAATAGAGATGTATTGAAATAATACAAATTCCTAATTTTTTTTGAACAATTTAAATTACCACACCCATGTTAAAAACATTCCTCGATTTTTCATTGCCCTAGAGCTTTTCTTAATTACTTTGGGGTTGCGGTTGCGTTATTTTATTTTTGTATTTTTTTAGGGGGATGGGGCAGGCTTACATCTTTAGCTTTGAAGGCAGCTCCCCATGCATCCAGCTTGGCATGAGAATCCTGCAGACACAGCAGGGCCGGTAGGAACCTCCAAGATGCCATGTTGCATTCCGTCTGGAGTAGGGTGTGCAGAAGCTCTAGCTCTACGCTGAAGCTGTTACGAATCGGGACCAGGACCGGGTGGTGGAACCGCTTTGAAGTCCTGGAACAGATGAATAAGTTGAAAGATATTGCACATGGTAAATGTCAAGGGTGCAGAAAAAGATGCTCCTTTTTAAAGTATATTTTGGGATACCACGATCGTAGTATACAAAGAAAAAAGTTCTTTCTTTTTTCCCTTTTTTTTTACACTAGAAAAATCCTCCCCACGAGATGCAACTTTTCAGGAGACTTCCTGAATGCAGGAAATTTTTACTCCGAATTTCTGCATTTTCATTTTCTTCGGCCCTTTTTAAAAGCTTTTTTGCCCAAATTCACACATTTTTTCGGGACTTTGGAATGTTTACTGAGTGGCATCTCTGTGCTCACCTTTCTCTGATGTCTTCAACAGCACTTTTCAGTTCCCCAAAGTCCACTTCATTCTTTTGTATTCCAAGGGAACATAAACGCTCATATCTGGAATGGATCTGGTCAAGGAGACTGTCATTAAATGATAATTTTCATAATGAACTTATAATCTTAGTAATTTATAGCACACAGTAACTATCTAACATAAGTATATATTCTACTGCACTATATAAGAGCTACTCATATGCTTGTAATCAATTCGAATAGTGTTTTCATTTTTTATTTAGAGCTTTCCACCGATATGGGTGTCTTGACTTATAAAGGTAAGATATTTCAGAGTTTTGGGCTACAAAACCACATGCTCAATAACCTAGTGTTACCTTTAATTTTAAAAGATGGGATCTGTGAAAGCAAAGAATCTCTTGAACTGTGCAGAAACAAGTTCTGACCATGTTGATTGGCTTTATAACTTAACAATTCTGTGATGTAGATGGGAGTTTTCCCAAGAAATGCTTTCGGAAGATTTGGATTTTTTTTTTCTCTGGCGTATTGATACAAAGGATACATATTCATGAGGTCCTGTCTGGCTTCTATGAAATGACTCAGTTGCTCACACAGATGAGCCAGAAGCCTGTCCCTTGGGGACAATGACCCTTGACCCTCGAATGACCCCGCTTCATGACACTTGGCTTCTATGCGCCTCAGTTCCCCCATTGCCACTGTGTATAGGCCCTTCCTGGCTGACTGCATTAGAAAATGAAAAAGACAACTATAGGAGATAGGATTCAACCAAATTAAATAATGGCCTTATCTGGAACACGTTATTGCAACCAATGTCTGGTTTGTGCATTCTTTGAATATATTGGCCGGGGCTCAAATAAGATAATAAAAATCATTAAATAGTATACAAAAAAATGGATCAAAGAGATAAAGAAAGCAATTTAATTAACAAGGAAATAGTGTTTTGCAGGATAAATATTTCAGTATACCTGAAATGTATAGACATTGTTTCCCAAGTGCACAGAGTAAACCTTTAACAAATTCTCTTTCAGGTTTTCCATTATAATAATTATGATTTTCTTCCACATGATTTCTGGTATATATTAGTATTTCAAAAATAGTCCTGTGTCACGGTTTAATATATTTCAACTTCAGCTTCCCCTCTCCATGCTTTTTCTTTCTTCCTCTTATCATCTTAAAGTTAAGCAATAGAGTACTGTATGTGCCTTAAAGCTTTAAATTGTGAATACTCACTCCCTAGTGAAACTATTAATGGAAATCTTGAAAGAACAATAACGTCATAAAATAAGCAAGACACGACAGCCAAAGTTATTTCAGGTATAGAATTCAGAGAACCATTTATTCAGTCGACTGTCCTAAGACCGAGGTTGATCCGCGCTTCATACAAAGCGGCTGATCTAACTAAGCGCAAGGTGGCGCTGTTTACTTTTAACATCAATAAACTATCATCACTGGTGTAAATTACCTCTTTCCTGACAAACCATTTGAGCTCCAAGAAGGTGAGGGATGTGTAACTCTTTTCCGCTGCATTTAGAAACGTCAAAGCATTCAGGAGAGTGGTCCAACTCCCTCCACCACTACCGCTTGATGTACGACTGGTTTCTTTCTCTTTATCCTGTAATAAAGTAAGAAAGAAAAGAAGAATACATATGGATTCCTATCACAGTCTTCCTATTATATAAGTAGAACACAATTTCCGAATTCCCAGAGTTTTCCATGATGGATTTTCAAAAGTCCGGGATTACTATTTAGACCAACCTATTAAACTTATTTTATTGCATCACAGCAATGAATGTGGTGCCCACACAACAGAATGACAAATTCCTATCAATTTCCTCAACTTTTCCCCATTTTGAAACATTTTTTAACAAATCCCTCATAAAGGAAAAATTGAAAGGGATTATCCAGGTTTTCCCTGATTTCTAGAATCTAGAGTTTAGATAGAGTGGAAACCCTGTATCATTTATGAATCAAGACTCCTAATATTGGAGTAAAATAAGTTGACACTGGTGTGTCAGTGTGCATGAAATAAGAAATATAGTCCACATTTTTTTTCTACTTCCAGTGAAAAGACAAAAAAGTAGCTATTGAGTCCGAGATAATCCTCGATTCAATTGTCAAAACTAAAAAACTGAAACTGAATTATTGTGAATAGTGAATTGAAGATCGTCACACTAAGTAGACCTAATACAACAATGATTTAATCAAAGACAATAACAAAAAATGCAAACAGCACACTTCCTAACAACATTAAATTCAATAGTGCACACTAAAAATCAAACAAACATGAAACAATTCCTCCAAATTCCTCCCAACGTATATACCTTAATCTACTACCTCCACCCCCGGCCCCGTCGGCCCAGCATTCGAACAGCTCGCGCTCTTTTGCGCGTCGACTTCACGGTAATCTGACAAAATTTGAGGTGGATATTTACCAATTGCTCCTTGGCCTTATCAAAAGACAACTGGCTCAAAGTCTCGAAATACTTTTCAAGGAAACCTTCCTCATGATCTGGTGATGATTCTTGCTTTGTGGACGATGCATTTGAGCTCATCTTGACTTAGTTTCAACCCGACGGAATTTCAAAAATACTCTGCTGTCAAATATTATTCTATGGTAACTTCAAAAGCGCTAAAGAATCTGAAATCTGCATACGTAGCAGACGAGATAATAGCCACTAGACATCTCGTTTTTTGGGAAAATTCCCGGCAATTCCGCCAAGCATAATACTTATAAAATCAATAAGATTAAATATCAAATAGAATTGTTTTAATAAAAATGTTTTCTTATTCTTTTCTTTCTTTTACTTCATTTTGTGTCTTTTATTCTCGTGTTCGATTTCCTGTATTGAACAGGTTTTTTCAAAGACGCCATACAACATGAACCAGCCGCGGAACCCTACTCACTACTACTTGCCAATGGGCTGGAGCTGGCAGGAAATCTATCGAGGACCCGCTGGTATCCATCAGTACGCCTGGCCTGAGAACAGCACTTGCAGCTTGCAGCAGGTTTAATGGTCTACATTTTGGGTTGTATCATCTACGCTACAGTGACTGTTTACATATAATCATACCACACAGGTAATTATAAACTGTTTATCTATTGAATTTCATCAACATATATTAATCTTTCTTTAAAATACGTCATTTCTTGAGTTCACAGACAGTCACACAGTCATCACATTCACAATTCACATCATCACTCAGTTTTCTTATTCTAAATCTAACTGAAACAGATCAAATCGAATTTTGGCAATTGACACTTGGCAGTTGCCCTGGACTGCCTAAATAAATAACCATTATCAATAATATACAGTTTAATATTTCCTAATACTTGAAGATCAATTATGGTCTATTGAGAATGCTACAAACTGCAAAAGGCTTAAAGTTTCAGCATCAGCATGCTTTGAGCTAGACCGAAGGATTCAGTCACTATTTTGGGATTGCATTGGTTAAACACTGAATGCTCACTCAATGGGATATGGGACAAATTCCTTTAATATTCAATTAATATCCCAAGAACGGTGGAATATTTCTGCCTATGGGACAAATTCCTTTAATATTCAATTAATATCCCAAGAACGGTGGAATATTTCTGCCTAGCTTTGAGCATGTTCAAGTTTCTTGACAAAATAAAACTTTGAATTTCATGATTTTGTACCGCGGCATTGATGTTCAGTGCCATGTGATTGAAATCTATGTAAAAAAATTATTGTAAATATCGACATGATAGGCCTTTGTAATAAAAATGTTTTTGTTTTTTGTTGTGTGTGAATTTTTGCTATATTTCGGCTCAAATCAATTTTCATTCTCAATTTTCATCACACTGAATCTTTATTTTGTCTGTAATTTTTTTTCTTAATTAAATTTTATAAGATCACTTATTTATCGATGAGATCCAAATCAAGTTGCTAGCAAGATGGCGACAAAGAGAACCTGCTCTAGCTCTGCTACTGAAAATGGAGAACCAGCGAAGAAGAAAGGATTTTGGGCCTTGGGACTTTTGGACTCGATGAAGGACCCTTCTCTGCAGCATTTTACAGATGATCAAGTCGTTGTTATCAAAGACAAATACCCTAAGGTACCCTAAACTTTAAGTACCGTACAGTTGATGTGGTCAGGACAGGTTGTGTATCCAAACAGACAATTTTAATTTAGCAAAGCATTTGAAAAGGTTTACAAGCAATGCTTTTAGGCCTAGTTATTTAGCATGAAAAGTAAGAACTTTGTAAAGAAAAAAATACTTATCTAAGCACAATTCAACATATAAGTTTAACATATAAACTAGACAAAAACATACCAAGGGTTAATTTTACTGAGTTTCCAGACACCCAACCCCTATCCTCCTAGGTGTGTGATAAAAATGGGGTTTGGCTAGGAGAGGACCTTTAATTTATTGAAATATTGCAATTACTATTAAAGTTCTAAAAACCTGAGTCATGCATATTTTTGTTAACATTTCATTGCAGGTTGTTTGAGAATAGACCTCTGTCAATACCCCCCCCCCCCCCCCATCCAAAACAAAAACAAAAACATCCAGCATGGTTGCAAAGTGAAACAATTGAGGGATATTTTTTATAATAATAACATTTTAAAAAGCGTTTTTGTACATAGACCCTATACAGAATGTGGTGGTAAACGTTGAATAATGGTGCCCCCCCCCCCACCTATGATTTAACAAATTTTAATAAACATATGGTCAAAAGTTCTACATTCTATTGGTTTTTGTTTTTGTTTTTTTTTACTGATTTTTATCCTTTCCCTTTTTCAGGCCAGACATCATTTCCTAGTTTGCCCCAGACTCAAGATCAACAATCTGAAAGCTTTGAAGCCTGAACATCTTCCACTGCTCAATCACATGCATGATATAGGCAAGAGAATCATCAAGGAGTAAGTAATCTTTTCCAAATATGCCAAAGGATTGGAGGGGGGGGGGGGGTGTTTAACCAAGTCTTTCTTAAGTTATACAAACAACCTTAACAAACTACTGGAAATATCAAGAGCCAAAAGGGATGCTCAAATCATTTTTAATTTCAGTAGCTAAACTTTAAAATGCAAATGTAATGTACATGTATTCTTCTTAAAAACATTTTCAAAGTCAAAGACATTTTAACAATGATATAATTGAATACGGGGAAAGGAATCAAACCTCAGGAAGATAATTTGGCTAAGTTTCATATTTCAGGTTTTTACAAATTTGTTTGTAGCATACATCACTGAGAATAGCACCCGACTTGTGAATATGTGAAAATAAAACCACAAGGAAATATATAGCGTACAATAATTGGCTTGTTCCTGAACATCCCATTATATCAGGAATGTACTGTATAATTATGAATACTGGCAGATATTTGGTTATTGCTCATGACTTTTTGATTTGTCCTGAGATTAATGAAGGTTTATGTTTTGTAAAATGACACCACAGGTCTATTGGAGAAACAGGGCTTCAGTATCAGCTAGGATATCATGCCATACCAAGTATGAGGTAAGGATTGCACTCTTAGATTCTCAAACTTTTTCCATTTTTTAAGGTATTTAGTCCATCCCAGAAAATGGTGTACTCAAATTTGAGAACCACATATTTAAAAAAAAAAAAAAAAAATTGAATTGAATGCATTTCTCGGGCCCAATTGTCTGGGGACAAAAGCGGGTCTATTATGTTTATGCATGGGCCCGATAAATTCATTGTATAACATCGGTCTGCATCCGCTACTGATTATTTCATGTTGAGTGTAATTCATATTCTGTTTAATGATACTGTAGCATGGTTAAACGAACGGAAATATATGTAGAGAAGAGACGAAACTAAATGAAGGAAACTGAATCTCTGATCTGGATTTATAATCTTGACTGTATTTATTAACAAATTAAAACTGTATTTATACACTGGCCTACCTGGCCCAACATCAAACAGTAACTAAGGAAACATAACAATATTTATATTAACTTACAGATAGCCAATGAACTTAAAGAGAATAGACTAACCCAACAAAAATGTAACAATCCAATTCATAAGAATAACCAATAAGAGATAAGAGAATGAAGATGAATAAGATGAGATGATTATGTAATAAGGATGTTGAACAAAAGAATCAGATGTGGAATGTAATCAATGAAGTCATCTGAATAGGAAAGGAACGATAGAGAAGAAAGGTGAAAGTCAAACAGGAAATGGATGCAAACAAAGCTGAACTAAATACCAAAGGTGAATAGAAATAAGGTCAACTAAAGAAACCTAAATGTACAATAAGCAGTCCTACAATACCAAATTTACCCCTGTGCTGTGATGGATGGCTGAACGCTTGGGCTTTAAAAAACCTGTGTCAAATTTGCCTTGAACCAAGTTTGGGCTGAAGCAACCCATGATGCGTTTTAATTATCCAAGTAACCTTTTGTCCCTTGACTCTGGAAAGCTTACCTCAAACAATGAATGAATGATTTTAGCAGGAAGCCTTGGTTTGCTTCTGCCTAAACTTGGTACAAGGTAATTTTTACACAGGTTTTTAAAAGCTCAAGTGCTCAGTCATCCATGGCAACACAGGTATACAACTTTGTGTGACTGGACAGAACGAGTTACTGGTACTCTTTAACCCTGAAAACCCCTGGGGAGGGGGGGGGGGACTGATTGACATTGACATTCATTGACATTCTTTGCAATTTATCTGTAATGTGATATGTGTGTAATGTAATGTGGTATATGATATGTTTGGATAAGGCAATATTTTATATGAATTAAAAGCAGGTCAGAAGTTCATTTCATCAATTTATTTTCCAATTTATCAATAGTCATCTGCATCTTCATGCCATCTCCAGAGACTTTGATTCACCTTGCCTCAAAAACAAGAAACATTGGAACTCCTTTACAACAGAATACTTTGTGGACTCAATGGGTAAGCTCTTCTGGGAACTATAGACCTTATGCATATACATGTATGACGTCATAATCTCATAGCGCCCTCCCTCAGACGAAATAGGAATACCTGTAAACCGAGTTGTCAGAGATGCGCCAACTGCAGACCACAAACGTGTGCAAGGCAATGGCGTCAGCCTCTAAGATGGCGGCGCGATTACATCAATGCATAAGGTTTGTTTATTCTACTATAGGTGATGTTTCACTAGTTAGAGCTTGACAGACATTGCCCCGCTCAATTTATCATGCTATTTCAAGCCAAAACCGCAAATCTAGCTCGATTTTGGAAATAAGCCCTTGATGATTTGGGCACAGATTTTGCCCAATTTAGCACATAATTTTAGAAAAAGAGCCTGATCGGATCAGGTGGGCATTTCATGAAAGGACTTGTCGGATGTTTTATCCGACAAACTGTTATAAGCTACAGAAATGCTTGCATCTGATTGGCTGAGAGCAAATTTGTCGGGTAAAATGTCCGACAAGTCCTTTGATGAAATGCCCCCCAGAGAAGTAGCACGCAATTTGTCAACCTCACGCTAATGAACACCCATATATGTGGTTTAGCTGAGGTCTAGCCATCAAAAAGGGAAAATAAGGCCAATTGATTCACCCCTTACCTCTAGAAAAAGCATCTTAAAAAAAAAAGGAGCCACCATAATATAAAATATGAATGGGTTGGAAGGGCTGCTGAGGGAAAAAAAATTGCTACAATCCACTCCCATTATATCAAGCACTGATATACGACAAGGTTTTATTATAACAAGGCAGCTTACTTGATCCTGGAAATGGTTGTAATGGGAGTGTAGGCGATATGTAAATATTGTTGCTTGTTTTCGTTTTTCAGAACTTATTAACGAGTTGGAAGAGAACGGGTGTGTGGATACGTCTGGACGGAAAGGAGAAGAACTCCTTAAACTACCCCTAAGGTACAGCTATATCATTCTGTCAAATCTCTAATTAATTTAACTGTAAAACTTGTTCTAAAATGGGAGCTAAGAAGATCTGTAAATTTTTATTTTATTTTTATTTGAGGTCAAAGCTGAACAGGTAGTTTGAATGAGATTAATTCATGTAAATGAATTTAATAAAAAAAAGAGGCCAAGTAATTCTTAGAAAGAAAGGTATTCCTTTTTTTCCCTTAACATTCTACAGAGATGAGAAATTAACTTTGGCCTAAAGGTATAGATTGTGAATGGGTGATTCCCCGGGGTTGGGGCAATTTTTGTGACATACCAAAACTCCAAATCCATATCTTTTTCAAACCAGGCAAATATATTCCAATAATGGCATGAGCAAAAAAATGGGGTCCCATCCAGTATTATTTCTCAAAGACTATGGCATATTGCAATTTTACTCATGAAAATTTCATGTCCATGTAAAAAAAATATGATGTCCATGTAACAGTGGTAGATTTTTTGTATGCCTGTTGCTTCAAATCCATAAAAGATTTTCAATTTTAATGTCTATTACTGAGAAAAGAGAGCAATTTTTCATTGACAGCTCAAAACTTAACCACATCTGAATTGATCTTCATGGTGAACTGCAAAAGTTGATACCTCTGTTACATGGACATTGCATGAAAAATTTGCCCCAACCCCATGGAATGACTCAAATACAAAGAAATGCCATACTGTATCCACTGCCACTGAAAACATCCTCCCATCATCATTTGGACAGGACTTAAATTATTCAAAATTATTGAAAAACGTATATTTCCAATTATGCAGTACTGCATAAATTTACATAACCACAATCAAAAGTTAGATTACCTGTAATGAAATTGTCATTTTTCATGTTCATTTTGTCCTAGCAGATGTCACGTGTGTAAAGCACCATTTTCCAACATGCCAAAGTTGAAAGGACACATCGTATCACACATCAAGAAGTGACCTACAATGTGGAGAGGATGATATGTCAGTTTGTTCAGTCAGTGCTGAAAATCCAGATGTAAGAACTAATGATAGAACTGGACAGGACTAAAGATGGCTGGACCTATGGGACATTGTTTACTGAACTCTGCACGATGGACCAGTGTTAGCAAGTCCAGAACCCTACTGGATCCAGAATAGACAATGTGACAGTGTTTTCTGGTCCGTGCATGAATGACTAGTGTTAACAAGTCCTGTAGCCTACTGGATCCAGAGAGTGCAATACGACAGTGTTTACTGGTCCGTGCATGAATGTCTACTGTTAACAAGTCCTGTAGCCTACTGGATCTAGAGAGTGCAATACAACAGTGTTTACTGGTCCATGCATGAATGTTCAATGTTCACAAGTTCTGAATCCTACTGGATCCAGAAAGGAACTGCACAATAATGTGACATTGTTTAAAGGACCTTACATAGAAGACCAGTGTTCGCAAGTTCAGAACTCTACTGGATCCAGCAAAGAAAGCTGTTGGATAGTGTTCAAAGGACCTTACACAGATGATGAGTTTTAGTAAATCCTTAACCCTTCTGGATCCAGAAAGGAACTGGACAATGATATGACAGTGTTTATAGGACCTTACATGGAGTTTAGCAAGTCCATTTTCTATGAAATCTGCCGTAGATCAGAGGCAGAGAGTCGCAGTTGTGACCTAGCCTTACCATAGAGTGGTAGAGTGGAAGAACTATTTTGACTCTTTGCATTCTACTTGCCACATTAATTTGAAGTGCCAAAACAGTGAAGTTTTCTCTTTTGTTTTCAAAATAATATAAAAAAGTCTTGAGTGGTGTAAGCACTATTTATCAGTATACAGACTCGATACAACCAGTGTGGCCATTTTTCAAATGCTCTAGCAAATCATTATAGGTAACAAATACACTGAAATTGTATAAAAAATTGAATGTGAGTTCATTAATTTTTTTTTTAATTTAATTTTTTTTTTTTTTTTGGGGGGAAAGGGTGTTGGGTGGTTGGGGGACTGTCTGTTTGTGGCATAGCAGGGATCATGGAACAAAGGGGCCGGTAAAGGGGCAATTGGTATGATTGAGATATGAATAAATATGAAATTAAAAAAATGAAATCATGATCAGGAATATTAAGAATTCCAGTCGTTCGCCCCAACTTCTGTTCGTTCCTTTCTGCAAGGCTCTCGATGATTTATCAGATTATGCTAAAGTTGTTACCTGCGAGAGAGAAATAGAAGAGTAAATAATCGATTGTTGGATGAATTTAGGAAGATCAGTGAATATTTTTAAGGAATATGCAAGTGAGAGAAACAAGAAAAAGTGAAAAATGAGAGTATGTATGAGAGAGACAAAAAGAGGCCAGAAAAAAATCCTCATGCATGTCGAATCACAATGTAGCAAACCTATGGTGACACAACATTTGTTCCTGCGACATTTGCTCCAGGCTTTATTGCATCCAAGAAAAAGGGTTAGGGTTGCAATAGGGTTTTAAATTGGGTTAAAGGTAGTGTCATCCTTTTTCACAAATTGCGAAAACTAATGCAACTTGGCATAACTTTAGAATATGATCAACCTATACTGTCTATTCAATCTTACTGTCATAGGTTGCCTAGATCAGTAATATGAAACGAAAATCTGACTACCAATCTAGACCAGCTCTCCATCAACATCGTTGATATTACAGCGCGTGCAGCATGGACCACAGACAGCAATATACACACGGCGCATCAGCGTGCATTATTCTCTGCGCTAACGGTCAACGGTTCGCACCGTACGGTATATTTTTTCGAGGTTCGAAAAAATGGGAATGAATTTTGATAATCGCAATATAATGACAAACATACACATTTGAGCTTAATCATGTTGTGGGGAGATGTAGTCATTGATATACTACTATATCCTCTCAAAAACTAGAAATGTAATATTTTTGCCTGCAAAAGGATGACACTACCTTTTAAGGGTAGGGTATAGTGTTAAATCGAGAGTTGAAGCTAGTCCTTCAATTAGTGTGTATGGTATTTATAGCGGAGCAATTGTCGCTGGAGCAAAAGTCATGGAATCAAACCTATATTTTGAAGACAGGAGAGGTACATGTAGAAATTGTTTAACAGTTTCCCTTTATAAACCAGGCGCGGATCCAGAGACAGACTTTTACAGTGTGCAAAAATGTGTGTGTGGGGGGGGGGGTAGGTAGGTGTTAATTTTTTTTTTTCTTCGATGGTCAAGAAGGTCACCATTTACCTATAGGGGTAGGGTCAAAGAAATTGACAAGCAAAAAAATTGAAAATTTTTCATGCTTCGGCTGTTATAAAATTTCAAACATACTTAATATAAGGGTAGGGTTAGGTCATTGTTCCGTCCCAAACAACTAACAAGCAAAAAAAATGAAAACAAAGGTTATTAAGATTTTAACGGGGTGCGCTAAAAAAAAGGTATGCTGATTTCCCAATCTTACGGGGGGGGGCTAGCACCTTAAGCCCCCCCCCCCCCTGGGTCAGCGCCTGAAGTGTGATAATCAAAGCTACAAGTCATTTATATAAAAGAGAGAACCAACATGACAAGGCCAGTCACACTACCCCCCCCCCCCATCTTATCTCTTTCTCCCTCTCTCTCTTAAACTCTAGATCTCTTTTCTCATTCCTTATCTAGAATCCCCCACATCACCATAGTTTTAAAAATCTACCATTTCATATAGTATTTTATATCAATTTCAACTTTTTCTATCATAAAGCATTTTTTCAGAAGCAGACATAATAGTTTTTTAAAAAATACACCGTAGAGGGCGGACCTTCGAATAATAATTAATTAGATCTGAGCTGAGCTAGCCTCCGGAAAAAAAAGGGAACTGCTTCGCATTATTTTAAAGGTAATAAGTTAATCAAAAGATATTAAGCTTATATGAGATGTTGTTTTTAATGATTAGAATGATCTTCAAAATTCGTTCACACGGCCTTGAAATTAACATTGGCTTTATCGACTTATTTAGCTCAGTTCTTTGTCATTGATTGATTGTGCCAGTCTTTGTTCCGGTACCCGGTCGAGTGTGGTCGCCCGGCCGACCGGCCTCGCTGCCTAGCGGCTAGTGCTAGCGCCGTGGAGATGGCCTCTCAATTTTATAGCTATTTGACATGTATGAATAACATCTGATTGTTGTACTATTATGTATTTTTTATTTTTAATCTGACTAGATTTGCTTGTATGTATATTCATGTATCAAATCCCAATGTAGTTTTCCTGTTTTGTTGTTGTCCCAAACATATAACTCATGCTCTGTCTGGTTGCAATATTAATGAGCTTTCGGGAACACTACGGTAGGTAACAAGACGGCGGGTTTTATCGACCGTACTGGCCTCGCACTCGCACTACCGTCGTGACTTGTAAGCACTTTCGCAGTCTGCGAAGACGATGGTAAATATCATTTGTGTGTATCTCCTCTTTATTTCTTCTTCTTTAAACCAATTCCTAAGTATTTCTTTGTTTTCTCTTTCTGTTACCTTCTTTTCTATCATTTTTAATGTATTAATCTGTGTTGTCTTTCTTCCTATTCTCTTCTATCATTTCTTATGTATTTCCTTGTTTTATCCTTCTTTCCTCTTCTCTCCTAGTCCTATAAATTCTTATGTATTTCTTTGTTTTATCCTTCTTTTTTCTTCTCTCCTATAAATTCTTATGTATTTCTTTGTTTTATCCTTCTTTTCTTCTTCCTCCTATAAATTCTTATGTATTTCTTTGTTTTATCCTTCTTTCCTCTTCTCTTCTATAAATTCTTATGTATTTCTTTGTTTTATCCTTCATCCTTCTTTCATCTTCTCTCCTATAAATTCTAATGTATTTCTTTGTTTTATCCTTCTTTCCTCTTCTCTCCTATAAATTCTTATGTATTTCTTTGTTTTATCCTTCTTTATTCTTCTCTTCTATAAATTCTTATGTATTTCTTTGTTTTATCCTTCTTTCATTTTCTCTCCTATAAATTCTTATGTATTTCTTTGTTTTGTCCTTCTTTCCTCTTCTCTCCTATAAATTCTAATGTATTTTCTTTGTTTTATCCTTCTTAACTCTTCTCTCCTATTATGTATTTCTTTGTTTTGTCCGTCTTTCCTCCTCTCTCCTATAAATTCTTATGTATTTCTATGTTTTGTCCTTCTTTCCTCTTCTCTCCTATAAATTCTTATGAATTTTTTTGTTTTATCCTTCTTTTCTCTTCTCTCCTATAAATTGTTATGTATTTCTTTGTTTTATCCTTCTTTCCTCTTCTCTACTATAAATTCTTATGTATTTCTTTGTATTGTCCTTTAACTTTCCTTTCTATTATATATTTCTTCCTTCCATTTTCGCTTTATCATTGAAATGTATTTCTTTGATTTTATGTACATAAAACATACCAAGACTATGCCTACCATAGTCATTCTACACCGTACGCTAAATCGCTCGACTACCGTCCTGTTTGGGAAGAAGACGGTAGCAAAAAGGGAGTTGCGCATGCGCAGTTCTATTTTTGCTCTGGAGAGCTACCGTAGTCATGCTACCGTAGTGCTCCGAAAGCCGCTTATTTATCACACAGCAGTTGCGTCAATGTGTGTGTTTCTACCAATTTGCATGGTTAATAAATGAATAAATTAATTGTCTATATAACTCATTGTTCAGTTAACTGTTAGTGTTAGCGGTTAGACTGACTCATTTGACTGAAGTCTTATCTTTTCAGTCATGCTTATTGTACTTGCAAACAAATGGGCGCTAGTGTAGTTAAGCATCCAGCCGCGAGGCCTGCTGCTACGTGAAGGGATAGGGTTGACAGCGACCCCCACACACTAGGGTTAGGGTAGGGTGGTGGGGTAGGGTGGTGTGTAGTGGATACCAAATTACACTAGCGCCAACAAATTTGTCAGAATAACAAACAAAAAGTTAAAAAACACAGCTCATTCTGACACATTTGCAAGTAAAATTTGTTCCAACTTAATTTTCTTTAGGGCCATGTGTTTTGAACTTGCCACCCAAAAAGGGTGGTTTTGTTATGCTTTTCCAAATTTTGTTTCAGTTAAAGTATGATATCTTGGCTAAATAGAGGGGTATTGCCATGAAATTGGTGTCATTTGAAAGCTGAATGCAAGCTCTATCAGACCTGTAAATTTGAACGTACTGGCACTTGAAATAGCGACACGGCACGCGATAGAATACGAATAGGCAAGGGTGGTTTGAGGAGGGGGGGGGGGGGAAGAGGTACACACAAAGTCTATGGGATTTTGCACCCTCCTGTGCCTTTGAAACATCATAACTATGATAACTTTATGGATATTTATTTTTGTGCTATGAGCTTTTAGGACTTTACAGCTTAGAGTCTCATTCATCTTTTGACACCACAGTCATAAAGTTCCAGCCATTTGGTAATTCACAGTTCCGAAAATCGCCGCGCTGCGCGCAGTTAAAATGACAATTTCCCTATTAACTGTGTATTGTACATAAAGTAACTCAATACACTTCCTGCTGTATGTGAAGCGATGTTACATAAATGCAGATACATGTAACTCAAATATTACTTGAGATAGGGACCTGAAACTTTGTGAGCTTATTCATTATAAGATAGCTCACCTACATGCTAATTTTTATATACTTTGGCTCCACCATGGCTGAGATCTTGAGGAGGGGGCGACCCCCTCCCCGGTCCAGGTTGACCAAAATATTTGGGCCCTCTTATGGTTAAGAATTTTTTTATTAAATGAAGAAACCCCCCTATAACTATATATTTTCTGAAAGGAAATTTCAAGAGCAATTCAAATATATGGTGAGCAATTATGACCTGGATCAAAGGGAGAAAAAAAATTGGGGGCTGCAGTAGAAAAACATTGGGCCCCCAAAAATTCAATATTTTAATCAGGATATGTTACTTCTTCTCCTTACATTGTAGTGGATGGCATTTTTGAAATCTACAGGACATTTCCTTTCAGAAAATATATACTTTTGTAGGGTTAGAGTTAATATTTCAAAAGTTATGACACTTTGATCCTGATAGGTGCATGATTTTTAGATTTCCTGTGGTGTAACACAAAAGGGGGCGAGTTCAAAACGCATGGCCTTAGGAATTTTAGTATTCATTGTGGAAATTTGATGAATATCAAAAGAATATGTTTTCTGAGGTGACTGCATTATGAAAAGTGTTTGATGATTAATATGTTCCACAGTTTAAGAGTCAGAAGGTTAGATCTATTTGTAATTGTAAAAAAAAAAACAAGGAGAAACATCGCATTGGTAACAGAGTATGAGATCATTGTTGTAACCATGTTCAATTGATGAGTGTTCAGATTTTGCATTGCACAGTCGTGACAAATGTGCTGAATTATCGTTTTATATCATCAGTGTACAATTATCATAAACTTTTAAACAATTTCATTTGTTTTTTTTTCAGTTCTGGCTGTATCTCCTTCATAACTTCAAAGTTTGTTGGTGGAACATTGACGACTCCATTTAATCAATACCCAATGAACACAACAGTACCAGTCAGGATGTGGACTTTAGACTCTTTAGACTGGTTGTGTGAAGGAGTAGATCCCAAATTTGCCGGGAACGGAGGCCCGGAGTGCAATAACTACTTAAGCGCAAAACAGCGAGTGATAGAGACGATCGTCTTTGTAGCTCTAGGTACCTTGGAATGTTGGTTTGCATGGCAGCGACTTGGCGTGTCCGACCCTAAGTTTCAAGTGGAAGCTAAGGATAAAAGCGAGAGGTTTGGAAAGCGATTTCTCTTGGTGATTCTCTGCATGACTTTCGGAGTTGAAATAGGATTCAAATTTGCTTCAAAGACAGTGATATATCTGCTTAATCCATGCCATATGCTAACAGTAGTACAGGTAAGGCAATTTGAATTTGTACATTTTACTCCCATTAAATAATAATCACAAAACAAGACATGGGAGGAATCCAGGAATGTTCAAAAAAGAGGGGGCGAGAGTTGGGTTGGGGGGGGGGGCGGGTTCAGCAGAAACATACAGTCATGATTGATTTTCAAATTGTAGGGAGGGCGCTTGTCCCCTGTGCCCCTGCATGGTCTGGATCCGCCATTGTCAGATATTTAATAAAGATCATACTTTGTGAAAGTATGTATCACTATAAGAAAACCGTATTGTAGGTCAAAGGGCTAGGGTCACAGAGGTTAACTTAGGAAGGAAAAGCATCTGACTGGATTTTTGAAGTTGTAGGTCAAATGTCGAGGGTCATATAATTTAACTCATGAAATTCCAGGTATTGGTCTCTTCATTGAGTTATCTCAAGAACTACTTCAGATGTGAAACTATAATGAGATCACCAAAGGAAAAACTATCTGATTAGCATTAAGAAAAAAACAACAACTTTAATGGTGTCAAAAATCCCAAAGGTCTATGCCTGAAATTACTGGTTTTGATATGAATTTCTGTTTACCAGACTCATTTTAGTTACAACCACTTGAACACTGTTCTGGCTTTTGGCATGACATAATTGATGAAATAACTACCTTCTTTTGTGAATTATAACATTGTTATCTCTCTCTCTCTTTCTCTAGATTTATTTATTAGCTGCCCCGCCGAGCAAGCTTGTCAGAGTAGTTTTCAGAATGCAGATGGCATCATTAAGTTGCCCTTTACTAGCCCTACTCCTGCCAGTAGTAAATACAAGAGAGGTAGGTTGGTTAATTACCCCCTTGCAATTATTTCTTGACACCAAGACTTACTGCATTTATAACGAATTGCAAGATCTGTGTGCAACAGAAACCCCATTGGTTTTCCACTTTAACGCTGAGTTGCTTCTCGCATTAAGCTAGGACCCCTGTTTTTTATATTATGGTGAAACACACACACTTAATGTAATCTTTTACAATTCAAATAGTGAAGTAAAACTTTTTTTGGATCTCCCAAAACTAAACCCATCTTTAAAATACTTGGACAATTTTGAAAACTTAAATATGATTATAACCTTTTTTTTTCCAGTTACATGTACCATCTGATTTTAAATCTACTCCAACTTCTATTTAACCATATTTAATTCTTAAAGATGAAATTAAATTTCAACAGTTGTGATAGCTCACAAGATTTCACATTATTACTTCTTCTGTTTTTAGTTACCATTTGAATATGAAATCTACTGGATACAAAATTTTACTGAACTGTATTGAATTCTTTCAGAAGTAAAGAAAAACTAAAACAGTTGTAATACCTTAATATATGATTTCACATTATTACTTCTCCTGTTTACAGTTAACATTTGAATATGAGGTCTACTGGAAACACCATTCTACTGATCTGTATTGAATTCTTACAGAAGTATAAAAAAAAACTAGAACAGTAATATGAGGCTAAATATATTTTATAACTTTATTTTTAGTTACCATTTGAATATGAAGTCTACTGGATACAACATCTTCTTATCTATCTTATCATTCCGCCATACCTACTCAGTTTAGGAGGTAAGTATCCCATGATTTATCTTTCGATTTTTATTTTCATTGTGTTTTATTGAATCAAAGACAATCAAGATATAATGAGCTAATATTGGAAATGACATATTACCCCCTTCCCCCCCCCCAAAAAAAAAAGAAAGAAAAAGGAAAAAAAAGAGAGAAAAATAAATATATAAATGCATAATGTCTTCTTTTTTTTAATGTAAAAAAAAAAAGAAGTCCAGAACAGTATTATACTCATTACTTTTTATGGTTTGAGGAAAACTACCCCAGCCAAAAATCTACACCCTAACCCTATTTGTGGGGTTACTTGTCCTGGGGGTAATTGTCCAAGGGGAAGTTGCCATGATACAAATTTTTGTAAATAACAGAACTAAGCAACAAGATAACAAATTATAGCGCAAGAGGGAGTCCTCTTGCAAACTGGACCTACAAATACGTCAAAGAAGAATCTACATGTCAGTTATGAAAATTTGGCATCAATTATTGTTTTGTTTTGTTTTTCTTGAAATGCCAATTAGTATTTTCAACTGATGAAAAGTTTTTACTGTTAAAATAAAAATTACAGGTCTGTGTCAGAAATCGAAGGAGTGGAAAACTATTTAAGGGATAGAATAAATCCATGAAATATGCGCAGGTTGTCATGAGAACAATTGCAAAGCAAGTAAAGTCATGGAGAAAGGGAGAGAGAAAACAAAGAAAATGGTTGCCAAAATGCTGTTTAATTGTATGAGTTAGTTATTTACATGTATGCTCAACTGAACTCTGTGCAATAACCTCCCAAAGTAATTTGCCTAACTGTAAGACATACTATGGCAGTAATATTATTTCCATTTCACTTTGTCTGTTAGGAGTCTACAAGACAGAGGGAATGTGGGATTTTTCTTGGTGTTGGTTTACAGCAGGATTTCTTCATAATTATCATTTTATCTGTCTCCAAGGTTTAGGTTTGGTAAGTAGACTTTCTAGAATGTATTTGTTTGATCTGTATTTCAGTTCTATGCCTTAGCTAGGAAAGGTGGTGCCAAGAAGCATTATCTTTATGGCTGTAATTGCTTCATTATCGGGATATCTCAAAAACCATTTGAAATATGAAGTTCAAAGTTTAAAGGTCTTTTTAGAGAAATGTCTTTTGTCTTTTTGCTTATCCATATCTTATTCCTTTTTATATCACGTCCAAGAACATTCGAGAAACAAGGTGTAAGAACGAAATTGTTACATTTTCATTGCTGTTTTGTCCTTTGTTCATTTTAGTGTTTAATTATTAACTTTCTAATTGTTCTGTAATCTTACTTTTTTTTTGGGGGGGGGGGCGGTGCTTTTTTTTCTTTCTGTGTTGGTGGATTGTGGGATAGATTCCATTGTTTGAGACGGTTCCTCCTCATCACTTTCACTTTGAAGTGCACCGCCCTCACACTAATTACCTTGAAAGTGGTTCATGCTGATCACGTTTTTGTAATTCTTTGCGATGGAGTATCCAAACTATTCTGCGTCTGTGACGACTGCGGTCCTGATTTCACAACAGAGTCTGTGAGACAATTTTTTTCTGTATATCCACATGCTGTGTGATTGAGTTTAATTCATATCGTGGATTTATTCCTTTGCTGTTCTTACCTAACTAGTATGTGAGAGGGGCTGTTAGGTGTTGTTCGGTTCCTACTTCTCGATTTTCTGGACATGCATTTTTCATATGACCAGATTGTTGACACATTTGACATTTGACATTTTTACATCTGGGAACATGGTGTCCTACTTGCAAGCATGTGGAGCATGTTGCCTTGGCACCATTTGAACGATCATGTTGACCCAAATGGTCAACATGAGCCCTGAACCTATTTTCAAGGATACCGGTGAGCTGTCTAGGTAGAGGTTAAGTTTGTGGAGAAATTTGGAGCACTTGATCTTCATTTAAGCAATTTGTCAATTGCCCATTTACTCACTATTAGTGGCTATAGATTTCTCTGTGAAGCTAGTATTTCATTGTTTGTAGCATCGCCCCAATAATGTCATGGCTCACAAACAGGGGTATATCATTGATAGCAACTCTCGTTGTGTTTTTGTCTCTTGATTTGGTAAACGGGTTCTTGTATTAAAAACAGGAACCTTTGCCGCACGTAGCAACAACCCATTCATTATCAATATCGGGGGTCTGGTAGTTGCCACAGCGCAATGCTGTCCCCTTACTTTTATAAGATTAACATAAATCTCCTTACCTGCAATTGGGTTTTTATAGTTATTTATTTATTTGAACAGACACCTTTGCAATGGTGGCACTGACATATATTTTTAAACGATATAACAAGCGATAAAACCACATAAACAGGCAGTATAAAACTATATATAAAAAGGCAGTATCTGAATGCAAGCATGAAGAAAATTAGCACATACTTGTACATGTACACTGAATCACATACATTACCTGCCAATAAACGGCATCCATTTACATTACAAAACTAGAATGAAAATACCTGGCTGACTTTAAAATAGATTTACAAAAAGAATGAAAAACTTTTTAAACAAGGTCAATCTCAAAGTCGTCAACGAAGTTGGCAATCACAGACAGCAGGTCATTTGATACTCCCAATATTAAAACATGTACCCAGATACCATAATAGAATATTGTCTTTTGATTTGTGTTAACTGAGATGAATCATATGACATTGAATAAAATGATACAATAATATATCCTTTTTATTTTCTTGTGATTGTGATTGCAGTTAACAGAGGTGAACCTTAATACCATGGTCTGCCCCGCCCCTTCGGATCCCTTCCGAGGTCCCTACTACAGGATCTGCGGCTTTACCCATCAACACATGCTTTTTCCTCTTCATATCAAAGTATACACCTATCTAGCCAAGAAGCTCGTCTTTGGGGGCCATAGTGAAGGAGATTGTAATGGTTATGTGAGTACGAAGAAGGATGAGTGAACAGTCGATGAGAGTTTAATAGTAAATAGTACGGAAGATGCTAATCATCGTGGTGGAATCAATGAAACAAAGTGAAAATAATCAGATGTTTCACGATGTCAGACTTTGGGAGTGCCTACTGGCTCTCTATGTGTCTTGTAATGGGTATATTTAGGTTTTGCAAAGTTTGACATCGAGAGTTTAGTTCTTGCCACATTAGATGATTTTCAAATTCAGATTAAGGAAGCAAGAAAGCAGTGCCTATTGGCTATCTATTGCGCCCTATTCACAAGTTTGTACTTATTTGAACCATAGCGTAATCAATGGTTTAACTATGGTTAGCCAAATGTGACAAACCTCTCTATGTTGTTATGTACCTTACAATGTTTACTGGATTCTGAAATTGTGCTTTAATGGTTAGAAAAACATTTTTTTACTTATCATTCCCGAACAGTTTTAATAGTTTCAGTATTAAAAATTCTAATAAATTGAACATCTATTGTTTGAAGTTGTGTCACATTTTGCTACCCATAGTTAAAACACAGATTTAAGCTAAGGCTTAAGTAATTAGTAATTTGTGAATACAGGCCTTCATTTTATGTTTTGTAATGGGTATGTTTAACCTTCTTCATGCCACAAGATCATGTGGGTTAATTAAGAGAAGGACGAGTAATCGGTTAGATGTGATTTACTATCGCCAGGTAGGCCTAAAATGTGTCTTGTAACATGTGTCTATAACCCATTTTGTGCCACATTAATTTCAAGAAATTATAAAGACTGAATGTTCATATTATAAAGTTTGCTTTAAATGTCTCCTATGGGGATAACATTTCCATTGTCATGTACTTTTACCTCTAGAAAAAGTAATTTTCTTGAAGTAATCGCATGTACATTAGCATATCGAGCTACTTAGTTTTAACAGCATTATCTGGAGATAAATGCAATTTCTATCTGGAACATTTGGAAGACATTTCCTGAGCAAAATACCTTTTTTTTTTGTGAGTGAATATACATGTATAGAATGTTACACTCAGTGAATGTTTTTAGAATCTATATATGTCTCATTCTATGCTTGAGATTTATTTTATATTTCATAGGTATTGTATTATGTGGTTACATAAACCGTCCTATGATTCTTGGTTCAGTACCCAGACATTGCATTAACGTCCTTTGACAAGGCAGTAATTGTGTTATAAAAACTGGTATCCATGAATGTCTACACATTCAAAGCCTAAGTCACGTATCACTGGGGCCCATACAGTGTTTTTAAAAAACCCTACTGTTTTGGCCATTTTTTTAAATACCACACCACACAAAAATGACCCAAACAGCTGTTTTCACATGCAGTATAGGCCCTTTGCCCTGTAACAGAAGGAAATGTGATCAATTGCAAATCAATATTAACCAATCAAGACCTTTGTTGAATAGACTTCTTGCATAAAAATTTCACTGTGAACCAATCAGAATGGTCGTTTCAAATGTGCAATTGATCGTACATGTAACTCTTTATGTTACAGGGCAGTAATATGTGACCTAGGTTTTACTTAGTTTTAGATAGGTATGAAAATTGATGAATTTTAGTTAATACAGTCTGTGTTTTAAAAAAATGGGACAGTCGGAAAAAAATTATTTAGGTGTGAAATATTTTCAAATAATGTGTGTATGTGGTACCAAAATAAAGCCGAAAGATTTTTCTTGCTGATGCGCTTTGTTTTGTATAATTTGCTTTCGTAAAACAAAAGTTATAATGCTAAATTTTGTGCGACGAGAAACATATCGAAATTGAGCACTTCATGGCCATTATGCGAAACCTATACACAACGGCATGGGACGGCGTGCGAAAAATTGATTTTTCTTGATTGTAGAAAACTAGTCATATTTCAAAAATTACAACACCAAATGTGATGAAAAAATTGCAGATGAAAGTCTGATCTTCCTGCTTTATGAAAATACCAAACAATAGCAGGCTGTGATTAATCTTCATACTATAAAAACATGTTTTCCACTTGTACCATTTTATTTGACACAGACTGTATATTTGTTTTTGTTATCTAGAGGCTGAGAATTTCATTTAAAATCGAGACCAAATAATTGTTTATTTTGTGACTTGAAATGAGAAATTTATGAATGTGCTTGATTAATTTGCAATTCAATCGATTTTAAGATTGAAATGAGTAAGCTTGCTTTGAAGCACCTTGGGGGAAGGCAAAAGAATTCTATAAAGGGTAACTATTTTGTTGGAAAATGTAAGAAACAATGATTGTAACCTTTCAAATTCCTTTTATGATATATAAGGAGGAACAATGTATCTTACTGAGTTGCGAACCTAGGTGAATCAAGCAAATAGAGAGATTTCTACCTACATATTTCTTTTATAATGTGCTTGCCTAACAAAACAGAACAAACAAGTGGATTAGTAAATTACGCGATGCGTAATATATGTCCCCGCCGATAATGTAAAATTCCCATTATATCACGATCAGTGCT
>CALNVZ010000674.1:19246722-19293145 GCA_940671915.1 Paracentrotus lividus
ATTTCCTCTGTACCATTTATTTGACCGCGTTATATTTGTTTTGTATTACGAGGCTGAGAATTCATAATCGTAGCAAATAATTGTTTATTTTGTGACTTGAAATGAGAAATTTATGAATTGCTTGATTAATTGCATTCGAATCGATGTTTAAGATGAAATGATAAGCTTGCTTAAGCACCTTGGGGGGGAAGGCAAAAGAATTCTATAAAGGTAACTATTTTGTTGGGAAATGTAAGAGAAATCAATGACTTGTAACTTTCAATCTTTTATGTATAATAAGGAGGAAACAAGTGTATCCGTTAGCTGAGGTGGAACCTTAGGTACAAAGCTATAAGAGAGATTTCCTACCTCATATTTCTTTTATAATGATGGCTTGCTAACAAAACAGGAACAAACAGTGGATAGTAATTACGCGATGCGTATACTTGTCCCCGCCGATAATGTAAAAATTCCTTATATCACGAAATCCAGGCTATCACATAAGGCAAACAGACTCCAGAAATCGGGTAAAAATGGCGAAAGGAGTAGCATTTGTAGGGCCAATGTACATATAGGTAAAAAATACGAAGGTCTCTAAAGGGTCAAAATTCGTTGAAGAAGTTTTGTAGCCATCAACTAGTGCTAGTCAATAAAGCAAACGGATCTAAAATCGGAAGAAAAAATGGTGAAGGAGTAGCATTTGTAGCCAATGTACAATATAAGTATAATCATAGGCTTCAAGGTCAAAGGGGTCAAAAGTCCAAATTCCGTGAGAGAAGTTTTTTAGCCCTCACCTGGCTATCATATAAAGCAAACGGATTCGAATCGGATTAAAAATGTGCGAAGGCAGTAGCTATTTTGTAGCCAACATTAACAATATAGGTCAAAAAAATCAGAGTCAAGGTCAAGGTCAAAATTCTGTCGAAGGAAAGTTTGGTAGCCACACCTAGGCTTCTATTAAAGCAAAACGGACATCGAATCGGATGAATTGGCGAAGGAGTAGCAAATTAACTCACATACGGACGCACGGACGGTCACGGATGGACGTTTACACACACATACACACGTACGGAGCCCGTTTCATAGTCCCCTGCTCGAACTCCCCTGCTCGAACTCGTTCGGCGGGGACAATAAAATATGCCATGATGATACTTACTGTTCACAGAGTTGGCTTGTCTCTCTCTATATCTGGCATTGTGCAAATTCGCTTTGTTCGCCTGGGTTTGCAACTCGGTGAAATACCCACTTTAGGTAGAATATTTGATGATTCTAAAACCAAATTCCCCATCCGATTTAGACAGTACTTTGGAATTGGATACAGTAATACCTGTACTTAAAGAGTCCACATGTTTTATTGCAATGATGTATGAAGATTGTGTTTTTCATAAATTGTACCTTGTTTATGGTTCCTTGCAATATTTTGGAAGCATTTATTTTATTTATTCTTTTCTCCATGTATGCGCAGTAAAATTATGAACAGTTCTTTTATTAATACATATATAAATATTATGTTTAACACTATTGATGATGAATTTAAACTACATATATGACTAATATATTCCTTATATTAAGTTATTTAGACCTTTTAAAACTTAAGATATATTCTTATCCACTAACAAGAGACTGACATACATACATGTAGCTGTAATATTAATATTGTTCTTTATTTGAAGTGACTATTTTTATAGATAAAAATCATGTCAAACAAAGAGACTGATATATACTGTAATATGAACATTTTTGTTCTTTATCTTAAGTGACAATTACAGTATGGTAGATAGCTTAACAGTATAGTATAGTACTAGCAGCAGTGCCCGTAGCAGCACAGGGGGGAGGCACATGATTTTATTTTATATGGTTTGTTACATTATAGAAATTTGATTCTGATCGATAAAAAGAAAAACACAAACAATTACAAAAACAAACGTTGAAAGTAGTCATAATAATAACTTTTGATATCATGTCACATCCACCTAGATGTTATACTTTTTATCTCCCGTCTATCGTTCCTATGACTCTATTGTTAAAAAAAAAAAGAAATAAAAAATCGGCATTGCATATGAAAGAGAAGTCAACTATCAGAATATAGGTGTGTTAATTATTTTTTTCCCCCTATTTCTATTTATTATTTTAATATTTGCTTTTCGACCAATTGGTTGTCCCTTCAGTCAGTTTAAGCGCCCCGCTTCAGGTAAAATTTGTTGTCCCCTTAAGCCCCCCCCCCACCCAATACGCGCATGTTACTTATAGTTCTATTTGGTTTTTCTTTTCCCTTTCCGTATTCCCCTATAATATTTGTATTGTTATCGTTTTTAATTGGAAAATTCTTATCAGAAACTCTATATTAATTAGAATATGAACTGCTTTATTCAAAACATTATCCTTCAAGGTGTGCCATCAACCCAAATTCAAAATCAACCCCGCCCGCTCGCCCCCCAAAAAAAAACGCAATCAGTTAGACTGAGAGGTAAGTTAACTAAGAGGTATATATTACAATAGTGGCCATTGATGTCTGGATGGATATAATCGTGAGAGTGACATGATAAGCTTCTTTAATGGCTGAAACCGTGCTCCTCTGTCTGGTGTCCAGCGGCGAGCCACGAGGACGCCCGGAGGAGTGAGATTCACTCACGTCGGTCTTGTTAGGGACGTGTTTCCAATGACGATTCCTGAATTTCGCATTTCCCTTGTTACCGACTGTGACCTCTTAAAATAACACATTGGAAGGTTCTTGGTGGACATTACACTTGTCCACTTAACTTTCACTATAAACGCTCGCTATTCACTCCTTTTTCGCAAATTCTTCGTGCACCGAAGATGACCGCTGCACTTCTCCATGTTTGACGGTAAAACATGGTACGTCTAATATATTAGCCAATTTCAGAATCGCGATCTTTCTCTATTTTTATGTAATGTTGGCCCCAATGCTCATTGCCTGAATCGCAATCGAACGTTGCATTAACCGAATTTGCTGTCTAGTGTGGAAAACCGGTACGAGTTACAGTTACAACCTTGCCGAATACACCAGCCACTTTGATTAACGATCGATAGACGGCACTCTAATACCAAAACGATAATTGAGGACGGAATACCACATGGCGATGGCGGACCAAACGAAGAAACAGCATAACGCCAAGATTTGTTTCTCGCTTATATCTGTTCTCTTTCATGCATGACCTAAATAAATAGAGGACTGATCCAGCGCTATTGTAATTATCAAAAAAGTAGCTTTTTGCAAACAAAGGAAACATGAAGTCTTAGACTCCAGGACAGGTCTGTATATTTAATATTCGTTATCTTACTATTAATTAAGTCAAATTAAATTGATCATAATGTTTAGAAAGAGTAGGAGCTTCTGGCGTTGGTCAGATCTTCTTGCTATTACACCGGGATTGTCTTAACTCCCTAAGTATTTTTAACTTTATCTATCTCCCTCGTCTCGCACTCCTTACGTCTCCTAACTACCTTCCTTTGGATTGGCTAAAACTCTCTCCCATCCGCTATCATACTTAATATCCGTCTTATGATACTCCATTCATTGTGTTTGTTTTGTCATCCTGAAGAATGATAATAATTATTTTGTTGCGTTTCATTTATAAAAATCCAAACTATAGTAGTATCTAGGTGACAGTGTCTAAAGGTAGCAATTGTTTATTTAGGGTCCGACGGTTGGTATAATAATGTGAGTGAGAGGATGGACAGTTAAGTGTTTAGAGGTAGCCCTAATGCGAAATCATAAGAATAAGGAGAAATATGTGTGTGCATATATATTATGATCTTAAGAATTCAAGAAAGATGTCTGATTATTTATCTATGACGCCAGGTCCTAATTTTATAAATGGTTGTATTCATGAGTGAACCTAAATAACGTTATGTGCCAAACCTTCATAACATCTTTATTTATTATAGTATTTTTTTCAACTAAAAGTCTCTCCTATAAGTTAAATATAACGCATTAATGTTAATTGACGATATATTATGGAAAAATATATGTAAGATATGGTGATAATTATAACCTCATGCTCTCAATATAACTCTATCGAGGAAGTCACTGTTCTACAATATAGCATTCTTAATGATTATGAGATACAATGAAATTTATCCAAATTACATTTAATAATCCTATATTAGATGGGCTTATCATTAGCAAGTATATCAATGCTTATGAATATTAGGCAATTACATAATATTTGTTTATAAGAATGTTAACTGAGCTTGTGCTGCCTTATAAGATTTCAACCCAATAGGTGTAGTACATATGATGCCTGCGCGTAATCCGTAAGTGTGTTTGCGCGTAATTATCAAAATACTACGTTCGCTCTCGTTAGTTCCTCTACTTGTGTGGCAACATCCATCTCCTAATGACAACCAATGAAATTGTCACTAGAAGTATACAGTATTTCCATTCTGTGATAATTTAATTAATTAATTAGGTACTAAAGACAGCGTAACGATCAATCTGTGCCTATGGCATTCCCCACTCATCTAATGCGAGTAACCTGTGGTTTGCGGATGGCCGCGAGGAGATGTGTGTATACTCGATTCGATATTGGTCTAAACACCTTAGTATGACATCGGTACTGTATTATTTTTGAAAGCATTTGTCACTTTATTCCACCCGTATCAAATGTAAAGATAAAACTATACAACAGCCCTCAAACTCATCCCATAACCCGAATCCTAGTTCCATAATTCTTAGGAAAGTGTTCAATCCTTGTTCTGAATGTAATAAAATAATGTACGTGTAACTATGAATAAAAATAAACGTATGGACTTATCTGTAAAACTTAAGTAATGCTCCATGTAATGGCTAATATTAATTAACATACTACTATACATACAAATTTGATATGTTTCCAGAATCAAACCTGGATTATAACAGATGAATTAACAGCACAGCATATTTTTTATCCTCAGAAGTTAGAAACCTCTATTATTTCCACCCTATGCTTTATATCGATATGCTCTCTTTACTTCTGTTCTTCCTTTCCATAACCTCGTCCAGTATCGATTTCCTTATTTCCGATCACTCTATTCCTGATTGGTGCAGATTCCTCGAAGGTATCCTTTATCCAGAACCACTGAGTTACCGATTATACAAATAACCCAATATTATCATGACTCCCAAGGATCTTCAAGACAAAATTGATTAATGTCTCAAAATAAAATTTCCTTAACAACTGAATAATGAAAATGTCTCAAAATGTAAAGTGATAACTGGTCTCATAATAATCAAAATAAACAATATGCACACACTGCTCCATACAAAAATAAACTCCAAGAAAACCTGTCTCAAAAAATAAAATGAAACTGAGTTTCTCAAACCAATAAAGAATAGCCAAAATAGTTCTACAAAAATAAAAAATGAGAAAAAAATGTCCCACCAAAAACCAAAAAAGATACGCAAAAGTCTCAAACAATACAAAATAAAAAAACAATAGTCACCCAAATAAAAATGCAAATATGTCCCACACAAAGTATTAAACTCTGCAAGTGAACTTCCACCTCCACCGATCAAAGCTCAATTTTAAAAGGTGGGGTAATTCGGACCTCCACAGTGCTTCGTAGATTAAGATTGTGGGTAACAATCTCTATCAAACTTGCATGAAGCTAACACTCACGCCAATTGTAAGTGGGAATAGATGATGAACTAACGAGCCCTTTGAATCGAGCCTAATCCTTCGTTTGATTTAATACAAATGCTAATTGAGCGTAACAATTTATCTTGATAGAGAGGAAGTCCACAAATCAAACAGACCTATTGCGCTTCAGAATATGACCGCGTGAATAAGTCACTGTGAAACCCACATAAAAATATTGTTTAAAAATAGCTGATAGCTTTTACTTGCCGTACGACCCGACATAAATTTTGTAGTCCCCATGAACAATTGGTACAATGCATATCAGTAAACGGTGTATAGTGCATGATGAGCTCAAAGCTGGAATTTAACTTCGGATTTGTAATTTCTATCAGTATAAATTAATGTTTAATCATCGACCTAGCCACATCGCAATAATGCGAGTCGAGCAAACATTATATAATTTAACATCTCTAACCTGTGAGACGAGATGACCTTGATTTCTTCATGGCTATAACACACATTTCCCGTATTAGACTTTTTGAGTAAATTTTTTTTACAATGCATCTGCCAGCCCGGCAAGTATTTACCACTTTTCTAAATGTGGCTCTATGATAAATGTAGAACTGTTATCAAGACTCTTTTTCTAAAACTATGCCTTTTAAAGACAGTGTGTCTTGCTACGATGTCTAAATGATCGCATTAATCTACCAGAAGTAGACAATAAATTGACATAGCCTCATACCCTCCTTATTTTATTTTCATTTTGATCAACTGTATAAAGATGTCTGAATCTAATCCCTAACTACTATAGTTATATTAAATACAATGTTGCACTTAATTAATAGTCGTTAGTGCCTACATCGCTTATATTGTACACCTTTGTAGCACGCGAGAATGTGGGTCCGGAATCCACAACACGGTTTAAGATCTAAGTCTCTATGTGTCCATCCAAATCCGTGCGTGATATTGTGTAATAAATGCCGCGTAGCTCCCTTATGTTACCGGAGTGATGAGCTACACTTATACCTCAACAGGTTTGTAAGATATTTTTTATTAAACCATTTTCTCGTTGGGACTGCACTGCCTTTCGACTGAACCGAGACATAGTGACTCGTATCACAACCAAAACAAGAAATACTTTAACAATTAAAAGGACCCCTGATCAAGTAGATGAAAATTGGTATATTGACGTGTCGAATGTAGTTATGATTTTAACTTCGTAACCTTGATTCACTAAATGCCTATATATCTATTTTATTAACTTATAATTTTAGCTGGTATTTTGATTTCTAATCGAATTTACCGCGCTGTGTCCCATTCCTATCCCTTACTTATTGTATATGGTATCTTCTCACTTCTATAAACACCGTGATGTTTTTTATTATTTTTTTTATGACGCCCCTTTCTGTCTGTCTCTGTCTCTGTCTCTCTCTCTTTGTTGTTGTTGTTTTTTTGGTTTTTTTTTGTTGTTGTTGCTGTGATTAACGTTGTTTTTGCTTTCTTAAAGACACCATAGATTATAGCGATCGATCGGCAGAAATTCCGTGTGCAGTTTTTCATCGAAAATGGCGAGATTGCATCCAAACGGTCCTATTTCATGACGTCTGAATGTTACGTTGCACTGTTTTTGTTGTTAAGTGATTTGTTGAGCAAAGTGTTGACACTAAAAAAACAACGACGGCGACAAACATTCGCACCGAACCTCGATACCCAAAGAATATAGAGGGGGAAAGCGTTAGATTTCACACGTTCATGCAGTACGGATACGATGGAAGCCGTGTAGGGTCTCGCTGCGCTTGACCCGCACAACACGCGAGAACGGGTACTACCCGTTTTCGGGCAGTGGCAGCTCTCCGTTTTCTTGTCCTTCGGCTTCGGCTTTTATTATATAGACTAGCAGCAAGGCCCGTGGCAGCAATCCACGGGGGCTAGCCATAGGGGGCCCCGACCCCTCGTATTCGATAAATTCTCCGGGATTCAAGCATTGAGGAATAGACATTTTTGGCCACGACGGCCGGCCATAGTTTTCATCCATGGAAGTGATGGCCCGCCATAGATATTCTTCGTTCATTTCCGTGTCATCCCTCAGTCAGTGGAGGATCCAGGATTTCATGAGAGGGGGTAGTTCTGGGACTTATTGTCCAGGGGTAATTGACCTGGGAATAATTGTAATTTTTAAAACTGCATGTCTCAAATTCGTTCCAAAGAACCGTCTCGAAGTAGTTTGCGTGATGTTAGATACCACTAATACCCCGTCTTAATTTCTAACTCTCTCTCTCTCGTTTTCCTTTACTATAAAGCGCCTTAATTAATCTCTCTCTCTCTTTTTTTCTATACGCCTCTCTTTTCTTTCCCATAACTGATTTAGGCACGCGTATAGTAAAATCCCGACTTCTCCCTACAAGCGGCACCGTTTTATACATGACTCAATATCATTATATTCTTTTTAGTCATTAGCATGATAAAGAAAGACGTACGAAAAATGAGGCTGATAGAAGCTGTAAAGTTTTCTCAAGCAACTCTAATACCAATTTAATGATCTTTCGGATCAAATGAAGGTCTATTTCAATTATAAATTTTCCATTTTTGAATTTCGGAATATGAACTTTTTGAGTGTAAACTGCTTCATCGATTAGGTACAACATAATAAAGAGACTAATAAGACTTTAGTAATACCTTAGTTACATAATCCCCACGAAAAGCACCGGGAAGATATCGCCCCGCGTTACGAAATCTACAGGTGTATAGAAGCTTTAAGTTTTCAAAGAAATTCTAATGTCAGGTATAATATCCTTTTGAGATAAATAAAGGGTCTATTTTCATATAATTTCATTTTGATTCGAATATGAAGCTTTTTAAAAAGAAAAACAGACACGGCTTTTATCAATTAGTAACAAGTAAGAAATGCTAATCAAGACATTATAGATACTTTAATTAGATAATCCTCTACCTAACGAAGGCCGCGTGAAAGATAGATCACTTCCTCCGCGCGCGAACTTCGAGTCGCATTCTCTGGCAAATAACTCGAGGACTGGTGTGTTGATTGACAGATGAGCTCATCCTGGTGTAGGAAGTTTTGTAAATGATTAAAATTTGACCCGGTCTTCAAGAATACTGTTTAAAAAAGTTGCAGATTTCGAAAAAAGTTTGCTCTGTTATAGGAAGAAAAACTTTTAATGCTAATTCAAATATACCAATTTTGAATTGTGATTTCAATCACTGATCAATCTGGGTTTTTACTTTCAAAATGAAAGTCGGCAGGCGATTAACTGCTTATCGGATAACTCGCGCGACCCAGACGCTCTAATCAGATAAAAGACTAACCGTTAGTACTACGTTTTTCTTATTTCGTCATCGGGTGACAACGGGTTGGCACACACCTTGCCTATGAAATGGAGCGTTGTCAGCGTGAATGATGTCCGTCTTGAAAGGAGAACAGGGACACTTCCGACGGACACTCTTTCCGTGCGCTGCTTGTTGTTCGCGCGGTCGTCTTAAAGCACGCGGCCAATGGGGATTTCGTCGTTCAGAAGGATACGTCGCCACAGCGACCACGCGAGCTCGTCGAAGAAAACGAAGCCCGGAGCCGCAATGGGAAACCTCCGCTGTACCCCGCACCCGATCGGGCGCGGCGCGTTGTGGAATGGAGATGGCTGCCGCTTTTCACGGCGGTCTTACAGCGTGCGGGTCTACGGGGAGCGCGGATGCAGCACGGGCGGATTCCTTAGCGTATTAATATAGCGATAGTATAGTATTCTATTTTCTTACATGATAAACTGAATGGCCCTATATCTATAAAAATGTATCGACTTTGCTAACATGTTTTTTTTTTTTTAACACATCACCTTTAATTTTTGTTAAAGCACTTTATGTTTACGTTTATGTCGAATATTTAGTTCAGTTTTATTTTGGGTTTCTTTTTCCTTTTAAACTAATTTAAAATTGTTATGTGATACAAACATCCAGACAAGTCTGTATGTATGTGTTTGATTTTGAAAATAGCAGAAAAAGTTCCGCCCATGCATCTACAATGTATATATCGGAAGAAATTTTTTTATTTTCTACAGAATAATGAGAGTCTGAAGTTAAATATGTCATAAGAATTTGCTGGAGCCAAACAGTGAATTTATCTCCAAGAGTAATATATATTATATGCCAAAATAGCTGCATGATGTGTTGTAAAAATTTACGGGATGAATGATTTTGAGACAGCTTTTACAGAGGGGTTGTCATCTGCCAAATGAAATGTAAAAAACTAAGATACAAATGCATAGAAATAATATGAATTTAATATATTCCTTGTTTTCATTTTCATCTCTTGGGGGAAAAAGAAAAATATGTGTACAATCTCTGTGTCCTTAAATGTATGTTGCTATGCTAGACATCCCTTTGACATTACATATTTGGTAATTTTGCTAACTGAGGGACACTTACATGTATCTACAGAACGATGTAAAGTGAATTTTGTAGTGATTTAGCCTTTATGGATTGTTATAGGTGTATGCTTGCTCAGTATTGGACATTTTATGGCTAATTTTGTGCTCAGGTATAATTAATGGTATTTGTGTTTTAATATAAATGGTCTAAAGTGTATTATTTTAATAACATGCAGTAGATTTTTGAAACAGTAATTTTTAATAAAAGCAAATGGACATACCTTGCAGTAAATTATGTTTATTGAAAGCCAAAACTTTCAACTAGAATCATACCACCTTACTTTGGCAAATTGGCTACAAAAATTACTTTTCCTGTAAAGATGTATCCATCATGTACTTTGATGTCAATGTAATCTTATGATGTCTTATCTTATATATCTTTCAGCTAGTTGGGGAAAGGGTTTATATCTGAAATTTGGGCAGAAGGAAATTGTCGCTAAATGATATTTCAAAATGTTAAAAACTAGTAAATTTGTTTAATGTGACTTGCTTCCTTATGTCAAAATACATGTAGGGCAGCATAGACCATGTGTAGACCACTTGAGTTGGGTCTGCTACATTTACCTTGGTTTACATTGGTTTTCATGTCCAAACAGAGATCAATGTTATATTAGATTGCAATCATGTGAGCTTATCTCCATTGTTATATACAATAATTAAAAGTAAAGAGTATTATCTTTATTGTTACATTGCTGGAAGAGCAATTGTGAATTATGTACCATAAAATTTCATGATATTTGCTCTGGCGACAATTATTAAATAATTAAAAGTAAAGAGTATTATCTTTATTGTTACATTGCTGGAAGAGCAATTGTGAATTATGTACCATAAAATTTCATGATATTTGCTCTGGCGACAATTCATGCGGTAAAATGCTTACCCAAATCGAATGACTAAATTCAGCCCTAGAATAAACAGTACCCCAAACTATAAAACCTTATTGCTTACATGTACCAAAGCCCTTACTCTTACACAAAATAAAGCTCAGAGCAAATGTACCATATGTAAACCAACAAAAAATGTAAAAAATTGTGCAATTGTTTTTCTATATATTAATGTAAATGTACTTGTGAAAAGTAGAAATATGTGTCTTTGCATGGTTCATTTTATAAATGAAGCAATACTTTGAGGTTGAACAATCATGTGGATATTTATTTACTGGATTTTTTTTGGTTATGTTTTGTTCTTCGTTTGCTGTCATTTTCTTTTTTTTATACTCGCTGGTGTTGTCATATAAAGTACATTATCTGGAAATGTATATATTTTTTCCTTTTTTCTGTTAATTCCTGTGAAAAACACGAGGCCAAATCTGGGACTGGGTCTTTGATACATGTATGAATAAATATATCATAAAAGTACATTTTCACTGTTTGTTTTTACTTAACTTGTCTTGATTTTCACAGGGATGCCAACACTATGGAATAATTAGCACATTAGAAATTAAAATGCAAATAACGCAAATAGTTGAAAGAGCTGACCAAATGAAAGCATAAATATTAATATTTAGCTCTGTCATTCAGTTTTGGAGAATGCATCCAAATCAATACATTTCTTTCTCTTGTAAACCAGACAATTGTTTCAGCCCTCTTCACTATTTGCGTTATTTGTGTTCAAATGACTAATTTCTAATTATTCCGTCGTGTTGGCATCTCTGTTTTCATTCTGAAAGAGGACATTTTACGGAGCAGAGAACAAAACAAACTTTTCACAGTGCCATTGAATTAAGAGTCAAGCCAACTCTGTGAACAGTAGGCATCAACATGGCACATTTTCCTTTGTACTGCTTTGTTAGGCATGCACATTACAAAAGAAAATGCCTCATATCGTTACAGAAACCATGGAAACAGAGTTGGTTAAACTCTCTAAAGGCGATGTGCAAAGTCGCTTTAAATGCCTGTGTTCGCCACTCGGTGAGATAACCCCTTTACTTTTATTTTAATAATAATAATAATACATGGGATTTTTATAGCGCCATTTTCCATTTAAATAAAATGCTCAAGGCGCTTTTACAAAGTAATACAAAGAATAGTACACAAGGATGAATGTCTGTCTTCAAGAATAAACACAAGTGAACAAATGAGACTTAAGATTAGTCTTGAACATTTCCAATGAAGATGAATCTTTCAGCTCCTGTGGAAGTGTATTCCACAGGGCTGGACCGGCATGAGCAAAAGCTCGCTCCCCCCATGATTTTTTTGACAAGGGAATTTGCAAAAGACCAGAGGAAGACGATCGTAAGCTTCGTGTGGGTTGGTATTCAGTTAATAAAGATCTATTTTGGTACAATAAGCTTGATATAACAGAATATATTAAAACTGTTTAGTGTAAATTTACAAACCTAATACAGTCAATTCCTGTTATAACGAGACACTTGGGAATAAGCCACATAACTTCTTCAAACAAAATTTTGTTTTACTGAACACATAGACACATGCACGTTTGAAATTTGGAGTGGGCGAGTTACCTCTTTAAACTAAATCTCATATCTGCTCATAAAAATAGGAGTGAACTGTATTCCAATATGAGGTCACCATAATGCTTTCATCACTAATTACAGGGGTATCAACGGACAATAAACAAGGAACAAATGCCAAGCCATGTGTTACATACACGTAAATAATTTATTTATTGATACATTGATTATTTCAGTTAATAACGATGAACAAAGGCAAAAACCATTATTGACAGCAGCTACAATGCAGAAAAGATCGTAGTGAAGTGAGTAGCATGAAATTGAAAGTAAGAATCCGCAAATATGTTTTCAGGCCACTCTGTGCAGAATATTAGTGCAAAAAGAAGAATGTTTGCAGTATTGTATTGCCTAAGGACTATAGTGCTAAGGCAAGAATCTTCATGTACTTGCAATTTTAAAACTTTATAAACCCCTCCCAAAAAGTTTCGCAAATGGACTTTGGGCCATGATAACTTTTCAGGTACGCTTTAGTTATTCCTGATATTCATACCATTAGAAAGATAATTTATTCCCCTTTTTATTGATGTCCTATTTGTGATGACTTTGTCATGCTTCAATGCACAGAATATCAGAATATGGAGAAATGTAAAAAGTCAAATGTTGCAAAATGCATTTATCAAAGTGAAGTTCGGCCACTCGACTTTAGGCCCTGATAACTTTTGGGGGTATTTTCTAATTTTTATTGAATTTTATACCATTGTCAAGTAAATTTATTCCTCTTTTTAATGACACCCTAATTGTAATGAGAGTGTTGTTCTTGCATGCACAGAACACCTGAATGTTAGGACAAGTCAGAAGTTAAATGCTGCAAATTGAATGCTAGTGTCAGTATTACTGTCTGTTGCCAGCAATAACAATGCATTTCGCATTTTTTCACTTTTTACTTTGCATTATATTCATGAGTTATGTGCATTCAAACATGGTGTTACTATTGCAAGTAGGGCATCAATAAAAAGAAGAAAAAGTGAACTTTTTAATGCTATGAAAATTGATAATGATTGAAAACCCATATTAAAATGTATCAAGGTTCAAAGTAGTGTTACAGAAATTTAAACTGAAAATTATCTTTCGCTTTGCCATGTATTCACGTGGTATTCAGGGTTTCTGTGGACGCAGGCATGACATCACCATCATCAAGAGAGGAATAAATTAACTTGACAATGGTATAGAATTCAATAAGAATTAGAAAATATCCCCAAAGTTATCAGGACCTAAAATCAAGTTGCAGAACTTCAATGTGATCAATAAAAGTGCATTTTACAACATTTGACTTTTTACCTTTCTCCATATTTTGATATTCTGTGCATTGAAGCATGACAAAATCATTACAAATAGGATATTAATAAAAAGGGGAATAAATTATCTTTCCAATGGTATGAATATCAGGAATAACTAAAGCGCACCTGAAAAGTTATCATGGCCCAAAATCCACTTGCGAAACTTTTTGGGATGGGTTTAGTTCATATTCAAAATTAAAGATTCAAAATTCTGAATTTTCATGATACATCATATACAATGTACAAAACTAAAATATGGAATGTATCAGTATATAAATATAAATTTAGATTAATTGAATATAAAATACCAAGTAAAATTTAATTGATTTATGGAACATATTTATACCTCTTTCATACTGAGCTCTTCCCCACTGAGGTTAAGAGGAGAAAGGCGGTGAAAGGCTTGGTATGAAATGCATAGGTGGAAACTTCACTGTTGAACTTAAGCGGATAACTTCTACACCTCACAAGTTGGAGAAAGGATTTAAAGTTAAGTGGGGAAACGTTTTACCCACTTAAACTTTCCCAATTTGAAAGGGATATAATGAGTTTTCCCACTTAATTACATCAGAGGTCAATTCTCATTTCCACCTTAACCAACATTTCACGCACTGAGCAAGGTAAATTGATGGCTGAGCTGTGCCTTAAGGCTGGGTTCACATAGAAGTATATGGTATTCACTATAGGGTTATGGCGCGCCAAACGCCTAATAATTTGATAAACCTGGTTTATCTTTTTATAAACTGGGTATTTCTCTGATAAACATAGTTTTTCACAGGGAAATTTATGCTAATTCCCTAATAAACACAGTTTTTCTGTGAAAATCCTGGTTTATCAGAGAAAAGTCCGGCTTACATGTGTCTATTATTATTAGGCATTTGGAGCGTCATAAGAGATAGCAAATACCATATACAGTACTGCCAACCTAAAATCGTATTTTTGTCTTTTTCATTTGGATAAGGGGTACCAAACTCATTAAATGTCAATAATTATTCAGATCATAAAAATGTCAATCCCCATCCACCTGTCGACCTGAAAACCTTTTATTATTCAATTATTTTCAATAGAAAACAAGGTAAATATGCCAAACATTTTGACAAGTGTGTCATCCCTGCACCAAAGGCATTCGTTCTGGTAAATGAGGGACATAGACAATTCATTGAACAATTAAATGTTTTCTATGAAGACAGGTGCGATGTAGTATGGCATGATGGTGATGTGCATTCATAGACATCTATAGATCTTAGTACCCCCTTAAGAAGCGAAAGAGGATAGAAAAAGTACGGAATACGATTTTTTGTTGGCAGGTCTGCATATACCGCATGTGAACCCAGACTTTTATACTCCTGGCAGAGCCCAAACTGTTTGCCTCGCATTCACTGGGGAAGTTCAACGGAGAAGAGCTCAGTATAAAAAGGATTTTTTTTTTTTTTTTTTTTTTTTTTTTTTTTTTTTTTTTTTTTTTTTTTTCTTCCCCAGCTAAGTGAAAAATTTGGGCTCCAAAAGTTAAATGGTTAACTTCAACAGGTAAAGAGGAAAAGCACAGTGTGAAACGGTATTATTCCATGATAAATACATTGATTCAATACAAAATATAAGTACATGAAATACATTGATACTATGCATCATTACAGTACTGATCAATTGCAAACCTACAAAACACATAATTATTACATAATATGAAGACACTTAAAAATTCTCACTCAATCTATTCTAAGGCCACCACATGAACAATTTTGCTAGAATAACATCTGGTTTTCAAGAAAAATAAGTCAACGCATGAAATAGCGTTCTTGAACATTGATTTAAAAATTTATATATTTCAAAAAATTTAAGTACTGTCAATAAAAATGATTGTGATTAAGTACAAAGAATTAAGTATCGCAAAACAGACCAACATTCTCATTGATCACGTGTTATAGATAGCTAGTCTTAAAATATACCTTTTTGAGATAGCTATTAATAATACAGTGTATAAATTAACCTACAATCCAATTTGTGTTGGGAAGCTAAAATCTTTTTAGGGGGAAAGTATTTGCATTGCTACTTTGTGACATAAGCTTTATCATTCAAATGGTCCAATAAGATAAGTCTACACTGCTTAAAATGTTGGGTTATGGGTTAGGAACCAGGGCAGATTTGAGTAGTTGAGAACTTGAGGTGGTGATATACAAGGCTACTGGTTCACATTGGCTTTAAAGGTTCTGAGCCAATCAAAGACTAAGAAGCATTGGTTGTGTTAACACAACACAACCAAACCAACTGTGTTCATATATCTCCAAACTACAAGTGGGGGCCATAACAATTGACACTCAAAACTTCAGAATGTCTTGTGGGTTGAAAGTTTGATAAAACAAGGCTTCAAACCATGAGTTTGTCCACCCAAGCCAAAACCGCAAATTAACAACAAGTAACTATAAAGGTCTGAAATCAATATGAAATTCTAAGTCGACTTGAATTTTTGGACTGTCATGTAAATTTGAACATCGAAAAAGCTAGTTACTGGTGTTTGAATGCCCTCAAAATAAGTCAAGTCATGGGAAAACCACCCTGGAATTTAACTGTTTGAAAAGACGCATAAAATGAAGAAAGTATATGAATCAAGGTTTGAAGAAAATCTTTCAAAGGACAACAAGGTTGTATGTAATTGAAGTTATGATTTTGTGACATCACTTGTGAGCTGCTGTCCCAAATGTTGCCATTAAGCATTTCACCTCTGCATTTGATACATGTATGTCATCAATTCCATGTTTATGTACATGCATCTATAAAAAACTTTTATTTCTTCATCTGAAAAACACAATATTATGGAATTTACAGAAAACAACATATGGGAGAGCAGCTCACAAAATCGAAATTAAAATATCACAAACTTTGATATCCATCAATGGATTTCTTCAAAGCTTCACTCATATTTTCTTCAATTTTCTGCTTTTTAATCAAATTCCGGGGTAGACTTCTCCTCAATAACTCAAGCTGATAATATATACCGCATCATTCTTTTTAAGACAAAACTACAGAAGTTGCCACCCATTTATGCCATCATTCTCCTCCTTTTCCTCTATAAAACTCTCTTTAAGTTCATCCAGCGATTCCTTTGTCTGCTTGAAGCTCCGATCGGCTGCTCTGCTTATTAACTGGGCACGTATCTTCTCAAGAATGTCCGCTGCTCTCTGGTTAATGAATAACTCCACGTATATGACGCCCTCTCGCTTTGTTCGTCGGCGGGAGGGACGGATGTAGAGGCGGGGCTTGATCTTGTGTTCTTCATCTCCCTAGTGATAAATGAAAAATTAAACAATAGAAAACAGTCAAAATAACATCAATATGTCAGCAGTCCAGATTAATGAATTACAGTTTTTCGTTGTTTGGTGATCAGTATGTTACCAACATCTGGACTATTAGGAAAGTTTGACATTTTGAGTAATTTGGTATTCCAGGGGTAGTTTATTAAAAGATTTACAAAAAACGCCATGTTCATAATTATTCACACCCTATAGGGGTGCCAAATCTAATTTATTATCTAATCATCTTGGTTATAATTATTTATCTAAATTTCGACGTAAAATAGTTCTTGCGAATGTCAAGAACCATCATTCATGTCTTCCATGGGCTTTGACCAATGCGTCCTCTGGAAAACGTTCAGGCTGTGTAAGGTTGCATGGTCTTTGAGCCATTTTGTGAATCTTTAACTTCCCAGACACATTTCTTGAGGGATTCTTGTCATGTCATCGAATATTCCTCTCAAGATCATTCATTATGATTGTCCTTGATCTACTACATGACTAACTTGGCCGTATGCTTCTGAATTTCGTCCTGCTGTTAGGTCCAATGCTGTCCCGCGTAACATTTACAAGCATATACTTTGGCAAGATTTCATCCAGGATCTTTATAAAAATGTCTTCACCGGGATGCCTCCTATTCTGAACAGATTCCCAGTGCTACCAGCAATGATAATCCCCCATAGCAGTTCTATGTGAATAACATGTGCCAAAATCAGGACACTGTTCTTTAGATTAAAGGATTCATCTTTCTTTAGCCAAATTGAAGAAAGTCCATGACACCTGTAAATTCTAATTTTCTCTCATCAACTTATATAATTATGGTCCAAAAGTTAAAATTTTGGTTTAAATGAGCTCAAGAACTGTTCACAGGCCTCCCGATGGGTCTGACTGCAAACCTGGAGCCCGTATTGGGAAGTGTCTGTATAGATATCCTCTATGTAATATTCGCTCTTTGGCACCTTCGTCTCTGGCTGGTCAGGGGTATCCATTCCGACCTTGATTGTGATCTGTGGGTTGTTGTAAGCCTCTCAGTATACTTACAATGTAGTTGGCAATTCAAGGAGACACCTTGCACTTTCAGTCATGCCCACGGTAGCTTTGCCCCAAGTGTCTTACATCTGGTGCTCATGAAAGAAGCACTTGAGTGTTGAATCAAGGACTAAAAAGTGTGGGTAGAGTGGTTATTTTATTTCAACAACATTGAAATAAATGTTCCTGAGTGAAGAATTCAAAGTCCTGACAATAAACCCATAATAAAGGGTTTGAGAAGCTGAAGACTCACAGGATGGCTCATCGACCATGTAACCTGACACAGCCTGAGGGTTTTCCACAGGACACATGGGCCAGACCCCACAGAAGCCATGAAGAAAGACTATAGACTCTTGCAAAAACTATTTCAGATGGTTATTGAAGTGAATAATATGTGCTCCTGGTTATTTGATATGAAATTGGACTGGGTACCCCTCGGGTATGAATAATTATGAACATGGTGTTTTTCGTAAATCTGTCAATAAAGTACCCCTGGAATACCAAATTACTCAAAATTTCAAACTTTCCTAATAGTCCAGATGTTGGTAAGATAATGATCACCAAAAAGTTTGACGAAACTCATTTATTTAAAAGCAAGATTAAAAAAACTTTAAAAATGTCAGGGGTAAGAACAATTTTGCGGACAACATATACAATACAACTGTATGTTATATATGTGGTATTAGACAATCAGAGAATTGGACAAACTGCTGTTAGACGAAGTGGATAAACACTGACCTTGATTTGTATCTTGACAAAGGCATTAATCTGTTGTTTGTGTTCCTCCCAGTTCTCTCCTGCTATCTCAATCTTCTTCTTCAGGTCTGCTTCACAAATCTACAAAATAACAAGGATGGTGCTTGGATAAATTAGAAGAGTAATATATTCTGCAAGAGAATCATTTCCATAGGCAAAGGTTTCTGTGACTTCTGCAATTATTTTCTTCAGTAAGCAGGGCAAGCAAATAAGTTCATATGAATGCAATTTTTTGATATGCACCGATGGCCGATTTTAATCTAATGTATGCGTACGGTGTTTAATCTGGAACCATTCAATACCAGTCCTCATAATCTCCATTCATTTATTGGATGTTACGATCTTAATTAAATCATGTGAAGCTCAAATTCTTATACCTAGAATCTCCCCCATCCCTGACACCAACTGGACAATTACCCTGAGAAAATCTATCCAAGACAAGCTAGAATTTGTTGTCTAAGTGGTAGTTGTTCTGGCTAGTTTTCACAGAACCCTAGAAATTCTATTTAGCCAATATCTTCTATCATTTTATAAAATCAGAGCGAACTGACTAACACTCTAATTGACCGTGTAATATACATAGATAGTCTCAAAACTGGTAGGAACGTATTGAGAAGTAAATTTGTGCGTTTGCACTCAAGTGGGCCTATATTACAAGACTGTGCTGGTGGAAAGCGAATTTTCATTTATTGGACTGAATAAATTATCTTGTATCTTGTATCTTGTACACTGCTCAAAATGTTGCACTATGGGTTAGGAACAGGGGCAGATTTGAGTAATTGAGGACTTGAGCTGGTGCTAAACAAGACTGCTGGATAGTGTTACCTTTTAACTACTAAAAACCCATTTTACATAATTATGTACCTCTGCAGTTTGCTTGATGCTGAGCGGTAAGGTCTGGTCTAGCTTATATTTAAGAGATAGATGAAGACATTCAAACGCTAGCTGATTCAGAGATAAACATGCTGAATTGATGGCCTGGTAAAAAAACAAAGACATTACATTTCACATGAAAATCAAGCAAACTACTGTCACTCTTCAGTAGAACTACATGTATCTAAATTATATATCTAAAGTTCTGACAGAGTTCAATGTCACAGCTAATTGTAATCGATTGAGCTCAGTTGTACACAATGTGAATGAAGGTGATATTTGATTACAATCGATTGAGCTCAGTTGTAAACAATCAATGTACATGGACATGATGTTAATTGAGCGCAACCAACTGTGACTTTGATCTAAGTTGGAAGTGTATTCGTATGAAGAGCAGGAATGAAAGAACAGAAAAGAATAAAATTAATTATTTTGATTATGAAAATTGAAATGAAAAATACAAGATAGGAAGACAATTTCAGTGTAACAGAAGGGCCCTAAAGTACATCAAATTGTATCTGAATATTCATATATCAGAAATATGTGATTGGTTACAGGTTTTAATGGTGCTAAATCAGGTATACCAGTAAGTTAAATTACACTTTATTTTCCATGATTGCATATTTGGCAATTTGTGGTAATTATAATCAAATTGTAGTACATACACTGTAAAGGTGGTGCAGAGGATTTGTCACTGACAGGAAAGATCAAAGGGAAGAGGAAGAAGGGTGGTTTTGATCGACAGCTTGATGAAATGGCTTGAAGAAAAGAGGTGTACGAGGATCAACAGTTACATTTCACAATGAAGAAGACTAGATACATAGGCCCACATTCTGAACCGAAGACTGAGTTTGTATGAGTTGAATTTTGCGATCCTTTTGTTTGAGCAATCAGACACACCACACACCACTACAAACTTCAACTCATACAAAAACAAAACTCAGTCTTCGGTTCAGAATACGGGCCAGAGAGCTGTGAGACAACAAGATCACCATTCTACCAATACGCCACTAGAGTGGGTAGAATAAAAGTTCCACAAACAAGAGGGGTAGAGGATAAGGGCCCTTCACATACATGTAAAGAGGTAAGATCAATTGCAAATTGATAGTAGCTGATGACGGTCCTTGTTGTATGCACTTCTTGCATAAAAATCTAACTATGAATAGGCGTATCAAATTTGCAATTAATCATAACTTTTTATGTGACATTCAGGGCAAGAGGGTTACAACCAACGAACGTAGAGGGCGACAACACAAAACAGGGTTGCTTTTAGGAAGGTCCACTCGATACGCGCAAACAACTGAAGTGCACGCACAATTTAGTAGGCATATCAGCGAAAACATTAATCGATATAATACACTGCACAGAGTAGTAGCAAAATAGAGGCAAAATGATAGATTATCACAAGAACAGATTCATACTATACAAATAAAAAATACTACACAAAATTATATTATTTATTACATATCATGTAATTTTTGAACACTGTAATATTGAATTTAAGTTATTTGTAATCCTCAGTAAATTGGAGTCACTGTTGACGCTGAATTAAATAATCTGCTAAATTTACGCAGTTTCTGCCCACCCCATTTGGTTCCACGCAAATATTTCCAGAGAACTTTTTTGGTAGATTGTAGAGTTGATTTTTTTTCATTTGTTCATTTTTATGGTTTACATTTAAATAACTTGAAAATGAAAAATTATGTAAAAAAATATTAAATATGTATTTCTGTATTTTTCTTTTAATATTACTTAAGAATAATCATGATATTATAGTTTGTTGTTAAGAGTACGATAATCACGATATGTGAGGTTCACACTTTCTTCTGCTAAATTTTGCTGCACCCTCAAAGAAAACCCCTATGCAGCCAGCTTGCCGAGTCGGGGCTTTCCTAATAAGCTCCCCGCCCGGCCCGGCGCCTAGGCCGCAGTGACCGGGCGGCACGATGCAGTTGCTGCACTTACTTGCGAGGGTTTAGCTAGCTTAGCTAAACTACGGCTAGGCTGCTGAGGTTTCTTTACTTTGTTTGTCTTTGATCGAGCAGCAAGGCCCTAATAAATTGGACTGGACCCTATCTATTGCTGATACTCCTTCAGGATTAACGCTGGACTTAGTCTTAGACAAGGATAAATCATGAAGGTTAGCATTGTACTTTTTAGATTGCGGTTACTTATAGATCTACATTATTAGACAAAGTTAATGACCCTTTTAAATTATAGAGCAAGACTTCGCCAGATCTTAATTTAAACAAAGCCCTAGCCGGTAGCCTAGGCCAGAAAATCTAAGCCCATATTGTCAGGGTTTAGAATTTAGGTTCGATATGGTCTGCCTCTGGCATCACCATGGCTAACTCGAGGCTATTAATTGAGATCTAAGTAAGATGTAAACTTCTTCAAGTTCTTGTAAAGGCCTCATGTCACTTGAGCCCTGGGGAGTCGCCGAGCGTTGCATCAAGTTGGCATTTTCGAATCGGGTTTAACACAGGTCGCGATAGACCGAGGCTGCTCTGTCCTCATCGGCGGCCCCCTCAGAGGGATACGGCTGGGGGCTACCGATGAGGACAGAGCAGCCTCGGTCTAAGGTCGCGAGAGTTATGCAATGTTGACAAAGGATTCCTAGAGTTTATTTTCAACTCTAGGAAACGGTTCAAAACCTATCCCAACTCTCTGCAACTTAGGGTATCCTAACGAAATGTTAACCCAAAATGATAACTTTGTGCAACCTTTCAGGACATCCCAAGTGGCATGGGGCGTTTGTAAGGACAGACTAACTTGATCTCCGAAGTAAAACCGCGGAGGAAGCTTAAAACAGCACTAGAAGAACTTATCTAAATTAACTTAGCCCCCCTCCCTCTTGCACAAGAGCATTGTTTCTTCGAAATAAATAGTGAAACGATCTTAAATTTACTTTTTTTTTCTGATTTTTTTTCCTTTAATTTTCATTAGATAGTAATAGAAGATACTTTTTTTTTAAATCATTGCTATTTATTTCTTTTTCAAATTAAGGTAGGGCGAAGTCTATATTAATGGTGAGATCCCTTTTTTAAGAGAGGAAATTTGTATTTTTTTTTTTGTTGGTTGCTGGTTTGGACTGTAACCATACATTCACTTTCTTCTTTGCCCACCCCCCCCCCCTTACAATCATGGATCTGCCTGGGGGTAGGTGTGTCTAATTGAAAGAAATTTTTTTTTTTTTCAAACCTTATGTGGTGAATCGCCATCGATGATTTTGAATTAGCTTTATAATATAAATTTTATTTCTTTTTTCTTCATTTCACAGGTGCACTCGTGACTGTCAACGAATCTACTCTACATTTCTGGTGGACAACATCCCATTCTGTTGGAGTTGCTGCTGGAGATGCTGGAGTCTTAGCCAACCAGTGTATTTTTAAATTGGGCCTTTACAATGAGCAGTCAAAGCACGTCTCTGATGACAGCATGTTTTTTGGAACACAAGGCAAATACATCCCCTTCAGACTTGTATACAGGCCTATAACCAGAGTTGTGTACACTTGTAAGCAGGCTGTGTAGCCAGAAAGGATATTGATTTACAGGAGTTGCAAAAACATTTATTTTACAAAGGTTACAAGATTGAAAGTACAGATCAGCCTACATGTACTTGTGAATTTAATTGATAATTTATACAAGCATTGTTGTTTTTAGGTCTTGCATGCATATATGCCTTCATTGTAGGGGTTATATAAATTATTCATTTCATGACTCACTCTACTCCACTCTTTTGTATCCTACTTCTTTTTCTTTTTTTTTTCTTTTTTTTTGGGGGGGGGGTGAGGGCTGCACTGCACATTGCAGCTAGGAATCTAGTTAATTTGAAACATTAGCAATATTCCTGGGCTATTAAAACTCTTTACTACCAAAGAAATATGATTATACACTTTATTTGTTTTGAAAAACAATGAAATCATACATTTGAGGAAGAAAAAACACTGAAATCAGCTGAAAATTTTCATGCCTGAATATTAGAAAATCTTGCTTTAACTTCAAATCTACTAAATCATTTTTTTTTCTTTCTTTGCTAAAGTAATGAATTAAACAGCGAACAATATTTTGCCAAAGCCAAGTATGACCATCTTTTTTGTTGAAATAGAAAAAAACATCAGACCCATGCAAGACAATTCCAAATCCTTGGATCAGAAATAATATTGAATAAATGTTCTATTCTTGAACTTGTGAAATTAAATAAAGGGCACAATGGAGAACCAATTTCATTTTAATTTTTTATACAATTTCAAATTCAAGCTCAAAACTACATTGAATTGAATTGAATTGAAGGTTTTATTATCATTTCGTTGCAGCCAGTGGTTGAATTGAGAAAGATTTACAGAGTAAAAAACATAATATATAAACATAAACAATGAAATATGTGATGTAAATCATAATTGCAACAATGGGAGTATACGAATATTTTAGATAGAAATTTCAAATAACAAATTAATATTCTAGGAAACTTCGAAAATGTAACAATGATTAAACAGATTCATTATATTTTTTTTGGATAAAAACAGTAATACTGAAGTGTATATACATGTACTTACCAGTATACCAAGCATCGGGGAAAATTAGATTACTTTTATAGAGATAAATACATCTGATTGAAATTTCAGTAAAAGATAAGATTTCAGGATATGAATTGTGAAATTTTAAATATTGAGAAGAAACTTACGGAAAATTACAGACAAAAAGGTTTAACTGAGCACAAATTGAGAAGCCTATATATGTAATTATTCTTGAAAAGAATACCAGTGATACAAAATGATTATATAGATTCAAAAGCAAATTAAAATAATGTATCAATACTTTTAAAAAAGTAATGTCCATTCAAATTTATGGAAAAAAAAAAAGTTTATATGAAAAATTTAGGCTTGAAAGAGATACATAGTCAAGTTTCATTATAATTCAAATTACTTCATTGAGAGAAAAAAAAATCAAAGCAGCTGGTTATAAATGTAGAAATCGGTTGTAGATTTCCAAGAGTATTTACATGTAAATTGAATTGAGAATGCATATTACCATGATTAATAATCGGAAATTAAATTGGATTGAAACTGGATTATAAATACAGAAGAATGATTTATAATATATAACAATTTACAAAAATATCTAAAAATTATTAAACCCATTGTACATGTGTCATATCCATTAATATTGCACATTGATAAGAGTCATCCAGTGAAAATAATATGAATTATTGTTCAACAGTCTCACTAGAAAGGGCAAGGCACTCTTTCTGTACCGTTCTGTTCTGCATTTGATTTCAGGGAATCTATTGCTATGTCTCAAGTTTCTATGCGAGGACTGTCTTTCCGGAAGCCAGTCAAGATGGTCGCGAGACAACAACGTGGCGAACTTGAAACAAAGATCTCCTCTTCAGTCCTTTAAAGAGATCAAGTTACACTCGGCAAGGGCATGTTGATACGATTCGTATCTTGGTCCAAGAATTGATCGTAAGGCACGTTTTTGAATGTGTTCGATTTGTGATTCTTGACTTAGAGTTAACGAAGAATGCCACACCACACGACAATATTCCAGTATTGGCCTTATGTAGGAAACAAATACTGTAACAAGATCCTGTTGAGGCATTGTGAATCGTAGAAGGTAGAGCTTTCTTGAAGCTTTCGACGTAATATAGTTGACATGATCAGTCCATTTAAGGTCTTTACTGATGATTACACCGAGAAGTTTCACTTTTTCATTGTCCGAGATCAGCTCGTCGTTGTTCACGACTTCTGTCGGTGGAAGCTGCCAACGAGTGAAAGAGACTCTCATGACCTGGCATTTGGCAGGGTTGAGGCGCATATTTGATTCGATACACCAATCCACAAACCCTGACAAAGTGGTTTCTAAGGTCGTCGGACCATTCAACTTGTGTGATTCAGCAATAGTTAGGTCGTCAACATACATGTACTTCCACCTAGAACAGTGAGATGTCTGAAGAGCATCGTTGACGATCGCTAGAAATACCAAGGGCCCCAAACGTGTCCCTTGAGGAACCCCGGCTGAAATCGTAAGTGGCATGGATTGTTGACCATTGTAGCATACTTGCTGAGTTCGCTCATTGAGAAAACTGCACATCCAGGGCAGCAATGGTGGTCGTGTGCCCATAGAGTACAATTTTGTGATGGCGATGCTGTGGTTAACCAAATCGAAGGCTTTGGAGAAATTCGTTAGCACAACTGTCGTGATTGACCCAGGCTTGTCAGCGTTCGCTTGTAGGTAGTCCAGTAGTTGCAGAAGGTAATGGCTTGTCGACAACCCAGTGCGATTACCAAACTGCTGTGGGTCGATATTTTTAGAGATATCAGCCATGATCATTTTCGATGCAAAAAATTCCAAGAGCTTTGCGAAGAAGTCAGTCAAAGCAACAGGACACAACTTCTGTAAGGTAGGTGGAGATTCCTTTCGTAGTGGAACAATGATCGACTTTTTCCAACGACTTGGAACTATTCCCTGTGCAAAGGACGCATTGAAAATGTCGCAAAAGGGAGAGCTGAGTTCCACTGCGAATTCTCTAATTAGCCGAGGGGAGATTCCATCTGGACCACCACTCTTGCCGACGGGTGTCTTGGACAATTCTTTATACACTGTCCATGGTTGTACAGTTGGTAATATGGTCTCTTGAAACGGTCTGAAAGCAGGAATCTCAATGATGTCAAGTGGTAGAGTGTCTTTTCCGATGCTTACAAAGTAATCATTTATGGCATTTGAGATTGCCAACATGTCCTCTGCATCGATTCCAGGCAACGAGATGACCATTTCTTGTTGTTTATTCGATGTCATCAGTTTTATGTAGCGATACCAAGAACCAGGGTTTTCGCTTTTCAAATGTTGGACGCGATCCTTGTAAAAGGCTTTCTGTGCAAGTCTGATGGCTCGTTGCACTTTATTTCGGAGACTGCGCCATGTCTGAGAACCACTGTGGAAAGCACTTTGTCGTTGGTGTATAAGCTGTTTGATTCTTGGTGTCATCCCCTTTCAATTTATCTGTTGCTTTAGGGCCTACATTGATCACATAATAGCAGTTGTCACATTGATAATATACTAGTATCATAAACCATCACAAGTCAAATTATTGGAAAAAGTTTTTCAAGTCTTATGAGTAATTATGAATGTTTGCATTTACCCCCACACCAATAAATAAATAAAATTTAAACAAATTTAGTTAAAAAACTAAAATTTAAATTAAAAAAAAAAATACTTCAAAGAAAAGAGAGTCTAGACATAGGCCTATAGACTTCTAGACCGAGTCTACAAGATGAAATATAAAACCTCATTGGTGCTAAGTTGCTCCCCGCATTTTCGTCAAAGGACTTCTCTCAAGATTTGGGGGGGGGGGTGGTGGTGGAGTCTGGAGATGGAGGAATGGTAAAGGATTTGCCTTTATCATCATCTTGAACCAAGCTTTTCATCATGTCTGCTTTCTGGGCATCATCACTGTCAAAATAAAACAAGAATAGTGATCTAATTAACTTACATTTTATCGTATTCCAATCCAACAAGACAATAATCAATGGCATAGACTAATGCATAATAAATCCATTGAATAGTAGGCAAAAAAAATGTTAACAACAATAATAATGTCTCCCTTTAAATTGCACAAAAATGAGCCCAACTATAAAATGTCAAATGTATACTGGATTTTATTTACAACCCAAGATTTAAAGGATGTATAGACCTCTAATCCAGAAACATTCAATATCATTATTTGGGCCAAGAGGCAAGACTATGGAGAAAGAAGATTGAAATTAAGGTATTAATGAAGAGAGATAAAAATAGAAATGATGGACAGGTGATCTCTGAAAGTCTGATTCTAGAGCGAAAAAGAAAAAGAGCATTTATTTTCAGAATCCATTTAGAGTCTAGTCCTAAGATTAGACCAAGGTGCTCTGTCTTCTCTGGGAGCCCCCCCCCCCAGCCAGGCCTAGATTATGATTATTTAATAGTCTTAAATCGATCCTTGCTAAGCCTAGCTAAGCGGTAAGCCTATATAATGAATGTTTCCGCTTAAGAAAGGAAATAGGAAAGTGTGAGAATTCCAAATTGTGGTTTATATTGAAATTAAGAAAATGTGTAAAAAGAAATATATATTGTATAAGAATACTTGAAGAAACCATCACATTATAGGAAATGGTTTATAAAAGTTATAGGAATATGTGCTATGATGAAATTCGTAAAGTAAACGTGCATATTTTCATAAAAAATTTGATGATGTCAAACACGATATGAAGAAAACATGGCATGCTATAAATGATGTTCTAAATAAACCGCATCGAAAAAATATGTTCAATAGTATTAAGTTGAAGGTGAATTATAGATGATAAACAAAAAATAACTGAGATTTTTAATGACTACTAGTAACATTGGCAATAAGAAGTCTAAGCAGTTACCCAACTGTACAGATTGTAATATAACACAATACTTGAATGGTGATAATACAAAATCAATGTTTTTAAAGGCAATAACCCAATCAGATATTATCAAAGTTGTAACTAGCCTTGATGTACAAAAAAGTCCCGGACATGATAACATTGATCCTCTTGTTGTAAAAAAATCTGTTCATTTAATTGCATCCCCTTTGTGCCATATTTTTATTTCGTCATTCGAGCAAGGTATTTTCCAAATGATTTAAAAATTGGCTAAAGTAATCCCGATCTATAAAAAGGGTGACAAATGCTTACATGTATGTACAAATTACAGACCTGTATCTATCTTGTCAATTTTCTCTAAAATATTCGAAAAATTAGTTCATGAAAGATTAATGTCATTCTTAAATATAAACAATATTTTACATAATAAACAATTTGGTTTTCGTCATGGTTTCGGCACAAATCTGGCACTTTTTGAATTTATGAATCATGTAACATCGGAATTTAAAAACAAAAAAATAGTATTTGGCCTTTTCCTAGATCTTTCTAAGGCGTTCGACACGCTTGATCATACAATACTCATTAAAAAAATGGCACATTATGGTATAAGAGGAAATGTTTCAAACTGGTTTAAAAGCTATTTATCCAATTGCAACAGTATGTTTATATTGATCAATGTATGTCACATCGCAAACCCCTTCCAATAGGTGTGCCACAGGGCTCGGTATTAGGCCCGCTACTGTTTTTATTGTACATAAATGACCTACAGTTTGTGAGTAATATTCTCTGTTCAATTATTTTTGCAGATGATACCAATCTTTTTATGTCAGCTAGGGACATGCACGAAATGAATAAACAATTTAACACTGAGTTAGAAAAAGTAAATTCCTGGTTTTTAATCAATAAACTCTCAATTAACTATGAAAAAACATGTTTCATGGTTTTTAAAACACGTAATAGAAATATAGATAATAGTAATATAAATGTACAAATTGGTCAACACAGTATTAAGCAGGTGAAATATACAAAATTCTTAGGAATAATTATTGATGATTGCTTAAATTGGAAAGAACACGTTAAACATATATCATGTAAAATATCTAAAGTAATAGGTGTGCTAAATAGGTTGAAGATAATTCTTCCACTGCGAATTCTTGTCAGTCTGTATCAAACTATGATTTTACCATATTTATCTTATTGTACACTTGTATTGGGAAATTGTGCAATTACTACATTGAATAGAATAATTGTATTACAAAAACGTGCAATCCGTACAGTCACAAATTCTCACTATCTGCAATCAACCAATCCTCTTTTTCATAAGTTAAATACGTTGAAAGTGTCGGACCTTCATATCACTCAAGTTGCCAATTTTATGTATTCTTATTTTAAAGGTGTTTTACCATCAGTATTCAATGATTATTTTATAACTAATAGACATATCAATCGATATCAAACCAGAAACTCAAACAATCTGCATATACCCTTTTACTATTATAATATATCAAGGACCACAGTGAAATATTTTGGACCCAAACTTTGGAACACTTTACCAGCCGAACTAAAAACCTGTCCGTCGCTAAATTCATTCAAAAGAAAGCATAAACAATACATTATTGATTCTTACCTTCCCACCCACTGATTATTTGTATTTAATTAATTGTTTGCTGTTTGCCCCTAGTTTATTGTTGTTTTTAGGTTAAGTTATTTATGTCTTTATATGTTGGGGTTCTGCCTCGAAAGGCCAATGGCTATGCGGTTCCCTCCACATATTCATTTTGTTGTTTACATTTATTCTGATGTTGTACTGTTGCTAAGCTTTTTTTGTTTTGTTGTTGTATTATATCTAATTTACTATTTGATTTTTCTTTTACAATGTATATTTATATGTTTTTAATGAACTGGAAAAATATAACTTGAACTTGAACTTGAACTTGAACTAAAGGCTTACCTCAGTGTAACTCAAACAAACAATCACCTCAGCCTGAGGCTGAGGTAAGGAAGCCTTACTTTTAGGAATAAGGCTAAGCTTAGGCTAGGCCTTTAGTCTTACTCTTACTAGCCAAGCCCAAGGCCTCGATCTAGTTACTGAGCGAGAAATATCACCGATATTCTTTAATATTTGGCTATAAATCTGTGCAACCAATGCAAGAAGGTTGAATGATTCCGTCTAAAAAGGCTAAGCCTGCTAAGACTAAGTACCATAAGTATAGGACAAGCATTAAAAAAAAAAAAAAAATAAATCTCGAGCGACGGCCTGAGGTTGATATCTTCCGTAGATATCGACATCATCACTCGGTCTCGCAGCACACACACGAAACCCGGCACGAGTCACCTCGCAATTTTCGCATCACATCTTATTTACCGCATCCCAAAAATAAATTTCTTGTCTATAGATTACGATTAAATTTTAGTATGAGCAAAAACAGGTGTCAAATAATCAACTTACATACCTTTTATATCAGTCTCAAAACGGGATCAAGGTATAAAACAGTAGAATACACGGCTCTTCTGAAACAGTACAGCTTGTGCAAGCATCGCAGGATCAGCAAATTATAGCAGAAAGACGTTATCACAACCTCACTAATCCATAGTGGGTTTTATTGTGTGCAAAATCATAAAAATCACAATCTCTTTTAGTTTATATTTTTTATGAAATACAAAATAAGTTTTATTGTATTAATTTAAATAATTTCATATCTCAGAATTATTTCTTTAAAAATGTTAAAAATGAACAAACGAAAAAAAATCAACTCTACAATCTACCAACAAAGTTTTCTGGAAAAACAGGGGTACCAAAATCTGAGCGGAGTGGACCTTCCTAACAGCAACACAGTTTTGTGTTGTCGCCCTCTACGTTCGTTGGTTACAAATTTTGAAAAAGACTAAAGACAAAGAGAGTTGAGGAGCAAGATGATCACCAATGTCTACCAATAAAGCACCAGAATAGAATAACATGCATAATAATTTCATATCTCAGAATTATTTCTTTAAAAATTTTTAAAATGAACAAACGAAAAAAAATAAACTCTACAATCTACCAAAAAAGTTCTCTGGAAAAACAGGGGTACCAAAAGCTGAGCGGAGTGGACCTTTCTAACAGCAACACAGTTTTGTGTTGTCGCCCTCTACGTTCGTTGGTTACAAATTTTGAAAAAGACTAGAGACAAAGAGAGTTGGGGAGCAACATGATCACCAATGTCTACCAATAAAGCACCAGAATAGAATAACATGCAATAAAAGAGTGACATGAAACCAATAATTTAAGTCATGTGAACAGTTCTGTATAGAATGATTCCATTTGATTTCATGCAGTTTTACATTTCAAGAATAAACAATATACATGTACATTGCCTCATACTATCATAGCATTACACTCTAAAAGAGTAAAAGAGGAAAAAACTCTAATAAAAGGGATTCCCGGACATTTGCTCTGGTGACAAATGCTCTGCTGTAAAGTCCATCCATTAATCAAATGACTAAATATGGCCGTGGACTTACATGTAATACTACAGTCTGTGTCAAATAAAATGGTACAGTTCAGAAACATTTTTTTATAGTATAAGGATATATTACAACCTGGTATTGTTTGGTATTTTCATTAAGCAGGAAAATCAGACTGTCTTCTGCAATTTTTTTCATCACATTTGGTGCTGTAGTTTTTGAGACATGACTAGTTTTCTACAATCAAGAAAAATCAATTTTTCGCACGCCGTCTGATGCCTTTGTGTACGTTTCGCATAATAACCATGAATTCAGCGCTCCAGAACAATGGAAATGCGCAATTTCGATTTGTTCCTCGTCGCACAAAATATAGCATAACTTTTGTTTTACGAAAGCAAATTATAAAGAACAAAGCGCATCAGCAAGGAAAATCTTTTGGCTTTAATTTGATACCACATACACACACACTATTTGAAAATATTTCACACCTAAATTATTTTTTTTGACACAGACTGTATACCCTAACGTAAACCCTATTGCAACCCTAACCCTAAATCTTGAGCGAAAGCTCAGAGCAATTGTTGCAGGAGAAAATGAAGCATCAGATATAAAAGAGGTGAGCTTACCTTGGCATCTACAATGCTCTGTATTTCTTGGAGTACCTCAGGGGGAGTTATTTCACCAAGTTGTTTTCTCAGTTGTCGGTATAGACTGTTAGTCTCTTGATAGAAACTAAATTTACCCTGTAAACAAACAAAACACGGAGTGAGAATCAAAATAACAAGATAACTGTAAATACATTTCAAACATATTTTCACCAATAGTCAATTTAGTTGATAAAACACTCTGACTTTCAGTACTATAAGCACAGGGGATCAGTGCTATTTGCACCCTAAATGCTGCCAAAAGCCATGGAAAATCAGGAAACAACCCTTGTAATACTTGTTTTTTCTCATAGGATTTCATATTTTGGTGTAAATATTCATATTTTGAATGATGGGACTATATAAACGAAAACAACATGATTCAGCCAATTATTAAGTTCTGCTGGAAACCAACACCCCCCCCCCCCCCCCCCCCCCCCCCCCCCCCTCCTCCCCCACCTGATGACTTTTGACTTTTTATATTACATCTGACCTATCTATGTCTACAATATTTTCACATGTGACCATGAAAATATAAGACAACTTCTTATCAAATTTATTGACTTTTCCCAAATTTGAGACATTTTCCCTGACTTTTCCCAGATTTGCGGCATTTTCCCCTGAATTTTCCCTGACTTGAAAAAGTGAAACTCATATCCCAAGTTTTCCCTGATTTCCAGGCAGAAAGTTGGAGTTAATAAAGCAGAGTTGAGTTACATACATGTATCATACTTACAGACATTAGATTCTTGACCAGTTTGACCTGTAGTCTACTTTGTGGGTCTAGTTTCTTCAAACGAGAGATAGTAATAACAAACAGTGATAAGTGGTCTGAAAGATCACCCTGAAATCAGAACAGAAAAGATTATGAAAAGCATTAGAATATTGTCATTATTAATGTAACCTCAAAATTAAAATGACTAGACACATGTGTCTGTTGCTTGAAGAGATTCATGAGGTTGGATTCATGAGTAATGGACCATGATTTCACACAGGTTATGTTTTCTAGGTTGTTGGTTCTTAACAATCTAGTGTTGAAAAATAGCAACATGATCACAACAAAACATGTCTGTGTACGTGTTAGAGTCAAGCCTGTTGCTGGAATGGATTTAGGTTAATTCTCATGGACAGGCTTTAATGTTTAGAGCCAGTAACCAAGACAAAGTCGAGTGTGACGTCAGCAATTTTGTACTCTTTTCACATTAGGGTTCCCATTAGCTTTGATGACAATGCTACCATGGCATGAAAACCAGGATTAATTTTCTACAAATTTGAGAGAGATGACATAACTTATACTCAGAAAGTAACTGCATGTAGTTTCTGTTTATCAGATAATGACTGAGCTACATGACAATGTTCCAAGAGGTGTTAAGGCCACCGCACACCTTACGACTGGTCTACGATCCGATTTTGGAACAAATCGCATTTTGCTTATTTTCCGAAAGTATGAATGAATAGAATCTTATCATTAGAAGTTCAAATGAACTGTAAGAGTAGTCATATCGAATTTCGGAAAATTACAAGCCTTCATTTAAAAGTGAAGGGCAAATTGGTTTGAAATCGTAGCCAATCATGCGATTGCTATGACGTCATTACGATTAGATAATGAATTTGCTTTTATTTTAATAAGGAGGTTACATAGTCACAGATTTGAACATATAAGTATTCCCGTGATGATTTAGAAGTCTGCACAGTATGACGTTCTATTTCTAAATACCCACATCAATGTTATGACGTTTTAATAGACAATCAAGTCGCAGACCAATCGTAAGGTGTGCGGTGGCCTTTAGGAAAGGGGGTGGTTTTATATCTGATATTTGGCAAGTAACTGCATGTTGTTTTTCTGTATAACAGATAATGTCTTACCTGGATTACAATGTTCTAAGAGGTGTTAGGAAAAGGGGTGGTTTTATATCTGATATTTAGCAAGTAACTGCATGTTGTTTTTCTGTATAACAGATAATGTCTTACCTGGATTGCAATGTTCTAAGAGGTGTTAGGAAAAGTGGTGGTTTTATACCTGATATTTAGCAAGTAACTGCATGTTGTTTTTCTGTATAACAGATAATGTCTTACCTGGATGACAATGTTCTAAGAGGTGTTAGCAAAAGGGGTGGTTTTATATCTGATATTTAGCAAGTAACTGCATGTTGTTTGTCTGTATAACAGATAATGTCTTTATACCTGGATTACAATGTTTTAAGAGGTGTTAGGAAAAGGGGTGGTTTTATACCTGATATTTAGCAAGTAACTGCATGTTGTTTCTGTTTGGTGGAAGGCTGGACGGTGCTCCTGACTGAATCTCCAGGCCATCAATCAGCTTTTGGAACTATAGAATCAAACACAATATTAAACATGTTATGGCCATTTGCTCCAAAATACAGTCTAATCCTGCTATAATGAGTTGCTTTTGAACAACCAAATAACACATAGTTGTGCATATTTGTTTCTATTTGGACCAGGAAAGTTGCCTCGTTACAGCAAACTCTTGTTCTACATGTATCTATATGTATACACATTATGATAACAGTAGACTGTATCCTTTACGAGTTTCTGTTTATATCAGATAAACAGGGTAAAACAATCATCAGTCAGCAGATTCAACGTAGACTTTGTAGCCTCCAAACCAACATGCAAGCAGTTCCTTTTGTAAGTCAAAATGAGATAGATTTACAAGTAGTTCGAATAAAAATGAAACTGGCAACATGAAGAAAAATGTTAAATCACTATTTTCACACATTAATTAAGAATTTTTTATGCATTTTGTGATCTTCATAAACAAAGAGTCATGTATAAGTATGAATTTCAACTCTTTTAAAGGTTTTAGGAGTGAAATAAAAATATAAATGGTGCCAATTTAAGGATCAAAGAATGATTCAAAGACCTTTTATACGTCTATAGGCATTAGACACTGGTCTTGGCCAGTCTTACCTCAGGGATACTCGAATCAATCTTTGCCTGGACCTTCATGATATCTGTATAGATATCCATTAGCTGCTGCAGACACGTGTTCACCAAGCTTTCGTCATCTAGCGCTCTTTGGTGTTCCTCCACTTGTACCGCTTGGAGTTGATCTTTACAGGGATGGCATATTCGCAGATATAAACAATCATCTGGCTCAACCTCAGGGCTCTATGAACAAGAGAAATATGAACTGTCAGCTCAACATACCCATATTATAATTTAACTTTAGAAAAATCCATCTTCATCTAGCGAAATCTGGTGATCTTCGACTTGTATTGCTTGGAGATGATCTTTACAGGTATGGCATATTCGCAGATATAGACAGTCACCAGTCTCAACCTCTGGACTCTATGGATAGACAATGGACAAGTGAACTATCAGCACAACGTACAACATTTCCTTTTACTTTTAAACTCTCTGGTAATCCTAAACTTGTGTTGCTAGGAGTTGATCTTTAGAGGGATGGCATATTCGCAGATAGAGACAATCATTCAGTTCCACCTCTGGGCTCTATTGACAGACAATGGAACAAAGGAACTGTCAGCTCAGCATAGCATACACTGTACATGTACCAACATTACACATTACTTTTAGAATCCATCTTCATCTAGGGCCATATTTGCCTCACAACCAGTATAATTCATTACATACCAAAACGAAAAATATTTCTGATTAATTGATACCTGACCTTTTCAAATCAATTCCTACCATGAATGATTTAGTTGTTAATCCAAGGTAGCCCCAATATATTATATATTATATACCTCATTTTAAGAATCTTTAATAATCCTGTCTTCTGATTGGTTGAAAGTGCAGTCATAATCTGACCTATGGCCGCCATAGACATTTTTCCCGGTTTTACCGGTCAATAGAACATTTTTACAGTACTTTTTGCCCATGGGCATAGTGCGATCCCCATTTGTTTACGTGCAAGGCTGCTGCGCATGCGCTTTATTTCAGATACCATAATTTGCAGCGCGATTTGGTCGATAATTTTAGACAACTCCGCTGCTTGTGCGTCAACACGCGTGCGCGCAGCGTAGACAAATTCTTTCGTCGCGCTAGAACGGATCCCAGATTTCTAGTTGAGCGTTAAGCCTGAATTCCGATGACGATGTTGATCTAAACAAGCGATTTAGTCCAGGCTAGAGACCATGCAACCTTGTTTTTTTATATATACAATGTTTTTTGATGGTTCTTTGTCAATTCGAGGGTGCTGATTCCAAATCCGATGGGTGCCAGACGCGAAACCTTGAGCATTTTTCACAAATCGCGAAAATTCAAAATGGCCGCCAAGATGGCCGCCAAAATATGAAAATGAGTATTCCAATGGTATTTCCGAGGTTGTTTTGGTGGTTTCCTGTCAATTCGAGGGTGCTGATTCCAAATCCGATGAGTGCCAGTCTCGAAACCTCGTGTATTTTACGCAAATTGCTAAAATTCAAAATGGCTGCCAAAGTGGCCGCCAAAACTGGAAATCAGTATTCCAAGGGTATTTCTGAGATTGTTTTGGTGGTTTCTTATAAATTCGAGGGTGCTGATTCCAAATTTGATGAGTGCCAGCCGCGAAACCCAACAGATTTTATGCAAATCGCTAAAATTCAATATGGCTGCCAAAATGGCCGCCCAATTGACAATGCGTGTTATATGGGTATATTTCAAGGCGTTTTGGTGGTTTCTTGTCCATTCGAAGGCGCTGATTCCAAATCCGATGAGTACCAGCCACAAAAACCTACAGGATTTATGTAAACCGCTAAAATTGTTTGCCTAAAAATTAAAATGTGTATCATTTTAGAGGTTGTTTTAGTGGTTTCTTGTCGATTTGAGGGTGCTGATTCCAAATCCGATGAGTGACAACCGTGAAACCCTGCTAAAATCCAAAACGGCCGCCAAGAGAAATGAAAAGGCGCATTTTATTGTGATCTAAGTTTTTTTTTTATAATTTTTTTTTTTTTCAATTGAGAATGCCGATTCAAAATCTTATTAGTAGAGGCACAAAAACCTAAGCATTTTGCGCAAATCGTCAATATTCGCTGGCATCAGCCATACCGTTAAAAAATTTCTATATGTATATCCGAGGTTATAGTATAGCTTTTTGGCAAGTTCATGGCTCTGATTCCAAATTCGATGGGTACCTTTCAGCGAAATTTTGATTTTATTTACGGAAATGACATGGGCAGGTGAAAACGGCCGACAGTCATGAAAAAGGCTTATTAATTCCAAATGAAAGCAAATTTGTGATTTCATCGGTATTTCTTATGTTTTCTAGTGGTTCTTGTTAATTTAAGGGTAGGCCCTAGGCCTATTCATTCAACATTACGCGAGTCCTAGAAATAGAACATTTAGCATTTTCTTGATAGCAAAATGAGTCATAATGATTCAGTATTGGATTTTTTTTTTTTTTCATATTGTATATCGCATATTTTGTAAGACATGCAAAAATATATTCATGTCTCACTGCACTATTACAGACATAATACAAATTTTTTTTTATAATTCAAAGACTGGGTTTGAGAGTGATCCTGACATCAAAAAGATATTCTTGGATTTTTTTTCCTAGACAGAATAGAGGCTGTAAATGAAATACTGGGTTTTCCTTATAACCCGTTAATGGTTTATGAACAACAGGAGACACTTTACATAAACTAAATGATCGAACACGACTAAATAAAATATAATTGTTCTGAGTCAGACTAGATGCACGATATAGGCGTACATCTTATACATGTCAGTGGCGGATCCAAGGGGGGGGGGGAAGGCGGAGGGTGCGAGCACCCCCGTAATATAGGAAGAATGATATAAAATGCATTCCTTTTGTACACGAACCTTTGTTTATTTTATCAGCGCTCCCCGTAAGATTTGACTTTATCCTACCCCTATAGGTAATGATGACTTTCTTGAAGGCCAAAAAAGAATTAACAACTGAGGGAATGATTTTGATTAGGAAGAGACTCATGTTTGGAGGGCATTTTCGTGTGGTGGTGGGGGAGCCTCAATGGTCCAGTGCTGGTAGGACGGTTAGCTTACCCTATGACAGTAAACAACCAAAAGAGTCTCATAACTTATTATTGGCAATGTATAGCCATAATAGATTTTACATTACTTGGTTGCCACATTCTTTCCACTATTCTTTCTCTCTTTTCTTTTCTTTCTTTTCTGTCATGTGTAATTTGTGGTTGGTACTTATCGGATTTGGAATCAGCGCCTTCGAATTGGCAAGAAACCACCAAAACACCTTGAAATATACCCATATAACACGCATTGCCAATTGGGCGGCCATATTGGCAGCCATTTTGAATTTTAGCGATTTGCACAAAATCAGTTGAGTTTTGCGGCTGGCACTCATTGAATTTTGAATCAGCACCCTCGAATTGATAAGGAACCACCAAAACAACCCCCAAAATACCCTTAGAATACTAATTTCCAGTTGTGGCGGCCATTTTGGCAGCCATATTGAATTTTAGCGATTTGCGTAAAATCTGTTGGGTTTCGCGGCTGGCACTCATCAAATTTGGAATCAGCACCCTCGAATTTATAAGAAACCACCAAAACAATCTCAGAAATACCCTTGGAATACTGATTTCCAGTTTTGGCGGCCATTTTAGCAGCCATTTTGAATTTTAGCAATTTGCGTAAAATACACGAGGTTTCGAGACTGGCACTCATCGGATTTGGAATCAGCACCCTCGAATTGACAAGAAACCACCAAAACAACCTCGGAAATACCATTGGAATACTCATTTTCATATTTGGCGGCCATCTTGGCGGCCATTTTGAATTTTCGCGATTTGTGAAAAATGCTCAAGGTTTGCGGTCTGGCACCCATCGGATTTGGAATCAGCACCCTCGAATTGACAAAGAACCATCAAAAAACATTGTATATATAAAAAAACAAGGTTCAAATATGTTCCTATGGTGCCTAGCCTGGACTAATTTAGAGGTTAATCTGGAGGGCCTGCTTGTAAGTAGAATGCAAATGTGTTGCCTGTGCATGTGGTGAGCATGCATTGTGGCCTGCAGAGCCAGAGGCTCGAACTGACTTAACTTTCAATCATGACTCTAGGCTAGTCTAGATCTAACGTTATTTTAGAATCTAAGTTAGATCGTAGACTTCACTTAGACTTAGTTCTAGGTCAAAATTAGATCATGTTTGTTGTTTTTAGATTCGGCATATAAAATATATATTGACTGCTTTTATTTTCGGGACATGGTCGTTTCTAGACTGCTCTCGGGAATCTCCGAATCTGCCATAACCCGCGACCTGCGGTCTTGGGTTATAGCAGATGCGGAGATTCCCTTGAGCAGGATCTAGAAACGACCATGTCCCTCAAAGCAGTCAATATATCTATACTATTAAATTATTCACTCAATCATACTCCATATAAAGCAGTATATAAGCATGTTACTTCTTGTTCGGCATTTTTCATTGTTAATTTTTGTATTTTTGCACTATGATTTTGATATGTAATTTTTAATTAATTTTGTTTTATATACATGTATTTCTTAAGTGTGTATGTTTATGTAAATTTTATTTGTAAATTCGATATGTATCAGCTTTCAGCTGCAACTTTGAATGTTTCAATAAACCTTTTCAATTTCAATTTCAATTTCCATTTCAATTTCAAGTTCCATTTCAATTTCAATCTGGTGTTCCTTGACTTGAATTGCTTGAAGTTGATCTTTACAGGGATGGCATATTCGCAGATATAGACAGTCATCAGGCTCAACCTCTGGACTCTATGGGCGGACAGCACAACATATGAACTGTTAGCTAAAATATACCAACATTATAATTTAGCTTGGGCCATCTCGGGCCATCTGGTGTTCCTTGATTTGAATCGCTTGGAGTTGATCTTTACAGGGATGGCACATTCGCAGAAATAGACAGTCATCAGGCTCAACTTCTGGACTCTATGTACAGACAATGAATGTGATTAATATAGCACCAAAGATCATGTTTCAGTCGTTCGTAAAGTCATTTGTAAGAACGACTTGATGAAACACCCCTAGCATGGTCAAGAGTTAGACTAATCTGAATTTTTACCCCTATAACCCCTGATGAAACAGCCCAGACAAGTCTGACATGTCATACGAATAGAAGAATACATATACCCGGTAGATCTAAAGCTTCTTACCCCTATGACTTTAATTATAGCCCAGCGTGGTCTCGAGCCCAACTCAGCATGGTCTGACTTGTCAGGGATATACAGGAGCAGATCCTTGGAGGACTGAGGCTTGCAGACCAGCTTTCCACAGATTCGACAATTTTTCTTGCTCTCCACTTTCCCATAGGGACGGTTACAGCATTGACAACTGGTTCCTTCACTCTGTTAGAATGATAATCAAAATTGTGTATATTGAACCCGTTGTATACTAAGCCCGCATATATGCGGGCTAGAGAAACCTAGAACGTCCCTCTTGTCGACCGTTTATTTCACTCATGATTGCATAAACATATAAAGACCTCATATAATTTAAATTATCTGACATTGATTAATTTAAAACTGTCTTTGTTTCACCTTGAAATGAAAAGAATTTCTCACAAGCAAGTTTCACAATCACGATTCTATCGGTTTTTATAAAAAATTCTCAGTATACAACGGGTTAATTTCTTCCCCCCAAAAATAACAGTCAGTTAATAACAGTTTGCAGCTATTTCATAACAACAATAAAGCATAACTTTTTTTAGTGCTTCTGATACAATTTTCCTCAGATTACTTTTACAATCTATTTTCATGATTCACCATAAATACTAAAATTTGGTTTTAAGAATGAATATCTCTAACAGAGGACTAAGCGCATCTTTCGTTGTTTCTGTGAAGGGAGCGCATCCTCAGCCAGCTGTCATAGCGACTGCATGCACCTGCTCTCTGAGAATGCACTCCCTAGTACTTTTCATTGCAAATACTCCTGACGAAGACGGATGTCCCTCGAAAATTTGAGAAGTAATGAATAAAGAAATTGGCGTAAATGCATTATCTTAACAATTTGTTTTTTGTTTGATGACTGCCAATATGTGAAACTCTATAATGTATATATAAAGCTGCTACTCACTACCCAGGTGGACGGCTTCTGCCAGTCTGGTACACCCTGGCTCACGACCTTTGACATGCTACGTTTCAATATGCTGAATGGATTCCAATTTTGTGCCCCGCCAACATTCGTGACCGACGATGGACTAGTAGCCTGGGGTGTGGTGGCGCCAGATGAATGATGGGTTTGGAAACCTTCCACAAGATTCTTGCATACTCTATTTATAACTGCCCTGTAGATATTGAAATTCAAATTTGAATTTATTTTTTTAACTGAAATTGGAAATTGAAAATGTAATTGGAGAGTAAGGTATGAAGTTACTGCCATTGAAACTGAGTTGATTGTTTTTGTATCTGATATTATTTTGACGTTTCAAAAAGAAATTGTAATTGCAAACACTATTTTGAGACACTCTACCCGTATGATATTGTGCAAATGTTGTAATATAGTTCTTCTCTTTCTTCTTCCTATTATTATGAGTCACCTTTTACAATGCCCTCTTCAGCCTAACCCCTGTTCCCATGTGGATCTTACTACTCTTTCTCCTAATGGGATTCGGATTCAGTTTCAGATTCTAATTCCTCGAAGAAACAAACATAAATAATGATCTATCAAATGTAAACAGCAATAATGATCAATCATACAGAACAATGACAGAAGGGACTCGAGAAGAAGAAGATTACTACTAATACTTTATGATCAATCATTACTTCTCAATATACTTCAAATCCAAAAGAATAAAGGCTTTACAACATCTACGAGATTATGTGTGAAATACAAATATACATGTATGTGCATAAAATTTGTGAACAGTCAAATTACCTGGACAATTTAGAATTGTCCAATTTTTGACGAGCTGTGCGGAACAGATGAATATCATACGTCCAGCTCCTTGAGTGACCTATCTCTTGTTGTTTAGCATCAAAACATTTCTCACAAACCTGAAATAATAGACATAAATACAATGTGCTGAATCAAATAATGTGTTTAAGCCATAGCACTACAGCAATTTCCAAAGGTCTAAAAAAAAATCACCTTTCTCCTCAAATATGCACAAATTTGATTTTTCTGTAATTTCATTTGACATATATATTAAATATTCAATAATTCTTCAATAAGGATTATACTTTTATAGTGACTCAAGCATTTTCTCTGCATTGAAATTTAGAGATTTTAATGATTATTTTGTATTCAAAATATTCTTATTCTGGTTTTTGACAACAAAAAAATGAAGAAAAAAAATGGACAAAATATTGTCATATTTCCTTTGTGAATTTGGACCGTTAAGTCTTAATTGATGGATGTGAGTTAAATGCCTTTCTGTGTATAAGCCACTGAACTTTATGAACTGGAATTGCTATCACGATCAAGTGCATGAGGCAAGTGCAAGTACTTTGCGGCATGTTGTTTTCACCAATTAGCAGACTCACATACACCATACGCATCTGCACCAGTGAAGTATAGAGTTATGTTTGAAGTGACAAATTTTAAGAACATGAATCGTGCAAAAGACAGCATCTCAAAAATACCCTCAATTCCAATTTGATCTGTATAATCATAATGCTGTGAAGTAAAAAAAATAATCAGAACATTGTCACCCCAGTATGCACATATGTACCAAGAATGAATATGATGGCAGCTGGGGATTTCCGTTGGCTTCATGTAATGGGCCTTTGGACAATTGAGCCGATTCCTTTTCAGGGTATAGACAATTTGGTTCGGGGAATGTTTTGTCTTGTAGCGGCCATGGCTGGGGCCGGGGCTTCCAGTATCCGTAACAAAGAAAAATGAACATATGCGCATACATATGAACACCTAGCTCATTACGGATTGGCTGATAGCCCATTGGAAGCCCCTCAGCTGTGGCCGCCACATGTAACATTGGATTGTTCTATAAAGCAGATGATGTCTTACTTTGCACAACCATCCATTAGGATCATAGTCTGCTGTGGGAGAAAGCCTTCTCTTGAACTGCAAACATTTGGCACAGAAAATAAGACCGCATCTGCAATGAAAAAGTTCAAGAAATTAAAGAACCTAATAATCTGTTGAGAGTCAGGGAGAAGTGTATGTATATCACAGGATGACATTGTGCCTCTCAAAAAATAATTTAAATAAAAACAATTCTATAAGAAAATTCTATAAGAAAATGCAATAGAATAGGTAAAGATAATTAAAGAGGGGGAGGGATGTTTAGACGTACAGATGGACAACCCAAAAATATATGGTTACTGCACCAAGTGACCTTCGGTGAAAAGAGTAGCATTGATCCCTTCTTATTCATTTTTGATAGCAAAAGAGCTTCAGAAATGTAGGATCTGAAAGGAAAAGACTCCCCTAAAAGAATTTTAGCCATCAATGTCCACAAGAGAGGTCAACTTACTTTCTGCAGTGATGTTTGGACATTGCCCAGAGAGGGCGGTTGCATGTTTTATTGCTGCAGTTGCTATAATCAGCATTCTTTACCCAGTGAGTTCTGGATACCGCTGTAAATAAAGGAGAATTTATAAACAAATGAAGTCTAATTTAACTCTTTGTGTGCCATGAGCGCAGAACTGCACGTACGTAGGGGTGCCATGAGCGCAATTTTGCACAATAGTACACAAGTCAATTAGACATTCATATTACCGCTCATAGCGGGCAGCAATTATTCGCGCTCTGTATTGTTTGCATTGTATACAAGTCACGCTTTTGGATAAACTACTCTTCGTCATACTGTTACATTTGAAATAACAGCGTATTTATCGTTTTTGGTTTTGTTTTTATTTTTATTTATTTATTTTTTGCTCTTGTTATACGTCCTCATATACTTATGTACATTTGGCATTACAGTAAACTGTACTTGAATACATACACTGTGGGAAAAAAAATCTATAAAGTTCTTCATTTTAAAGGCTGATTTATGGCGACAAAAGAAGAAGGAGATCCCTCTGATGTTCCCTTTCACTTCCCGCTAAGCCGGATATCGACAATGACCAGGACCAGGGTAGTTTCAATGGGGAGATCACCCCATTGTCAAGGGTAGATGACCAGGGAGCAAGATTTCTATGGGGAGATTACCCCAATGTCAAGAGTGGCTTACAGGGCTGGGGGATTCAATGGGAGGGATTACCCCTTTGTCAAGAGTGGCTGAGAGGGACACTTTGATCTTTCTTTTCCTTTGAACTTTTTAAAAATAAACTATAACCCTAGTATTTTATTGTTAGTATGAGAGTATGATATACCAAAAGAAAGCTTAGAAGTTCACCTTGCTAATGCATTTGGTTTGGAAGTATGTCTTCATTGGTTAATAAGACATTTTGGAGGAATTAAAAGATGTCATGAATAAAAAATTAAACAATATGTATTTATGATTATTATAAAAAATGATAATAAATAATGCCACGAGTGTGGCATCATCAAAACGGAAATTTTATACTTTAAACTTTGCTACACAATATTTTTGTTAGGTTCAAGCAGTAAAAAGTTATAGCAAGTTGATTCAGCACACTCTATAAAGATTGGCCTTAAATGCGTGTCCCTGAAATAATGTGGCACAGGCCGGTTTTTTAAGTGGCGCATAAAGAGTTAAAAGATTATTCTGATTGATAATTTTATTCGTTCAGATTCTTTGATCATTTATTACAATGTGTATTGTCCTGCTTCAAACAAATATTCTAGTGGCCAACCAAGTCAAAATACAAGATATTTAGTTGAATGTAGCCATTTTTGGTGGTTATTGGCAGCCAGGCCTACCCTGTTCACTCTTAGCTTTACAGACATTATTCCAATGAGTCGAGCAACCATCAAATTGTCATCATTTTCAAAAAGTGGCTGCAAAGAGACTTTAACAACTGCCAGAAAAATATTTGAGAAAAATATGTTAATTTTTTTTTTCCTCAAAGGCTTAAAAAACTAACCTGTGGTGGCATCATGGTGTTCTTCAAGGTTCTGAGTCCCTGCATCAAAACTTTTCTGAAAACGCTTCAACTCATCCTGGACCGCGTACCACTCCTGTTTGACCTCTGGCCTTAGGTTTGATGATCTCTGACCCCAACCGAGCTGCCATCTCCGCTTTGCATCACCTGATGCAGTGGGCGTGGAAGGCGTAGAAGATCCGGGGTCGTTTCTTTTGTTGAACATCCTCGCTATAATCTTAAGACAATATAAACATGAATTCTTATTAAGCATGTTTAAATGTAAAAATCGACCAAATGCATTTAACATTAAAGCAGTACAAGGGTGGGAGCTGATATTGAGACCTACAAACTTTTTTATAAGTTCATTAACAGTAGATAGGCACTAGACCTAGGCCTACTAGAAAAAAAAAGATTGAAATTTTCTCATGGTTTCTGTGATTTTAGCCGAGGTTTTGGATAATCTGCACTAGTTTGCAGCTATGAATCAATGCTACGTCTGCCATCCTAATCAAATTGCCTGAAAAAGGGCAAGAAATATGGATAGCTTATTCCTGTAAAAAGTGTAATAATCTCCAAAGCAAAGGCCGAAAGATAAAGAAATGAAGAAGGCAAAGTGAAGCACAATAAGTCAATATCACTCACTGCTCAGGAAAATTTGGGAAAGGAGAGTGAAAAATAAATAAAAACAACAATGTTTGCTTTCAGTTTCATCTTGGTGTTTTGTTTTATTTAAAATAAGATAACGATGTCACGTGTAAGAAGCCGTCTAACTGGCTTACCTATAGAATACCCTACTCAGCCTAGGCGACAGAGGGGAGTACCAATGATCGACCAACAGCCATGCAACGACCAACATATCCTGTTCTTTAAACGTTGGTCGTTGGTTGTTGGTTGCTGTTCTCCTCTTCATGTAGGGATATCTATATATAGATCTAATAATCATTCATTGGTTGTTGGTCGTTGGTAGTTGACTTTCAAAAGGAGATTTCCTGTTCTAAATATTGTAATAAATGGAAGTTGGTCGTTGGTTTCTAAAATCTATCTAACTTGTTCTTCAGTTTCATCTCTCCCTATTTTGTTACTTTATCATACGTTGGACATTGGTCGTTGGTCGTTTGTTTTCAGAATGAGAAGATATGTTTAATATTCTTTACCACAACTAGAAACTGGACACATAATTTAATACAATTATTAGGCAGTGGTCGGTGGTCGTTGGTCGTTGTTTTTCTGAATCTGAATCTGAATAGTTGAGTCAGCAAAATGTTTTTGGTGACAATAAGGCCAATTAAAAATGATTCCTAGTTTCTCGTCCCCGCCCGCTTCCTTTTTTACGGCCGCCTCCTTTTTTTTGATATTTGATATTTAA
>CALNVZ010000674.1:19293585-19310037 GCA_940671915.1 Paracentrotus lividus
TAAAAAAAAAAAAGAAAAGTGCAATTAAAATGGGTAAAAACTGCATTTCATGTTTGTGTATTTCCTTGAAGCTTTTTGCTACAAATACCGTAATTAACGGTGTATAAGCCGCACCCACCTTTTGCCGTCGGCAAAAATCAAAAGTTGGGGGTGAAATTATCATTTATCTGAAGAACTCGCATCCAATAATGTACCGAAATATATCCTTCATGGGAAAGCAATTATTTAGTTATAATGATAATGGAATGATTTAGTAGCGAAAATTATATTTATCGCAGAACTTGACGTCGATAATGTTTGGAAATAAATCCTCCATGAATAAAGTCGGAGCGGGTACAACTGCGTAATTAATTATTAAGTTATGGAATGGAAACGTCCGTTTTAAGTAGCGACAATTATTATTTATCGGCAGAACTTGACGTCGATAATGTTCGGAAATAAATCCTCCATGAAATAAAGTCGGAGCGGGTACAATACGTAATAATTATTAAGTTATGGAATGGAAACGTCCCGTTTTAAGTAGCGAAAATTATTATTTATCGGCAAACTTGACGTCGATAATGTTTCGAAATATTCCTTCATGAAATAAAATCGGAGCGGGTACAATTACGTAATAAATTATTTCGTTATGGAATGAAAACGTCCCGTTTTAATAGCGAAATTATTATTTATCGGCAGAACTTAAAGTCGATAATGTTTGAAATAAATCCTCCATGAAATAAAGTACGAGCGGGTACAATTACAATAATTAATTATTAAGTTATGAATGAAAACGTCCCGTTTTAAGTAGCGAAAATTATTATTTATCGGCAGAACTTGACGTCGATAATGTTTCGAAATTAATCCTTTATGGAATAAAATCGGACGGGTACAATTACGTAATTAATTATTAAGTTATGGAATGGAATCGCCCCGTTTTAAGTAGCGAAATAATTATTTATCGCAGAACTTAAAGTCGATAATTTTGGAAATAATCCTCCATGAAAATAAGTCGGAGCGGGTACAATTACGTAATTAATTATTTAGTTATGGAATGATAACGTCCCGTTTTAAGTAGCGAAAATTATTATTTATCGGCAGAACTTAAAGTCGATAATGTTTGGAAATAAATCCTCCATGAAATAAAGTCGGAGCGGGTACAACTACGTAATTAATTATTAAGTTATGGAATGGAAACGTCCCGTTTTAAGTAGCGAAAATTATTATTTATCAGCAGAACTTGACGTCGATAATGTTTCGAAATTAATCCTTCATGGATAAAGTCGGAGCGGGTACAATTCCATAATATTCTTTATTTAGTATGGAATGAAATTTCCCGTTTTTAGTAGCGAAAATTATTATTTATCGACAGAAACTTGACGTCGATAATGTTTCGAAATAATCCTTCATTAAATAAAGTCGGAGAGCGGGTGCAATTACGTAATTAATTATTAAGTTTTGGAATGAAAACGTCCCGTTTTTAGTAGCGAAAATTATTATTTATCGGCAGAACTTATAGTCGATAATGTTTCAAAAGAATCCTTCATGTTTCCTACCAAATTTATTAACGGCTGTTCCCTGCGTGCAATAAAATATCATCAAAACATGACGGTTACATTGACACACCACATGACACAAATTGGTAATGTGACTTACCATGACACACATAGGGGTCAGTTTTGTGACGGACCTTTGGTGTCTTTGACGGTACTATACGTCACAAGATCAGGGGACTTTGACGCAACTTTGACGGACTACTCCCGGGGTCAAGACGTGGTCTTACAAATGACAGCTGCATTAGAATTGAAATACTTTATTAATTTGTCGATTAATTTCTTAATTATCTTTTTAATTAATAATTTTTTAATTTTTTACAATTTTTTTTTTTTTTTTTTTTTTTTTTTTTTTTTTGGCAAGGGTCCATATTTTTGGGTGCGGTTTATACACGGGTGCGGCTTATACACCGTGAATTACAGGGTAGTTTGGCTTTGTACTGACAATATATTCACACGCAATAAATGAAACACAAGTAACTCCGAGTAAACTTAATTCAAATAGACTAGTATTTTTATTTATTTTTTGTTATAAAATGTAGGCCCTATTCATTTATTTAATAATAATAAAAAAATTACAAGTTTTCATTAATCAATAACAATGCAGGGCTGCCAACCCTGAGTGAAAGTTTGGAGTGAGATACTGCGAGGGAGCGAAGCGACCAAGCCGAGGGCGCAAAGCGCCGAGGGGGGGAAGGTGTGGAAGGGGGTATCCCCCCTTCCACGGTAGGGAGCTTTTACAATTGACATTTGAAATGGTGTAATCTGGTGCATACTTAGTCATTGATTTCTACAATTAAAAGCAGGATTCATCTACTAAATTAAGTAACAGGCAACGGTGTCGATTTGTTTTGGCGATTGGGGGGATGATCGTCGATATTCCTCTTTTCCTCAATGTGACACATACGATGGTATATGATCGCAGTCATGAGTCCATTGTTGGGGGGGGGGTAATGTTTGTATATGTTGGGGGGGGGGGTAATGTTGTATATGCTTGTACATGCATATAAATATGAAAAATGTGTTGTATAATGCGAGCGCGAAGCGCGGAGCTGAAATTTTCTCATAAATGGTGACATAAAATGGGGCATTTGTAGCATAATTCGAGCGCGAAACGAGGAAGGGGCTTTAACTGGTTTGTTAAAGGGGACCATGATGTGTAATGGCTACAGATAATACACACATGCATGCATGTCAGTATCCACTAGTACATATTTCAAATTCTTTATGCAAGCGCGAAGCGCGAGCTAAAATTTCTCAATAATTATAGTGACATTAAATGGGACATAATTGTAGAACAATGCTAACGCGAAACGGGAAGGGGCTTTATCTGCTTTGTTAAAGGGGCCATTATGAATCTCTCTCTTTAGGGGGACCATGATGATGTAATGGCTACAGATAATACACACATGCATGCATGTCAGTATCCACTAGTACATATTTTCAAATTCTTTATGCAAGCGCGAAGCGCGAGCTAAAAATGTTCTCAATAATTATAGTGACATTAAATGGGACATATATTGTAGAACAATGCTAACGCGAAACGGGAAGGGGCTTTATCTGCTTTGTTAAAGGGGCGCCATTTTTAATGAAAAAAAAAAATGTTAAAGGGGGCGATTTATGTATGTCTAATAGTTACACACACATGCGCATTATTCCGCATATGAAGTATAGTACATCGCGAATTATGGGCTGTAGCTGCAGCGCAAGAACGAGCTTAAATTTTCTCAATAATTCAACTGAAACAGGTATTTGTAGCGTACTGACTATAAGCACGAAATTGATGGAGGGCTAGGGGGCTTTACTAGTGATTAGAAGCGGAACATCATGACGTAATGCCAACAAACGCAAATCTATATGGACGAATTAGGGCAATATATTGTGCGAGCGCGAAGTGCGAGCTGAAAATTTCTCAATAATAGTGACCTGATGAAACAAGATACTTGTAGCGACATGGGAGCACGAAACGGGGAGGGATTTAGTGTTTTAAAACGTACATCGTGGCAGTAATACATGCATAAAAGATGAACAAAGTCAAGTGCAGTTTGCACTATCTTATATTATGCGAGCGCGAAGCGCGAGCTGAAAATTTTCACGCAAATTCTAACAGTTATCTGATATTTGAGAGCAAAGTAGCGACTAATTTGAAAAGAGGGCATTTAGCCCCCAGAGAATAGTGAAAGTGTATTATATAATCAATGGTCCGAGTCCTAAAAAGTTACCTTGTCGATGAAGAGCCAGCTAAGTGTTACAGACTCTTCAATATTCATTATTTATTTTATCAAAACCATCGTGGTTATTGAGGGGGAATACTTATGACTTCAGTTTTACTTATCGAGGCACCTGTCCCCCATTCACCCTGGATCAATGCCCTGATTATCATCGATTTTATTATTTATTTTTTTTTCTAATTGTGAATAGTGAAACATCTGCGCTTCCATTATCAACACGGTGTTTTGTGTTACATGATTACTGAAGCATATAGGCACACACGAGGAAGATTAACGAAAGAGTGAGAAAATTTTGGATTTTTGAATGTCAGAAATATGCATTTTAGACTGCAAAATAATATAATAATGTTATAAAAATGTTTTGTATGATAACGAATTTGTAATGGGTAGATTTATATGCATATAATATGATATTTTTTATTTTCTTGATATCAAAATATTGGGGGGGGGATGATTGTACACACCATCCCCCCACTGAAATTATTGGGGGGGGATGCATCCCCCCCCCCCCCACAATCGACACCCATGGTAACAGGTTATATTGATTTCATGTAAAAGTAATTAGTACACTGAAAAAATACACCATGAAAAAATAACAAACTTCACCCAAATATAATATAATTCTAGGGTAATGATATCTACCTTCTACAAGCACCCTTCCAAAATCATTCTCACTCTCAGATACAACAATCGAAATCATCAAAAAGATCGTGATTTTGTCAGGAATTTATTTTCAACTCACCATGAACGATAATCAGCGCTGTACTGTCTGGTCGTAGAGGGCTATAGTTGACAGACGTACGTGGCCATCGCGAGCGCAAACTCTGCTGAGCCACACGGGGCTTGGGCCCGGGCGCGACGTACAGCGGCAGTCGACATAAATTTATACCTCGCATGCGCATCATGATAGTGAAGGCGTCACTAGCGCGGCAACCGAAACCGATTTCCATTGGTTTAGCTTTGCGCATGCGGTTTAAATGTTGAACTTTCGACCGGGGCATATGGAATATCCGAAATACTAGGAATTTTGGAGAGTTTTTTTTTTGTACTTTCTATTTTGGGGGTTTGGAGTGAGAACTTCGTTGATTAGCGTGAGACCGTGAGATTTGGGTGAATTGCGTGAAACTCACGCAGATTGCGTGAGAGTTGGCAGCCCTGACAATGTAGAAATCTGTATAGCATAATTGAAATTGAATATTGTGAAATGTACCAATTTGGGACATTAACAAATCAAATTTCATGAATCAAGAAGTCGCTATATAGATTTGTACGCGCGGCGGCCATCTTGGAAAAAAATATCAAATATCAAATAATAAGCCACCCCCTCCTCCTCATTTTCGAAAAATCCGGACGAGAAACTAGGAATCATTTTTAATTGGCCTAATAATTGTATGAGGGGCGTATGTACCCATAATGTACGTGGATATTATTTTTCATATTTTGCATGTGCCTTATGCAGTTTTGAGATCTTTCCAAGAGTAGCTGCAAATTGTTAAGTATTTCTTTGTTCTACAGTCATGACAATATATATATGATGGCGGTGCCCAAGTCTGCGCACCTAAAATTTGACCTCAATTTCAATAAAAAGTAAAGTATTACTTTAAGATTCATCAATATTATTCCATTCTTCATATTCTATTGATCAATGAAGCAAAAAATCTCAAGAATTAATTTACAAGAACAATGTTTTTTAACGATTTTCTGAAGGGCTGTCATTTTGTATTGCAGAATTAAAAAATAGTGCCCATGTCTGCGTACTAAACTCATTTTGCACGCAAATTAAGCGCACGCAAGTTTTTGACTTTCTTTTTTTGAAAATGGTTGAAATTTTCAGGGTAGCAAATATAACTTGCTGAAAACCATTTTTAATCAATTTTTTTCGCAGTTTTTTGTATCAAAATGGACTGTTGAGGTTAAGATTGCAGGTTGATATTAGTTAGGGGTTTTGTTCTATAGAATTCGCGCATTTACGTGGGTGCGCAGACATGGGCACTGCGCAGACTTAAGCCCAGCGCACACATTGCGATGCGATTGCACTAAGATCCGATTGCAACAAAATTGCAGTGTGTGCGCCAACCTGCAACACGCTGCACTGCGATGCGATGTGTTGCAGAAGAATCGCAGACCAAATCTCAGACATTTGACATGTCAAATCTTCCTGCGATTTTCCTGCGATTTTGATAATTTCAGCCAATCAGATTGGCTAGAGATGGAGGTTGCATTACTGCGCGCCTGCGCGTAAAAGAGGGGTACCATGGTGATATGCAGCGCCTGTTGCAATGTGTGCGCTGGCCTGCGATCGCGATGCGATTGCACTGCGATGCGATTGGCAATTTGTTGCAATCGGATCTTACTTCTTAGTGCAATCGCATCGCAATGTGTGCGCTGGGCTTTAGGCACTCTCACCATACACAATCGTCATATGTTTTTCTTTAAATATGTGTCGGGTATTCTATAGTTATTCCGTCTAACTTTAAATATCTTCACAGGAATTTCGTTGACAATACAACTTACAAGACAAGACTGCACGAAGTCGAAGTCACATCACATGTACGTCCACGCACATTATATTGAAGAGCCAGTAGGAGCTAGGCTTGGTTCCCCATCACTCTAACCCAGCCAGAGCTTCGGCAGGGAGATATCCTGAGATACTGTAGACGCTGCGTCCCGCGGCAGATATCTGGTGCTGAAATTTCCTAATTACCACCTTTCAGTTCACCCAACAATTCTACTGATTTTGAACATAATATGCCCCTAATTTACTTCGAAAATCGAGTATTGATGAAGCCAAGACTATTGTAAAACACGATATAATAAGGATATGAAACTAACGTAAATTCCCAGAGTTAAAAGTTCATGTCACTTTCTATTTTGGGCTTCTTCGCGTTGTTGACATCGTAGTCTGATTCCATACCGTGGAGCTATTTTTCTGGAGTCTCTTTTATTAGTTTTCTTTTGAAAATAACTAAAATTTATTATTTCGTTTGATAATTTTTTTAATTGAACTATCAGTGGATCTAATATCTTATTTTTTAGAATTTGGATCATTGTCTACCCTAGACTGTTACATTGAGTCTGTGCTTTACAGACTATGCCCCTATTGCCTCTGATATGATGATGATTATAATTTGAATATAAAATATTTTCCAGGATTTTCTTGTTTGTCAATCACACAGCTGCTTTGACTGAAATATGTGCTGATATGGGCATTTTATAGTATAGACTCACCCCTCTACACAAACAACAAACACATTACTCTACCACTAGCAGACCAAACATAGCTTTTTATTTGAGACATAGGCCTAATTATATGCACTAGATCTTATGGAAAGAAAAAAAATAAATAAAAATAATCTATTGTGAGTTTGCTATTTTTGCCTTTTGCATGATACAATTTGTAAATAAGTTTGTGGATTTGGGTGTTGATTAAGATGGTATAGTAATAACAGTTGTTTCTCAACCTTGCATTTCCTCTACAATTTGACAGTCTCGCCCTCTCTTCTATTTCAATCACAAATAATAGGCTACAATCTTTCTGACAATATTATTATTTTCTTTATTACTCCTTCATATTCAAGCATTATTATGTATGCATGATCACTCTCACTGCTTTACTTATTCTCTCTGGCTCTGCACATCACATTCTCTCATATTTCCTACGATATCTGTGTGGTACCTTCTTCCTATAATTTTTCCCTACTGTCTCACACTTTACGGGTAGCCATTCACCATCCTAATTTATTCCATGTATTTATATTATGTTCATGTTTAAGTTATTAAAATTTGACTCTGTAAAGGATTATTGTACAATTCAGCCTTTGGGCTTCGATGTGTATTTCATTTTCTAATAAAACATACCATTATTATTAAATCAGAGTTTGTCACACAAGTTTTCATTCCAGGTTTTCAATAAAAAATGTTTTGGCAGTCATGACAGTTACTCCAACAGTGATGGAAACTGCAGGGTTAAAGCCACATGTATTTTACTTTACAAGCAACAAATTTATCAAGACAATAACAACCACAATCCAATCTATTCCATAATTGTATACATATTTATTGAATCATATCTATCTTCATAAATATCATCGTACATTTTATTTCTACAAATGTACTACCCCTTTATAGGTTTACTAAAAAAAAATACAAATAAAATAAAAGATATTGGTTCATATCAAACTGAAACGTTCACTTTGAACTTTAGAAGAATGATATATGTTAAGGAAAAATAATAATCTCATGAAATTTCCATCAAATTCAAGTGATGAAATATTGGAAATTCTAATATATTTTTTTTCACCTTTTAACAAAGTAGAGTCATCAAATATGTGTGTATCAAAATATCAATATTTAGGTGTATTTGACCCTACTTTAACAAAAGGAAGCAATTGACTTATCCATCAAATTTAGTTTTTGATGTAAATTTCATTTACAAATGTTCAAGTTCACAAAGTGAAAATTTCGGCTTGACACAAGTTAATATTTTAGAAATCAAGTGTCACATGATCTTTTAAAAACATGTAGTAAAATAAAAATACATATATATTTGTTTATTAGTTTTCATTATTATATTTTTCATATACAAATACAGTCCATTCCTGTAATAATGAGCATAGACAAAACAAGATTTGGCTTCGATGGCACAATTCTCAGAGTCACAATTTGTAACATAAGTATATCGTCTGTTGAGAGCATGAAGGGCGTTATAGCTTTTTAAAGATGTTCCGTTGAGAACCAGAAGGGCGCTATTGACGTACAAAGTCAATGGTAATAACTTTGAACTGTAATAGTGCCCTTCTAGTTCTCAGCCGACGATATGTTTCTATGCATGTGCCTATGTGTTCAGTATGATAAGATTTCTTTACCGTGTGTCTCAAAAAAAACGTAACACTTTTGAAATGGTTGCCAAATTGAGCATATATAATTTTATGAAAAAATGTCGATATGTATGGAAAGCTAAAGGACCAACCTTTCATATGATATGAAAAAATTGAAAAAAAAAATCATGCTTCGATGAACATTGTTCACTTAAGTTAGAAAATGCGCCTGCGCAGGATTTTTCCTTCCAATTTTGGACAGGTAAATTACTTGTAGCTTACAAAATAAGTTTGATATGAGATATTCATGATCGATGGATTAAGAGGTGGACACGTCGTACATTAATGTGAAAGACTTTTATCTTTACCGGTACCCTTACTCAGTCGGTACTTTGAAAGCCTTGATATTCAATCAAGAAGAAAAGATAGCCATGTGGACTACTGAACTGATTACTTTTGTCAGATCTTTCATTTTAAGATGAACAAAGCAGTTGTAAATAAGAAAGAAATAAAAAAACATGAAAATCTTTTTTAAAAAAATTTAACTTGTTTTTTGTCATGTCTGCCCTGATGTGTGTGTGTGTGTGTGCACGTGTGTGTACGTGCGTGTGTGTGTGGTTTGTGTGCGTGTGATAATTGGTTTGAGCAATTGCTTGATGGAATGAATGTTTCAGTGATTTATCGATTGATTTCAATGATCAAAATGAGTGACTGGTTAATAATTTGATTATTAATGGAAAAAAATGATCCACCAAACTTTCGGAAGAAAACTGATAAAAAAGCAAGGAGTAGGTGAGAGGATGGGAAGAAGGTTGTGTGTGTGTGTGTGTGTGTGTGTGTGGGAGGGGGAGGACAGTGAGTTGCGTAATGTCAATTATGATTTGGAATATTTCAATTTAGCCAATTCACATTCTTCCTTAATCCCGTTCACATCTACCAGATCAATGATACAATAAGATGGGAGTGGAAGTGTTTGTGTGTGGGGGGGGGGTGGGCGGTGGTGTTTCGGGATTGATGAATAACACAGAAAAAGGAATGGTATTCAAGGTATTCAAAATATCCTTTTGATCCATCGATCATGAATATCTCATATCGACCTTATTTTGTAAGCTACAAGTAATTTACCTGTCCAAAATTGGAAGGAAAAATCCTGCGCAGGCGCATTTTCATACCTCTAACTTAAGTGAACACTGTTCATCGAAGCATGATTTTTTTTCCAATTTTTTCATATCACATGAAAGGTTGGTCCTTTAATAGCTTTCCATACATATCGACATTTTTTCATAAAATTATATATGCTCAATTTGGCAACCATTTCAAAAGTGTTATGTTTTTTTTTAGACACACGGTATATCAAGGTAATTGAATTGGAGTCACTGTGCATAGAAAAAGAAATCTGATACATAAACCTTTTCCAAGAATTCCGAAATTATAAAAGACAAAACTTCATCTAGAGTCCTTTCAATATCACTGATTTCAAATCAATTATCAGAATAAAACTTTCAAATGGAAAATTCTGAACAAAGTACAGTGGAAACCAAAAACCAAGAGTTTCAATAAAATTAAATAACTGATATACGAAGTAAGAAGCTATTTCTTTAGTCATAATGAAATAATTTGTTTGTTGTAAACATAATGCCCTGTGATATAACAAGCAAAAACCTTTGGTCCCCAGGACCTCATTATAAACAACTTTCCACTGTATATACCTGCATGTAATATCTAAACACAATTAAAATGAGTGTAAAATACATATATAATGAAAGTATTTCATAAATACACCAGTATTGAAACCAAGTTGTACCCTAGATATATTGATTGCACATCGAAATTCAGCATAACTATAATTTGATATCTGTTATTAAAGATAATGGTTAACATGAATACATTTTTATTTAGCTTATGCTGTTAAGCTTACTGTTAACAGTCTTAACATAATGAGTTGTGCTTTGAAAATACCAATCTGAAAGTCTAATGATGTAGTGTCTAGAATCTGAAAGTCTAATGATACAGTGTCTAGAATCTGAAAGTCTAATGATGTAGTGTCTAGAATGGAAATTATTTTTAAATAATGGAAATCTCAGCCAATATAGGAAAACAATATCGATCTTTAATAACAGCTCATTCTTGTGACTGCAATTTAAATTTCCTTGGTAGATTTTTTTTTAGAATCCATTTTTTTAATTGAAAATGGTATGATCATAATGAGTGATACATTGTAGTTTTCAACGACCAATCTTAAAGTCTTACTCTGTAATATCTAGGCCTGCCTTGTGCCATTAATAACTAATGAATATCTGAGCAAATGTTCGAAAACGATATCTTATGATCATTTCTTATATTTCAGTCTTTCTCTGTTCAACCTTAGTTTAGAATTTCTTTATACCAAATATATAATTAATTTGAAATCTTGGAAAAATGAATACAAGACAATACAAGATAAATATTGCATTGATAAAGTTACAACATGGTTAAATAACCCGAGGTATTTCGGTCATAAGCAGGTATGTATACTGGAGTGGTCACTGTGCTATCGAGTATGTTATTTCTACAATAACAACGATTATAATTTCTAGACTCTGTACCTGTCTCTCTATTTTGGGTTTAGTTAGTGGATAAACGGGACTGGAAAATTCTTGTTTCATTTATCATGGCCGCCCCGTAATAGTCCGATTATTCTCCGTCCCGACTCTAATCGCACTCCCCAGGTGAAACAAAAGAAAGTGCGTTCTGCTCTATGCCAGTGGTTAATTCTTACAATTGTGTTAATTTGAAAAACCTCACAGCACACAAGTATTATGTAAAATGTTATAACCTTCCCAATCATTTGATACAATATCTTCTACAATTCAATCATGAACACAACAATACAAGTAGTTTAGCCTTAAAGTGATAGTGTTCTTGAACCCTTTAGCTTAGAATTTCTTTATACCAAATATATAATTAATTTGAAATCTTGGAAAAATAAATACAAGACAATACACGATAAATATTTCATTGATAAAGTTACAACATAGTTAAATAACCCGAGGTATTTCGGTAAGCCTAACTGCTCCACATACAAAGGCATAGGTTAACACACAATCTATTTCTAGCGGAGCGGATGATCACCCTGGACATGGATCGGGGATGGGGCATATGCTCACCTCAACCCCCTCCATATAAAAAAATAGTGAATCAAAACAAGTAAAAAGAGGTTAAAAGCAACCTTACATGTAGGCCCGCCCTAAGGCATCCAGGATTCCACAATTCCATCCCCCATTTAAGCCTGGACTTCTTCAGGGTCCATACAAACAGCCGTTTCGGCAATGTCTGTACAAAAATGTAGAAAATTGAGGCATATGTGACTCATCACATCAAAATGAGACACAAGTTGCCAAGAAAAGAGTAAAAAAGAGTAAAGGAAATCAGCAAAATATTTTGAAATGTCCATTTTAGGGGGGAAATATTTTAGATTTTCTGAATCTTTAGTGTTTCATGTGTGCTCTGTAAAAAAAAATTTAAAAATACAAGAATAAGAATGATGATGGAAAGTGTTTTAAAATTCATTTTTGGCCGATTTCCTAGACTCACTGCTCGCGACTTGCATTTTGATTTGATATGATGCATCACATATGTGATCCACACCTGACAATAGAAAGGCACGCATATTTATGCCAATGATTATGCATCTTATTTATTTACTGGCATATATATGGCAAATATGTTGGCTATTTGAGAATCTTCCCCTTTGTTTCAATGGGTAGAAATAATGATAACACACCAGACAGTAGGCAGAAGCTTCCATAGACCCAGATGGCTGTTTTCACTGAGGTCTTTATCAATACCTGGAGATAAGAAATAAAATGTGACAAGAAAAGAAAACAAACTGACAAAAGGACAAGGAAAATCAATGTTTTACTTAGGAAATCACCACTACTTTAACCCATGTATAGACATAAATGTCTTCTTTTAGCAACACATGAAAGCAAGAAAGGCTACCTTTTTACGGGCGCTCTAACCGATTGCGCTATCATGTCCGGTCATAAACCTTTCCCAATCATTTTGAGACAATTTCTTCTACAATTCAATCACGAACACAACAATACAAGTAGTTTAGCCTTAAAGTGATTTTAGATTTCTTTTTGATAGTGTTCTTGAACCCTTTATCAATGTGACTCACCTGCGCTACAAATGGTGTAATAATAGCTCCTATTCTAGATGATGATATACAGACTCCTAGGCTTAAAGCTCTGATATGTGTTGGGTAAACCTGACAAACGAGGGTAAAAACATACCAAATAGTAATTCATCAACATTATTTTATATTGTATTATACTGAGTAGAGATGCCAACATTTTAAACAGCATAGCAAGTTTTGTGGAACCCCCCCCCCCCCTCTAAAAAAGAAAAAAAAATAAATTGATTAACGACTGTTCAAATTCAAATTTAAGAAGCCGCATCACTTCACTATGATCCCTCGCATGTATTCCCAAATTGATTTCCATCCTTCGGGTTTATACCAGGTTCTTTATCTTCTGATCACTCAAACACTGAAAGCTAAGGGATTCTCTGGGACGGACATCAACATGAGGGTTTGCCATAGCTCTGTCAGTAGAGCACCTGTCTATCAACCAGGAGGTCTCGGCTCAAATCCCTATGGAATCCCTTTTCTGTGCTCATTTTTTCAAATCATATATTTCTAGTCCGTTTCATTCTTTGTCCAAATCATTATTTCCACTTTACAAATTGAAATTTTTTCTATTCATTTTGTTATTTTCACTTATAAATGTCATCCTATATACACACTGTAAAAAATATTTGTATTTTCACAGCAAATCTGCTGTCAGCAGAGTCGCCATAAAAAATGTAATTTAAAAAAACGTTTTGTTGTAAATTTCTCCTGCAAATAATTACAGGACAAATACAAAATATACATCAGGAGTAACACATTTTGTTCCGTTTTAATCAAATATGTACGCTATAGAACTCTAATGATTTTTTTCCCTTCTCTTTCATAAATTCTTAGAGGAGAAATTAACAACAAAACTGTTTTTTGAATTACTTTTTTTATGGCGACTCTGCTGACAGCAGATTTGCTGTAAAAATACAAATATTTTTTTACAGTGCATTATATTTTCTCAAGTTTGTTGGAGTGAAATGAAAAATGCATAACATTGTTTAATTTGGTCTTATGTCATTTTATCTCATAATATTGTTTATTGATATGTATCTATTGATTATTATCTATATATGTTGTATTAGCCCTCTAATTAAAATCATTTGTTAGTAAAAGCACTTTATAAATAACAATCATTATTTATTTATTTGTTTATTTACTATCTACCTCAGGTGTATATACATATAGTGCTTGGAAGGAGCCAGCTATCATTGCTCGTACAATAAATATGAAGACCATCTGTATATTGCTGTAACAGAGAAAACAAGATGACACAAAAATATGAATCGCAAATAAAACAAATAATTGGTACACAAGTTCAAGTCACATAGAAGAAGAAAAGTGGTCATGTAATAATCTCAATTTGCATTATTATTATTATCACTTATCATTATTAATATCATAAGGTTTTATCTAAAAAGGGTAACCCCATCAGTGCCAAGTATTGTTCTCTCAGGGGCCTTGTATATTAAAACAGAGAAACAAAACAGCATTAAACAAAATAAAACAAATTATATTTTATACAAGTTGTTGGTGTCATTACGGTATACATGTATAGTTGAGGCCAAAAGTTTACATACACCTGGTAAGAAAACATATAAATATAATTTTTTACTACCCTCAGAACATTGGGCATCATTTATTTTGATGAATATGGTTAGGTATCATATCTACTTTGTTTTAAGAGAGTGTGTTTTAATTCTAAATATTTAGAAACATATATATGGTTGATCTTACTTCCGTTTGGATAAATTCAATGGGTCAAAAGTTTACATACAGTAACAAATTACTGATGGAACTGCCTGCAATTTGATCTATTTTTTTATTTTTTCACTAGTTGAAGAGCGAAACGAGCTTTCTGTATACTTCCCCTGGAGATTATTGTCCATTCCTCCAGCAGGATTGCAAAAATTAAGTACCATTTGCAGGTTTCTTTGGGCGAATACCATTTTTTGGATCTGCCCATATGGTTTGTACAGGGATCTAGTCTAGACATGTGACAACCCCTCCATAATCTCCCCTTTTTTCTCTTTCACCCACTCTAAAACAATTTATATGACTGTTTGGGTTATCGTGGTGATTAAAGACTCAATTTTAATTTGGTTCCAACTTTCAGGCTGGCATATTGACATGATGCTACATGATCCAACATCATATTTTACAATCAATAGGGTTTATCAATGGGGTTTGTATATTGTTTTTGTAGTGTGATGTTGGAGCATGTAGCATTATATCAATATGCCAGCCTGGAAGCTTGGAACCAAATTAGAATTGTGTCTTTAATCACCACAATAACCCAAACATTCATTTGAATCGTTTTAGAGTGGGTGAAAGAGAGAAAGGGGAGATTATGGAGGGGTTGTCACATGTCTAGACCAGATCCCTGTACAAACCATATGGGCAGACCCAAAAAATGGTATTCGCCCAAGGAAACCAGTCAATAGGATTGAATTGTTAATATGGTGTATGGTATTATTCACTTCACTTACCTTGATGTACAGAGTGATAGTAAGAAGGAGAATATAGCTGCTACTAGCATCTGGAAGCTCATAGTTTTCTTTCTTCCAAACCATTCAATCACAATGAAAGTCACAATGGTTCCTGTATGGAATGAAAGAATTTTGTTAATTTTACAAAAGACTGTCAAATGCATCATTACAGTATTTCTTCACAAATTGTCAGAAATTATTTTTCCCCCAAATATATGAGATTTCGTTACAAATAGATAATGGATTTTCAATATACAATACAGGCCATAATCCTCTATCAAAGTGTGGCAGATGTATCTTAGGGACTCAAACAGCCAAACTTATTTTTTTTTAAAGCGGCATTGATCACTTCACCGTGATCTCTAGCATACATATATATCCCCAGATTAATTTCTATCCTTCACGGTTATGTCAAGTATTAATAGCTTAAACACTTAAGCATTGAAAAGTTAATAGGTTTCAGGAAAAAATATTGACATGGGCTTGCAATAGCTCAGTTGGTAGAGTGCCTGTCAACTAATTAAGAAATTTTAAGTTCAAATCCTGATGGAACCCCATTTTCATTGCTAATTTTCTCATAATTCACTCTCTTTTTTTTGTCAGTAGCTTACCAGGATATTCTGCAAACGATGTGACAAGAATTTGAAGATAACCATTTCTATCCAGTGATTTACAAGCAGAGAAACATTCCAGCTCTGGTTCGGGATCAGCTGAAAGATCAACAATAAAGACTATTAAAGACACAAGACAAAGGCTACTGCATCCCTTTATTTAAATCCGCTGCTATTAAAAACCTGAAATTTCAGAAATTATGGCCTCTATGACCTTTGACCTTATATTACTCAGATCAGATCTTTTTATCACATGCACAGAGGTGCATGGGTGAGGAAAGAACTAAAAATTCTGTTAAAAGAGAAAAAAGACGCGTTCGAGAATAAAGATGAGAGAAAGCTTGCAGAGGTAAATAAATACATAAAGAAAGAAATCATCCAAGCAAAGCGAAAATATAAAGAGAAACTTGAAAATAATTTTCGATCACACAATAGCAGAGATGCGTGGAGATGTATGCAAACGCTAACAGGAACGGAGAAGAAACGTAAACAAACCCCGTCATTTATTGAGGATAGCCCGATTGCTACAGCTCGCGAATTGAACAAGTTTTACTCTCGCTTCGATGTTGATGCATGCAACCATAGTGACCGAGTCGCCGAACTTTGCGCAGAA
>CALNVZ010000674.1:19310062-19347255 GCA_940671915.1 Paracentrotus lividus
TTGAACTCTATGAGCGAATCAACCAATCACAGTGACCCTACCGGACGTTGCGAAATACTTCAAGCTTATCAATCCAGAAAGCTCCGGGCCCCGATATGATATGCGGCAAATTACTAAAAGACATGTGCATGCAGCTAGCGGTGCCATTCAGTATTTGTTTCAAACATTCCATTGATAGAAAGGTAGTCCCACAGTGCTGGAAATCAGCTGTCGTCATTCCAGTACCCAAAACACAACGAGCCTCTCAATTAAATGATTATAGACCGGTAGCTCTGACGTCAGTTGTCATGAAAATGTTTCGAAAGACTATTCATGCAACATCTTCTTCCCTCTGTTTCAGGGTCTAATGACAAATTACAGTTGCATACCAACCCAAAGAATCTGTGAATGATGTGTTATACATTGGTAACATATGATTGCACAGCATACAGATAAATTAGGCCAATATGCACGAGTTTCTTTATTTGATTTTTCCTCCGCTTTTAATTACGATACAGATACATGTATGATTGATAAACTGAAAAGTTTGTTAGTAAAACCGTCAATGATCTATGGATAAAAGGACTTTTTGTCTAATCACAGTCCAAAAAGTAAAAGTACAAAATGAACTTTCTGAAGAAATTACGATGAACACAGGTCACCTCACAGGTTGTGTCCTGGTCAGCCCTCTCCTCATTTAATTATATAACTAACGATATGTCGATCAGTAAATGATGATGTTACGATCTTAAAATATGCAGATGACACGGGGTAGTAATATGGTCTATATAAGAAACGGAACGGACGAAGGAAATTACAGAAATGAGCTGCAATATTTTGCTTAATTGTCCGTCCGCTAATAACTTCTAGCATCTAAACTCTGAAAAAAGACAAAATATAAAAGATTTATATAATGGTACAAAATAAAACAACAATTAATCCAATTCACACTGAAATAAAGAGGCCAGATATATAAGAAATACAGTAACAAAAATACAAAACATATCTAAGGCGACAGTGATTGATAATAAACTGAAATGAGAAAGACAACAAAATGATTATACAAAACACAAAAGAAAAGTAATACAAAACAGAGATGTTATTATAATATATAAAAGGAAAGCTTAATTCATTATCAACGTACAGCTCCTTAGATTTATTTAATAGTTTCGGTACGTGGAGTAGATAATTTGTTAATAACATACATAAATTGTGTGGTTGCTAGAGTTGCAGGAAAAGGAGATTTCACAAAATGGAAACTTGATTTATAAAAGACTTGCAAAATAACTAGGTGTAGAAAGAACCTAGAGAAAGAATGCATATCAAAATACACAAAAATCAAGGATTACATATACAACGGGAATCACCCTTATTTATCATATATGGAGTTCTCGAGTACGTAGGAGGAGATGGCGTTCTCTTAAGTGTGGATAGATAACATTATACAAAAATCCATCATTTGTCTATACCCATTAAACTCAATTTATGCGGATCATAACACGACATGCTAAGCACAATATCGGCACTTTATCCCATTATGTCTTATCAGTCAGGTACTTGTATCATAAATTTTATTAGTATACCTTAATGGTCAATTCCATATTCCACTATGGTCAGTAGTACCATATAAGATGTTATTACAAAAATCTTACTTACGATTACATACTTAAATCTATATTGACGAATAATTTAGCCTAAACACTATCCAACCTCTTCTTTGATTCTAAGATCTACGATTTAACTCTGGTTTGCTCAATCCCTTAAGAGATTCAATCTTTCTGTCTTAATTTAGGTTATAATTAATAGATATAACGAATTATGAATAAAAGAAATATAAATTCAAATTTAATATCTGTATACTTTTGCATTCTGTCTGCCTAAAAGTGTTAAAATATTCAAGTTAACAAGGAATACTTGAAGAATTGCTTCTCTGCATAACATAGTCTGATGTTGGAAAGATATATATATAAAACCCAAAATACTTTTATTGGATAAACGTGCCGTAAACAACTTTTATTTATCCTCTTTCGTTTCATATTTTCCACGGTTAATCAGAAGAATGCTGATATCTTGAATACGAAGATGCGTGTTTGGAAGTGCTGTTTGGCGGGGGGGGGGTTGGTTTCTTCGAAATCAGCAAAGTGAAAATCGTAGGAAAATCCAATTTTACACAAGATTGACGAGAATCGATTCATTTAAATTCGAATCGATTTGTTTGTACTTTTCTATACTAAATTTATTTTCTGATGTAAGTGATGTATCAAACTCTATGTATTGTCTATTTCTATGCATTTCAAATGACGATGAGTTTATTGTGAATACAAAACAAATTACACATTAGTACATGTAACCTTTGATCGACATAAAATAAAAGTAGAAATGAAATGTTAAATGATTAATGAGGTTTGCAGTTTATACTCAAAGTCATTACTTGAGATATCATTGGCAATAACAAGGGCATGCGTGACAATTCTCATGACCATGACCTATAACCTTGCAACTTCTGAAATCTCTCATCAGATTTGGTTTCTCTTCTCGGTGCATCATACATGGTTATCTCAGTTTGTAGCTCCAGTACTTCAGCTGGTTCTTTATCTGTGATAATTAGGTGGAAGTGGGGAAGTAGAGATTTGAAGGAAGAACAACACCAAATTAATAAGATACACACTGTGGAAAAAGGCTATAGACAATAGCAAACTTAAAATCTTTCAACACTTTACTTCCAATCAATGAAATACCGTGAACTAAACCATATCGCCAATAAAACTATATCATTGTCTCACTATTATTAAACCCCATTCCTACTTAAAGCACCTACAACAACTGCCACTTCTTGAATGTTACTAAGGCGGATCTAATCTCTTTAGAATGAAACCCTCATGAATATGTTGATACGTCTTGTTCGAAAATGAGAAGAGAAAGTCGGCAGAATCAAAGATCGAGTAAATCGACACAACTAATTAAAAATACTCAAATACTTTTGAAGTGAATATTATTTTTCTTTGATTCTCTGTGTTACTACCATGCATTTCATCTTTTGCTCTGTTAAAAAAAATAGTTGAAAATGGTATAACGGGAAAAGTGTAAAAAGCTAGTTTTTTCGGGAGTGTTTTTTGGTTCATGATTTTTTTTTTCTCCGGACATATCATAGCGAACGTCTCACAATGGTCCACGCTCATTTTTCGCCCTCTCCGTCTAGCTCCGCTCTTTAGCAAACGCATGGCTTTGTTTATTGGACGTTCACGTCAGTGATTGTGTTGATTTCATACTGGCTTTTTGTTTTCGTTTTTGTGAGCGAATAGCGAATAAATCTTCTCTTAGCTGCACTCGAAATTTTGCGTACGATGCTCACAACCTTGCTGTGAATAAAGCTGTTTCATCCGCGGATAGCGGAGCACGCAAAACGAATGTTCAAATCTTAACAAGTCGAGTGGGGAGGAGGGGTGGGTGGGTGTTTATGTGGGGAAAGCTACTGTATTTTGCTTGACTTATAGGCTATCTGGATCCCAATGATTAATTTTCAGCATTTTATTTGGAGGGGCACGCGATAATCTGTTTGCCCTGATTGGGAAATTAAAACGCTCCTCCTATCAAAAACATAATTGGTTCCATCAGGGAAACATTAGAGCATTAACAAAAGAAGGTGACGTGATAATACTTCCTGATACAGATTTTAGGGTTAAAGTCTTCCTGCCAGTTTATTACAAAAGTAACGTGTTTAAAAAAAAGTAGCGGTTCTTACTAAGCACGACGAAGACAAGTACAAACATAACTCATTAAATAAATTCATTCTAAAAATATTTAATATCTTTCTTATACTGGTAAACAAGTTTGATCAATAAATAAGACGAGATAAGCAAATTATTACGTTTTTTTTTCATTTGTCTTAAGCTAAACCTAGCCACTCATAAAACGTGATCAGAGAAATCTTATAACATTGTGAGGCCAATATTATAAAACATTTTTGCCGAGCTATCTCTATCATAATTACTTATTCAAAGTAATATAAACTCTAAAATGCATAACGCCCCTTACTAAGAAATTGTATTCATACGACCATATTTATTTCAAAATTTCCAACAGATGTTCAGATCAAAATAATTTTGGACTCTGCTTTATTAATGAGTTAAGAGATAATCACGGATTGACATCAGTCAAGAACGCCACCGCCAACATCTGGGGAATAAAACCCCAAAAAGGGTTTTTAAAATAGCTTGTTTTTCTAACTTTAATTTAGCGCCTTAGGATTGGTAAACATTTCTTAAAGAGGGACTTTTCGTTAAAACAATAAGAATATAGAGTCATTGACGTTTTATTTATTTGACTGAAGATATAAACAACTAACGCAAATTCAGCTTTTTTTTTTTTGAGAAGAGTGTAATGTTAATTAGACAACATCGCCGTTTGTTTCCGCTTTCTCTTGCGCTTGCTCTCGTTCATGCCGTTGTACGTGTACGTATATTGTTCTCTGTTCTTATACCCTGAATGCAGCCTCCTCATTGGTTCAAATCGTTTCGTTCACCTTTGTAACAAGTGGTTGCTGTAGGGGCATCTAGTCGGTGGGTGAGTATGCACGTGACAAAAATGTTTCTTGATTTTTTCCGGTCGGGCCCGGGAGTCAAACGGGAGAGTCAAAGCTTCGCAGACGTTTTTTCTCTTGATTTTGATTCAAGATAATGACGATGAGTTTATTGTGAAACAAAACAATTATCCATATGTACATGTACCTTTGGACGAATAAATAAAATGAAATGAAATGAAATGATTAATGAGGTTTGCAGTTTATACCTCAAGTCATTCTTGAGATATTGCAATAACAAGGCCCATGCGTGAAATTTCATGACCTGACCTATAACCTATGCACTCTGAAATCTAATCAGATTGTTTCTCTTTGGTGATACATACATGTATCATCAAGTTTGAAGTTCATATCTTCAGTGGTTCTTTATTGTGATAATAGGGAAGTGGGAAGTAGAGATTTAAGGAAGAACAACCCCAAAAATAAGATACACACTGTGAAAAAGGCATGACAATAGCAAACTAAAATTCATTTTCAACATTGACTAATATTCCACACAGCCAATAAAAATCATTTCTCACTATTAAACCCATTACTTAAAGCACTACAAACAATGCATTCTTTGAAGTTACTAAGGCGGATCTAATCTCTTTCAGAATGAAACCCTTCATGAATATGTGATACGTCTTGTCGAAATGAGAGAGAAGTCGCAGATCAAAGATCCGAGTAAATCGACAAACTAATAAAAAACTCAAAATTTTGAGGAAATTTTTTTTTTGATTCTCTGGTTCTACCATGCTTCATCTTTGCTCTGTTAAAAAAATGAGTGAAAATGATAACGGGAAAGTGGTAAAAAAGCAGTTTTTCGGCGAGTGTTTTTTTCGGTCATAATTTTTTTTTTTCCGGACATACAAGCGAACGTCCACAATGGTCCACGCTCATTTCCCCTCTCCGTTTAGCTCCGCCCTTAGCAACGCATGGCTTTGTTTATTGGACGTTCACGGTCATGTGATGGTGGATTGTGTTGAATTTCAAACTGGCTTTTTGTTTCGTTTTTGTGAAGCGAATAGCGAATAAAACTCTCTTAGCTGCACTCGAAATTTTGCGTACGATGCCACAACCTGCTGTGGAATAAAGATGTTTCATCCGGGATAGCGGAGCACGCAAACGAATGTCAAATCTAACAAGTCGGGTGGGGGGAGGGGGGGGGGGGTTTATGTGGGAAAAGCTACTTATTTTTGCTTGACTTATAGGCTATCTGGATCCCAATGAAGTTAATTTCAGCATTTTATTTGGAGGGGCACGCGATATCTGTTTGCCCTGATGGAAATTAAAACGCTTCCTATAAAAACAAATTGGGTTCCATCAGGGAAACATAGAGCATAACAAAAGAAGGTGACGTGATAATATACTTCACTGATAAAGATTTTAGGTTAAAGTCTTCCTGCAGTTTTTTACAAAAGTACGTGTTTAAAAAAAGTAGCGGTTTTACTAAAGCACGACGTAAGACAAGTACGATCTACTCTTAAATAATTCATTTCTAAAAATTTTAAATATCTTCTTATATACTGGTAACAAGGTTGATTCAAATAAATGGGACAGATAAGCAAATTATTTACGTTTTTATTCATTGTCTTAAGCTTAACTAGCCACCTCATAAACGTGACTCAGTAGAAATTCTTCATAAATTCGTTTGATAGCACAAATATTTATAAAACTTTTATGTGAGCTTATTCTCTATCAAATATACTTACAAAGAAATAAACAAATCATAACCCTTTAACAAGAATAATTTAGTCTATAGTAGCCATTATTTATGTTCAAAATTTCAAAGAGATTCAGATCAAAATGAACTCCCTTTATTCATATATAAGTGTATAAAACGTCGATATGACATTCAAGAACGCACGCAAACATCGAATTAAAACCCCATAAAGTTTAAAATAGTTTTGTTTCTAACTAATTTAGCCCGCAAGATTGGGAATATGAAATCTTCTTTAAAGAGCAGGACTTTTTCCTTAAACAAAAAGAAAGACAATGACGTTTGATTATTTGACGTATAGATCATACAACAACGACAACAAATTCAGACTTTTTATTTTTTTAAGACAGCCTAATGTTATTAGACAACATTCGCCGTTTTTTCCTCTTCTTGCGCTTGCCTCGTTCATAGCGGACGGACGTAATTGTTCTCTGTATACCTGATGCAGGCCTCCTCAATTGGTCAAAAATCGTTTCCAGTTCAGCCTTTGTAACAAGTGGTTGCTGTGGACGGGGGCAGTCTAGTCGGTGGAAGTGAGTATGGCACCGGTGACAAAATGTTCTCTGAGTGTTTGCCGGTACGGAGCCGGGCGGAGAAGGTCGAAGGCGAGTCAGTCCAAAGCTTCGCGAGACCGATTTTTCTCTTGATTTTGCATTTCCAAGAACGACAATTCTTGCCTAAGAGGCTAATATCTCCACTTCTATTTACTCTTTACAGTCGGGTTATATATCGAATTCAAGGCAATGAATCAGGGATCGATAATATCAAATAAAATGGATTTCAAAAATCGCGAATAGTCTCTCATTTCGACGTGACGCATCACATATGTATACCAGCATTATAATTCAATTCATGTGTCCTTCTACAATAATATCAATCAAGATTGAAGGACACTGCAAACCAAAAATATTATTAAAGCTTGACATGTTCGCAACTACATGCATTGTAGGATATATGTGTTTTTTTACAAAGCAGCTTACATGACGAACGCAGTCCGTTTGAGGACAGTATACCCCTACTTGCAACTAATATTAGTTCTCTTTTCCAAGTGTGACCAGGGACGTGAGAGGAGACCCTGGTGTGACAATCACCTCAACCAGATATCTATCTAAAAAACATCTGTTCCTTGACCTCGGTCCAAACAGTGGTCACCCAAGGTCACAGCTGGGGGCCAATATTGTTTACATTAAACGATCAAGATGTCTGTATCGATACATTTTTATTAGTTTTTTATTCTTGTACTTTCCTTATTCCGAGGTCGATTTTCTTCGTTTGAAATTGAAAACGAATTAACATTTGATTTCTAAATATAATATGCCTGTGAAAACTTGAAATATATCAAATACAATCATTCTATTTTGAAGGGCCTACTCATTGGCAGAGCTACTATTACGTAACATCCCAGCTGTTGTTTATCATTTACCCCTGGCTCAACGCTCAAGCTGGCCTGTGGAGTTGTAAAGTTTGATAACAGGGATTATCTGGCCATGCAGGGTCGATAGTGCTTGGAAATAGTTTCAAACAAGGTTTTTTTATAAGGGGGTATGGGACCTGAATACGGAGGGTCAGATCAGGTCTGCTTGCAAACGAGGGGTTGACATAATGAAAATGTTACTTCTGGAAAGATTTGTCAGGAAATAAAATACCACAATGGCAGAGATACAGTATATAGAACTGGGAATACATGTATATAATTTACCCAATGCAAAAACATTTCGCCATCTGTCGTGTTATAATACTCCCAAGTTTACGGTAAAGCAGAAAATAGTCCTGTGCCAGAGTGAATTGTTCCCAGTCCTCAGTATTGAAATTCTATTTATAGATGGAAAAAATGTTCTCATGCAACCAACTAAGTTGGAGGTACGATATTACACTAATATATTGTAATGCACAGTGCAATCATAGTATTAAATGGTACCTATTGTGTGTGCTGCCTGGTGAACAACGCAAATAAAGAGTTAACATACTAGCTGGAAAGCATTTTATTTGAAATAAAGATTGAACTCACATGCACACGTATTTCCTGATGAAAACAGTTCTGTAGCCATTAGAACCACACCATAGTACAAAAAGGCAGCACAAAACCTACAAATCCAAAGAAATAAATATGTTTGTCATTATTAATGGGTGTATTTCAAAGTTTCTTGAAATATTTATTTCTTGTGACTCTATGTTTAACGAAACAATTCTACTCAAAGTACATGTACTACGAAAATTAGCATACTAAGTCATATCATTTCACCAATAGACGAATACACATCTTTTCAGTAATGTTTAATGCTACAGTCACACAGACACCTACGTTGAGTTACATACGGCATTGCGTCCAAAAATTCCCTTTTTTTCTGCGGATCCCCATGGATGCCCATTGTCTTAATATTCGGCAGTGGAAATAGTGATAATTTTGTTTATCCAATAAAACAAAAAGATACATGAGAAATGATAGAATATAAGATGAAATAAGGATAAAACAACAAAGACGTACCTATTAAAACGTAAGTATCTGTGTGACTGTAGCATTAGATTACATCTGAAACTAGAAATCTATGGATTATTCATATATTACACATCAGTAGCATGAGCAAAGAGCACTGACAAATATGAATTTTTCTATGGTGAGGTAATTCCCTATATTCAACCAAAAATTTACAGATTTTTAAAACATTTTACAGTTTTCATTAATAAAATGTCATCCAATATGGTTTTCATTGAAAAGATTTATGATTTATGTTGTAATTACAACGGGAGGAATTTACTACTTACCAAATAACCAGAAGAAGGCACGTTGAGGTTTTCAATTCTTTCGTTTTGCACAGCTCTGTAATCCTTCCTTTTGGTTTCTACAATGGAAAATTATTATTATTAATCATAATTTATTTTTCCATTTATAAAATTTAAAATACATGACATTTTGAGGAGACATATACATCAAAATAAGAATCATAGAAAGAAGTAGGAGCAGCATGTGGGCCAGGGTGCACAAAAGTGAAGTACAGCATTGTTACCCAGAGGCAAGTGCGCCCTTATATGCTGCTCCCAGTACAAAAAAAAAAAAAAGTTTTAAAAAATAGCAATTTTCTTTTTTAAACAGCTTGCATCCTGGAAAATGTATACCAAATTTGAGAGCTTCATATCAGAAATATACAACTTACATGAATTTTTTTTTTCTTTCTCTCTAGTGATACCAAATTTACGCTTGTGCTGTGTCTGATGATTGAGCACTTGAGGTTTAAAAAATCTGTGTCAAAATTGGACGTACCAAGAGAGAGAAAGGGGATGACCTTGATGGAGGCAAAAGTTCGAATTTGTATTTGATTAATATATACTTATTTATTTCATTTACCCAGAGTAGCCAATTGAAGTTCTTATTAAGAGAAACTGAACTCCCTAAAATACCCTTGGTCATTCTTAGGCATATATTTCAGCTCTTTAGGTTGTTCTACCAATTATTATTACCCCCTACAAGTTGTGACAACTTTAATTTAACTTTACTTTAAATCTTACAATTTCCACATTCATTCTAAGACGTCCCGGAGGTAAAGGCCTTTTGTTCATCCTGGAGATAATCTGAAGCGTTGCCATGACACCCTTCATATTATGTGTTCCTTGTTGGAATAAGATGCTCTCTGGTAGAAACTGCATTGATTAAAACAAAATCATCAATGGTAAAAAAAAAAAAGTTCTTCAGCTTTTCATTCAAAGTTTAGATTAAAGATTAGGAAGACAAAAGGTGTTGAAGAAGGGTGAAATCATATTAATCTTAATCTTTGAACAAGTTGTAAAGCTTTTAACAAAATCTTGATTAGCAAAAATTGTGACCAGCTTTAGGCGAATCTAATTGAAAATGCACGCCAGCATGATATCGCCATTACAAATAGGGTGTCAATAAATAGAGGAATAAATGAACGTCTTAACGACATAGCATGAAAATGATTAAAAACAAGGCTCAAAATCAATTTGCAAAAAACTTTTAAAAACTTCAAGTTTGCATTTCCAAGTATCATCAAGCCTTTTCCAAATAACTTTATTGTAATTTTATTTTAAAGGCATTTGGCAGAAAACTTTTAAGGATCCTATTTAAGAGAAAGGTAAAATTTACACATTTACACAATTCTCATAATACATTTTTAAAAATGTGTATACTGATTGCATTAAAAAACAAAGTGCGACGGTTTGAAAGAAAAGAACCATTGAAATAGAAAAAGCTCCAATCATTATTTTCACACACAAATTGGCAATTTTGTATGCATTTGTAATTGTCATCAAAATGAAGAATCATTAAAATAGACATTTAATTTTTTTTTCTTAGAGGTGGGAATAAAATTAAAATATAACTGATGCCAATTTGAGGAATAAATGTGAATCATTTTGACATTGGGAATATCTCTTTACCTTGAGGAGTAAAAAGAAGATAAATAATGGTAATGATGAGAAGAACATGAGGTACCTCCAACCTAGCGTCGGCATGACAATCATCGAGAGTACAACTTGTAGACAAACCCCTGTTACCCAGAATACCTTGTAATATTATCAAGATGAAAAAGAATCAAAAGTTATAATTTATCAAAAGTCTGCATGTCAAATCAATTAAATTCAAAGTAAAAATGCATTGTACATGTAATTTCAATATTCAATGGATATCTCGACTTTCTATTTACAAAAAAGCAAATCTAGGAATTGACCTATCAAGGGTTTTTGTTGAAATATATTACATTATTCCTACATGTAATATTATTAAAAAATATGATATGGCTTTTTGAAATATTCTAAAATTCAATCTTATTTCAGAGTAAATAGTAATCAATAAATCAGTGTCTTACTAATCAGATCAAATGTATTTGCATGATAAAATATTCATTCATTTTTATGGAGTACAAAATTCAGAAGATTTCTGGTCTCCAATCAAATACAATTTTTTTTTTTTGAGAATCAGGGCAAAATCATATTATACAGATACAAAATATATTGAGGAAAGCAAATCTAGGAATTGACCTATCAAGTGCACTGGCACCCTCATAACATGCATGATTTATTATGAAGCCATTAATGATTATCCAAGGGTGATTAGCCATACAACCTGTGTATTTTTGCATGTACATGTATAGGGTGAAGATTTGTTACATGTTACAGGCAACATAGTGGGGGTAACACATAAACAATTCTACTCACAGAAAGAAATACAATACAAAGTCCTCTCGTCTTTGAGGGGAGGAACTCAGCTAGCATGGTCACTCTAAAAACAATAAATGCAAACAAGTGAGGTTGATCATGCAAAAAACAAAAAACAAACAAACAATTAAAAAACAACTCAGAATTAGTTGATAAATCAAATACTAGCTCTTTCCACGCCACATTATTTTGCAGCTTGAATAAAACTTAAATTTCTCTTTTGATTGTTAAAATAATGTGAAAATATTTTGCTTTGCAAGAACACTAAATTTTTTTTTAAAAACATGGCACAAGCAATTTCGTTGTTTTTCAAACCTGCTATAACCGGGGTAATTAAATGGTAACATCAATTACATGTACCAAGCTTTCTTTTAAATTTAGATTATTTGCATCATAGTTCTGTAAATGAAAATGTTGTCAGCTCCAAATAAATATACCCATATGTGGTTACTAGAGGCTCCAAATATTTCTATATACATAACTAGGATGCTAATAACTTAAATTTGAAAAGGCCTTGTAACTGATGTTACTGTGGAATTGCCTACCAGCATTAAAGAGAAATTTTATATAGGTTTTCCCGGCCAATTTCATTGTTTTGTCAATCAATTGCATATTAGAGGCATTCATTTTCAGAAAAAATACTGATGCATCGAAATGTTGCCAGTCAAAATCGTATTCAATCATCAAAATTAACGATTGCTGTGATCGATTTCGTATTTGCCCATTCTACTTCACATAATAAGCATACACATTCGGCAATAACCATTCAAATTCGAGTTCATCCTGTCCACATTTCATTCCGTATACTCAAATTCTCACTAATTTGAATGCACAAATACTGAAATTTAATGCCTATATCTGAATTTGAACTTTGTAACCATTACTATGTTTGCCTAAAAACGCATTTCAGAGCATAAACACAAAATTAATTGACTAAAGTCGGTCCGTCTCATCAAACAAAAGAATTTGAATACACATTAAATGAAAATGAATGATAAATGTATGAAATTGGCCGGGAAAACCTATATTATGATTGTAAAAAGTATAATTGTGCAAAAATGCAAATACATGGTAAAAAAAACCCAACTACTTCAAAGAAACATGCAAATATTTTGAACATCCCAATTTAATACAGAATATCAATGCTAAAGTGAGTGGATAAAAGATGGATATAGTGAAAAAAAGGTGCTACAGTGAAAACAAAATGAAATGAAGTACTATACATTAAAAAATAAAATAAATAAAACTGTTCCATGTTTCACAAAAGGCGATGTCACAAACTGAATGGTCAGATACACTTCATAATTGTAGGGAAGGATAATTAAACAAAAAAATTGCTTAAAATTAAAAATAATATCTAAAATTGGTCCATGTTTCATAAAAGGCAATGTCACAAACTGAATGGTCAGATACACTAGATTGTAAAGAAAATTAAACAAACAACCAAATAAACAAAACAAATGAACTAACAAATAAACAAACAAAAAATAAACAATAGCCGCTGCTGCACTAGCTCGAGCTATTTCAAATAGCGCGCTATTTGTGATCTGATAAATTAGCTCAATCAGAGCAGATCCGACTTTGTGGTCAAATAGCGCGCTAATTTGAAGGAAATTTAAACCTGGGTCATCTTAGGTTTTTTTTAAAAAACTCAAGCTGTTTTGCGGTTTTAGCACGAAATAGCGCTATATTTTGCGCGGTGCTGCACTAGCTCGAGCTAATTTAGAAATCGTGCACCTGTGCGTGTAGAAGCTAGCGGTAGCTACCAGTTGCGCAATATACTTCGGGCTTGTTTGTTCAAGGTCGGGTCTGGTCGTTAAAGCGAAATTTTAAAATAGCTTGAGCTAGTGCAGGACCGGTTTCGTTTTTTCAGGCTATTTTCCCGATCCACCAATTAGTGCTCTATTTTATAGCTCGAGCTAGTTCAGCAGCGCCTAATAACATACCCTTGAGAGGCTCCACCAAGGCCAAAACCAACCACTCCTCGTAGGAAGAGAACCCAGAAATAATTTGGTGAAAAGGAACTCAGAAATCCAAAGTAGAAAATGTAGAACGAACATATACCAAGCGTCTGAAAAGAAATGCACAAAATATTGGAGCTCAAAACTAAATCTCAGAGGAATACATATATGTAATATTATTGTGTGTCGGAAAGTGTTATTATCTTAGAATTTTCCTCCTCTTGCATTCCTTTGAAGTTGTTGCATATCAAAAATAAAAAGAAAATGTCCACCTGTTGACCCCGACCTTTCATATAAGCGACATTCTTATCTTAGTATTATATTCTCCTTTTACACACAATATGTTTCCTCACATTTTTTTTCTGACAAATTCTTTTTGATTAGAAGTTTTTTCAAATTAAATATTAAAAATATACCCCAACCAGTATAAATATTACTAGGACAGAATAGTAGGAAGCCTACCTTTAATTAACATGCAAATATCACATGATCCTTAGTATGTGTTTGTAAACACAGGTCTACAAGATAACCTTGTACAGACAAACTTATCTTACTTGTATTGTTTCGTGATAACCTTATCAAACTGATATTTTGGTTTATATCCACTTGGTCTAACAGCAGTTGGTCCAATTCTCTGTTTGTCTAATATACCACATTGGCTAAACCGCATTTGGTGTATTTATAGTTTGGCCTACAATGTAAGTTCCAATTGGCCTAATTACATACTTGGTCTAATTTCGAACTTGGTGTTGTGTATACAATCATTGATGCAACTAATGTATTCAAATTAATGTTGTGCATGAATAGTTAAGACATTCATGTCACCAGCTGGTATTGTTATTGCATACATTGTAATCTTACATGTTTGAGTTGACTTATTGAATGCGCACCATCAGGCTTGAATGAAGCCACACCTCAATGTACAAGATTGAATCAGACATTAACTTTTTGCCTGCCAAATTCGACTACAGTCACAATTGTACTTATTAACTATATAATCGTAATAATTCATTTTCTCTGTAATGGCTGGGCTAAAAGATCTAAAAATCACTGACAATGCTAGGATCAGGTCTGCGGCATAATTTCTCATAGTTCATACTTAGCAAATATTGTTATATTATTTTTAACAATTAAAGAGAAAAGTCTTCTTTTTTATGCTTAAAATTAATGTGGCATGCAAAGAGTTAAAGAGAACTCAGAGAGTCACGACTGGATTCCACTATATAGCTCATGTCTACATTGACTTTGTGTTATTTCAACAACACTACACTTGGTCCAATGAACACTTGGTCTAATTGCCAATTCATCTAATAACTATAAATGGTCTAATGACAATTTAATCTAATTCCCAAATGAACATTTGGTCCATTAATACCAGTTCATTACAGGAATTGACTAAATGGTTATAGACCAAGTGGGCATTAGACGAAATGGGTATTAGACTGAATGGAAATTAGACAAAATTACAGATAGGCAAAGTCGCAGTTACATGTAGGCCAAATGGGAAATAGACAAACTGGTTATACATGTAGATGATATAGAATTAGACCATTAGGGATGAGACTAAATTGGCAGTAGTCAAAGTGATTTTAGACCAAGTGGCAATTTACCGATATTTTGACATTGACACTTCATTGACACACAGGAAATGTCTAGTCCAAGGATCACTGATCCTTCATAGTGACCCTTTAGAGAGAGCAAACTGACCAACACTGTATGTGGTCTCTCATTGGCTGTGTGTTAAATAAAAAGCAAAATGTACATGTAGGCTTAAAATACTAAGTATACCTTTTGAGATAACCATATGATTAATAATACAGTGAATGAATTAACCTATAATTGTATTTGTAATGTTTTGAGGGGAAAAAAAGCTTGTTTGCTACTTGGTCTAATAATTTTTGTGATATGAATGTATTTAGTAGTGAATTAGTGTGTCATCATTCAAGTGGGCCTACATCTAAGACTACACTGCTCAGAACAGAAAGTTGCATAATGGGTTTGGAGCTGAGACAGAATCGAGTAATCTTTGTGAAACACTCCAAGTTTCCTAATCCAGAATGCAATATTCTAATCAAGAAGTCTTATAATACATGTATATGTCCACTTGAATGATAACAAATATATTATTTTATTAAAGAACCATACCACAATGTTACTGTATCAAGTGACAAAAGGAGTAGTTTACTCTAAAATTTGTTTTCTAATATGAACGCCATTACATTTTACAATTTGTAAGTGGTAGATATGACAGAGATTGCCACTCAATAATCAACCTGAAAAAAATATAAAATGTTAATCTTACCGCTCTTCTGCCCAGTCTATCTGCCACCATGCCCCATAAGGGTGCACTCAAGAAATATCCACCGAATACCACCGTTGTGAAGAGAGCTTGTTGCCATGACGACAGCTTCCACTCACACACAAGTTTGTTTGAGAGTACACTCACCAGCATTATCTCAAATGCATCAGCCATCTGAAACAAAACAAGGGTGGATATCAAGCAAAAATAGAGAAGATAAAAATATTTTAAATATTTTACTTGACTGCATTAATAATGCCATGACATTTGTTCAGGCAACAATTCTGCCCTACTTTGGCAAAAGGAAGCAAGTGACAAAAGTGACATTTCCTGTAAAAGAGCAAAATGTGTCCGTCATTTACACTGATGTCCATGTAATCGCCTTATGTCTTACCTTAAATATTTCAAAGATGGATAAACTTTGAGACATGAAATTTGGACAGCAAAAAGATGGCACCACAAGAAGTATGTCAACATTAAAAACTCAAATTTGATAAGTATGACACTTGCTTCCTTTTGCCAAAGTAGGGAAGAATTGCTCCGCTGCAAATTTCATACACTAAGCGAATGACTTATTTCAACAATGGACTAAACACTATACCCTACCCTAAATCTAACATAAAACTCTATTGCAACCCTAACATTAACCCTACATCTTAGACGAAATAAAGCCCACAGAAATCGTCACAGGAGCAAATATCTTGTCACCAATTAGATGCTTAATTAGAGTTAGGGATCGACCACAGCACAATTGTTTCTGGAGTAAATGTATTAGACCCTGGTTGGTCTTTAAAAAGCAGCTAATGAGACAAAGTTAGACTTTCTCTCATTATTTGAAACTTAACCTTTCTGTTCATTATCCTTTTTTTTTTTTCAAGACCCCTGCTATCCTTATTTGAAAGAAGCCGATAGTTGATTTTATACTCACACTATTATATTCCAACATATCCCTGCTATCCTGATTTGAAACCAGCCGATAGTTGATCTTATACTCACACTATGAAACCAACTATCCCTGCCATCCTGATTTGAAACCAGCCAATAGTTGATTCTATACTCACACTGATGAAACCAACTATCCCTGCCATCCTGATTTGAAACCAGCCAATAATTGATTTATACTCACACTATAATATCCAACTATCCCTGCTATCCTGATTTGAAACCAGCCAATAGTTGATCTTATACTCACACTATGAAAACCAACTTCCCTGCCATCCTGATTTGAAACAGCAATAGTTGATTTTATACTCACACTATGAAAACAATATCCCTGCCATCCTGATTTGGAAACCAGCCCATAATGATTTTATACTCACACTATAATATCCAACTATCCCTGCTATCCTGATTTGAAACCAGGGTTACCAGCCAATAATTGATTTATACTCACACTATGAAAACCAACTATCCCTGCCATCCTGATTTGAAACCAGCCAATAGTTGATCTATTACTCACACTATGAAACCAACTATCCCTGCCATCCTGATTTGAAACCAGCCAATAGTTGATTTTATTTTTACTCACACTATGAAACCAACTATCCCTGCCATCCTGATTTGAAACCAGCAATAATTGATTTTATCTCACACTATGAAACCAACTATCCCTGCTATCCTGATTTGAAACCAACCGAATCCAAGAGCATTGATGGCTTCCTCCACTGTGTATTCTTCATCTTCGTCTGAAACATCAAGGAAAATATTTCCATGTTCATCAATGAATACTTCATCTTTACTCTTGGACTAGGACTTGACCTCTAGAAGTCTATGTGAAACAAAAGTGAAAATGCACTGGAGTCTGGAGGCACATGATTATAAATGATCAAGTCATTACTACACCAAATTTATAAAACTTTAAAGTTGCTGAATGCTGATAATTTAAGTTCCAAATTGTTTCTTGCCCTCCTTCATGAAGTATTTTTAATAGGGTTTTTACTCCCAAAAGTATGAGAAATATACCCACAATTTCCACTTTCTTTTCTCTTGTAAGTGTGTGACAGAGTGTTAGAGGTCGTGGCGAAAGGACGTGTTCTATTTGAGCTCCGCATTTTAACTTTTTAAATTTTCACTTTTTACAAAGAGAATCGATTTCTTGCCTCAAAAAAACACATTGGATCAATCACCTTTACATCAATGTGGAAAATATCGCAAAATTTGAATTTTGAGGAGGATACCAGGATTTTGATGGATTGCACTTTATTCTTTTTGGATTTATACATCGCCCGTGGAACTTCATACAGCGCCATAAGGGACTGTACACAGCGACGCCCGAGCCCCGGCCTCACATGCGGGCTTGCCTGCTAGCATTCTTCACGCAATCCACCTGTTGTTTTCTTGCCAGAGTTAATGGAATTAATCCTGCCACACGATCAGCAACCATCACAGCTGTTTTTAACCTGCATCTTATATGTTTTTAATGCTCGATATTTATCATCATAATAAAAAATTGGATTTTGGAATTTGATGATCCTGCCAATCCAAGATGGCCGACCTGATGATCATGTGACCATTTTCCCGCCAACCAAGCCTCTGGAGTGTTTTTATCCTTTGCAAATTGAAAGCTTTTAACTTGATATTTTAACTTTATTTGTTCTGTATGTTATACTGGTTGTCTATGTCATGACTGAACTTTAGATGCGCTTTTTTCCACTGTTACTTCAAGGAATCCCTTTTCTGGATTCCTGTATTTTTAATGCATGCCAATAAATTACATTAGCCTAGCTGGTTTGAATGAAAAGCCAAGCAGTGTCATTGTTTAATCACCAATTCTACAAACTTTCATCATCAATTTATGGAGATCTAGACATAGGTCTACATGTAGCTTGCTAGATTTGAGTAGTCTAACGTTTTACGTACCAATCTTGATCAGACCTGTCGGATATTACACTGCGCAGATCCATCAGAAAAGTGACGATGGATTACAGACCCGTGCTTCCTTGGCTAGTGGTAGCCCGCACTTCTTACCCTATGTACACCGTTGGCTGACTATAAGTCAGTCGCAATTAATGGTACCTTCAATCAACCTGAACTTTTCCATCGTTAGCTGTGAAAAGACCAACAATGGAGTTGGATCTACACGTGAATCAAACTGTAATAACTGAATTTCATGTTTGGGACAAACTTCTACGTCATAAATCTTACTTTCGTCTTGCTAAATTAGAAAGTTTAGAAGAAATTTAGAAAGTAACCACATTCATCAGACTCGAGTACATTGTGTTCGGAACATCCTTCAACTTCTCTTAGCCACCAATCCTGACTTGTTCTCTCCAGTGGAGACACTTCCGGGAATTGCAGACCATATGAATCTTAGTACCAGTGTAGTCTAAACCTATTATCCAGAAGAGCAAGCGTCACAAGCCTACTCTTTCTCCAAAGCTGATATTGATAGTATGAGAACAACTTTGCATAAGTTGGCTTTAAACTCTTGCAATAAGTTCCAGTGAATCCTCCTTGGAAGAAAACTGGAAAAGCATTTCACTCTACAGTTTTGAAAGTAATGGAGGATAATATCCCACATCACTCAAGAGTTCCCGTTTTAATCTTACCATGGATGACAAGATCGTTAAAGAGACTGTCAAGGAGGAAAGCAGAGGGCCTTCTACAGAGCCAAAACTTCAATAGCAGTCAAAGTTGGAGACGCTATCGATCCCACCGTTCTCAACACAAAAACGACTTCGAATGGCGGAGCATGCCTTCTTTCTACAACCATTTTTGAGTCGCTATCTGGGGATCAAAAACAGTTTTGGAACTTCATTCAAAAACCGTCGACGAAGCTCTAGTGGAATAGCTGCCCATATGGAGTAGGAACAACTTGGTCACAACACCCATAGATAAAGCCAACTGTTTGAACAAGCAATATCAATCAGTATTCACCAAGGTACATCTTCGTTGAGACTTCCCAAAATCGTGGCAACAAATTACCCCCTATGCCTTCAATTGTTCATGAGAAGGAGTTCGCAAGTACTGAATAACCTGCAACCTCGTTAAGGTCCCCGGGGTCCCCATGGAATTATCCATTTGGTTTTAAAGAACTGTGCAGCTGAGATCGCACCGGTTTTAACTAAAATCTTCAACCAAAGCATCTCGCGCGGGAAACTTCCGACGCTGCCTGGACTAAAGCAAATGTCACTGCAATATTCAAGAAGGGCAGTCGTACAGACCCAGCCAATTACCGCCAGTATCACTGACGCGCGGTGTGGCTGCAAGGTGCTGGAGCACATTGTTTACAGCCAGGTCATCAACCATCTTGACAGGCACGATGCTCTTAGGCAACTTTCAACTATGTGTTCAGGGCAAGACGATACTATGCGAATCCCAACTTCTTACAACTGTCCATCAAATATGGGAAGCTAATGAGAGAGTTAAGCCAAGTCGATGCTGTTATTTCTGGATACTCGCGCGAAGGCATTTGACAGCCGTTCCACATCGCCACCTTCTGCAACAAACTGGATCATTGGTCGGTATAACGGGATCACTTCCATCATTGGTTCACATCATTTCTCGTTGGCAGACAACAATCTGTTGTTCTCCAAGGCATCTCATCGGACCCAGTAAATGTCGCCTCTGGAGTGCCACAGGGCACGGTTTTGGGGCCCGCTCCTGTTCTTAATTGTATATCAACGACATTCCAGAAGGCCTCGACGCAAAGGTTAGCCTCTTTGCTGTGACTGTGTGATCTTCAATCCAATATCAAATCTTGCAGATTGCAATGCCCTAAACAGAGTGACTTGACGCTACTTGAGGAGGTGGTTTTCAAAGTGGCTGTCCTTCAAACCTGACAAATGCATGTGTCTTACGGTTTTCTCTCGATGTAAAAATAGAGTTGAACACCCCTACAAGTTATCTGTCACACCCTCCAGTGTACTCAGCAGCACAAGTACCTGGGAGTAACACTTTCTGGCGGACATGAAATGGAACATACATGTAGATACTGCCGTCTCCAAGGCAACCGCATGATTGGATTCATACGACGAAACCTAAGCTCAGCTCCACAAAAAGGTTTAACTACAGGCCTACAAAAGCTTGGTTCTTCCTCACGTCGAGATACTGTAGCTCAGTATGGGATCCTCATACCCAAAGCAACATAAGAAAATCGAAGCAGTTCAAAGGAGAGCAGCCAGATTCATACTTCATGACTATGGAAGAGAGAGCTCAGTCACAGCAATGTTAAAGGTCCTTAACCTCCCACCCTTAGAAGATAGAAGAAAGAATAATAGATTGACCATGATGCACAAGATTGTTCACCAGAAAGTCGACTAGTATACTGAGGAATCATGTGCAATTCAACCGCCGGTGGAGGGGTCGTAGCAACCAGGAATCATATACCACTTTCACTAGATGTCCCACGTGCAAGAACCAACTGCTTTCCAAAATTCGTTCTTCCCTAAGACCAGCAAAAGACTGGAATATGTTACCATTACAACATTACTTCCATCAATAACCTCAACTTTCAAACTTCAAATTGACAAAACCAAAACCTCAATAAAGTCCTTTCCCAAGACCTCTCCACACACAAGTGAGTGATGTTCCAGTAGGAGCTTGTCAACAAGACCAACCGTGAAACCGTGAAACCAACTTGTAAGTGCCAAGTCAAGAATTCATCTTCATTTCAATCACACAAAAACTTCCAAATCCATATTCATTTACACCAGCAATAATGGAAAAATATCTAACATTAAATAGATAAATTCTAACGTTAGGCCCTAATATATTTCCATGGAAATTTTTTTTTGATTGAGCATATAAAGATGGATTTTGGTGTGCAGATTTAGGCACCACCATCATACAAGAGCTTTAGAATCATGAGATATGCACAGCAAGCAGCAGCAGCAGCAGCAGTTCCATAAAGAGGCTCGAAAGTTACGGTGGACTGGAGCACTTGCAGCCCGTCGGACGGCTGCGTTCGCCCGCACCACTCCCGTTGAGAGCGAGTGATGTGTCATGCAAATCTTCTCTTGCCGAGTTTAAAAAAAGGTAATCTTTCCATCCTCAGAATCAGCGAGACAATCTTTGTTTCTGATTTGAATCATATAATGGCTTTTTCTCTTGTTGCCTCGGCTCTCCGTTACGTCTATTAATGAATTCCTTAAGATATGAAAGTTCAATTTCGTCCATCATAGTCATGCGTTGTTGCTCTTCCAATTTACTATAGTAATGAGCAGCATGCAGCGCAAGTCCGATGAACTAGCCGACGGCCCCACGCGGCCAGCACACCTTACTAACAACCTATCCGCTCTGGCTTGCCACGGCTGGCTATGCAGGCTGCCGTTTTGTACATCATTATATAGGCAAATTATTTGTTGATATAATCATTATATATTAAATAATCAATTATTTAATAAATATTACAATTCGATTTTCATTATTTCATAAATGAAGAAATTACACATTCATTGTTTCTATATAATGAAAACGGTATATAAAATTATTATATAGTAATTGTTATTATATTACTAAAATAATGACAAGTCATATCTTATTAATTAGTACTTTCATTAATATATTTAATAAGTCGTAATTCACGTTTATTATTAATAATAATAGGATTGAGTTTTAATTATTCTAATATATAAGAACATATTATATATAAATAATTTTTTATACCGTTCATTATTTACTAAAACAATGAAATGATGTAATTCCATAGTTTATAAATAGACTGAAGAATCAATTGTATTCTCATTTGCTGTGGGTTACGTCACAGAAATAGATCTATTTCTGTGGGTTACGTGGACAGGTAAATCTAGGTCAATGCGGTATTCATGTTGTAAATACAAAATAGTCTACGCCGCAAACTAACATGAAAACTTATCCATAGTGACTTTATTGTGTCACACCACTCAGGCTGATTATGTTTCCGATGTAAAATACGGAGTAAATTATTGCAGGGATTAAAATATTAATATTTTTTATAAATTCATTACATTACAACGTATCATATTACAGCAATGTGTCTGTGCTTTCAGACTAGTCCAACGAGATTTAATGTGATACAACTAGAAACAAAGAAATGTGATTGGTTCAAAGTATACCATCACATGATCTCCAAAGATCCACTCGCATGAAACATAACTAAGTTTGTTTTGTCTTTTTAAGCCTGTACTTTCTATAATGCTATTCTTACTACAACCATTTTCAAAGTTGAAAAATTGGTAGCTCTTTTTAGTCAGCAAACATGATTGAGGTTTCTGTTTTCAAAAGCTCTTGACTACTAGTATAGCATACGTCTAGCAACTTGACTCCAAAATATATTCTCCCCTCATAGGGTCATATTCCAAGCTCACTTATTTTGACAATTTGTATGTAACATTTTTTTTTTTTTAATTAAAAAAAATATAGCATTCACCTTTTTGCAATGATGCCTTTCTTGCATCAGAAATTTCATGCGTAACCGAGTAGATTATAAATGAAGGTGATAAATACGAAATTCAGTTTTTGCAAACTTTTCTTTAATGATAAGGGCAGAGTAAATACTTTCTTTTCTGCTATATATCATTCAATAGATTTGTTTTCTTTGTGTGGCAGCATTAAAAAAAACTCAAAACTTGCAAAACTGGATTTTGTACCTTTCATGATCATTTATAATTCAGTTGATTTTTTTGTGACATCTGTGACGCAAGAATTTTATCACTGTGAATGTGACAAATTCCTCTTTAAGTTATTTAGAACATGTAAATTACCAAAATGAATGAATTGGAATTATGGCCTTTGTGAACTTGGATATTCTTTATTCTAATACAAACTGCAAGTATGTAATTATTTTTTTTTTAATTTCAGTGGACTTTGTCAACTGAGCGTTGGCTTCAAAATCAATGATGCACACAGATGGAACATAGACTACATCTAATTTGTGCTTGCCAAAAGATCCATCTCTTTCCACTCAACATTTATTTAAAGGGGAATCCAACCCAGGAGAATCCAACCCAAGGAGAGAATCAACCTTACAGGAAGGAGGAAATGAAGAGGAGCAATCTATAAAAAGTTTCATCAAAATCGGCTATTCAAATAAGAGAGTTATGGAAGTTTGAAAAGTCAGTTGTTCCTTCTATGGGGATCCTCAAATGCCATCATCGGCTTCAAAATGGCCGATTTATGGACAACTCTCCATTCATTTTGTACACAAATTTTCAGATTTTCCCCATTTTCTTTTGAAATATATCTTACCATCCTTCTGAGCTCAACATATATTGTGTGAAATATATTTTCCCATGACATATTTTGAGCTCAGAAGTAAAGAGACATATTTTGAAAAGAAAATGGGGAGAATCTGAAAATTTGTGTACAAAACAAATGGAGAGTTGTCACACATAAAACAGCCATTTGAAGCCATTGTTGCATTGAGGATATCCATAGAAGGTACAACGAGACTTTTCAACTCCATAAACTCTCTTATTTATAACCGATTTTGATGAAACTTTTTTAAATTGCTCCTCTCAATGTGCTCTTATATAAAAATGATGATTTCTTTGGGTATTGTTTACCTTTAACTCTCTCCTTTCCCTCTCTCATATCTTTCATTCTTGTCCTATCTTCCTCTAAATGCTTTCTGTAGCATTACCCTGTATCTCATCTTCTCTTTCACTTTACTTTCTTCATCCTATCTCTTTACATCCAGCTCCTGACCGTCCTTCTCGGTCTTTTCACCATGTTTTCCTTCTCCTTTGTTTGTCTCCTGTGTTAACAAGGTTTTTTTTTAAGGGAAAGACTATACATATTAAATTGATTCTGATTTAAAGATTAAAAAATGGGAAAAAATGGATAACAAAATGCCATTCAATTATAAAATGAAGATTGCATCTCTTTGAGGTTCAAAAGTGAAAAGATTGATTTCATAGTTCACAGGGTGCATACAACAAAATGTCAAATATTATCTTGGACAGGTTCCTATTCTTTTAATTTCTTTATACACATTTTATCAGATACAATCCTCACCCAAGCAGTGATACGAGATTTTCAAATTTGTGTGCGTGTATGGACGTTGTTACGAGGTAACATTTGTCTTGTTATAAAGTGGTGGATTTTATTTAGTGAACAGAATAGATATTCAATGAGAATATGTCATAGATTTGAAAATACATAATATTTATTGATATGGATAATATTGATCAATTTATTTCATTCATATGGGTTTTTTATGTAATCAAAGTTGTTTTAAATGCAACCTTTTATAACATCTGGCAAAATGTCCAAAAGATCTTCCAAACAATGCTATACCCCACCTTAATTGTATGAAGAATAAATGACATTACAATCATGTCATGGAAAGGAACCATACTATACTATACTATATTTGTATGATGTATGTTGTTCAACACTTTCATCTTGTTTTACAATGCGCCTCGGAATAGTTTAACTAGACAGATGGCGCTATACAAATGCGTTATTATTATTATTGTTATTATTACTGAGGAAAGGAATAACTAGATTCATACCAAAACTTTATGAATAGATATTACGGGCTAAACAAAAATAAATTGCACACAATAAAAACATACAGGTGTATTGTTTATTCTATTTATTTACACAAATCTGTACATACATTTTGTAAACATACTTTGCACAATTAACAAAAGAGGACCAAATTGCTGAATTGATATGAATATTGCAGTGAGCACATCTACAACAAAAGATAGTCCAAACCTGTTCAATGTGGGTTTTTTTTTATTCATTTATTTTTATTGTTGTTGTTCATTTAATGCTAAAATATTTCTTTAAAAAAAGTTTGGAGTTAATGCATTCAGACTTCAGGTGTGTAGGGTTACGAAGTACCATCAGACTGGCTTGTGAATGCTTTAAAGGGACCATGCATATACAGTCAACCTCGCCTAGGTCGACCTTGTTGGGACCCAAACAATTGCATCGACTTGGGCGAATATCAGCTTATGCGAGGAATTAACACACGTATTAAAGTCTAAGGAGGAAAATCAGGACTTATAGGCCCGAATTCACAAACGTGGTTTAGTTAGTCCATGGTCTAAATCAGGTGGTTTGTGAATACCAAAATTTAGACCATGGTCTAAATCCGTGGTTTAAACAATTGATTTAGACCATGGACTAACTAAACCACGTTTGTGAATTCGGGCCTTTGCTGCTATCGAGAACAGTGAAATTCGACTTTGGCAAGGTCGACATAAGCGAGGTTGACTGTATCTACCTTTGTACACATGGACACCCTAAGGTGCATGATCACAATACTGCTCATGGTTCTCAATAAATAGATTGCTATCATTCTTGTGCTCATGATCCCTAAAGAGAAGAATACCATTTTTATTGTGTTAAAACTAGACAAACTGTGTGTGAGCGTGGGAAAGAGCAGACCATCACATCACATGCTGGTATGCTCCCACCTAACTGAACCATGTACCCTTGGAGACCGTGAAGGGTTTAACCCCTGAGCAAAGTCTGGTAAGTAATTTAATATGTCATGACCCCCCCCCCCAAAAAAAAAAAAAAAAAGTAGTGTTCACGAATCCTGAGGAATAGAACACCATTGTTCATTTCCCTCATGATTCATAAGAAATAGAATGCAATCATTCATTGCGCCCATGATTCCTTAGAAATAGAATGCTATCAAGTTAATAAGATGAGTGAAAACAAGCGTTCATCTCGGTCATTATCTTCACGTTTCCTCTTGATACAAGCCTTTGTTTATGTAACGATGCTGACTGGTAGTTTGATGTCTGGCTTGATTCCTTAGAAATAGAATGCCATCAAGTTCATGAGATGAATGAAAACATGCATTCACCTTCATTCACTGCATCCATGGTTCTTTAGAAATATAATGCCATCAAGTTCATAATATGAATGCAAACAAAGCATTCATCTCAGTCATTATCTTCCCGTTTTCTCTTGATACCAGCCTTTGTATCTGTAATGATGCTGATTGGTGGTTTGATATCTGGCTTCACATCACTACTGAAACTTGATGTACCTGCAAAGGAATTAAAAACAAGATATGATCGCACGTTGCCTCTACATTCAAATCCACTTCAGAAACCACTGCATAATCATGCATGACTGGAGCACATGCATTGCAGCATTTTCCTTGAATCAAATCTCACATTTTCAAGATCACATTTTGTCTTCCTCAATGAATCAAGCTAATGTACATTTCAAACTAATACCTAAAAGTGATAATGATGATGACTGGTTTACAAATATTTATTAACCTTTCAAACTATTCCCTAATCCAGAGTTGATGCTGATGATTTATTTACACAAAGGTTTTAAACTACTTCCTTACCTAGGGTATGCTACCAGTGACTGGTTTACACACATTAATTTAACTACTGTATAAGTGGTTATTTTCGCGGTGACTTTATTTTTGCGAATTTCGCGAGTTGGTTTTCGCGAAAATTTCCACTTCAATACAAGGCTATTTATAGTAATGAATCATCACCAAAATCGCGAAATTTTGCTCTCGCGAATTTCCCCAACTAGTCCGAAATCGCGAAAATATCTGGACGCGAAAATATTGGCTTATACAGTATTCTAATCCAGGGATGCTGTTGATGACTAATTTACACATCTTGACTAACGTTTTAGAAGACTCATTAGCCCATTAGCCCAAGGCAGATTTTAACTAACTCCCTAAAAAAGAAGATAATATTAATAACTGGATTATGAATATTAACTTACGTTTCAAACTACTCCCTATAAATCCCCAAAATGATGCAGATAACAAGTTGACACACATAAATCTTTCAATCAACTCCCCAATCTAGGGATGATGTTGATGACTGGTTTACACATGTTAACTAAACTTTCAAACTAGTCCCTAATCAAGAGATGATGTTGATGGCTGGTTTATACACATGAAGTAACCTTTCAAACTGCTCCCTAATCCTGGGATGATGTTGATGACAGGTTTACACATGTTGACTAACCTTTCAAACTAAGTAACCCAGAGATGAAGCTTATGACTAGATTACCAATGTTGACTAACCTTTTAGACTACTCCCTAATCTAGGGATGACATTGATGACCAGTGTACATATGATATCTAACCTTTAGACTACTCCCTAATCCTGATATGGTGTTGATGACTGGTTTACACACACACACACAACGGCCCGTATTCAAAAAGGTGTACTCAGTTTAAGCCATTTGTAGTTTAACTAACAGTCTCGACAAGTAATGTAGTTGTCTGATTTATCAGAATTTTTGGTACTGAAACTATTAAAAACTGCCTCAGAATGGTCATTGGGAAAGTTTTTCAAGAATCCAGTAAATGTGCCTGAATATAATAACGTAGACAGATTTATCAAATTTGGCTAACCATAGCATGCAATGGCTTAACTTAGTTCACCTTTGTGAACACATGTCATTGACTAACCTTTCAAACTACTTCCCAATCCTGGAATGATGTTGATGGCTGGTTTACTGATGGTTGGTGACTGACTGACCATGGTGTATGATGGAGTGCTACTCTTCATGAACGATGAACCCCCGCTCTTTGAGACCAGGGAAAAGGTTGAACTGGACTTGGAACCCATACCTATTTGGAAACAAATTTTATTAAATATTTGCCTCTCAAAGTCAACTTGAGCCACAAGTTTACTTCTTACAAATGTTAAATCAATCAATTTTTCTTTTAGTGTCGGTGTTAGAGAATCTAACAATGTCCTGAGAGTAAACTTTAGTATTCAAAGCATGCAAGACCTACTCACCTTTTGGAAATTTCTGAGAAAAATTACCTCTCTGTGCTACAAATTAATGTGGTATGCAAAGCATCAGTCTTTAAAACGCTTTGTTACAAAATTAATGAAATAATAGTCATATCATCAAACAACGTATGTCCTAAACCCATAACAAAGTGAGCTTTCTGCCATATCACATTAAAATCATCCGAGTCAGAAAAAGGTTTCATATGTGCTATGATTGATCTCTTGTATAGACCATTGGGTTTCACCTCTACAATACTGGAAAGAACATAGAAAATATATTTGATGCTTGGTCATCTTTAGTTCAAAACAAAAGTTAATAAGTCTTTATATTTAAAATAATGTACATTACTGCAATAAAACAAAAAAAAACATTTTCAGTAGAATTTAAAAAGAAGACATTTTTTTCTGCAAAAGAAAGGGGTAATGATAAGAACTTGTCTTTTGTTTTACCTGAACTTAACGACAGTCTTGGATTTAACGTCAGAGTTGGCTGTAAGAATTTCAAAATGAAACATGTTAATTGATGATGCAATACTTGTACATTAAATAATAATAATCATATACACAATGTATTCAAAAACTTTTACACCCTTTCAGTGCACATTTAGCAGTTGTTTTGCACTATATTCACTAGTTTGGTTATTAAATTACTTTATTCACTGTCTGCATATCTCAAGCTTTTCCTATTTTTTAAAATTTTTTTAGATCAAACAATATCGAGTTTAAGGATAGAGAACAGTTTGTATATTTTTAGTTCTTCTACAAGAAGTGACAAAATTTCCCACATTCCAGACTTAAACTGGTAACATCATCATGTTGAACAAATAAGTTTGCATTTTGAGTTTGAAGTTTGAAGTTGAGTGACTCACTCTCTCTCTCTATAACAAATAGAACTGCATCCATGTTTGTAATAACAGGATTGAACTGTAAAAGAATTGTAGCTTTGTAGGAGAACTTACCCTCTTATTTGGGGGTTTGAGCCTGTAGTTACATGCAGAAAGACAATATCTATCAGGAGGTAATCTAGGTCCATTATGGGGTTTGATCGTAGGCAGCGGACTACTGTTCTTCTGTTTCGCAATCTCCATCAAGAACTGAATCAAAGGAAACACAGATTATTATTATTATTATTATGGCATGAGTTTGTAGTTACATGCAGAGACAGTATCTATCTGGAGGTAATCTAGGTCCATTGGATGGTTTGATTGTTGGTAGCGGATTACTGTTCTTCTGTTTCGCTATCTCCATCAAAACTGAATCAAAGGAAACACAGATTATTATGCCATCAACTTAACATAATAAATAAGCATTTGTACTGCGCCGTCTATTATAATAACTATACTGAGTTACAAATGTACTCTCACAAGATATGAAGCATTCAAGGAATTTTTCCTACCTTTACTCATTTACCTCATCTAAGTGTTAAAAATGTAGACTGTAGATTGACCATTTTGAACAATGTAGAACACTATTCTACATGTAGCTGGCTCTTTCAGATACCTTTCGTTTTTTAATTTAAGACCAAAAATGTTGGAGAATGAGAATTTCAATAGCTCTCTCTCTTTCACTCTCACCTGGGCCCCATAACACAAAGATTTGCAATCAATCGCAAAGTGGCAATAGCCAATTAAGATCGTTGTTACAAACACTTTTGGTTCAAAAGACTGACCAGCAGCCAATCAGAGTAGTTCTTCCAAATTTGCAATCAATTGCTAACTTTTGTGTTACCGGGCCCAGGATACCTGTAATGCACTTGTCAATTGATGTCCCGGCCCCTAGGTACCCGGGGATGGCCGGGACTTTTAACACACTTAGCCGGGATTTGCAAGCAATCATGCCCGGGTGTGCCGGGGTTTGTACCGGGATTTGTAGGAGTATTGCAAAGCCGCTCAAATAGCCGGGACGTTGGTGCGGGGCTTGTACCGGGATTTTTAGGGTGATTGCAACACCGCTCATAAATAGCCGGGACGTTGGTGCAGGGCTTTTTACCCGCATTGACCCGGGCTTTGTTGTTCAGTTGATTGACCGGGCTTTGTTGTTCAGTTGACCGGGACGGGACCGTGGTATCGTCACTAAACATGCGCCTGAGCGCCCGGGGCAACTACTGAACTAGATTTGTCTCTCGGGCCGGGCAACTGAATAAAGAAAAAAAAATATCAAAGTAGTTGCCTCGCCCGAGCACCACAATATTGTGGCACTTGAGAAATAAAGATGGCAACTATTATTGTGTTCGGTAGTTGTCGTAAATACCTTTGCCGATACATTGGCAGCGCCGCATGCCATCCAACCAGCTCTGCTAGCTGCCTCTAGCTCTGTATATGGACTACGGTACGGTACGTGTGTGTGTGTGCTGCAATAAAAGGCGGGTTGCGTTTGAAGTGAATTATTCGGAGGCTGATGAGTGAGAGCTTTCATTCAGCGAATCATTTTTAAAGTACCGATTCCATGACATAATTTATTATATTGATATGTTTTTTTTTGTTTATATTATTGATTTGTTTATTTTCTTTTTCTTATATCATTCCATATACCATGATGGACATGATGACGATGGACACTACCATATAGACGAGTGGAGGAAGAGGGAGGAAGAGTAGCGGAAGAAAAAGAATACTGTGGATGGGTAGTTTGAAGAAATGGTTGGAAGAGCAACGTTGGGAAGAGAGAGAGAGGAGTAGAAGATAGAGGATTACAAGTGATAATGCATGAGGCGAGAGACAGAGAGTTGTGGAACAACATGATCGCCACAGTCCATTGATACAGCACTAGAATAAACTACTTCCATGATAGATGTTTTATATTAGGCCTGTAATTTTGTAACGGTTTATTATATAATTTATCAACGTTATGTGTATCCCTATTTCTAATTTCTCAATCTCCGCCCATCCCCATCTCTTCTATTATCCCACTTTCTCGTTGTTTTTCACTCCTTGTATCTTGCTTTCTATCTTTATGATATTATTAGGATAATCATTAATTATTATAATCTTGTAACGGTTTATTGTATCAAAATTATGTGTATCCCTATTTCTAATTTCTCAATCTCCGCTCGTCCTCATCTCTTCCATTATGCCTCTTTCTCTTTCTATTCCTCACTTCTTATATCTTGATCTCTATCTTTATGATATTATTAGTATAATCATTGTTTTTTTGTTACTAATTGTAAGGCCTTTGATCAATTTAATTTATATTAATTGATATTCTGAAACGTGTTGTTATGTAAAGTTAATTTTATATTGTGCTATTCTAAACATATATGTTCTGATTTTTTAAAGATTTGAGAGAAATAAGTGGCCATCTGAAGTCCATTCTCTCTATATATATTCAAATGTAAATTGCTCTTTCTCTCTCTCTCTAATTCTTTTGATGTCTCTTTCCTCACTTTCCTTTCACCCTCTTCCCCTCCTTACCACTCTCCATCTCTTTCTCTTTACGTCTCTCGCCATTAGTATCTCATCTCTCGCCAAAGTCATCTACTAGAAAATTAGGTTACAATTATATTATTTGACCTGTCGGGTTATTGATGTATTTTTAGTATATTATCTAGATTTTGAGGCATATTATAACTATGTCCTGCCTTTATAATATTGTCAGTTTTTATATGGTCTGAGATTTACAAGGTATATTGTTGTCTCATCCATTACCCTCTTTCTGCTTTCTCTCTCTCTCTCTCTCCCCTCGAGTCTCTCTCCTTTTCTCCTCTCGAGTTTCTCTCTCTCTCTTTCTCTTTCTCTTATTTATTGTCTTCCTTGCACCTCCTCTTCTCTATTCTATTCCTCCTTTCATTCCCTCTCTCTCTCCTCATCTCTCTATTTAAACTCCTTGATTTTTTTTCTACGTGTATTTGAATAAAGACAAAGCTGTGTTTGTGTGTCTTTTCTTTTCTTTTCTTTTCTTTTATTTTTGGGGTGTTTTTTTCGGGGGGGGGGTTGGGTATTGTTTTACATCCCCTTACCTTTAATCCCTTGATCTTCACGTATATGGGCTCCTTTCTTCAGCATCCAGGAAAAGAAATATATTTGAATATCAATCATGCACATGAATCTTAAGAGATTCCAATCTTTTCATTGCAAAATTATTTTTAACAATAACATAATATAACAGTAACTTAAAATACCTGGACGGTAGCAACTTCAGATGTAATGAAACTGTTGTCCCAGTGGGCCCTTCATAACATTATGTTACCTTGATGGCACCGTCAAAAAAAAAATAGCAAAGAAGATTTGCGGAGTTCATATCTGGTCCAAGATTGTTACTTTATTTTGATTCACATGCAGTAAATTGTCAATATAACTATCATGCACATTTGCTATTTACCTGGAAAGGAGCATGCATTTCGTTTCCTTGAACAACAAATTCAATGATTCATGCAATATATGATTTGAAGGCATGCACAAAAATGAATATGACGTAATAAAGAACAAAAACTATGATAAAATGGGTAATTCAGTCCGAAGATTTGAGAAATGGCCCAAACAAAATGAATAATTAATTTAGAACAAAATTATTTTGGGGACATGATAAGCGGGATAGAGACCAAATATGTTTATTGTGGATAGCTTTTGGGCTGAAACCGCCCCCCCCCCCCCCGGTCATGACAGGACAGAAGTTCAACGTTGCAAACACTACGTAGGACAAACAAGTGACAACAAAGTAATCTGAAAAGGCACTGGACTTTTTAAAATCGAACCCTTCACTTCCTCCCAGCACTTTGCCATTATTCCTGAGTTAGTTTGTCGTACAAAAGAGAACATAAAGCTAAATTGAGCAATATATAGGCTTCACAAATCAGGTAAAATTTTTTTAAAAAATGGTTTCTCTCGATTTCAAATTAAAAATTAGCACCCTCTTCGTCATAGGCCCCTACACAGTGAGGAAAAAAAATACTTTCTATGATTTGGATTGACTTTTTCCTGTACAGAATAAAAGGATCTCACATTGTAAGTAAACCCAAATATATAATGCAATTACCTGTATATAAACCACACCTGTTGCATAAACCGCACCCCAAAATTTGGACCTCTAAAAAAAAAAAAAAAAAAAAAAAATTAAATAAAAATTAATTATGATTCGGATTGACTTTTCCTGTACAGAATAAAAGGATTCTCACATTGTAAGTTAAACCCAAATATATACTGCAATTACCGGTAATAAAACCAACCCTGTGCATAAACCGCACCCCAAAATTTGGACCCTTAAAAAAAAAAATTTAAAAATTAAAAAAAAAAATTAAAAATAATAAGAATTTTAATGAATAAACATTTTCAATCAAAATAATATTTCAATGCAGTTTCTATATTTTAAATTACACCCCGCCCCCCCCCCCCCCCCCCCCCGCATCGCGCCCCGGCCCTACTGTACTACTGGTATGGTCACAAGAAAAAAAAAAATTAATTGTCCACCGCCAATATTGGCCATCCATACACAACACGTCATCATCAATTTTCACACACACGTACGGTACGATCGATCACTGATGAACGCAGGTATTACGATGCACAGAAATACTTCTCTAGTTCTGTGTTACAATGTCGTCCATTCACGCTTGCAACATGTCAGAAAAATGAATGCACACCACGCGCCCGCGCCAGGCCCGTGATATTGTGTTTACTTTCAAGTATTTCAAAAGTAAATACAAGGGTAAGCTGTTTATATATATAATTTTACACGAGAAGCTTTTTCCGCTGTTAACTTTAATAGTTCATGACTATTTTTTTTTTTTTATTCATTTTTTTTGTTTTGCCGTAGTCTATACAAGCTTGAAAATTCGGGTTCGCCACCGGGGCGGGGGAGTGTACCGAGAAAGACCCGGGATTGCATCGCAATTCCCGGCAGGCTGGGGCCGGGACTTGCGCGGGTTTGCACACAATTGTGCCCGGCCCTGCCGGACTTTGACCGGGATTTGACCGGGGAATGTCATTTTTTAGCTTACATTTAGCGTGCAAGTCCCGGCCATCCCCGGGTACCCAGGGGCCGGGACATCAATTGACAAGTGCATAAGCCAGTGACAGCCTTTGTATCAGCCATCACTGGTCAGCTCTGTTTTGGGCCATGGATTGAAGAGGTAAATTCCACATTGCCCTGTGCTGTGAGTATTTCACCAAGTCATTTTTACAAATGACTGGAACATGTTCTTGGGTGCTGAAACACATTCTCAATCATTTCACATCACACAAGAACTAACCACCATTTACCCAGGGAGCAAGTAGGGTGGACCTGACATGTCGAGATATAAAAAGTAGTCCTATCTAGGATGGTTGTATGGACCCTAACCAACATCGCTAGGGCGGACTACTCTTCAGATCAGCTGCAGGAGGGTCCCTACAGGTGGGGGCGTCCAAAATAGCCGCCCCTTTTACAAAAATTAGCATTCTGAACAAAAATGTTTGAAGCAGGGTTTCAAATACATTGAATTTGGTATCAAATTAAAGATAATAAAATTTTCTACAATTTGGTACTATTTTCAATAAGAATCATGTTCAGTAAAGGTAAAATTTAAAGCGTTAAACTTGATTTTTCTCATTTTTTTCAAAAAATAAATTTTTATCTATTTGTTGTTTTACCTCGTGTAATAATTATGTCAAGACCTAAAGCGCGAAACTTTTCAGAAATGTGCCCCGATGTATGGACAAGAGTATGTGAAAAAGAAAAAGTAATACCCCTTTCCAAAAAAAAGATATAACGCTATAAAGGTACCTCCGCAATATACGGAAAAACGACGTTTTTGCCCCATTTATGTGGTAAACCCATACATACACGTGTAAATACCTTATTGCAGTGCGCGCATGTGTATTGCACGGCATGATCTAACAATTATTGTAGTTTCCATAAAGGTTAATAAAGAATGGACTTCTCGACCAATCTTTTGTGAAGGGGAATGTTCTCAGATAGATATCTAACAATCTAATATTGATTGGATTTCATACACTCAACAGTTCGAGGCTTGATCTCAACACAGGGCCCAACTTGTGCCGGAAAGGTGACTGTGCCACTATAGAATAGCCACTATTATCATTATGCTGCCGATTATTTTATAATTATTGATTATTAATTCATTATGTTAATGTGTTGACTTTTCTTAATACAATTAATTAATTGCCTGGAGCAACATACTCTCACTAAGACTCATTATGCAGCTAACATTCATGTAAGATATCTATTATCCATATACAATCTTTTTCAATCATTCTGCTATATAGGGTTTGGAAATTCGGCCCAGATGAATGGGTTGCAGAAGCTAACAATAGTCCTATTTTGAAGGAGCGGAAAGAGCAAAGCGTATATATAGACATAGAATTAGGAGACCCCTTATCATATTTTTTTGAACAGGTTCGCCATTAATTATAATTAGCCTGGCATTACGTGCAATTATGACGTCAAAGTACATGAATTCAAGAATCGGGATGCTTGATGAGGATAAATTTGCGTAAGTAGGGAGGCGGGACAGGGCGGACAGTAGGGCCGGGCACTTTTATCTGAATGGTGGGTACTTACAGCCCCAGTGGATAAAGAGCACGGAGTATTAAAATTAGGACATACTGCTGCGGACAAGAACCTAGAATTGTCAAGATCATTTGGGGCTTTTAACGCATACCAATGGCGATACCATGGATTCATAAGGGCTTTTTTGTCGGCCTTCGGCAATCAATGAGGTATACTGGTGATCAGCCTAAGGGGTAGGTTTAGGGGAAATCGGCCCGCCTGTCATTTTCCCTTTTTTTTTTCTGGGGGGGGGCGGGTCGAGGCCACTGGGCTCGCCTGGATCCGCGGACCTGCATACCCCCCCCTATCCGAGCCCTCTCAGGACGAACTGTTGATTTTCAATTGTCGGACAACACACTTGAAATATATTTGTTGTCTAGCATAGCAGCAGGCGGAAGTTTGTTTGATTCAACCATGATGCTTGTGACTCTTATACGAGGTTGAGGAAAATTTGGGGTTTGAAATACATAAAAAAAGTGCTCTTTTAGATTTTTAACAATTCACAAGGTTTTGTGTAGAAAAAGGCGCACGCTATAATTGAAACAGGGAGGGCACTTATATATTACTATTGAAGAGGTACATTGTGTCATGTTTGGATGCCTGAAAAAGTGGTGCGTGCAGCTGAACAACCTGCCGTCCCAGTTTTCGTTGTAGTCGCACCTCTACTTCAGTGCTGCCTATCGAAATCATCGAAGATATACAAACCCATCCATAATAGCTTTCACCAAACGCGATTTATCTACCATTGTATACAACAGAGGTTATTTTATATTTAATAATCTTCTTCAGGAAATCCCGTTTTTTTTCTCGAAAAAACAATTTCTCTGATAAAGGAGATTATTGGAATATAAAATACTTCTGTTACAAAAATGCTTATTATCTGTGTTAAATGTATGCAAAATACACTTTTGGTCATAAAGCTTGGATTATGTATTAATTATTATTTATTATCTATTATTATTTTATTATTTTATTTATTATTTCTATCATCAATTATTAATTATTACTTATTTAAGCTGTAGGCCACATCATTGTCTGCTCTGGTTGTGAAGTCTTATCTTTTTAACTGCAATCTGGTTTGTCACAGCTGTAAGAAAAACTTCTATATAAAAAATGCATCTAATAGGTACACATATTGGGGAGGGGGCAGGGTGGCCAGGGAGCGTTTTTGAAAGTGGAGGGGCTTAGCGAAATGGGGGGGGGGGGCTGAACAGGCTAAAATCACCATCTCATGGCATTTATTCGCCGTTTTGTACACGTTACCTACAAAAGTGGGGGGTGCGGGCAGCCCCCACCCCTGGTCTCCGCGGCCTTTTGCCGCAAAATTGTTCCGGTGTTATGACCCCCCCCATTC
>CALNVZ010000674.1:19358469-19394899 GCA_940671915.1 Paracentrotus lividus
AATGGCACATATAGTTCAAAGATTGCCCTGTTTATCTATGTAGCAGAGTACCCATATACCTCCAATTGAACATTGCCTCTTAATTGAAACAATGCAGGAATTGACATTTCTCCAAAATCACTATAGGGGATTTTCTTATAATAATTTGGCTCTTCATTAGAGACCCATTTCACCTATAAACATCCGGTGGGTAAGATGTTTTAAAACATATCCCTCTTAAAGTAATCTTGGGGAGTTTGAATCAATATTTAATACATCAAGAAATGCCAGTTGTTATCAATCCTGTAAAAGAAAGAAAGAAAAAAAAGAAAAGGAATAGAATGCGAGATCATTGCAGCCTGTAGCAAATGCAACCAGAGAACCCCTTTTTCGTCACATGCGCTTATGATGTTTGCTCAATGCAATACATCGTGAAGGAATTCCCGGAAGGAACATAAATACATAACTATACCCCCCTGTTGAGCCCTCAAATGTAAAAATCGCCACTAATGAAAATGCCCTCAATGCCCTCAAATGTCTCCAACACCTCAACACAAATTTAAATATGGCCCCTCAAATGTCACAACACCGTCAGACCACCGAATGTAAAAATGCCTTCAAATGTACAAGCACATCCCAACCACAAATGTTAAAAATGCTCCAATGTCAACACGACATGTCAACATATAATGTAGAAATGAACATCCTTTCAAGGCTTATAGAACTAATCTGAACCATGAATTCAGACCAGTATATATCTAACCTATGTTTGTTTTTTAAATGAAGCATGTCTATACAAAAGTCCTCGTCTTTGAAATTTATACACCGAAGAGACCCAGCCTTGAGAGAGTCTATTGTTGATGATATCGAGAGATAACCGAAGCTAGCTGAACTGGACCGACCTGACAGAACTGAGATTCGGGCCAACTTCGGCTATGTTGTTGACTTGTCCTCGAATATTAATCCCATTAAAGTCCGCACATGCCAGTAAGCCTGACTGACATGTGTTACAAGTCAATGGAGCTCAGGAAAAAGACTAGTCGACATTTCCCACATGATCTTCCGGAGCTTTCAGGTGGCGACTTAAAATTTGGGCAAATAGCATATCCAAGGATTTCAATTTCAAAAAATTTCATAGACAGATTAAAGTATTGGGCTTATAAGTTATGTTAATGATAAAAAATTGTTACACAAGGCAGGACGAGAGAGGAGATGGTAAGTTTAGAATTAATCAATGAATATCGAACGCAATTATTGAGACTATATCCCCAATTTGTCCTCCTCTCTCCTCGTCACTTGTACAAGAGTCATGGCACGTGAACGATGCCTCCTGCCTACTGACGAAATGAGCCAACAATCACGGGAGTGAATGGACTGGTAGTGCAGCTTAGATAACAGATATGCCCAGCAATTTCCTAACAGATTATCCATTATTTGAGCATAAATTCAATGAATAGTATGGAAACCATCCATCTCACTTTGCTACTAGCATCGCTTCATTCAGTCAACAATGCAATTGGTTTCCCGTATGTCCACACCCAGTTCACTTGTGTAACAAGCATTTGAAGGCGACCAGTTGGGTTTTCCGAAACGCCACGATTTAGCCCTAATCTTAATTGAATATGAGGCCTATCTGAATTACATGGCATAATCCTAAGAGTGTAATCAAGTCATCCATGTTCCAATTCACTTACCGTTTCATATCTCGATCAGGGCGGAGATCATCGTTCCACGCCATTGACTTTGCTACACAGTAGAGCGACCCATAGATGGAGACAAATTGGCGGATATAGCCGACATTCATGAAAAGTAATCTAAAGAGGTCAGAGATGAAACTGCGCAATCTACAACTGTCACTTGGCACTTTTTTTGGCACAAATAGCAGGCCTGCAGTTGCAGTTCAGAATTTTTTGGTCCACGCCAGTTCCGGGTCAGTTTTATGGTTTACTGTCAGCTTTTTCCGCTAAAACTCCCGCTAGGCTCCCGAAACTTGTCTGCGGACGAGTGACATTGTCAAGTGGCAGGTGTTAACTAATACACAGCCCGTTGAACCCGGAAAGCGACGGGCACCCTGTACTTCCACCACCTTCCATTTACAGCGAAAGTAATCAGCATGATGAAGAGCGCTCAGGTGATTATACTGGTCATATAATCAAATCTAAATGTTTAAAATGTTGTTGTTGATAAGGCTTTTCTATGATGTTCACGCGATAACAACGACTAAAAATGAAAGTATATAAGAGCTTCTTGACTTACCAAATCGAATTTTTCCGTGTTGGCCTTGTCTCTTCTCATAGTTGTTGGTGCCGATATCGCTGCCATTTTGCCCTTTTTATGACGTCATTTTTACTGTGTGCGAAGACGTATTTAACTTCTATGTGGCGAAGACAACGCAGACGCACGGAGAAATGTACGTTGATGGACTCATTTTCCTTGTATTTTCTTCCTACCATTTATTAGTTTGATTACTTCATGTGAAACATTCGCCAATTGTCACCAATATTCGAGGGAAAAAAAACTTCAAAAGATTCGAGTTCAAATGTGTAGTATAATTCAAATAAGTATTTTTTGACACGAAAATTTGTGGTTTCATGGATACTAATATTTTCAAAACTTCGGCCTAAAATATGTCTACTTACCGTATACGCGCCAGCCTGTGCCCGGACAGCAGTCAGGTACTGGTAATTTTGAACACCGTGTTACTTATCGACAAATTACAGAGCAATTTGTAAACCAATGACGCATTCAACGCTCGCGCAAATAGTGAAACTGAACAGTTTGCGCTTTGCATCAGACCGAATTCCCGTGTGTATTTGCTTCTCGAATTCCGTAAAATAATGGACTTTTTACGCCTAGGAAAACTAACCTGTTGTGCGCTTTGTCATTGCGAAATTAGCGTATAGTGAGTAAACTTTTTCTTTTCTCGCGATTGAATCCCCTTGTATTTCTCTGAATTGCGAGTATTATGTGTATGTCCAATGTTAGTTCGCCGCAGAAAATTCCAAGAGTATGCGATGTTGTGAGCATGCTAAGCTTTCTCAAATCAAATACTTATGAAATGACGTGCTATTTTCCAGTGAATGGGTACGGTTTTAATATGACCTTCCAGTTCACATGCCGTACCGGACAGTGCGCGTAACACGTTACCACGTTATGTGTTTACATGTTGTGTGAATTTTGTTTAATGATGTGAATATTTGCAGCGTGTGACGTGCGCCAACACATTTTTCTTACTCCATTGCACTATGGTTATGTGAGATAATGTGCGCATGCTTTTTTCAGATGCGGGGTGATGAATTGATTGAGTGAGTGGGTGGGGGGCATGGGTATACTTGAAGGAGGTGGGGGGGTGGTCGATCAATGTTCAAGAGCGCCCCCCCCAAAAAAAAAGCAATAAAATATATGATTTCATTAAATTTCAAAATGGGAGTTCAACGAATAATGGAATGAATGTTTGTTTTGTTTGCAGCCATTTAGGCGTCTTTTTAAAAAAAATTTAAAATTAAAGTTTGATTTTTTTTTTTTTTTTTTTTTTTTTTTTTTTTTTTTTTTTGACGTCTTGTGTGGTGGTGGGGCGGGTTGGGGGGGGGGGAGGGAGTCAGCAGACCAGACCCGGCTGCTGGAGGAACGGGGAGGGGAACCTTGCGCTATGATTTTTTATTTATTACGTATAATGTTTTGACAGACTATATTCTTGGCATTAGGCCTATACTGAAAAGAATAATTATCCCTCCTCTTCATGCTCTCCTCCTACAGGCCTTTTTTCTTCTTTTTTTTTTTCTTTTTTTTTTTTTTTTTTTTATATTAAATGAAACAAATATGGAAGGGACCTGTTTACATGGTTTATGTATCGGATTTAGCTCGCTTTTTTTTTTTTTTTTTCTTGCACTTAAAATAATTAAATGGTGGGAAAGGGTAAATAATTCATTAAAGGCCCCCCAGAGTGATTAGCCGTTCGCCTGCGAAATTGTGACTTTACTCCTTTTCCACCATTTCATTCCATTTTAGAGTGTTTGATTAGAGGCCGCTAGCTGTCTCATTACTTATTTTTGTAAAAACAAGAAAAAAACAAAACAAAACACTATAGGCATATTCATTTAATACTAGTCTCCGGGGAAGGGGTATGGGATATGTTGGGCGCGTTCCATTTATGTGCACAAACAATATCATAAATATATGGTCTTGTTTGGGAGGGTATTTATCCTCGGACCAGGCCGCGGATTATGGCAGGATTTTCCAGAGGGGGGCACGCAACTTTGAAACAAAAAAGTCTTGCGAGCAGGCACGAGCGAGCAAACAGAGCGGCGGAAACACAGCGCGGAGTTTAAAACATTCCCCGATTATATAGGCTATTACTGATTTAAAACGAGGAAATTTAAACAATTTCATTTTTACTCCTTTGTAAAAACAAAAATAATAATATACTACTAGCAAAAAATAAAAAAAAAATAAAAAAAGTAAATCGATATGTCTTAACAAAAGTTTTAGTGTCTTGAATATGTATTTTTAATTGCCACCATGAATTACGAATATATTACCCCATTATAATTACATCAGACCTCTGCGAGCGGCAAATATGCCATATTTAATTATCGTCGAAAGAACGAGGCATGTAATGCCCAAGTTGTTATGCCAGAGGCCCGTTGAATGAAATAAATTGAAAGTGGACGGGTCGAGATGGAAAAGGGACATTTTGTTTTTATACTGAAAACGGGAGAGGGCAATTGAGTACCAGAACGCGTAAGAGAATATGTTATTCGGTATGAATTATGGTGGGGTGTCGCCCAAAAAAAAAGATTAATAAAAAATAGCAGTTTTAATTGATGCTTTAAGAATGTGTTTAGGTATTTCTATTAATTCTAAAAAAAATGCAAAGATGACTTGAGCGCGAAGCGCGAGTTGAAAATTTTGGGTTCAAAAATATATTGAATAAATAAAGGGGCACTTTCAGTATTGCCACGAGGAGGCCGACTCTATTTTATCAGGAGGCCGAGGGGGTCCACGAGGCTCTTTTCTTTTAATGTGTAAATTGGTCGGATATAACCTTTAAATATTTAAATAGTTCATATTTTCCTTAACTCTTTACTATTTACTTCATCGTCCACTAATGTATTTCTTTGTGACCTTGAAAAAAATGGACGTTTAACAAGTTATCATTACCTAAAGCTACGGAAATAACATATAGACTAAACAAATCTAAGGTACTCTTTGTGAGGCCCCATTCCCTGCACAGCCCGTTTCAGTATATGGTCACGTGTTTTTAGACATCCAAAATTAAAAGCCTATTTCCGCCTTCTTATTGCTAAAGTTGGGGCGAACAATTGTAAAGCATCGGGCCGTTATTCCCTCTCTTTCTTTCTTTTTTCTTTTCTTTCTTTTATCCTTTTCCCCCTTATTTCTCCCTGTTTCTCACTCCCTTTATTTTTTTTTGTGTTTTTTCTTTTGTGATGGGTTGAGGGGTGTGGGTCGAGCGCCTGTGTCGCGGCTCACCACCCTGATCCCGCGCCCTGGAAATACAACACACATAAAACAAAATATATGAAACAAAATTAAAATTTTCTCTGACTGCTCCTCACTTTTTAAACCACACACAACACACACACACACACAAACATTTGAGATGCTTTTTTGTTGATGTGTTTTTTTCTTGTTTTTTTCATCGGGGTTTGCCTATAGACTAGGATCCCAATCCTAATTAATAATTTGACTGATTATTTCGCCCATTTTCACACTCTTTAAAGTCCTTTTTCTTCATTCATATTTATTTCACTCATCCTCTTCTTCACATATTAATAGCTTCTGAGATGATACTAATTGCTCTTCTTTTGGTGGTTTATTTTGGTTGACTCTTGCCTATCATTGCCCTGCGCATGAACTTATATGATGATTTCGTTTTTGTTGAGACAATCTTTTTTCAATAATTTTTTAATTTTTATAGCCTAGTTGATTAAACAGATAGGCCTACATGTAGCCTACTCTAAATATAGCATGAGGCGTACCCCCCAATTTAAAAATAGTGTAATTAATACATCCAAATATAAATCCATAGAGGCCTCAAACAAAGGCTCATGTAGTCTTTCGTCAGGAAAATTAGCGAAGGAAGAAAAAATAAAAAAATTTTTACTTGCCCCCTAGTCCCCCACATTTCGTGGAAAACGTTATATTGCAACGCATATGAGATAAATGTAATTGTTGCGCGTCGATGGTACTCGCAACAAAATATACTTAGTTGGGAGCAAATTGATATCGGGTAAAAAATATTAAACTTGATCAACATTTTATTTCAATATATCAATCATTTATGTCATAATTAGAAGAATATATCGATCATCGACCACAACTATGTTAGGTTCCTACTTTTATTATTATACAGTTCAAAAGGAAAGTGAATACAACAAAGGAATAAAAATTATTAAATATTGGTAAAATTCCTTATGATCTTAAATGTGAAAACATATGGGGTATTAGTTTCTTCAAAGATTTTGTTTGAATTACCTATCAATCCAGGTAGTCTTAACCTTAATCTATTTTGAATAACAAGCTGGCAATTTAAATCAACTCAAAAGTCATATAATCAAGAAACCTAGCTATGGATCCAGTGGCGTATCTTAGAGGGGATGGCGAGGTGAGGGTTGACGAGCACGCTGACTCTATAGCCGGCGGAGCTTCAGGGCCACAAATAAAGTTAATAAAAATAATGGGAAAAAATAAAAAAAAAAAGTAGGACGAGAGAATGGAAGAATAAGAAGGAAAAAAAAGGGAAGATAAAGAGAGGAGACACATGGTGATCTCACAATGGTGTATTAACTTAGTGGCCATGTTTCTCCTACCCATTATTAATTTATGCGCCTCGCCTAGGGGTTCCTAACATAGCGACTCATAAGTTTACATTTACGTTCCCTCGAAAGTTTCTGGTCATGTTTTTTGTAGGATTTAGACCCATTTTTATCTTGTTAGTTGATCGTCGGGTAAAGATTTTACTGACCTACCTGTTTGTAATAGGCCTATATGTGAAGATCATATCGGTGTTCCCCTTCAGATGTTTTAAGCGTCCCTCTGATTAAGTGTTAAAGTCAATTTGGATGTGCCCTATACAATTTCCGAATCCTAATTTTAAGAGCAAATTTGAACAGCCTGAGTTTTCAATTTAATTTGGAGCCCCCTTAAATAGTGTTAAGAGCAATTGCTATGCGCGCTCAAATAGTTTAAAATCAATCCCCCTCCACTTCAAATTTAAACATCAACGGTCCCTCTAAGTAAAAATGGTGATTTTTTTTTTTTTTTTACTGTCCGCCATGCTCTTTCTCATTGCCTTTTGCCTCCTTTTTAATTTTCTCAAGGTCAATTGTGTCTTTTTTCCGTCTTTTTATGACGAATTTGCGTATTAAGACCTGTTCCTTGCAAATGTTTAAGTTTAGAGCTTCTAGAATTTTTCGCTCGCGCTTCGCACCTCGCATTGTATTATTATGTTCAAAAATCATTTAAGGAGGACCAATACAAAAAAGGTTTAAATTATTATTATTTTCCTACCTAAAAAGAATCGATATGCAATATTGTGCAATAGGCCTGTTGATATTCCCGAGGTAAGGCATTTTTTTATTGTATCTTCGGTTGATAACAAAATCTGTATTCATGATTGTTAAATCGACAAGATTGGAAGTAATGCAAGAACTCAAAATTTCTCTGCTCACGCTTCGCGCCTCACATTAAATTAAAGTTTTTTACAGATGAAATAAAAATTGAATAAGCTACGTGTATGTATGACAGCTGTCATCCCCTAGGTACTGGGGAATAAGAATATGCTGCCCCATTCTGTACAATTAACTAAAACATAAATCTGTTGAAGCGAGGAAGACTGGAGTAGACCCTAAAAACAAACAAACACAAAACAAACCCAGGCCCCATGAAACGCCCCCAGAAATAATAATAGAAATACGAATATATTGTGCGGGTCAGCACCCCAAGAAGGTGCCAGTAAAAGGTATAAAACGTTATTAATTGATAATCATAAATGCTATGTCCCATTGTACCAGTGTTCCGGAGAGGGAGACTATGGCAAATTTTATCAATGCCCGATGAGACTTACCCACTGTAAATATCGTATGGGGTACGGCGATGTAAGGATCAACGGGCCGGGACCTAGATCTACGATACATACTCACTTTGCGCTGGCATATATAAACTCCCTTTCGTCAGGTGGGGGAATGAATGATCATTATTTTAGAATGACAACAAAATTAAAATTCACGGGGTCTATGATACGGTGCTAAGGTTTTTAAGGAATCAACTCTACTATCAACACATTGGCTAACTAACTTTACGGCGGTGGTTTTTTAATATCGCAAACCTGGCCATGACCTGAGTATAATCATTTAATTGGTAACACAAAACTACAGGTCGACCCTTTCCCGTGTTTCCAACATCTCGGGAAATAGGCTTTTTTAAGAGAAATGAACAACATTGAGTGAAAATTAAAGGGCTAACCAAGATCGAGATGTTCAGACGCATTAACAGACTGTGAGATAAAAAAAAAAAGATTCATAATTATAGAGAAAAGAAAGGCAGGCAAAGAAGAAGAGAAAGGAGAAAGAAGAAAAGAATATTTTAAAAAAAAGAAGAATGAAAAGAAAGAAAAAAAAAGAATAAAAAAAAGAAACGGGAAGGGGGGAAAAGGAAAGGTGAAATTTTTAAAGACAGGAAGATGAGACGAGAATGGAAAAGAGGAGCCTATTAGGGAGAAATGTGAACCGCCACGACGAGAGACGGAGAAAATTTCGGATACAGAGATATAGAACCGTTTCTAATGCATTAAGACAATAGAACAAATCATACAACAAAGAAGTAAAAGAAAGCAAGGATATTTCAGTTTGAAGAGATATAGAGAAATCGATGAGTTTGAAGTGAAGAAAGAGAGGTGTGAAAGTTAAAGATACATAAACTTAAAAATGATTGTAAACGGGGGGCGAGGGAGGGTATAACACATGTTAACTTGAAAATCGGGTTGTAGCTGATTTATTTTGTAATTTTGTTTAACCGAGTTTTGAGAAGAGAAACTAGGTTTTTTTCAGAAGATTTCTGAATCTATTTTGTTTTCCACTTCTGCTCACCATATTCTACAGAGACAATTGACCTAATGATTTCCAAATCTAAATCAACGCCCAGTCAAAGATAAATGACATAATCGGAGTGTTTAGCCGCTAAAATAAAGCGAACATACAACATACAAAATACCCCCACCCCCTACCATCCCCCTCTCCCCCACCCCATTAAAAGAAACTCGGCTCTAAAACCCACAAAACAATAACAAAAGCAAAAACCTAAACAAATTTAAAACGAGATATAGTCAGCGCCCGTTCTACGTGTAATTTACGTGCCTTCTACTGTCGGGTTATGTGTGAAATGCTACTTGCTCCGGCCACTGGAAGAGCTGTCGACAGCGGGAAATGACCGATATGCCAAGTGGTCCAGCGAAATCGCAATCGCACGCGAAACTCGAAACTGGACATGATGGAGAAATTAACAGCCAGAACTAGAGAATAACCGGAAGAGAAATTGGCTACCACTCAACTGAAATAATTACGTGAAACGATGCTTTTAATTGACGTTTGGGTAATTTTTTTACCACAAAAACGAACAAAAACTGTCCCGGCCACTGGCAGTACTATACGGTAGGTATACCCAGTGTTGTTGTATGTCCGGAACCGGGTAGTTGTTTTGTCCGGACAAGAGACGGCGAATTCTAGGAGAGTTGTGATCAGTATTTTCATTAATGATTTGAAAATAAATATCAGACATACTTTATAACTCCACCACAAAGACCACCAACTGTAACCATATATCATAACCAATATTTTTTTTTTGCTCTATTTTATATTTACTGCACAAATTTTGAGAAAATCGAGAGCAAAAGGTGATGTTTTTATCTGCTTAAGTGTCCGGACAACGGGCCCCCCATCCTACTGGTTCGTCAGTTCCCGTCGCTTTGCGACGGGGGCTGGTCGGTTTATGGCAGTGCAATCTTGCTGCCGGTAACTTGCTTGTTCCTAACAGTTTTACCCTCTTTCTGTAAAATATTTGAGTTTACTCACTATATGCAAATTCCAGCATTTGATTGATGACCCTAGGTTCGTAATCTGTAACTCCCATATCCTTCAAAATAGCTGTCATTATCTCGGCATCGCGAGGCTGTGACTTGTTGGACGACATTTTGAGTGAAGAATGAAATAATGATTGCACGGTTGGGTAACGTAGATGGCAGCAAAGCAGACCCAAAGTTTATTGCATACGTATATACATGACTTGTATATTTTTTTCACAGAAATCTCAAAACTATGTTAGAATAAAATTCCATGACATTATTTACTGACATTCTCTAAATCATTGTTTTGTGCATAGGAGATGCATCTTCCCACAAAAAGGGCATGTAAATACCCCAATAAGGCTAAGATGGCTTCAACAATACACAATTCAAAAAGAATAAAAAAGGGCAAGTACAATTTAATTCATTAAAAGGAAAGTTAAAAAAAACAAAAACAAAAACAAAAACATTAATTTAAAAAGTAAGAATAATGAAGACAGATTAGGCAGGTATATACACTATCAGCCTTTTGAGAGATGTTTTAATTTTTAAACATTAGGCTCAGGCGCGGATCCGTCCCCCTCTAGCAGAAAAAAAAAAAAAAAAAAAAAAAAAAAAAAAAAAAAAAAAAAAAAAAAAAAAAAAAAAAAAAAAAAAAAAGGGAAAATGGATTGAGCCCCTAACCTTACCCCTATGACTGATTCAAGATGACCTCTTTAATGGCCGAAGGCAAAAAAAAATTAAGAGAGAGAGATGAGGCAGGTATATACACTATCAGCCTTTTGAGAGGTGTTTTAATTTTTAAACATTAGGCTCAGGCGTGGAATATTTAAAAAAAAAAAAAAAAAAAACGGGGAAAGGTGAAATTTTTAAAGACAGGAATCATGATGCAGAACAACGATTACATGCAAAACTCCCAAATAAAGAAAGCAAGGAATATTTCAGTTATAATCATGAGTTGAAGTTGTGAAAGTTAAAGATACATAAACTTAAAAATGATATAAACACATTGTAATTGAATCTGTAGCTGATTTAATTTTGTAATTTGTTTCCGGTTTGAAAAACATGTTTTTTCAGAAGATTTTCTAATCTATTTGTTTCACTTCTCTCACATTTCTACACATCCTGATTCCACTAATCACGCCTCAGTAAGATAATACATACGAGTAGCCTAAAATAACAACAACAACAACAAATACCCCCACCCCCCCCCCCCCCCCCATTAAAAAAACTAAACAAAACAATAACAAAACAAAAACTAAACAAATTTAAAACGAGATATAGTCAGCGCCCGTTCTACGTGTAATTACGTGGCCCTCTACTGTCGGGTTTGTGAAATGTTACTTGTCCGGCCACTGGAAGAGCTGTCCGGAAACTGACCGATTGCAAGGGGTCCAGCGAAATCGCCATCCACGCAAACTCGAACTGACATGACTGGGAAAATAACGCTAGAATAACCGGAAGGAAATTGGCTACCACTCAACTGAAATAATTACGTGAAACGATGCTTTAATTACGTGTAATTTACCAAAACGACAAAACGTCCGGCACTGGCGTGTATACGGTAGTATACCCAGTTGTTGTATGTCCGGACGGGTTGTTTGTCCGGACCAAAGACGGCAATTCTAGGAGTTTGTGATCAGTATTTCATTAATTGATTGAAAATAATATCAGGACAATATAACAAAGCACAACTGTCACCAATATTTTTGCTATTTTACGCTCCCTGTAATAGGCCTATATTGAAGATCATATCGGCGCCCCTTCAATTTAGCGTCCCTCTATTAAGGTTAACATCAATTGTGTGCCCTCCGAATCCTAATTTTAAGAGCAATTTGACATCCCCTGAGTTTCAATTTAATTTGGAGCCCCCTTAAAATAGTTTAAGAGCAATATGGCGCCTCAAATATTAAAATCAATCCCCCCCTCCACTTCAAATAAACATCAAGGTCCCTCTAAGTAAAATGGTGATTTTTTTTTTTACTGTCCGCCATGCTCTTTCTCATTGCCTTTTGCTCCTTTTTAATTTTCTTCAAGGTCAATTGTCTTTGTTTCCGTCTTTTATGACGATTTGGTATTAAGACCTGTTCCTTGCAAAGTTTAAGTTTAGAGCTCTAGAATTTTTCGCTCGCGCTTCGCACTCGCATTGTATTATATGTTTCAAAATCATTTAAGGAGGACCAATACAAAAAGGTTTAAAATTATTATTTTCCTACTAAAAAGAATCGAATGCATATTGTGCAATAGGCCTGTTGATATCCCGAAGGTAAGGCATTTTTTATTGTATCTTCGTTGATAACAAAATCTGTATTCATGATTGTTAAATGCAAGATTGGAGTAATGCAAGAACTCAAAATTTTCTGCTCACGCTTCGCGCTCACATTAAATTAAAGTTTTTTACAGATGAAATAAAAATTGATAAGCTACGTGTATGTATAGACAGCAAATCATCCCCAGGTCTGGGGATAAGAATATGTGCCACTGGTACAATAAACTAAAACAAATCGTTGAGCAGAACTGGAGTAGACCAAAAAAAAAAAAAAAAAAAAAAAAAAAAAAAAGGAGGGGGGGGGGTGCAAAGTCATCATTTGCCCCGGGCGCATTTGACCCTAGATACGCTACTGGTGATGATCATTATTAGAATGACAACAAATTATAAATCACGGGTAGGTCAACTAACACATTGTTCGGTAATAGACACTGTATATATTTAAGTTTAAAAGTCTTTGCCAACTCGAAAGCTTTTAAAACAACTATAGGCTAAAAATCGAGATGTTCAAATTAACAGACCTGATCATAATTATAACAGGCAAAAATATTTTAAAAAAAAAAAAAAAAAAACGGAAAGGTGAAATTTTAAAGACAGAATCATGATGCAGAACAACGATTACATGCAAAACTCCAAAATAAGAAAGCAAGGAATATTTCAGTATAATCATGAGTTGAAGTGTGAAAGTTAAAGATACATAAACTTAAAAAATGATATAAACACATTGTAATTGAATCTGTAGCTGATTTATTTTGTAATTTTGTTTCCCGGTGAAAACATGTTTTTCAGAAGATTTTCTAATCTATTTGTTTCACTTCTCTCACATTCTACACATCCTGATTCCACTAATCACGCCTCAGTAAGATAATACATACGAGTAGCCTAAAATAACAACAACAACAACAAATACCCCCACCCCCACCCCCCCCCCCCCATTAAAAAAACTAAAACAAAACAATAACAAAACAAAAACTAAACAAATTTAAAACGAGATATAGTCAGCGCCCGTTCTACGTGTAATTACGTGGCCCTCTACTGTCGGGTTTGTGAAATGTTACTTGTCCGGCCACTGGAAGAGCTGTCCGGAAACTGACCGATTGCAAGGGTCCAGCGAAATCGCCATTCCACGCCAAACTCGAACTGACATGACTGGAAAATAACGCTAGAATAACCGGAAGGAAATTGGCTACCACTCAACTGAAATAATTACGTGAAACGATGCTTTAATTACGTGTAATTTACCAAAACGACAAAACTGTCGGCACTGGCGTGATACGGTAGTATACCCAGTTGTTGTATGTCCGGACGGGTTGTTTGTCCGGACAAAGACGGCAATTCTAGGAGTTTGTGATCAGTATTTCATTAATTGATTGAAAATAATATCAGACAATATAACAAAGCACAACTGTTCACCAATATTTGCTATTTACTGCACAAATTTTGAGAAATCGAGAGCAAAAGGTGATTTTTATCTGCTTAAGTGTCCGGACAACGGGCCCCCCATCCTACTGTTTTCGTCAGTTCCCGTCGCTTTGCGACGGGGGCTGGTCGGTTTATGGCAGTGCAATCTGCTGCCGGTAACTTGCTTGTTCCTAAACAGTTTTACCCTCTTTCTGTAAAATATTTGAGTTTACTCACTATATGCAAATTCCAGCATTTGATTGATGACCCTAGGTTCGTAATCTGTAACTCCCATATCCTTCAAATAGCTGTCATTATCTCGGCATCGCGAGGCTGTGACTGTTGGACGACATTTTGAGTGAAGAATGAAATAATGATTGCACGTTGGGTAACGTAGATGCAGCAAAGCAGACCCAAAGTTTATTGCATACGTATATACATGACTTGTATATTTTTTTCACAGAAATCTCAAAACTATGTTAGAATAAATTCCATGACATATTTACTGACATTCTCTAAATCATTGTTTTGTGCATAGGAGATGCATCTTCCCACAAAAAGGCATGTAAATACCCAATAAGGCTAAGATGGCTTCAACAATACACAATTCAAAAAGAATAAAAAAGGGAAGTACAATTAATTCATTAAAAGGAAAGTTAAAAAAACAAAAACAAAACAAAAACATTAATTTAAAAAGTAAGAATAATGAAGACAGATTAGGCAGGTATATACACTATCAGCCTTTGAGAGATGTTTTAATTTTAAACATTAGGCTCAGGCGCGGATCCGTCCCCCTCTAGCAGAAAAAAAAAAAAAAAAAAAAAAAAAAAAAAAAAAAAAAGGGAAAATGGATTGAGCCCCTAACCTTACCCCTATGACTGATTCAGATGACCTCTTTAATGGCCGAAGGCAAAAAAAATTAAGAAGAGAGTGAGGCAGGTATATACACTATCAGCCTTTTGAGAGGTGTTTTAATTTTTAAAACATTAGGCTCAGCGTGGTCCAGGGGCAAGCGCGCCCCCCCCCCCAAGCAAACAATTAATTAATTAATTAATAAATAAAAATAAGGAAAATGGACGGAGGGCCGATTGAGCCCCCAACCTTACCCTTATAACTGATTCAAGATGACCTCTTTAATGGCCGAAGGCCAAAAAAACATAACACCTACCACCCCCCCCCCTCCCCGCTTATCGCAAGACCCGCGTGACGTAAAAAATATTGATGTAGGCTACCTTTCGGGGAAAAAAAATGGGTATACCAAAATCTGAAATTCCAATTTTGCCCACCACCCCCCCCCCCCCTCCCTGTAATGAAATACTTGATCCGCACTGAGGCTATCACTGGGATAAAAAAAGAATTATAGATTAGATTGCTTTCATTTTCCCTAATATGTTTTAGAATTTAATTTTGGTTAAGTAAGTCAGTATCTTTAAAAATTCAGGGTTTTTATCGCGAAGACGAGGTGTTTCTTTGACATTAGAGAAGTCCATGTTTGAGATTGACATTGAGCTCTTCCGATCCAACCCATTCGGATTGACAAACTTCATTTTTGGACTACTTACTCAAGGGCCGCGGAGCCAGGGGGCTGGGGGGCTGCAGCCCCCACTTTTTTCAGCTTACGTGTACAAAAATGCAAAAATGACCATACATTTTTGTGTTTTTTAGCCTGTTCAGCCCCCCACTTTGGCTCAGCCCCTCCACTTTCAAAATCGCTCCGCGGCCCCTGTTACTAGTATTTCATTTTCGCATTGACGATCCAGTTTAATTCATTTTCGGATTAACGAGCCTCATTTAATTTTCGGATTAAATAACCATAATTTCATTTCAGGACCAACGAACTTTGGGACTATAAAAATGATAGGACAAAATAATGGACCTTATAGGTCCTACTACCATATTCAGATATTGATCCCAGGCTGATATTTAAACGAGAGCAGTGGCACAAAAAGGTTTTCGGCATCCTCTGGAACTCTATACATCATGTACATGTTCGGATAAAGAAAACAATCTTTTGGACATTATACATAGTGATTTCTTGGGTCTTTATACACACATGACTTTGTAATTTATTTCCTCAAATCTAAAAACTGAATGTTGCCCTCTGTTGTTCAGAACGCGTTAGACCATATTTTTCTAAGTAGGCCTAACTTATACTAGTAGTATCTTTAAAAAAATGTCCAAACGTCCATATCGTACCAGAAATGGGCAAGTCCAAGCTATTTTGCAACTTTGTCACACATGCTACTGACAAATAATTTGCCATAATCATGAATTGATTTACCATAAATTAATCATGAATTGATTCATCTCAAATATTTTTCTTAAAGGGACTTATAATTGATAAAACATGGGGAAATCACCTTATCTCGGATGAAATAATAACATGCCAGAGGGGTGTTACGTAATCTTTAGCGATAACGAGTCTCGTCAGGAAAGAGAGTTAATCCTTTATGGCTAGACTATCTAACCAGGATTCCGAAGTAAATCCGACCTATTTGAAATGGAGCATCATACAAGTCCTCTTTTTGAATTTATACGATAAGACCTGTTGAGAGTCTATAAACTAAGGATTGTTGAGGGATCGAGAACTCGACATTGACTGAATTCGGTCAACTTCGTCATGTTCGTACTGTAAGAATGTTAATCCCCAGTAGCCCGACCCATGCGTAAGCCTCACTGTCGATTGTGTACGAGTCAATGGAGTTCAAGAAAAACGCGCATTCCCCACGATCTTCGACTTCAATCCCCTTTAATTAATTTATGGTATATCATTTGTCAGTAACTAGACGTTGCAAAATAGCTGGGACTTGCCAAATGAGAATTATGGGAATAAGTTTGTAATAGTAGGGATGGCCACACAACAGCAAAAAGCCACTAGAACGGTTTCACTTCACTGTATGGATGTAGTCACCCATGCATTTACAATGCAAACAATAACCCATGCACTGCCCACTCAATAATACACAGGCAGAGGAATAGCAAATTTTCAATAAAAAACAGCTTTCGAAATTGTCATTTGGCCAGTGGTAAATATCAATTATTTTTATTCCTTATTGGTCAGTTTCTTCCTTAGAAAATACCTCAGCAGCTTTTCAACTTTTCCTGTTGAAAAAATTGATATGAAAAAAACTACAGCGTGTTCAAAGTGATGCTTCTGTGTGATGTGTGTTATGACTGGAATTTCTCATGATTGGAATAGATTCAGATAAGGAAAAGTGGATATCTATAAAATGTAACTATTTTTGAACAAAAAATGTATTGGGGTGAAAAACAAAGAACAACGTTTACCACTGGCCATTTAAGTTTTAAAATTACTCTACCCTCTCCAACACTCAGCTCTGAGCCACACCACAATGAAATAGCCTATTTTCTAGGGTGTTCCTATTGAAACATGCCCTATGGAGTATTTTTCCATGGTGGTCATATTGGATCACATACGGTAACATACCTGTCAAACCATCAGTTTTGTACTGCCATAACTTTTTGTATAATCTACTCATACGCCTCAATTATGTTACTATAATCTCATTTAATGTTGATACACACATAGAAAATGTTTGGTATGATTTGGTTGAATACATCAAAGACAAAAGGACCATAAACTTTAGCTTTTATTGCATTTTCTGGCTTTGTCTGAAACTTGTAAAAGTGTTCTAGCAGCTCATTGGTAATCTGAGACACTCTTTGGGTCATATCTTTGAAATGGAACATCCAATTGTGATAATTCAACTACCAAAATCTTTCTTTTAAAATGCTCTATCCAATAAGCCTATCAAAAACAACTTAAAAATAACTTAAAATTTTAGTGGACATCCCTAGGAATAGCTCAAACTGAAAAAATGTTATTTTAAGAATTCATATTTGTTATTTCACTGTGACTGTTTTTATTTTCTACTTCATACTCCGAATAGTATACTCGTGTATGGAAAATAGATGTTTCTTTTGCTTTGTATTATTACATTTTACTATTGTGTGAAAAATATATGTTGAATTGTAGTATTGAACTATCCAGTATAGATAAAACTCCAATAAAAAAGAATAAAAGTAATATCATGATTATTTTATTATTACTTTTTTTCCTTAGGTATTATCAAACAACAATATTTATCGAACAAGGATGACGTCTGGAAGTACGACTACCTGTAATAGTCTAGACAACAAAAGAAATCTACAGCTGATCCAGGGGATAGTATGCTACAAGCTTCTGATTGGATAGAAAATATGGGCTCGGTTGCTATAGCCCATTGGATTGGTCGATTGAACGATGAATATGTAATAGCAATGTCGGGGGCGTTGGCTGTAATAGAGCGGTCTGATTGGCTAGTCTTGGAACGCGCGACCTCGTGCCCACCTCATGCAATGTTTACCTTTTGGAAAGTTTGTCGACCTAAATCAGCTGAGTTCAGTTGTGTCGTCTGCTGAATCTCGTTTGAATGAATTGATTTCCTTGACATGATATACTTTCTCCTAACATTTTCTCATGAAAAATTGGTTGTATAACACATTTCCATTTAAGCTCTGTTTTTAAAACAATTAAATTAATTTTTAGAGCCTACATAAAGAGAGAGAGAGAGAGAAAGAGAGAGAGAGAGAGAGAGAGAGAGAGAGAGAGAGAGAGAGAGAGAGAGAGGGAGAGAGAACATAGAAAGATACTCGGAGATATAAAGAAATCATTACTTTATTTCATACACGATTGGTATGATAGATGCTACGATTATGAAAATAAATTGAAAATGACAATTATGAAAATGAATAGAAAATGAAGATTATAAAAATGAATTAAAATGATGAATTTAATTAAATGTAATTTGAATTCATTTCAGTATACAGTAGCTTTTGTCCAGAGCTTATACGTAGGGGCCAACACGAATTCAGTACAAACAAACCATGTAGACAAAAAACAAGAGACAAAAACAAAAACAAAAACATCAAAGTACCTGTATTATATTAAGATATAGATAGATATAAGAATTAATATAATTTTCCGGACAGGATCTGAGTCTTATGCTTATCTTTATGACTTGATAACTACAGTATTATTTAGAACTGGGCCCGTATTCCATAAACTATACTTAAGCAATTTGTCTTAAGTCTAGGTATTTTTCTAAGATTTTGTCCAGGGGAAAAAAAAATCTTAGCCTTTATACCAAACACGTTTAAGCACTTTGTCTGAGGTCAGAAAGCATCAAGCAAAATTCTGAATTTTATTAATATCGTCCTTTTAAATTGTTGTGGTCTCAAATGAGCTTGCCATATAATCAACATTAAAGTTAAGCCACTAGGTAGAAGGCTTAAAGTTTGGATAAAATTCTCTTTTTTTATGTGCGATTTGAAGGCGCAATCCATTTAAGCACTTTGACTTAGCAAAAATCTAAGAATTTATGCTTCACTGCCAAAAATAGGCTTGAACAGAATTCTTAGTAAGCCGTATTTATGGAATGCGCATTTTAAAGATAAGCAAAATTGCTTAAATTTCTTGCTTTTATGGAATACGGGCCCTGGGCTCTATTTTTAAGTAGGCCTATGTAAATCAAATTAGGCAAATCACATTTTGTAGGCCTATAGGCCTACATAATATTCGTCATGAAAATGATACCACAGCCATAGGCTTATTTGGCCATTTATGTGACGAAAGAGCTTCTTGAGCTTGCTATATACCGCAAGGCAATACAAAAATAGCTTACAGTATTATGTACCGGTATATAGGCCTTTATTTTTCTTGAAAGAGGAGCCCTACAGAAAAAAAACACAAATAATAATAATATGATTTCATATAAATAATTTCCCCATTTTTATTTGAATATTTTTTTCTCTCTGTCTCTCCCTAGCCCTCTCTCTATCTATATCCTATATCGTGCATGCCTAGCCTATTGAAAAGGTGTACTGTATTACAAGTTCAACAAACTTTGTCCGATCACGATATCGCCACGAAGAGGACCGTACGAAAATAACTGATTATGATCTCAAAGGATCTAGCTTGTTATTGTTGTAACAATTCCAAAATTTTATAAAACGATAAACCAAATCACTAACTAAAGCTTTAATATGTATTTTATTTTCATATTTATTGCAATTTTAGATGATAAAAAGTCAAATCTCATTAATATATCAGTATCAAATATTCGTCGATATCTGTTTTTGCAGGCGGTCCCTTGCTCCATTTATCGGAAAGGTCGATATTATCGTTGAGCCAATGGAGTTCACCCAATCGTGATTCATTCCATCCATAGCGTGATCGTGGCTCATTTGCATATCTGGGGGCTCGCCCGTTTCGTCATACGATACGCATGCGCACATGATGTTTGCGGTTTAGGTAATTCCCTGAGCTCAGATGAGGGGGGCCGGGGGTGTGTTTTCAAAAAAACAGGTTCATTCATTAGCTATGCGTGTATGTCTATGCAGTACTCGGGATTCTCCTTGTACAAACATCTGAAATTTGGCACATGTTTATAATACTAGTAAACTAACTGTTCATTACTTCATTTGTTTTAATCACACACTGCTATGTGGACACTATCTTTGCTTCATACCAGCTAAAATCACTTGCCCGGAAGGTCGTTTTGGAGGCAAAACAGAGTATAAAGTACTGGAGTTTGAGCAATCTGGACACATCTTTCTCTGAACTTCAACAAAGCTCCTCTTGTCGGAACATGCTGATAAATTGTCTTCTTCACTCCTCAATTTCAGCTTGGATCTAAATACCTAGTGGGCTCAACTTCCAGTTTGTGGAACTTATCATTTACCAGCATTTACTTTATTTTGACTGATGACCGATTTTTCATCCACTTGTTCCAAGATGATGATGGAACTTCAGAGGACCAGCTCGCCTGACAACGAGAAGGCACCACCTTCACAGTCCATCCTCGGCATCATGAAGAACTTCATTGATTCCGTGAATGAAATGGATGAAACCGTGCTCATCCCTAGTCGTCTCATGGACATCAGCATGGACAATTACGAATCCATGCTTGATGAGGAGTCAAGGAACATGTCAGTGATACCGACATCAACCAAGACTTCAACGACGAAACCGTCCAACGAGCAGGTCAGCTTGCACACGTATTACTCCATGTTGAAGGCGGTAAAGCGGGAGCTGGCTCGGGGTCCTGTCGGGGAGAGTGAGCTGAGCGAAATGGAAGATGAAACCCTGGATGAGGAGAGCGCGAGATTGCAAGCGCAGACGGCTCAGGCCTTCAGAGAGCATCTTCGAGGACTCTTCTCAATTTTGTCACATCTCACGAACGTTTCCAAGCATCTCATGACCATTTATCAGGAGGAGACGGGTGATCAACACACGACGTGCTTGAAACCTAAGCCGTTTCATGTCAAGTAGAACTAACTGAACTTCTCAAAGAACTCCTCAAAGACTTCTCAAAAAGAACTTGAACCAAATTTAAACTTTGATGATGAGTCGATCTTGCTATAGTTGCTGATCCTTGAAGGAAAATGCCATTTGAAATGGATAGAAATTATATTATATGACGGTGGATGACAGAATGGTGGATGATAACACGAACTGATATTTTCTTCTAAATAAAATGTGTCTTATTGATGTTAATATTTTAGGTACATGTAGAGGGTCTATTATTTTAATATGCATACATGTATAAATTGCAATATTGATTATCAGTTCCAGTCATCACTAATGATGAAGTAGCCTTATAAAATAGTCATCTTGCTCTGCAACAAAAAAGTCATAAATTAAAAAAAAATGAAAACGTTTTTTAAATGCATGTATTATTGTTGCTCTTCTTTGACAAAGAAGACGGAAATATACCATTCTAATGATGTTGAAAATTTGTTTGAATTGAAGTAAAAAGCTATGTTTTAATTATCAAAGTGACGTGGAGGTATCGAGTGTTTAATCTTAAACAGATATCAACACAACTATTTCCTAAAATAAGTGAGCAGAAGAATACCAAAAAGTGCAATTTTTATATTGACAGTATGTGAGGTAAAATATTATGTTCCGTGCTACTGCTAGCTAGTATACCAATCTAGATACCAATATAATACTCGAGCATAAGTATTCTTCTGAACATCCTTCTATATGGCCACTCTAAATTCATTTTTTAAATATTATTATTATTGTTAAAACTGGTTTCTGTGAGATCATGATCAGATGTTGCAAAAACCTCGAAATTATTATGCAATGCCCCAATGCCATCATCAATTATTGAAATAGCGTGCACGCGTACAGTGCGTGTCGTCCCTATGTTGTTGACTCATTTGCAAACAATGCATCCATATTACATGCACTTGACATCCAGCTCAAAAGCTCCATCATTATGCAGGTGCGCATGCGCAGCTCATTAACATAGTTCCAGGGGGTTTCCATCCAACGAAGGGGTTTTTTTTTTCGAAGAAAGGGTTTTCCGAATTGGCTCGTTGAAACAAATGTCCGAAATGATGTTGTTGACAATATTGATTTTCTAGCTGGTATCTAGACATTTTCAGGTTTATGATGTGTTATCGACCATATGACTGTGAACAGTTTGTGCAATGGTGGTTACATGTACAAACAACTAGCATATCTTTTGTTAAAGTCTTCCGAATTCAGTACTAGTGTGTCATACAAAGTGCATGAATATATATTCTCCCGTACCTGTATTAATTTTATCAAACGAAAGAATAACATATTATTTTTTCCCTAATATGTTTATTATTATTTTACATTTAAACTTTAATTTCCTTTTATGTGATGCCATGCACAAGTACTGTTACCAAATCGCTTTGTTGTGAATTGTATAACATGTAATGAATGAAGGTGCATTCTGGTCAATTGTCCTGTATCAAAAATGAATTGTGTGTGACAATGATACAGACATTTTTGTTACCATCAATTATTATACATGTACCGGTATGTTATCAGTCTATACAATGTTGAGTCAAAAACAACAAAAAACAGGGTCGTTATTTAAATGATGATACATATGTATTGTAGTTTGGTAATGATTTATTTTATACATGTAGTTCGGGAAACTCGATGAAAGTTGTCATTTTGTTCTATGTTGAATCTTTGAAAATGAAAAGAAAGAAGTGATTTCTAATGACTGTACAAATTACACTTGTGTACACGATTCGTTTAGAGTTTCCGTTTGAAATTCTAAGTATATTGATGTATTTTGAGAGTTGAATTGGACATTTTGTTTAAATGCATACACATTACAACTCGTTTCATTTTTATGATGAGAAATAAATAAAAATGTATTTTATATTATCTGAATGAAAATTATGATCATTGTATTTGAGCTTCATTAATTTTTACCACAACATTACAATGTCTATCTGAATTTTCTTTACCACAAATTATTAATACTCCTATATGATTTTTGGATAATGGTGCAACATAATCTCAATATTCTATCTGATATTCAGGTTCCAATTAAAAACAAAAAGATTTAAAACAAAATACAGGTCATATTGGCCATCATTTTTTTTTTTTTAATTTAACACACGGCATCCATTTATGGTCCCTGAAAGAAAATTTCAAGTCAACCAAATTCTTCCGTCATGGAAAGTTTCGACTTTGGAGTATTATTCGCCTGAACAGTCTTTAATTTCTAAAGAAACAATCATGACAATGCGAACTTAATACGCTTGACAAGATCTATTGACGGAGCTATTTTCTATTTCTCTAGTGTCCATGTATATCGCGGTTTTAAGGGCTGCGATTTGCAACGACTTTTCATCGTATTTTCCTTCTCAAGAATAGCTGTCAAACGCCTGTGTGAACATACGAGTCGAAATTGCTGAAGAAACCCAATTTTGTTGCAATTTCGAACCTAGAATCCCCGAAATATTCACCTTTCAGCTTCACAGTAAATGGTTGGAACACTCCATTTACTCTTGGAAATTTCTTCGTTCTCTAAGATTTACTTGATGTTGCACACAGAGCGAAAGAGAAGATAAATACAGTGAAAAAGAGACTGACCATTTATCATTGAGAGAGAGAGAGAGAGAGAGAGGGAAGAGCAGAGGAGTAAATGGCATGCATATAGCGAAAGAAGGTGTATAATTTTAGAGATGAAAATTGTCCCTTTAAGCCCCATGGTGTGAGAGTAAGTCTGTCTGTGAGAAGAGAAGAAAACGGGGATGATTATAATCAAATTTGTACAATTATTCCTGATTTCATATGCATGTTTTGCTATTTTTTTTAATATTTGTTTTACCAACGCTGTCACATTGACTATGAAAAAAAAAAAAAAACAATTTAAGGAATTTAGAAATCAAACGGCACTAATCTTTGTGATGTCACAAAATGGAAATGTAATAGGCCGAAACCTAGGAAAGTTGATGAAATTCTATTCCTCTTTACTCCCTTTAAAAGTAAGAAAGGTTTTGTGAAGGAAAGTTCTTCGAAAAGTTAGTGCATAGGGGTGTTTCTATTCTTCATAATCCTGATCAATAAGTTCGATATCTCTGTTGTTCGAGGAACGGAAATTGGCGATCGAGAGCTTATAAAGCTTATTCAGGTTTTGAGTTATTTAAATTCGCTGTAACAATACCCTTTCCAGCTAATATACTTCACAGAGATGCTAACATAATAATATCATGAATTATCTGGATTGTTTTCGTGAAAACTGATCTTCTACTGGCAATATTGTATATTTTCCTTCTTTATAAGAATCTCGGGTATATTATTTGCTTTCTCACAAAAACACATGTGATCATTGCACAATGATGATGACATGACAGTTCCAAGAAATATATCTACACGTATTTACATAGACCCATCAAGATGCCCCTACTGGCCGAATGCCAATGGGTGCACGATACATGACTTGTGTACCACAAAGAGATGATGATATCATTTCCAGTTAGAGAAAAGAGACAGAATGGAAGCTATGATGGATGGCATCATGATGCCAATGATATGCAATGCTAATTGTATGATATACTTTTTTAAATCTCTAATTCCAATAGGAATTCTCACATTTTTCATGAATATGTTAATGGGTGCAGATGGAAACTATTAAATCCAGTTTATCATTGATGAAGACCCTGTGGGCTATATTTAAAAAAAAAAAAAAAAAATAGAATACACTGAAGAATTGTACCAACGTTGAGGCGTTAGTGCTAGATTATTGTTGTTATATCTAAAAACACAAATAATACATTGGAAGAGGATTTTGTACTTTTTTCGGAAGGAAATCATAGGCCTAACGACAACATCAGAAAATGGAACAGCATTGTTGCACACGTGACTGCACAGCTTTGTTTACGATTGAGCGAGGATTTCAGGTCACGTACAAAGCTCGTGTTCGCTATGCCGTACGCTGATTGGCTGATTGGGCCAAGCCTCCGACGAGCCCCCAAAAAGCTAGTCTCGTCAATCAGACGGCAAAATAAATCAATTTTGTAAAATGTTTTATTTCATTTAAAATCACTACATTTGCTCCGCTGACAATATTTTATTGCCCCTGACTTGATTTCGTCTCAGAAACAGTTAGGGTAAAGGGTGCAACGGTGTTTTAAGGCTTAAATAGTTAGTAACCCACGTAGGCCTAGGAATAATACGGTCCCGCGAAGTTGAAGTTGGTTATTCTTATAAAGGCCTATGTAAATCACTATGATTTGATTCACATGATTGGAATTGTGAACTACTAAACATTCGCCTTGTTTATCACCCTCTTTAACTTACACAATAATGAGCTGAGCAGGGGTGTAGGCCCTACCCCCCCCCCCCCCCCCCCCCGAGGCGAGCCGCTAACTTAAAAAATTGGCAGTGTACTTGAGGGCTCTAAAAATAAGCAATGGGTTTCATGGATGACCTTCGCCTGGCCTGATCACCCCATGCAACACTTATATCATACCACTATATTTATGGTGCCCTATATCATGTTTATTATACCAGAGGCGGATGTTGCGGGGCGCAGCCAGAAATTTTCACATCTTACACCAACCAATAGGCCCTATGGTGGAAGCGTCGCGGTGTAGTGGTTCTGACTCTCGCCTTTCAATCAGAGGGTCGCAGGTTCGAATCCAAACCCGGCGTTAATTTCCTTCGGCAAGAAATTCATCCACAATTTGCTGCACTCGACCCAGGTGAGGTGAATGGGGACCTGGTAGGAATATTTATTCCTTGAAACGCAGCGCGCGTAAAAGCTGCACTGCTAAAGCCAGGGTAATTATGATGCATAATTATTGTAGAGCGCTTAGAGGCTTCTGATAAAGTAAGTGTTAGGCGCTATATAAGCAAGTATAATTATTATTATTATTATGGTTAAACAAAAAAAAGAACAAAAAAACACAACACCAACAACAAAAAACATAACCAAAAAAACAAAAAACAAAACAAAAAAATGCAGACGAACGTTGCACCCCTGGATCTGCCACTGCATGCATACAAGGCCCAGACAATCCTGAAAATGCTACACAGACGATAAAACAAGTTCAACAACAATACAATGAAATTTTGCATGGACATTGTCATGTTCCAATTATCAACATTATATGCACTTCATTCTCGAAGTAATAGACAACCTCGGTATAGACAGCCTCGGCGAGCTGATAAATTATCAGAACTGGCTGGATTTTAAAATCGGCATGTATAGGAGACTCATGTTAAGTGCTATGATTGCCCAAATTAATTTTGTTCATGATTACAACACAGCGCGTTATCACGTTTTGTAAAGGCCCGGTCTCATCGCCCAAACTTTGCTGGAGCGTTCCTTGAACAGAGAGGGGGCCGAATTTCGACAACGCTCGTCACCGCGCACAAAATGGGAAAACAATCGAAAACGCGGGCGTTGCCTTAGCTGTGCACCGCTAAAGCCGGCGTTGCTTTAGCGTTGGTTTAACGGTAGCGAGCAGTAGCGAGCGTTGGTCTAGCTCCGACACCTCCTTACCAACGCCAAACCAAAGTTCATCACCGCAATGGATCGCTGCTTCAACGCCCGACACCGTTCCAGCAATCCCATGTCCACTCGAAAAACGCTTACAACCGCTGCGCCAAAGTTTGTTCAACGTTTAATCACCGCCCGGGCAAAGCTGGTGAAGAAGCGGTGGTCCATAGCGTTCAAGATTTCTGCGTTGGCCTAGCGGACCCAAGCGTACACGAACCGCGTCTAGCGGTGCCAAATTTTGACTGGGCGTTGTTGGAGCGGTGGTGAACTTTGCCGGAGCGGAAAATTGCCCGCTCCTCACCGCTCGCAATATTTTGTGCAGCTCAAAACTTTCGGAGCGGTAGAAGGGACCATCAGCGGTGGCCGACAGTATACGGCGTTGCCTTAAAGGTGGCCAACTTCTGTTAAACGGTGGTGAACGGTAACGAGCGGTGATGGGTTTTTTTTCACCGATCCAGGAACGCTGCAGCAAAGTTCGGGCGGTGAGACTGGGCCTTTAGTAACCACCTTATATTAGGGATGGCCACACAAAAGCAAAAATACCCTAGGAGCCAAGGGCCTTTAATCAGCATTTTTGCTGGGGAAGGTTTGAAGGTCCTAACTAGAGTAAAATTTTGCGCTGATTCCAAAAATGTCCCTCTTACTGACCGTACCCATGACACTTCGGCCATTTTGGCCAATTTTTGTCCAAAAATGACCATTTTGGTCACTTGTGGTCAAGGGTATTTTATTTCTATAATTTTTGCCGATAAATGGAATTTTTAAAACCTATCTGATGTAAAAATGTGCGCTGATTCTAGAAAAAGTGGTTTTATTGACTCGGTGGGTCATTAAGGGGGTCATTTTGGTCAATTTCGGCCAAAAATTGTCATTTTTATCATTTTGGGGGCCAAAATTAGACCAAAATGACCATCAGAGTCAACCAAGTGATGGTCTTCCCACCCCAAAACCATTTAAAAAAACTTCCTTGGGTCTAAAACAATACTCCCATACCATTTTCCTAAAATATTTGGACAGCCCTGGTCGTTTAGGCCAGTTTGACCGAAAGTGACCATTTTGCCATTTTGCAGGATTTTGCTATACAGGCCTATGTATTACGTGTATTAGTGTATACACGTGTATATATGTAGATGTATTATCCTTTCGTTCAACTCATTTCACTAAAGAGTTGGCTAGTGGTGGAGAAGTGGCAACAATTGATGCTGATTTAAAAAATAGAGGTCTTATTCAACCTACCCATAAGGTTCTGGTCACTTATTGGTCACTTATTGGCCGAAGGTCGACCATCAGCCCAAATGAATAAAAAATACGATTTACAATAAATACAGTGCCTAAAACATAGTTAGACTGTGTCTCATATCAATTCTACTCCACGTGAAATGTAAACCTAACGTATGACATTAAATCTTAACATAAAGACGCGTCCATTATTTTGGGAGGGGAAACGCAACATTACATTCATGAGTTTAGTGAAATACAACTGAGCGGCGCCAGAAAATTATACGGTTCTACATTAATGTCAACAAAACCCGCGCTATAACGGCGGGAGCGACCGATTGACAACTGCATGCAATTATTACTTAGCGTACAAAAACTCGCTAAGAAACTTCCCTGTGGTAAAATGGCTGGTCAGTCGATCCGTTCGAGCTAATTTCTCATGGACATGAAATAAATAATTGAACTTTTATCATAGTTTTCGTAGGTAGATGCTTCAGACCAGATTGGGGAAATACATTTTGGCAAGCCTATAACACCATTGTGCTAAAGTTGTAATCAGAATCTTTATTTCACATAGATTGATGTTCCTAACGATTATTGATATAAATAGTGATCTTGTCACATCTTGCGAAGACGCCGTCCACATGCGATATGCATGTGATATGCGGAATATTGACCCATCGAGTAAAGATTCGTTTGTTAATGTTCAAAGTGACAGGACTTTTTTTTAACCAATCGAAATGAATTTACCACCTCTGGAAAGGTGAGATTCAAGCTTTAAAAAACGGCTTGATCATTAAGCTGTTATATAATTATGCGTTATCCAGGAAGATAATTATGTGGCGTATGAGCTATTTTGAGAGCAAAATTGGCCATATTGTACAGGAATTTGATCTGATTAGGATTTCGAATTGACACAAGTGACAGGATTTTTTCCCCTTTGCAGTAAGTTATTCCTATTTTTGAAAAAAAAAAGACTCTTAGCGTAATTATTCAAGTTGATCATTTCTTTGAAAAGGTAGTTGCTCGCCATAATCAAGAAAACAAAGTGAAAAAACTGTGCAAATACAAAATGTCTATGGCAGCGTTTGATTTGCGAGTGTGATAGCGCCCTCTTCCTCTTAAGTTTACAACTAGAATTGATATGCTAAGCACTTAACAGACATTTTCTTTATCATCCCAGTCATCAGAAACAGATTTACCCCGCACACAATATGTGCACATTCTCCACTCCTACTTAGCATGCTGACCATGAACTATTAAAGAAAAAAAAATGTTTGATATTTGCTTTCACAACAAAAGGCATGCACAAATTTGGTTTCGGAAAAAATTCAACAGTCCATGCCCTTCTGATGTTTATAAATAAAGTTGCAAAATCTTTTGACGACTACTCCCCACCATTGGTTTTTTCCTGGACTTCTCCAAGGCCTTCGAACCATAGACCATGACGTTCTTCTTTTTAAATTATCGCATTACGGAATCGTGGGAAGGCCTTGGAGTGGTTCAGGAGTTACTTTTCTATCGCAATCAATTCGTTGTAATTAATGGCCATGAATCTGAAACAAAAAGTGTTACTTGCGAGTACCTCAGGGATCCTTACTTGGCCCGCTATTGTTATTATTTATTTAAATGATTTCCAAAATTGTTCAGATAAACTTTCTTTTCTTTTATTCGCTGATGACTCTAATATCTTTCTTTCTATATGAAATCCCCAAATCTTACTTAATAATGTAAATAATGAATTGCATCTTGTATTAAATTGGATTCAAGCAAATAAGTTATCACTTAAATATAACAAAACAAATTTTATTTTATTCAGCAACACTCTAGAAGTTTTACCTGGACCTGTTCTCCTAAATCATAAGAATATTGCCCAAGTTGAAACACAAAATTTTTAGGAATACACATTGATAACAAATTAACTTGGAAAACACATGTACATTATATCAGCAAACTCATTTCCAGAAACACAGGAGTCATTGGTAAACTAAAAAATACTTTCCTTCTCATGTCCTAATTACTCTATACAATACATTAATTCTCCCTTACTTAAATTACGGGATTCTTTGCCTGGGGAAATAGCTCTAAATGCCTCATTGATCAATTTTACTAGTACAAAAAAGAGTTGTAAGAATAATAAAAAATACGAGTTTTCTAACCTATACGACCCATTGTTTTATGCATGTGACATTCTTAAGATCCAAGATCTCTTTTCATACAACTTAGGAATATTTATGTTTCTACTAACAAAACATGAATTACCCTCTCCTGTATCCTCTTTGTTTGTCATGAATTATACTAACATTCTTATCCAACACGACAAAGTCATTCTTATCACCTTCCACGTACTCGAACAGCTTTCGCTCACAATACAATTATATTCACTGGACCCAAACTGTGGAACGAACTCCCAGTTGAATTAATATCTTCCACATCCTTACAAATTTCAAATGCAAATTTAAAAGGTTTTTGTTTATTAAATATACAGCTTCTTTCAGGCCCTCCAATAGAACTTGTTACTCGCCCTCTTTTGTTTGTCTCTTTTGATCTTTATGTCCTTATGTTTTGTTTTGTCTTATTTTTCCAATTTAATTTAAATGATTTCAACTCACTACGAAGGGAATCTATACTCTACAAGCCTAGCTTTTTATTAGATTTCCCCATATTTCACTGTTATAAAATCTGTATTGATTAATTTATACATGTATTTTTCTATTTTGATAATGTCTTTTATGTTGTATATTTTGTATTATATTAATGTGAAATATGAAATAAACTAAACTGAAAACTGAAACTGAAACAAATATGACAAGCCTGAAAATCTGTGGTATTTAATGTGAATTAATCATTGTAATGTCCACTGTGGCGGTTCTTACCATTTTTATCCGCACTGACCATTCCTATATGCAAATGGTCAGTGTGGGTCAAAATGGTAACAACCGCCAAAGTGGATACAATAATTTACCATTTGCCCGCACTGACCATTCCTATATCATGACTATGCAAATGGTCAGTGCGGGTCAAAATGGTAACAACCGCCAAATTGGATGCAAGTAATTACCATTTTAGTCTATAACGCAATTCTTGAATTGAGTTTAATGTTTGTAGATTTTAAGCCCCGTTAAAACTTCGTGTTTCCCCACTCAAAATTTCTGGCCACTTGGCCGCTTTTTGGTCAAAGTTACGTAAGCACTAATTTTGTGTAATTTTTTAACTTCTAAATAGAATAAGATTTCAATCACTAAACGTATATTGTACATAAAGAATAACAATCGTGTTATCACCATGATGTTATAAGCACATCACAGTAAGAGTAAATTCCAAGCTGATCATACTAATTCAAGATGACCAATAGTGTAGTTTCCATAGCAACATGAATTCTATATAATGATTTATGTTTCATATGACTTCAATACACATGTCCGTGATCTGATGACGATTTGGAATATCGCAATTGAAGAAGAATGTCATGAAAATGTATTTCAACGACTTTCAATGACTTGACCATTTTAGCAAGCCAGTTATTATGTGCTTGACATGTGTCATGAGCGAGTCCAGTGTCCTTAACCAAGGCTCCAGCAATGCCTTCCTCTCAGAAAAGCATTTCAACCAGGCGAGGAGAATAATATCCTCCTGGAAACTAATTAATTAAATGGCAACTAATGAATTGTAACGTTAAGGGTAAATGAGAGCCACAAATATTTGGTCAAGATCTTGAAGGATGTCTAGTGGGCCATCTCCATCTCCTGAAAGATGGAAGAAGTGCCTACAACTTCTTCAAGTTGTCTTTGATCGTTAATGCCTAGACGCCCGGTGGCAAACAAGGTTTTAATTGTATGATAATTTGCATGGATGTGGTTGACATTATTTACTAGTCATTAGAGCCGCGAGAATCATGTTGATCATTTCACATTCTTGATTGGAGAAAACAACGTCTTCTTTGATGAGAACTGCCACAATAATTATTATGCATGCCATTATTTGCCTGTAATACTATCTTGGGTCCTGTACATGGATACCACTCATCCTGAAATAATGGAACAACTTATACGAGATGGCTTATCTGTGTCTTAGAAGTTGTCATCGATTCGTTTGCAAGGCAGCTAGTTGACCAATCTGTGGACACCTCCATCATGGCTGCTACAGGATCTCGATGACCAATATCTCTACTAAAATCAGAGAGCAGGCTAGAACCATGATTAGTCAGTCATCTTTTTGACTTGCAGAATCCTTCACTTAAATTATAAGCAAGGGTCTTTCTAACCTTGAAGGGTATTTATCCCAGAAGGGAATGAGTTTGTACCATTGCCCAAGAGGTTTAGCATGTCTTTCTTCACATCACCAGGCATCTTTTATCTTTCTGCTAGAAAGCAGAGTCAGTGTTATTGGTCAAAGACTCTTCAAGTGACAAACTTCGTGTCAATATCTTGCACTTGTTCAAGTCTCCATGGAACTTCTTGTCCTTGGACCTACTAAGTTCATGGCTTGGATCAAGACCACTCTAAAGAGAGCTGACTGTAAATGGATTTTCTTGTTAATCCCTGATTTTGGTGGAAGGATGAAATGATTGTTCGTCGAGAACAGAAACAGACAACCATGTATTATTCCAGGAAGAGTGGTATCCCTGTACAGGACCCAAATATATTAGTGGCATGCTTAATTTGTGGCAGTTCGTTTCAAAAGAAGACATTGATTGTTTTTCCTATCATGAATGTGAAAAGATCAACATGGTTCTCACAGCTCTACTGAACTGTAACATAGAGTCAACCATGTCCACTCATTTCTCCCAAACTGGATTTACACCATGTCGTTCACACTAGTGTCTTTTCAGAAATGATCAAAGACAACCATGACGGAGTTATAGACACTTTCTTCCAGGAGATGACTGGACATCCTTCAAGATCTTGACCAAAATATCTGTAGCTCTCATTTACCTCTTCACATTACAAGAAGACTTCAATATGTTTATCACGAACGATAAGTATTCAAGAGGACATGACCTCTCCACCCTAGTTGAAATGTTTTCCCGATAGAAAGGCAATGAGGACATTGGTCATGTTGGTTTATAATACTGGACTCGCTCAGGACACATATCTAGCAACATGAAAACCGCCTTTGATAATGGTTAAGTCATAGATGACATTTTAATGACATTCTTCTTTAATTATTATATTCCTTGGGGATATTTCAAATCGTCAACAGATCATGCAGATATACAATTATATGTTATATGAAATTAATTATATCACTATCTAGATTTCATGTTGCTATGGAAATCATATAATTACTGGTCAGCTTGGGTCTTTCTGTGTTTTGCTTACACGATCATGCCGCGTTTACAATTTTTATTCTTTGCATACAATTTTACAATTACAGACTGAGTGATTGAAATTGTATTAAAATAAATTAAAAAAATGACATTAAATTATTGCTTAACTTTTGACCAAAAGTGGCCAAAATGACCAGACTTAATGTGTGCCGAAATAATCAGTTTTAACGCGGATTGACATTAACAAACATTGAAATCAATACAATTAGGCATTGAGACTAAATAATGGATTACTGTATACACTTTGGCGGTTGTTGCAATTTTAGCCCACATTGACCATTTGCATATAGAAATGGTCAGTGCAGGTCAAAGTGGTAAGAACCGCCACAGTGGACATTACAACGATTAAATCACAGGAAATACCACATATTTTCAGGCTTGTCATATTTGTGCATGCCTTTTGTTGTGAAAGCAAATATCAAACATTTCTTTTTTTGGTTCTTTTTATAGTTCATGGTCAGCATGCTAAGTAGGGAGTGGAGAATGTGCACATATTGTGTGCGGGGTAAATCTGTTTCTGATGACCGAGATGATAAAAAAAATGTCTGTTAAGTGCTTAGAGACACAGTCTAACTATGTTCTAGGCACTTATTTATTGTAAATCGTATTTTTTTATTTCATTTGGGCTAATGGTCAACCTTCGGCCAATAAGTGACCAATAAGTGACCAGAACCTTATGGGTAGGTTGAATAAGACCTCTATTTTTTAAATCAGCATCAATTGTTGCCACTTCTCCACCACTAGTCAACTGTTTAGTGAAATGAGTTGAACGAAAGGATAATACATCTACATAATTATATACACGTGTATAATAGGCCTGTATAGCAAAATCCGGCAAAATGGCAAAATGGTCACTTTCGGTCAAACTGGCCTAAATGACCAGGGCTGTCCAAATATTTTAGGAAAATGGTATGGGAGTATTGTTTTAGACCCAAGGAAGTTTTTTAAAATGGTTTGGGGGTGGGAAAACCATCACTTGGATGACTCTGATGGTCATTTTGGTCTAATTTTGGCCCCCAAAATGATAAAAATGACAATTTTTGGCCAAAATTGACCAAAATGACCCCCTTAATGACCTACCGAGTCAATAAAACCACTTTTTCTAGAATCAGCGCACATTTTTACATCAGATAGGTTTTAAAAATCCCATTTATCGGCAAAAATTATAGAAATAAAATACCCTTGACCACAAGTGACCAAAATGGTCATTTTGGGACAAAAATTGGCCAAAATGGCCAAAGTGTCATGGGTACGGTCAGTAAGAGGGACATTTTTGGAATCAGCGCAAAATTTTACTCTAGATAGGACCTTCAAACCTTCCCCAGCAAAAATGCTGATTAACGGCCCTTGGCTCCTAGGGTAATAGCAGCTGGCGATTACAAGAGATTAAACCGTAAATAAAGATTTGTTACTAAATATAAGTATGCTATATATTATTAAGGTTTCTCAAAACATATAATATATAGACCTACCAGATATAAGTAACAAATTTGAGACGTATAGAAGCTATAGAACGAAACCGTACATAAAGATTCATTAGTTAAATTGGTTCGTGTCAATGCTATATTCCCCTATTTTGTTGGCTTCTTTTGGTGATGTCTTTCCCATTTTTGGAACATAACGATATTTTATAATAATTATCAGTGCAGAAATGAATGAACAATAATTGAACTATAAACACACAATGGCAAGCGTGAAACATTTTAAACTTAGTTTTGGCCATTGCATGTTATTTCTTTGTGAAACATTAATTGGAGGGAAAGATTCTCAAATTAAAGACCCGGGACGCAACACTGTTTGTGACTTTAATATATGCTTTTCATAAGGTTTCTTAAAACATATAATCACTTTATCACCACACAGATACGAAAATATTTCATAGCTAAAAAAAAACATACATACAAAGTTCTTTGTAGGCCTAGGTTTTTTTCCCCCTTTTATATTTTTGGTGACTTTCTCCGCATACGATTTAGTAGATGTGTTGTTTTTTGAAAACACAAAAGCGAGATAGCAGACATCTTAAAAATATAAATACATATCTGACGCAGATCATAAAATGTTCGCGAAAGTGGGGGGGGGGAGGGAGGGGGGACTATGAAATCACAATCAACAATGCTCTACCCTGGGGAGCGTTACTAGTGATTACGCCCCCCGCCCATTTTTTTCTATGTTTCAAAACGGCAAGGAAATAATTTTAATCACTTGCGATTTTTTTTTTGGGGGGGGGGGCACTCGCCCCTTTGAATCGGCCCTGTCTTGAATACAAGTTTATCGATTACATATTTCTTTAAGGGTCTTGGCTCTCTTTTCTTAGCCCTGTGTGATATTTAAAAAGTTATTTATTTATTTCTTTTCAATATCAATGGCAACTCAAAACCAAAACTAATTGACATACATTTCAATTAAATAAAATGACGCCTACGCTGTCATTGTTGTCAGTATGCATGCAGACTAGTCGTGCTCGGTATATGATATACTAGACAACCCTGCTGAGTCTCTGATTAATGGAAACATATGTGATGCGTCACGTCGAAAGGAGAGACTAGTCGCGATTTTTGAAATCCATTTTATTTGATATTATTGATCCCTGATTCATTGTTTCAACTGGATTTTTTGGTTTCGTTTTTGTGAGGAAATAGCGAACTAAACCTCTCTTTAGCTGGACTCAGAAATTCGTGCGATGCCACAACGTGCTGGTGAATAAAGCTGGTTTCAAATCCCGGATAGCGGGAGCACGCAAAAGAATGTCAATCTAACAATCGGGGTGAGGAGAGGGGGGGGGGGGGTTATGTGGGGAAGCTTACTTATTGCTCGACTTCCAGCTATCTGGATCCAAATGAATGTTAATGTCAGCATTTTAATATAAGGGCCGCGATATCTGTTGTCCTGATGGGAAATTAAAACCTCCCGTATTAACAAATTTGGTTCCATCAAGGGAAAACATAGAGCATAAAAGAGGTGACGTGATATATACTTCTGATACAAGTATTATAGGTTAAATTTCTGCAGTTTATTTTACAAAGTAACGTGTTTTAAGAAAAGTAGCGTGTTTACTAAACACGACGAAACAAAAATACGATTTACTGCTTAAAAATAATTCTATTTCTAAAATTATTAATATCTTCTTATTACTGGTAACAAGTTTGATGGCAATCGAAAAGAACGAGATCGAGCAAATGCATTTACGTTTTATTTTTCATGTGTCTTAAGCTAAGCCTAGCCACTCATAAAACTGATAGAGAAAATTCTAAATAACATTCCCGTGAGGCGCAATATTTATTAAACATTTTTTGGGAGCTTATCTTCTT